>CM064485.1:28444315-28653543 GCA_032716605.1 Paralithodes platypus | reverse complement strand
CACAGACCCTATGCCCATTGCTTGTAGTTTATTACATAGGATATCATGGTCTACTATGTCAAACGCTTTTTGTAGATCAAGAAGAACCATACCGGTGTAGTTACCTTTAGACATTTCTTTACGAATGTGATCCGTTAAGTGGATGAGACAGGAGTCTGTCGAGTACATGCATCTGAAACCTGATTGAAACTTATAGAATAGATCATTTTCTTTGAGGTAGTGTTCAATTTGGGTGTATACTGCTCGTTCAAGGATTTTAGATACAATACATAATATGCTAACTGGTCTGTAGTTGCCAACTTCTAGTTTATTTCCTTTCTTGAATAGAGGGGTTACAATAGCTTCCTTCAGTTCAGCAGGTACAGTGTTGGTGTTAATTGACAAGTTGATGATGTGGGTTAGGGGGCCTGCTATACCAATGGCTCCATCTCGTAGAAATTTGGCAGGAATTTTGTCTGGTCCTGTGCTTTTATGTACATTTAGGTTAGAGAGCTCGTCAAAAGTGTATTTTGGTGTAACATTTTGCAATCCAAATGTGTTCGGGTGTATGTCTTTATCTCTGTAGAAATTTCGAAAGGTGGCCGTTGTTGTCGTGTATTTATTGAGAGGTTGCGGTAGGTTCTGTGCAAGTGTGTTTGCTATGGAGGTGAAGAAGGTGTTGAAGTAGGTTGAAATTTGTCGTTTATCGTGGCAAATCTGATCATTAATGTTGAGAGCAATATTAGTGTTAGACGAATCCCTTGCCTTGTTGCTGTAGCCTGTTGTTTTTAGGTGCCTCCATAGTTTCTTTGGGTTATTCTGATATTTCTCTGCTTTATTGTGAAAATAATTAGTTTTCACTGATTTGATTTTTCTACTTAGTTTATTCCTGGCCCTGTTGAACTCATGTTTCAGACCTTGATCCTGTCTATGTTTCACTAGCCTTTTTAACAGATTGTCTCTGTGTTCCAGATGGTGTAGTATGTCATTGTTGATCCATGGGTCTGACCTTGCTTTAATTTATGTCTTTCAGAGGAGCTATTTCGTCTAGGATGTTTGTGATGATGGTTCTGAAGCCAACCCATGCGTCATTAACGTTTGTACTTCCAAACACTGGAGACCAGTCTGTATTCCATAAAATGTCCAGAAATGTTTCTTTATTGTAGTTTCTGAGTGACCTTGTTTTGATAACCTTGTGATTCTCTAGGGTAATTTTTGTGGTTTTTCGTGTGCAATATGTGACGAAGTGATCACTTATCCCAGTCTGTATAACCCCTGATTGGGATATTTTGTCCTTTCTGTTACAGTTTATGTGGTCTATTATTGTGGCAGTGTTCTCAGAGATACGTGTGGGGGTTGTGATGAGTTGTTTGTGATTGTGCATTGTCAGTATGTGCCTATATTCTCGTACAAGCCTATCATTTCGTTGTTTGTAACACAGGTTAAAATCCCCTAGTATGATGGATTCATTCCGAGGGTCTAGCGATGACAACGTTCGTTCAAATTTGGTCAAGAATTGTGTGTCGTCTGGTGGCCTATAGCACACCCCAATTGTGATGGGTCTTGTCCTCGGCAGGTGTAGGTCGATCCACAGAGCTTCGTGATTTTCTACATGGAGGTCGGTCCTAGTTGTGTGTGTGAGGTTGTTTTTTACATACAGACATACTCCTCCCCCATGCCTATTGCGATCATTCCTAACCATGTGAAACCTTGAATGTTTATTTCACCATCGTTTATACTTGAATCCAGCCAGGTTTCTGTGATTGCAATTATTGAAGCTTTGGCCTTATTAGCTAACAAGTTTAATTCTGACAATTTATGGTACATTGATCTGGCGTTAATGTGGATAAGATGGAGCCCTTTGTTGGTGAACACTCTGTATTCATCTTTGATTTTGAATGTGTCCTGGATGGATTCTGAGTTGTTAATACTTGGTTCATTTACATTAATATTCGGTAATGAATGCAAGGCACACATGTTGCATAGGAATTCCCGTTCTTCACTGTTGGTCTTCTTAGAGATGCACTTCATGTGAGCTACAGTTTACACTTAACACAGTTTAGGATCCTTTGTTTTCTTGTTATGAGTGATTCACATATTTCACAAATGATTTTAGGACCTTTAATAGCTACTTCCCTACATTTATCGCATTCCACTTCTTTTTTGCTAGTAACGTAAGTACATCGATCGTGTACTGTTTCATTACAACTACTACATTGTGAAGTTGTACTCCTTTTGTTGAATCCAATATCGCACACTATACTGTACATATTTTCCTGTTACTGGTCATCGTACGTCTGGCGGTGTGGTGATCAGCTGAGCGCCGTGAGCGGCTGCTGGGGTGTGGGCGCGTGAGATGGGGACATGTGGCTCCCCCTTGCCCCCATCCCACCCCTACCTGTATTTGTTGTTTGATGTTGTCCTTGTTCTTGGCCTTTGTTGCTGTTACTTCATTGTCGATGTGTTTGCTAGAGCTTCCTGCTTTTCTGGGTGTTCTGGTTGCATGTTGTGTTACTTGGGTCACCGATATCTGTGGTAGTGATGATACAGTTGAGGGTAATGTTGAGTAGGTAGAGTGTTGGCACTGTGCTGGCGGTTGCCCTGCGGTCTTGGTTGGGAGTTGAAGCGTGACGGGAGACTGGGGTGCCTGTTTGCCCAGTTTGTTATAACGAATTTTACTGCTTGGGACTGTTGAAATGTCGGTGTCTGCCTTACTTGTTTGGTGGTGAGGTTTCTTCAACGTTGAACTAGGGCCGGGGTTGGTCTCTACATCTCCGCAGCTAATTAGAGTGTAGCACAATAGGTGTTGTAGCGAGGTTGTGCCAGAGTACTTCCCAAGACGAGGCGTCTTCCCGATATATGAAATAGACCAGGCAGGAATGGTGACAGAAATTTAACTTGTGTGTGATTTCTGTGTGACGAGGTCCCTCGATACTTGTCTAGTGTTGACCTGGTACACTACCGGTCCCCTCTGCACCTGTATACAGTATCAGCACAGCCCCTCTGGATGTTGAGAAGGATTCATACATAGAGAGAGGGCTATGCCCGCACCCCTGATCCCTCCCGCCATCTTGTGTCCGACTTAAGAGAGGGAAAAGGTAACATTCAAGGAGACTACAGCAGGACTCTTCTTCTTCTTACCTCTGACCAGGTATAGGCTATCCTAGTGTTTACTAGCCTATACCCCTTTGAAAGGACATTAGCCTAACCTAACAACCTTACCTAACCTATCCTAGTATTATGGGTGGGGGCTGCCGCCCCCACACCCCCGCTATTTGACATCTTTGACAGCTTTTTGGTGTATTTTTCTGTGAAATCAGGTTTTTTCAAGTGTCGATAACGAAATTCCTCCATGCGGACTATAATGAGAACAATATGGCGAGTCTATTGGTCCCTATTTTCCCTAATAAATTGTTTCTAATAAGGCGGATGTAGTGTCCTTGAAGATTATCAGGGAAAATTCCGAATTAGAAGAGGAAAGTCCGCGTCAGAGAAAATTGAGATAATTTTTTTTTTCTTTTTTTATATACATGTGAAATTCATCATATTAATGACAAATACGAACCTTATTATGTTTTCAGGGACAGTACAGTACATCGTACTGTAATATTGTTAATTAATATTAACACAATAATTAAAAGGCACAGGCTTATTCATCCTTAACCCTTAAAGAGCGGCACTCGACTTAAGTCGTGCACCAATTTGCAGCAAGTTAGGAGCATTATTAAGGCTTTTAAAGGGTTAAAATCGAGTGCAACTGGCCGGGAGAGCAGCGGGCCAGACAGCCGACTCCCAGGGCTTACCGCCGCCCATTAACTCATGTTCCCTGTGTTCTCGAGAGGCCGGCAGTGTAGCCAGTAGTGAGCATAGCTGGGAAAAATATACCGATATATTCTAAACTTCCATGTTCGTGGCACCACTGCAAGAGAACCACGAGTGCTACGTAGCTCGTTCTGGTCTCATTTTGAAGCTTTTAGTGCCTATTTTTTTGCTAAATAATTTTTGTTCATGCAGATGCTTGATTTATCATGCAGGAGGGCCTGAATATGCCCAAATGAGCCCAAAACACCCCGCTAGACAAGGGTTAAATCACTTAAAACCGAGTGAGAGAACATTGTAAACCGGACATAAATCCCGTCCAACTCGGAAATTTCCGAGATATACAGGGACATTTCCGAGAGGCCGATGCCATTCCGAGAAGTGTGGGTTTCCGACTAAAAAGAGTCCGAGTTAGCGGGGGTTTACTGTAATGCGTAAAACGGCGATAATAGCGTATTTGAGCTAAACTTGCCTCGGGTTTTCTTGATTTACAAACCCATAAAACCCGGGCCAAGTTTTGGCAAAAGTTGGCTCAGATTTAGCTACAAACCCATAAAACCAACAAAAACTAAATTGGAATAACTTCCTACAAACACTTGATCACAAAACAAACCCCAAAAAACTCTACAAAACACTAAACAGCATCACACTTTCCAACAGCAACACAACACAATCACATGCTGCAATCACAACAACAGACTCTACTCCTTCATGTAAACAACAAGCAAACACTCTCATCAATCACTTCTCACATGTCAGCCACCTAAAACCTCACAAAGACGACCGACGTGTCATCCGACGTAAGAGACAATTCCCCACAGACCCTGACTATACACCCTTCACCAATCACCAGACAAAGCATATCATCAACAATCTCAAGCACTCACCCGCCTGTGGCCTAGACAACATAAGCATACACCTCAGACACCTGGGACCACAAGGCATACAAACACTCACTAACATATCAAACTACAGCTATTCACACAACACAATACCAGACATTTGGAAGCATGGTATCATCATCACATTCCCCAAACCCAACAAAGACCCCACGCTACCTCTTCGCACCGCCCCATCACACTCCTTTGCTCCCCCTCCAAAGTCATGGAACGCCTAGTATTACAACTAATTACACCTGACCTACCCCTAGCTCCAACACAACATGGCTTTAGGCCACTGCACTCCACAAACACTCTTCTCACAGACCTTACACAAAGAGCTTTCGACGGCATCAACTCAGCTAGACCACCACACAGATCACTATTAGCCACACTCGACATTAGTAAAGCCTTCGACGCCATCCCCCGCCACAACCTAACAAACAAAATCTACAACACAAACATGCACAACAACACAAAAAGGTGGCTGGCCAACTTCCTAGCAGGCAGATGTGCACACAGTATCTTTTGCCGTCAGTCATCTAAAATCAGAAACTTTCCAAACGGAGTCCCACAAGGATCCGTCCTATCGCCCACACTCTTCAATCTGTACATGCACGATATAACTACACCCAATACGCCCCAAATAAACTTAGTCTCCTATGCAGATGACATAACACTCACATGCACACACCATGACCCAAAAAGAGCAACAGATCTCCTTCAACCCTATCTCAACACACTACATGGCTGGTGCACTACAAACAGACTTAATCTAGCCCCAGCCAAATCCACCGCAACCCTGCTCACAAGTTGGACAGGAGAACACGAATACATCCCTCAACTCACCATAAACAACACACCCCTAACACATACACACACACCCAAAATCCATGGAGTAACATATGATACTCATATGACATTCATACAGCACCCACAACATTAAAAAGAAACTGACACCCAGACTTAACGCCCTCAGGTCACTTGCTCACACAAAATTTGGACACAACAAAGAAACTACCACCACAGTATATAAACAATACATAAGATCAGTGATGGAATACGCAAGCCCAGCCTGGGCTTCTAACCTAGCTGAAACACATCATAAGACCTTACAGACTATTCAAAACAAAGCCCTGAAGATCATTACAGGCTGCACAGCTACTGCACCCACAGATTACCTACATGAAGAAACCAAAATCCTCAAAGTCAAAGACCATCTGGACATGAGAGGCACTCAATTCCTGGCAGCAGCCTCCACGAACCAAGACCACCCACTAAACTACATGGCAACACACCCACAGACACCAAGAAATATCAAAACAACACCCAGCACACGGTATCACACAATTATTGTCCTCTCTCCCTCCCTGCCCACCCTGAACCAACTTCCAGAAGCACATCCATACTCATATCTCTCACCGATCCATCCACTCACTCACAGACAACACGCAGCTGCATGCACAACCTCCCGAAATCCATCCTTCCGAATCCTCCCTTCCTCGCGAGGACAGAGTCCACCTGGCCAGGCTGAGATGCGGACACCATCCAGCTCTCCTGAGCTATCAGAAGAGACTGGATGACTCCGTTGTCGACGCCTGCCCGGGATGTAACACAGCACCCCATACCATTAAACACATCATAGAAGACTGCATTTCACACAACCACTTACGCCAACAACACAATCTACACTCAATGAGAGCTCTGTGGGAAAGCCCGATCGTGGCCATGGCCTTCCTCAGGGACTCGGGGCTGTTCGGCCAGGCAGCTTAGGGAACAACAACAACAACCAGATTTTTTTGAAAACCTGAGCAAAGTTTTGGCAAAAGTTGACTCGGGTTTTAAGAGTGGAAAAAGAGAGTAACGTACAGTATTTTCGAAATTTGGGTCAGGTTATCGTAATTGTTCAGCGCGACACCTTCCACTTTAGTGAATCAAAACCTATTCTATGTTGTAGTTTATGATATTTAGAACCACTGATTTTTTACCCAGGTTATCCCAAATTGCAAACCCATTGCCTAAAACCTGATTTATCGAAAACGTACGGTAGCGGTTTTGAAAATCATAAATACCCAGTAACCTAGACCTAGTATATTGGCTACAAGACTAACCCTCACCTAACACCTACAACTACCTAGTACGTGGGATACAAGAGTAATCCTTACCTGCCAGACCTGTAGTAAATGTTCCTAGTACTTAGCCTATTCCATACCTACCAGCTGACCCCTTGTCATTAACCTAACCAAAGAACCTAACCTAGACCCAGTACATGGGATACAAAACTAACCCTCACATAACATCTAGTATATGTTACTAGCACCTAGTATGTCACTGTATGTGGGATACAAAACTAACCCTCACTTAACACCTAGTATATTTCCCTAGTACCTAGTACGTTGGATACAAAACTAACGCCTAGTATATGTTCCTAGTACCTAGTACATGGGATACAAAACTAACCCTCACCTAACACCTAGTTTATGTCTCTAGTACATGGGATACAAAACTAACCCTCACCTAACACCTAGTATATGTCCCTAGTACCTAGTGCATGGAATATAAAACTAACTCTCACCTAACCTCTAGCATACATGTCCTTACTACCTCGGGAGACGAAGGAAAATGGTGAATATACAAATCGGTGCTGTCTATAGTAGAGTATTGACAACCTTGTTACGAAAGACATTTTAGTACCATACTGTACTTTTTTTATTAGGTTTTGCCGAGGGTTAAAACACATTTTCATATGATCTTTAGAGCATATAGATTCCATATTTATCTTCAGATATTTACAAAAAAATGGTGACATTAACCCTTCCAGCCCGGCTGTCCTTTTAAAAGGCAACCGCGGCAGATGGGCCGGTACCCGGGTGTCCTATTAAAATCCGTAAGCTTGAAAGCCTATTAACCCCTCCAACCCGGATGGGCTCTTGAACGCCCATAACAACCTCGGCCCGCGCAACCCGGAAGGGCTCTTGAACGCCCATTGCTTGCATGCGTGCTTTCGAATGCCGCGCGTACATTTTCGGTATCGTGGGACGGTAGGTGGCGCCACCAGGCGTAAACTCCGCCACAGCAACAGTATCTACCCCGACGCCATCATGGACAGTACGCCAAATAGTGATTCCGCTGTGTCCGATACCGTGCTTCCTACGACGCCCTTGCTTGTTCGTCGCGCCTTACCCCGACGCCATCGCCTAAATGTGTTATCTCCCGGAGGTATTGAGACGACATTGAGACTTTATGAGCGAGCTGATGCCAAGCATAATGTTGATGATGAAGTCAGTGACGACTCCAGTAATTATAAGTCGAGTGATTATGGCCATGAGAGTGATAAAGAAGAGCAATTCCTGGGATTTGCGAGAGAACATGACAGTGATGAGAGTGATGAAGGTGATGTACCAGTTGTTGAGGAAGCTGGTTTACCTAAAGACAGTGAACTTGAGAGAGTGAGCGAGTGGGAGAGTTCAAGGTCACTCACCAAATTTCGCTTAAGTGACACGACGCCAAGCCCTTCCCCAGGTAAATCGCCTTTCAAGCTACATTTGTATAAGCAGAAAATACTTGAGAAGGCGGCCGCGGCAGCTAGGGAACAAGCAAAACTACTTGGTGAGGATGAGGCTGTGAGTGAGGGTCAGCGTGGTGACCCTTCTCGTCCACCATTGTCTCCCTTATCTACCCACGCCACCCAAGATGACCCGGATGCCCCGCATTCTTCCCCACCACCCCCACCATTGCCAAGGGTTGAGGACCCCACACTTTCGGCCTATTTGCCTCCTAGGTCCCCCGACAGGAGACATACTGCTGCCGAAAAGGGGAAAGGTAGGAAATATACCAAGAAAATTAAGAAAAGTAAGAGAGTTTTGTTCGAGGCTCCCGCGGCGTCCACCCCGGCCGGCCCCAGCCATACGTCCCCGCAACTTTCCCCACGGTCCTCCCCACCTCTCCCGCCTTCAACATGTCTTCCTGAAGAAGTCTTTGAGCTCGCATCACCAATACCTGGCCCTAGTGACAGTGAAACATTGCTTTCTGTCACTCGTCGCAGGCCAAGGAGCCCGGGACCTCGGGGGGACACAGCCTCACCTGCCACTCCTTCCCCACCTCGCCCACCCGCACGCCGCCCACGCATCACTGGTTCCCCGCCAGATTATGTGGGGGCCACTGATGATGAAGGGCACCTCTCTCAAGACTCTGGCCATGATTACATAGGTCCACCGTCAGGGCAAGATGACCACTCTGACGATGACTATATGGACATCGACGACCCTCGACCCATCCGCTTGGCCCGGCGTCGTGCTGCCCACCGCCCTGGCCGCCGCCCTCGCCGCCCTAGGGCGCGCGCCTCCCGAGTTGGCCGTGGGCGTGCTGGGCCACCAGCTGGAGCTCCTCGTCAGCGTAGACAAGACCCATTCTACGTTTTTCAGTGGCAAGACGTAGTTGATGAGGATGCATACAACCCTGATGTGCCAGCTTTTGATGAGGTACTGGAGGGTTCAGGCGTTACCCCCAATTTTCCTGCAGGCCCCAATGCTCCACCACACGAACTGTTTGAGGCCTTCTTTGATGAGGAGGTGGTAGGCTATGTTGTCAAAGAGACAAATAAGCAGCACCAATTCCAGGTCCACTTTTTGGGAAAGGTGACCAAGGGCCACATGAGGCAGTGGACCCCAGTGACTCATAAAGAGTTCATGGTGTTCCTGGCACTCACCATGCTAATGCCTCATGTCAAGAAGCATAGGTTGCCTGACTATTGGATCACCAATGATCTGATATCCACCCCTGCCTTCGGGAAATATATGTCTCGCGACCGGTACCTTGATATCCTCGCAGCGCTCCATCTTGTCACCAACCTTGACGTCCACCTCCCAGACAAGCTGTGGAAGATTAGGACGTTGTATGAGATGATGCGAGAACGCTTCACCTCCTACTTCAAGCCCTTCCGCAAGGTCGTCATTGACGAGTCTCTTGTGCTGTTCCGGGGAAAACTCAGCTTCCGGCAGTACATCCCCTCAAAAAGACATCGCTTTGGCATAAAATTCTTTGTGCTGTGCGACTGCCAAACTGGCTATGTCCTGGACTTCCTGGTCTACAGCGGGAAGGAAGGGGACTTGCTTGTGGACCCCTCATTGGCTTTGGCGGAGCAGTGGTGCAAGCCATGATGGACCGCTACTTTCATAAGAATCACGTCCTCTACACGGACAATTATTACACGTCCCCCACTCTCTCACAGTACCTGCATGAGCGCAAGACGGGGACTGTAGGCACAGTACGAGGGAAAAGGAAGGGCATGCCACCTTTCCCTCCAAAGACCAAAAAAGGTGATGTGTTCAAGAAGAAGTCGGGGCCCATTCTGGCTATCCACTGGCACGACCAGCGGAAGGTCAACCTCCTGACCACCATCCACAAGGGGGAAATGGTGGAGACTGGCAAGGTGGATCGCCGCACCCAGGCCAGGGTGACCAAGCCCGATGCTGTCCTGGACTACAACATCAACATGAGGCTGGTGGACAAGTCCGACATGCAGATAGGCTTCATTGACTGCCTGCGTACCTCGTGCAGATGGTACAAAAAGTTCTTTCTGCATATGGTGGACATGTCAGTTCTGAATGCCTACAACATATACAAGCTTCGGAATGTGAACACACCCATGAAGTTCAATAGCCTGCGGAGGTTCCAAAAGCAGGTGTTGACGGAGCTCCTGGAGAAGTATGCTATGCCACAGAGGGCAGTGGCACATCCTGGGCCCGCCGTTATTGACCGCTTGCAGTGTGCTCAATACTTGATTAGGCACAGGCTTGGTTCCCTGCCTCAGAATGAATCCGGAAGAACACAGCAGAAGCGGTGCCATGTCTGCTACAACAGCAGGGTGAAGCCGAGGTCAGGTAAAAAGTCAACCCTGGAGTGTGTGGAGTGCAAGGTGGCACTCTGTGCTGTAGATTGCTTCTTTGATTACCACTCCAAGCTGGAGTTCTAATAATCATACTGAAATTGCCAAATAAAATGACAATATGTACACTATAATTATATATAGGCAAAAAGTGGAAGAAAACCAATGTATTGTAATACAAAAGTCATGTATTATGAGAACATTGATACAAATACAATTACACCATAATAATATGTGAAAGTGACACATATGTATATACCAAGTGACATTCATATGATTAGAACCTATAGAAATATATAATCAGTGAAAAAAGACACAATAAATTGTATATAAAACGTTTACAAATCATATAACTAAGTGAAAGTGACACAAGACCTAATATTTGATGGCCAAAGTATAATAAACACCTGTGATAACGAATAATCAGTGCCTAATACAACAATAACCTACCTCAATTACTAATAAAATGTACGGTATCGAGTGAAAATGAGCATTATCAGTGACAGTGACACTCTCTAAAGCATATTTGTCAAAGTGAAAGTGACACAAGACCTAATATTTGATGGCCAAAGTATAATAAACACCTGTGATAACGAATAATCAGTGCCTAATACAACAATAACCTACCTCAATTACTAATAAAATGTACGGTATCGAGTGAAAATGAGCATTATCAGTGACAGTGACACTCTCTAAAGCATATTTGTCAAAGTGAAAGTGACACAAGACCTAATATTTGATGGCCAAAGTATAATAAACACCTGTGATAACGAATAATCAGTGCCTAATACAACAATAACCTACCTCAATTACTAATAAAATGTACGGTATCGAGTGAAAATGAGCATTATCAGTGACAGTGACACTCTCTAAAGCATATTTGTCAAAGTGAAAGTGACACAAGACCTAATATTTGATGGCCAAAGTATAATAAACACCTGTGATAACGAATAATCAGTGCCTAATACAACAATAAGCTACCTCAATTACTAATAAAATGTACGGTATCGAGTGAAAATTAGCAATATCAGTGACAGTGATACCCTAATAAACATATTTTATATAATTGGCCTCAAAATAACTAGAAAATATCAAATAAACATCACATTCTCAATATCAAACACTAAAATCGTCTAAGGGAGATAAATACTTTGGCGCGGCGAGCGGCTAGGTGCGTCGTAGCCATGGCCGAGGCGACGCGTCCGAACGCGGGAAGAATTTGCCGCCGAAAAGCACTCGTCTTCCCGCGCTCACCATTATGCAACCAGAGGGGCTAGAGACCTCTACTCAACGCCATTCGACAGAGGAAGGTTTGTGGAACATTATTCTTTTTTATTCACAACATTACATGACATATTCATTGACTTACAGAGTAGTTAACATATTACAGAGTAGTTAACATAGGCCAAAGATCGTCAAAACACCCGGTACCGGAGCACAGTCGTAAGCTATAGCCCCCGGGGCTGGAGGGTTAAGCTTGGTCTGAACGCCGTGCGTCCGACGCATGTAAACAAAGCCGATCGTTGCATCACCGCACCTCCGAAAACAATAAGGAGACGTCGGATCAATGTTATTGTTGTGACGTAAGACGAAATTAGTGTCTGAAAAGCTCCGATATTGTCAACATTGCGGCAAAATTCGCTCCACTGAAATCGTCATCACAACTGAACCAGTTGACTTACAGAGCTCTACTCAATGCCAGTCTACAGATTGAAAACCGCACTACGTTTATAGATGCATGGGAAATTTCTAGCAGTTAAAATAAACAAAAATACGGTAGCCTAGGCCTAGACGTTTTTCGGCCAGATCGCCCGGATACGACCTCCGTCCTTTGGAGGACCAGCCCGGGCCACGAGGGTTAAAATGAAGTTATACTCGTATTTTATCATTAATCTAACCCAGTGGTTCTTAACCTTTTTAGCACCGCGCCCCCCTTTGGTTAGGACTGTATTCATGATCCCCCACCCACCCACCCCGCCTCTGGTGCCTAGAATTTTTTTTTTTTTTATCCACTCCATATGGATGCCTAAGACGCAAGATACTGTAAAAAGGGCGAACAAATAACCAATCTGCATGCAAGGATTAAAACTGATTAATGGTTTTGTCAACACTACATGTGGTTGCTCGGAATGACGGTTGTGAATTTTTCCTATCAAAGTTTCTTATTTATATATATCTTTGCGATTACCCTGTATGCATTTGAATGGCCTAGCCCTATTTTGAACTTTGATTACCCCACGCCCCCCCTAGCATTGTCAAACGCACCCTAGGGGGGCACGCCCCCAGGTTAAGAACCACTGATCTAACCTAACCTGCCCCCAGACCCCCGCTGGTCTTAAGCATTGATGTAGAGGTTGACAAAATACAGTACTAAAAATATGGTGGAAAAAAAAGGACTTCTTCACTTCCATACTGACCACCCTATTTCTTGTTACTGCTTTCAGCATTCCTACAACCCTCTTCCCCTGTTGCACCCTCTCCCGCACTTCTTCATCCATAGTCTCATCTTTGCTCAACACACTGCCCAGATACTTAAATGAGCTGACAATCTCCATAACCTGACCGTTTAACTTCACCTCACACTCTGTGGCTTCACCCCTTTTGAAGACCATAACCTTGCTCTTCCCCGCAATTACCTTCAGATAACGTTTTTCGCACACTGTTCCAAACATATTTACCAGACCCTGCAACTCCCATTCATTATCGCTCATCAGAACTGTATCATCAGCAAACAGCAGTACAGGTAGTTTCCACTCATTTCCCTCCCTTATCAGCGATACACCAGCATTTACTGCTCTTCCTTGTATTTCTTTCATGACTCCATCCATATATACAGTAAACAACCACGGGGACATCACACACCCCTGTTTCAACCCAACATTCAGATAAAAAAATTCGCTCTGCTCATTCTCCACACGTACTGCCGCCTTTGCACCCTCATACATGCTCTTCCCTGCTTTCAGCAAATTGCCATCTACTCCGTATATTCTAAGTACTTTCCACATACCTTCTCTATCCACTCTGTCATAGGCCTTCTCCAAGTCCATAAAGGCAACATACAACTTTTGTTGTTTCTCCAGATATTTCTCCACAACACATTTCAAGGTAAAAATCTGATCTACACATCCTCTTCCCTTCCTAAAACCGCCCTGCTCGTCACCTATCCATTTATCCGTTCTCGCTCTCACTCTCTCAATCACTACCCTACTGTACACCTTCCCTACTACGCTTAGAAGACATATTTCTCGGTATTTACCACACACTCCTATTTCCCATTTACCCTTATATAGGGGGACTATTATGCCTTTCTTCCAGTCATCAGGTGCACGCCCCTTCTCCCATGCTAGTTTGCACATTTTCCATACCCATTCGAGTTGAGAGTTTATAAAAGAATGGAAAGAGGTGTCATCAAGACTAATGTGGGTACGAATGCAGTTTAAGGGTGAAAGGTGTGTTAGTCTTAGTAATCAGAAACTTGGGTATTAAAGTGAATATGTTATGACAATATACATAAGTGGAAAAAGTACAATAAGAATAAGTAGATAAATGGGTATTAAGTAATTATGTTGTGAGAAAACACACAACATAAGTGGGAAAGTACAATAATAATGTGGAATAAATACAATATATATTGCCTAAAAGATACATAATCGGAAAAGGAAAGAAAGATATAAAACAAATGAATTCAAGTGGGGCACGGAAACTAGTGCGTATATGGAGCGTCGATGTTGTGACGTCATGAGCAGGGCGATGAGTAACTCAGTCATGGCGTCGGAAGACAGTTGACCGTGAGTAACGATAGCGGATGGAAGTGCTGACAGTGGAGTCAAGTCCTGGCCAGGCAACAAGAAATGAGTCAGCACTCAAAGCTTATTAGTGCACTGGAATATAATCTGCTCACCCCGCCCTGGACAATGAATCAAGTATTATCCGCCAACTCTGCCTACAATACTCAGCATATGGAACTCTGCCGGTGATACAGCGAGGTAAGGCGAATACAAAGTGAGTTCAACAGTGGTAGCAGAGCGTAGTTCGCAGTTTTACCGAAATATGGCGTCAGTGATTAAAAATCCTCCACAAATGACAAAGGAATGGAACATTTGCTGACAAGATTAGACTCTGTTTTTATGCTAGATAAAAATAGACGGGCCTTTATGGCTTATTCTGAATTTGAATCGTTCAAGCGCCCCGCTGAGATGACGATAACTGACTATTTGGTGGAATTTGGTAGAAGATATTATAGATTCAAGAAACATGGTATGGAACTGCCAGATCAGATGTTGGCGTTTCGGTTATTGAAAAGTTGTGATTTGTCAGATATTCACTTCCAATTAGCGATGTCAACTACGACTACCATCACATTCGAGGAGATGAAAAAGACATTAAATAGAATGTTCGGAGGTGGAATTGTAGACCACAATTTAAGTGGAGATGCACATAATGACACAGTGCAGGTGCAGGTGAAGTCTGAGCCCATTTTGGAAGTGAGTAGAGCTCCATTTTGAGGCACCGGAGGCAGATATAGACGTGGGTATAGACGTGGAACACGTAACAGGTACTGGAGTCCTAGAGGTGTTGGTGGTGATGCCAAAAACCCGACAGGACCAAATGGTGAGCTCACAAAATGTTTCGTGTGCGGATCTGTTGACCACTGGGTCCGAAATTGTCCTAAGAGAGAGGATAGGGATATGGAAAATAAGGTTGTGATGGAAGATACTGGCGAAGTGCAGCTGACATTGTTATCAGACGGGGTTGATAAGAGAGAAAAATTAATGTCGGAAGCTTTGGGAGCCCTGGTTCTTGATTCAGGATGTTCTACAACGGTGTGTGGAGAAGACTGGTTACAGGCTTATGTGGATACAGTATCATCAGAAGACGTACAGTTGATAAAAAGAGAGAGATCAGAGACATCATTTAAATTCGGAGATGGAAGACAGGTGACATCAAAAGGTATTGTGCATATTCCCTGTTATATACATGGGATAAAAATCATGATTCGGACCGATGTGGTGGATTGTAGAATTCCACTACTAATGAGCAGGTCAGCCATGAAACGTGGAGGCATGATATTGAACTTCAGAAAGGATACAGTGCGTATGTTTGGCAGAGAAAGTAAGCTGCATATCACCTCTACAGGGCATTATACACTTCCCATAGTGAAGACACCATGTAAGCAAATGGTAGACTGGGTATTGGCCACAGAAGATCATGAAGACATTTCCAAGAAGGTGGTGAAGTTACATCGGCAATTCTCACATCCCACTGCAGAGAAGTTAACGAGATTAATCAAAGAGGCAGGGATACTCAATGAACAATGGAAACTGGAAATAAATAAAGTGAGTGATAGTTGTGATATTTGTAGAAAATTTAAGAAAGTGCCTCCCCGTCCTGTGGTGGGACTCCCCATTGGTAAGACGTTCAATGAGGCAGTAGGAATGGATCTGAAGGCATGGAAGAGTGACTATTTTCTTGTCTTGGTTGACTTGGCAACAAGATATTGTGTGACTACGGTCATCCACAATAAGAAACCTGAGACCATTATAAGAGAGGTAGTGATTCAGTGGATCAGCCGGTTTGGAGCACCTGACAAGTTCTTGACCGACAATGGTGGAGAGTTCAATAACAGTGATTTTCGGAGCATGGCCGAAAATTATAATATTCAAGTGATGTGCACAGCCGCTGAAAGCCCATGGAGCAATGGCGTATGTGAGCGGCTGAATGCCGTACTTGGTGATAATGTGGCAAAGATTGTGTTGGATGCAAAATGTGGCATATCTACAGCACTGTCATGGGCTGTATCAGCACGTAATGCACTCCAGAACAACAATGGCTTTTCCCCAAACCAGCTGGTGTATGGATTCAACCCAAGTATACCTAGTGTGCTGAATAATAAGATTCCTGCTCTTGAAAACAGGACATCATCGGAAATCGTGGCTGAAAACCTTAATGCTATGCGTGTGGCCAGAGAAGTGTTCATCAAAAATGAGTCCAATGAGAAAATACGTAGGGCACTACTGCATAACGTAAGAGCAGACAACATGGTATGCTTGCAAAATGGAGACAGAGTATATTACAAACGAAACAGTGAAAACCAATGGAAAGGCCCAGGTATAGTGATTGGAAAGGATGGTAAACAAGTTCTTGTGAAACATGGAGGAACATATGTGCGAGTGCACACTTGTAGGTTGCAGAATGCCAGTTGCAAGATGCAAGACATGGACGATATTAGTAGTGGCAAAACAACGGAGACAGGATTGCATGTTCCAGTTGAAGACGAATCAAACGACGTTAACATAGAAAACGAAACAGAGAATGAGCCTGAGGACGCTGAAATGGATGATAATGAGAAATGCAGTGGTGAACAGGAGTCCGGAGACGGAAACAGTGTAGCCGCTGAAGCTAGAGTGGGGGATAGAATAGAAGGATACATGGTGGAAAACAAGGAAAAAGTAATTATCACAATCTTAAGTAGAGCCGGTAAAGCAACTGGCAAGTACAAAACATGTTTCAACATCAGAGACGAAACAAGTAATGTGACAAAATGGATTGATGTAGATAAAGACATCTATAATTGGCGGATTGTGAACGATACAGAGGAAGTCATGATAACATATTCCAATGATGCATGCACAGAGGCAAAAAGGGCAGAAATGAAGAATTGGATTGATAATGATGTGTTTGAGGAAGTTGAGGACCAAGGTCAGAAGGCCATATCAACAAGGTGGATAATGACACAGAAAATAAAATCTGGCACTCAGGTTATTAAGGCCCGTTTAGTGGCACGTGGCTTTGAGGAAGAATTAAAGGATGTTCCCATTGATTCTCCTACGTGTTCAAAGGAAGCTTTTAGACTGGTTTTAAGTATTGTGTCCGCCAAGAATTGGGACTGCCATGCACTGTATGTGAAAGCCGCTTTCTTACAGGGCATCCTATTAATAGAGAGATTTTCGTGTTGCCCCCTGAAGAATTCTACAATGGATATCTATGGAGATTAAAGAAGACAGTATATGGTCTCAATGATGCGGCCAGAGCATGGTACGAGAGGGTGAAGCATGAATTGCTTACGTTGGGTATGTCCATGTGTGGTTTAGAACCAGCACTGTTCTTCTGGCATAATGATGGAAGATTAGAAGGGATCATTTGCATCCATGTAGATGACTTCTATTGGAGCGGGTCAAATGCATTCAAGAGATCTGTAATGTCCCAGTTGGAAAAATTATTTCTGATTGGTTCTGAAGAGAAGACTCGTTTCCAGTACCTGGGTATCACAATAGAACAAGCAGAGGATGGCATTATGATCAATCAAGACAATTACATTAGACATGGACTCCAAGAGATGAACATGATCAAATCTTATAAGGACAGAAGAAATTATGAAGTCAGTCAAGAGGAGAGAACAAAATACCGATCTGTTGTGGGCCAACTAAACTGGGTAGCCACACAAACGAGGCCAGATATATCATATGATGTATGTGAACTGAGTACGGCATTCAATCGGACAACTGTCGGAGATGTAATCAGAGCCAACAAAGCTGTCAAGAAGGTCAAGGATAACCCACTGTCAATTTGGTTTGGGAAAGTGGACCTGGACGAGTGTACACGTGAATGCTACAGTGACGCGTCTTTTGGCAATTTGACAGACCTTGGGTCTCAGGGTGGTCACATCATATTTGTGAGAGACAGAGAGGGAAATAGCTGCCCCATTGCGTGGAGATCAAGAAAGGTGAGACGGGTGGTGAAATCGACTTTGGCAGCAGAATCCCTTAGTCTATTAGATGCAGCAGAGAATGGGATGTATTTGGCACATATGCTGAGAACAATCCTCGGAAATCAGCACACAATTCCGGTAAAATGTTTTTCAGACAACAAATCTTTGGTGGATTGTTTGCAGTCTACCAAGTTGGTAGATGACAGAAGCCTAAGGATAAATATAGCTGTGTTGCGAGACATGATAGCAAGAAAAGAAATCCAAGAAGTGAAGTGGATAGAAACAACGAAGCAGATAGCAGACTGTCTCACGAAGAAAGGAGCCTCTCCTATGTTATTATTAAAGGAGTTGAGCAAAGCAGAGTAAAGAAAAGAAAAAAGAAAAAAAAGAAAAGAAAACGAGGGAATGTGTTAGTCTTAGTAATCAGAAACTTGGGTATTAAAGTGAATATGTTATGACAATATACATAAGTGGAAAAAGTACAATAAGAATAAGTAGATAAATGGGTATTAAGTAATTATGTTGTGAGAACAACATAAGTGGGAAAGTACAATAAGAATAATGTGGAATAAATACAATATATATTGCCTAAAAGATACATAATCGGAAAAGGAAAGAAAGATATAAAACAAATGAATTCAAGTGGGCCACGGAAACTAGTGCGTATATGGAGCGTCGATGTTGTGACGTCATGAGCAGGGCGATGAGTAACTGAGTCATGGCGTCGGAAGACAGTTGACCGTGAGTAACGATAGCGGATGGAAGTGCTGACAGTGGAGTCAAGTCCTGGCCAGGCAACAAGAAATGAGTCCGCACTCAAAGCTTATTAGTGCACTGGAATATAATCTGCTCACCCCGCCCTGGACAATGAATCAAGTATTATCCGCCAACTCTGCCTGCAATACTCAGCATATGGAACTCTGCCGGTGATACAGCGAGGTAAGGCGAATACAAAGTGAGTTCAACAAGGTGGGTCTTTGTAAGTGCTTATGGGCCAGGAAGTGAAAGTAATCTAGACGAGGTGGAGGGTTTTTGGGCGGATTTGAGAGATTGTTTACAAGGGTTTGAAGATAATGAAAATGTAGTTTTAGGGTACCTAAATGCTAGGGTAGGAAATGAGCCTGTTGAGGGAGTCATCAGTAGTTTTGGTGTGGATGGTGTAAACGAGAGTGGAGAAAGACTGATAAATGTATGTGGAGAGTGCAGAATGAGTGTAGGATATACGTTTAAAAAAAAAAAGTGTATATACAAGTACACATGGCATAGACTTGTGGATGGAAAGATTGTAGAGAGGGCGTTGATGGATTATGTGTTGGTGACAAGGGAAAGATTGTGTAGACTGCTGGATGTGAATGTGCTGAGAGGTGAGGCGCAGGGTATGTCGGATCATTACCTGGTGGAGGGGAAGCTTAGAGTTAGGAGTTACAGTAGATTGCGAGACAAGCGTGAAGTAAGAGAGGTAAAAAAAGTTAGTAAGTTAGAGAAGAGTACAAAAGAGAGAGAGTACAAGGAAAGACTAAATGAAAAGTGGATAGAAGTGAGAGCGATGGAAGAGAGAGAAGTAGAGGTTGAATGACAACAGTTTAAGGAAGGAGTGAAAGCAAGTGCAGAGGTAGTATGTGGTAAAAGGAAAGTAGGAGGCAGAGGTATCATGAAAGGAAGTGAGTTGTGGAATGACACTGTGAGAAAGGCAGGCAGTTGAGGAAAAGATACAGTGTTTTGAGAGGGTTTTAGGATGGTAGTGTTGAGGTATGGGAGAGGTACAAGGAGAAAAGGAGAGAAGCAAAACAGAAAATTAGAGAAGCGAAGAAAGATGCAAACGAAAGGTGGGGTCGAAGGTTGAGTGATAATTTTGAGGAATGAAAGAAGATGTTCTGGAAGGAAGTAAATAGAGTAAGGAAAGGAGGACAAAGGAGGGAAGAGTCAGTGAAAGATGCAAATGGAGAATTACTAGTGGAAGGAGTTGAAGTGAGGAAAAGATTTCCTGAGTATTTTGAATCTGCTAAATGTAAGAGATGGAAGAGAAGCAGTGATTGAAGTAGTGGTTGTTGGAGATAGGTTACCCAGGCCACCCAGGTGGTAGGGAATGAATGAAAGGATTGAGAAAAATGAGGTGAAAGAAGCAGTGAGACAAATCTATCTATCTATCTATCTATTGCCTGACGCCGTGATCCCCGAAGGGGTGGCCACGAACGAACTGCACCTCTGTCCCCAGTCAGTCGACGCCCCTCCCCCCAACCAGCACCGCCTTCGTTCATGTACTTCCTCACTCCATCCTTCCACCTCTCATTCAGTCTACCTTTCCCTCTCTGTCCCTCCACCTCGCTCTCGTACACCCTCTTAGTCATTCTCTCGCTTTCCATACGTTCCATATGGCCGAACCATCTCAAGTTGTTCCTTTTCACACTTTCCAGCACATCTACCTCCACACCACACCTCCTTACTTCCTCATTAGTCTGTCTATCCCTCCATGTAACTCCGCACGCACTCCTTAAGTAATTCATTTCCACTGCTCTCACTCTTGGTCTGAGTCTCTCAACCAACGTCCATGCTTCGCTTCCGTAAGTCAGTGTCGGGATTACCACACTGTCATGCAAGGACTTCTTCACTTCCATACTGACCACCCTATTTCTTGTTACTGCTTTTAGCGTTCCTACAATCCTCTTCCCCTGTTGTACCCTCTCCCGCACTTCTTCATCCATAGTCCCATCTTTACTCAACACACTGCCCAGATACTTAAAAGAGTTGACGATCTCCATAGCCTGACCGTTCAGCTTCACCTCACACTCTGTGACTTCACCCCTTTCGAAGACCATAACCTTGCTCTTCCCCGCATTTACCTTCAAATTCCGTTTTTCGCACACTGTTCCAAACTCATTTACCAGACCCTGCAACTCCCATTCATTATCACTCATCAGAACTGTATCATCCGCAAACAGCAGTATAGTGAGACAAATGAGAGCAGGAAAAGCAGAAGGTTTGGATGGTATTTCTGTGGAGTGTATAAAGAAGGGTGGAGATGTGAATAGATTGGCTGGTGAGACTATGCAATGTGTGCTTTGGTGTGTCAATGGTACCAATAGACTGAATGAGTGTATGTATTGTGCCGTTGTACAAGGGGAAGGGAGATCGGCAGGAGTGTTCAAGTTATAGAGTATTAGTTTATTATCAGTGGTTGGAAAGCTGTATGGCAAGGTGTTGATGGAGAGGATAATAATGGTACTTAAGTTGCAATAGGAGAAGAGCAGTGCGGTTTTAGGAGGGGAAGAGGGAGTGTGGATCAGATTTTTGCAGTAAGACAGCTATGCGAGAAGTATTTAGAGAAGCATAAGTAGATATTTTGGGCTTTTATGGATTTGGAAAAAGCGTATGATTGTATGGATCGAGAAGCAATGTGGAAGGTGTTAATGATTTATGAAATTGGAGGAAATTAGTTGAGAGCAGTTAAGAGTTTTTATAAAGGGAGCAGAGCGTGTGTTAGAGTAGGAAATAATGAATTGAGTGAATGGTTTGAGGTAAATGTTGGTTTGCGACAGGGTTGTGTAATGTCACCGTGGCTGTTTAATATATTTATGGATGGTGTGGTGAGGAAGGTGAAAATGAGAACTATGGGTAGAGGATTGGGTTTAGTAGGAAAGAATGGTAGAGATTGGGAGTTGAATCAGTTGCTGTTCGCTGATGACACAGCGTTGGTGGCGGATTCTGAGGAGAAACTGCAGCAGGGAGTCAAAGAGTTTGGTGTGGTGTGTGGGAGGAGGAAGCTGAAGGTGAACGTCATTAAAAGTTAGGTAATGGTGTGTAATAGGGGTGATCGTAGGGTGAATCTAGATGTGAGGCTGGATGGGGAAATATTGGAAAAAAGTAGTGTTTTAAATATCTAGGAGGAATGATAAGCAGGTATGGAAATGGAGGTAAAACAGAGAGTTTGTGAAGGAAGGAAAGTTTTCGGAGCAATGGGAAGTACTGTATGTGGAAGGTGAGAAATATCGGAATGAAAGTTAAAAGTGCAATGTATCAAGGAATTGTTGTGTCAACAGTGATGTATGGGGCTGAGACATGGGCTCTGAAGGCAAAGGAGAAAAGAAAGCTGGATGTGATGGAGATGAGCTGCTTGAGGATTATGTGTGGAGTTACTCGTAGAGACAGATTGAGGAATGAAGAGATAAGTAGGAGAGTGGGGCAGCAGGAACATTTGTCGGCCTGAGTGGACAGAATGGTGCCGAGTTGGTATAGTCATGTTGAACGAATGGAAGATGAAAGGCTTACAAAGAGAATATGTGAGTCAGATACAAGGGGAGATAGAGGGGTAGGAAGATCACCATTAACACCTTACGAGCGGCCTAGGCGGTAATTTCTACGTACCGCCCAGCGGGTGGTTTTACCATAAATGGCCTTGTTTCCGTGCTCTTTTTCATGCATAAACAAGAGCCAGAGCGTAATACAATTATGTATCCCTGAAAGGGCATTAATTGAGCTTTCCAATGACACCTGAACCATCTTTCTACGATCACTGGTTGTCTTGCAACGATCGTGCAACCGAAGGGCAAAATCGCTAAAATACGGTCATTTCGTTAGGGTAGGGTGGGGTGGAATCGCCGTGGGGTGAAATCGGCGCGGCGATTCAAACGCTCATATCTCCGAAACTAGTGAATGGATTCGGCTGCTGTTGGGCTTAGGTTTTAGAGGAATGCCGACCTAACATTAAGTCATTAAGAGGTTTTTATCCATTGTACAAAATAGCTTGAGAAATTGAATTGTTTACCACGGTAATTGATTTAACGGTCACGGAGATAAAATCGGCGGTTTGGTTTTCTCATAATAAAATAAAGTTAGTCACCACATCCTCCTAGGCGAACCAATTAACGTAGAGACTTCTAGTTTTCACCATTCTCAAGAGGAAGATTAGAGCTTGATTAAGAAATTTAGTTGATGTCTGTAACCCTTTCCATTTCGGAATACGATCGAGTTCAAATTAGTGTGTAGTATGCGACGATCTCACCCCTCCGGGCGGGGTGAAATCGCCGCGCCGTAGGTATGTTTATTAAAATCTGTGGGTGGCCTATATAATTTTATGAAAAAAAAACGATTATAGGTATCTCTAGCAGAGGACCAGAATGTATCGATAAAGCAAAGAAAAAAAATTATATTCCATATGTGGCAGTTTTTATTGAGCGAAAACCTCCGTTGGCGGCGGATTCACCCCGCCCTACCCTACATAATTACGTGTGTAGCGAGGGAGGGAGGGAGGGTGGATGTGTGTGGAGTAGATATCAGTAGGCCCACGGCAGCCGTGGCGAGCGGTCATGAGGCAACCTACGCTCCTCTCGTCGCTCGTCTCTCTCTCAGAGCCAATATTGCGCCAAAATTGCACACGGACTAAAGTCGGGCCCCGCCACATAGTCCAGGTTTTTAGATACGGACTTAAGTCGGGCCCCGCTACGAATGGGTTAAGATGGAGAGACTGTGTAGGACAAGCTTTGACAAGCTTTGAAAGATAGAAAGATTACTATAGATCAGGCAAGGGAAGTGGTAATAAACAGGAATGAATGGAGAATGCTTGTGAATAGATGAGTGAAAACGTGGTCATATGGGGGAAGGGGTCGGGCGCCAGTTGGACTAGATAATAGTCCGTCAAGCCCCTGGCCCGGGGAGCCGGTAAATATGGAGGGTGCGCCTGGAAGTGTGGTGGGCGGGCTTGTGGTTTTGGCTTACTGCATGTCTGCCTGCTGAAACCAGAACTTCTTCAGGTAGTCGGGGGCCGGGGGAGTGCTGGAGTGACCTTGGTGATTCCTGGTCTCCTGGTCTTTTCCTGGGTGACCTAGATGTGTGTGAATTTGTGTTTCGTTTTTGTGTGTTCATTGTTTTTCTATTGTGTTGTGTTGTTCCTGTTCGGGCTCTGTCTTGAGTCGGCCACCCCCAGAAAAACAAAAAACAAAAGAAAAATGGGGAATGGGCCTGAGTAAATAGAATAGAATAGAACTTAGTGTCCTAAGTGGGGCCATAGAATAGAACTTAGTGTCCAAAGTGGGGCCACTAGCCTAACTAACATAACAAGTGTATTATAATAATTTAAAAATATATGCAGATCATAGATATATGCGTGTTGTGAAGAATAATTCATACCTAGGTAGTTGATTTATAACTTTTTTTTTCTATGTGCATGGAAGAGACCAAAGGCAGGTTGCTTGTAACGAATGTCTCCCCCAAAGTTAAAAGAGTGACAGACCCAAATTCAAGGGACGTTGGAGTCAAAATACCTGGACACACAAAGTTTAAAGCAGTCTAAGTCATAGGATGAAGGAAAGACTGATTGAGGGAGAGAGTTCCATTGTTCACTTGTTGAGTAGAAGAAAGACTGAGAAAATTTGCCAATTCTTGAGTTGGATAGCTGGACCGAATAGGAGTGGGACTGTGTTGTAAGGCGGGTGCCTCGCACTCGCCGCAAGGGAGGGGGTATACACTGTGAGAGCTCTGAAGAACACAGATTGTTGTCAGGGATGGAGTGAATACACAAGCTCAGTATTCAAATACGAATACAGTAACACCTCGATTTTCCGGCACTCAGGGGGATTTGAAACCTCCGGTGAATTGAAAAGTCCGGTTGAATGAACATTACTCCTATAAATGCCCATAAACCCCAAGAAAATACCCCCTAATGGCTATCTGTATTATCAGCCTTAATATAATAAACAAACACACAATACTATACCATTTTAATAGTAATGTTTTCAACTCGCCAATTTATAAGTACTGTACAGTACAGTAGAAGTTGGAAAAGGCGTCCAGCTGTTGTTGTTGTTGTCGGCGGCATATTGCGTATCATCGTATGCGAAGGCTAGGCCTTATCGGGAGGGAGAGTTTCGCGGCGCATTCAAAGTTTTGACAGTAGCAAAACGAAACGCTAATATGAAACTGTTTTTGTTCTTTTTAGTTTGTCCCACCTCTCTCCATTCGTTTGGATATTTGCGTTTCTTGTTCCAAGCTCAGAACCACTCTTTTGCATTTCTTCTTGACACTATTGGCTTTCACTTTGTCCAACTTTGCCTTAATCTTCGGCATGAGAGCGATGAATTGAGTATAATATGTCCGATATGAGAATGTTTGTATATACGGATCGATCGGGGGAGACTGAGTATGCCTATTCCCGCGCTTTTGTTGTTGTTGCTGTTGAATACTTTTCGTAATATTAATTAACTTTTTTACTATAGCTATTAACCCGGCAGCTGCGGGAAGACTCTTAAGAGGTCCTACTGGGTGGCTGCGGGAAGACTCTTAAGATCCTAGGCCTAAAAAAAAACATTTAAAACACCACAGTGGCACTAAAAATAAAAGCAATTTGTGTTTAGGTGAGATAATTTCCCTCCACTACTTGCTACCACTCCTACACATGTGTCCTCCTCCTTCCGACCCCCCCCCCGCCCTTTTCACTCCTCCTCAATTATCAGGTATTTTCTCTATTATTCCCGATATTTATCGAGTATTTTCGTGGGAGGACAAGTGGGAGAGAGGGTGGAGGATGTAACTCCGACCCTCCAAGCCAGTCTGAGTCCACCACCTAGTCACTCAGTGCCAAGCGAGACACCTGAGAGGGAGGGTTTGCCTGTCTCGCCGGTCTGGGCCAGATTACGAGCGCGGGGCTAAAATATACAATATTCACCAGCCACATTCCACCTGTCCCAAAGAAGGGTGACCGCTCTGAACCCTCCAACTATCGTCCAATTGCTCTTATCTCTTGTCTTTCTAAAGTTTTTGAAACTATTCTTGCTTCCAAATTTCTTAAGCATTTCTCTTCTCATAACCTGCTCTCAGTTCGCCAGTATGGCTTCCTTAAGGGTTGCTCTACTGGTGATCTTTCATATCTTACTAACTCTTGGTCATCCTCCTTTCGGGACTTCGGTGAGACTTTTTCTATTGCACTAGACATATCGAAAGCCTTCGATAGAGTCTGGCATAAATCTTTAATTTCTAAACTACCCTCCTTCGGTTTCTATCCCTCCATCTGTGCCTTTGTCTCTAATTTCCTTTCCGGCCGTTCCATAGCCGCGGTTGTGGACGGCCATTGTTCACTTCCTCACCCTATAAACTCCGGTGTTCCTCAGGGCTCTGTCCTATCTCCTATTCTCTTTCTAATTTTTATAAATGATCTCCTTAACTGTACCTTAATTCCCATCCATTCATACGCAGACGACTCAACCTTACACTACTCCATTAGTTTTTCAGAACGCCCCAGCCAGCAATCCCTCAACGACAAACGTAATGAAGCCATAGAACTCTTAAATTCTGATCTAAATACTATTTCCAATTGGGGCAGAGAAAACCTTGTTAACTTTAATGCTTCCAAAACCCAATTTCTCCATCTATCTACCCGTCAGGATCTCCCAGCGGACTATCCCTTATTCTTCAACAATACAAAAATCAACCCTTCATCTTCTCTCAATATTCTTGGTGTCTCTTTTTCTTCTGCTCTCATTTGGAAGGACCATATTACCAGTCTTGCTAAGGCAGCCTCCCAGAAGCTGGGTGTGCTCAACCGCCTTAGGGGGTTCTTTTCCCCTGCACAGCTTCTTGCTCTGTACAGGGGCATAGTGCGCCCTTGTATTGAGTATTGTTCACATGTGTGGGGAGGTTCCTCTCACACCGCTCTCCTAGACAAAGTTGAAAGGAAGGCCTTTCGTATCATTAACTCCCGTCCACTCACCAACTCTCTGCAATCTCTCTCTCTCCGCTGCAATGTTGCATCTCTCGCTATTCTATCGCTACTATAATAATCAGTGTTCCTCAGAGCTATCCCAGTGCATACCACCTCCTTTACGTAGGGCACGTGGTACCCGTCTTGCAACTCAATCCCACCCCTACTCTGTGCAACTCTCCAACCCAAGAGTGAAACGTTACTCTCAAACTTTCTTCTACTCAACAGCTGAGCTCTGGAACTCTCTCCCAGAATCAGTCTTTCCCTCTTCCTATGACTTAAATTGCTTCAAACTCCGTGTGTCCAGGCATTTTGGCTCGAACGTCCCTTGATTTTGGCCCTGTCACTCTTTCAACTATGGGGGAGGCACTCGCTATAGGCAGTTATGCCTTTTGCCTCCCTCAATCACATAGAAAAAAAAAAAAAAAAAAAAAAAATTGCTGTTACCACTTGTTTTATTGCTTTTCTATGTTCATATGTTCAAATTAATAGTAAAATAGGCGCATATGGATAAGTATTAATTATATATATGGTAAATTAAGGATTTTAGTGAGGAATGAATCAGAACACCTTCGCATGGGGGAATGGTGTATACTACAGGGGCTTAGCACTTTACGAGTTAAGAGGAGCGTCCGCCATGGCCCAAACTGGTGTGGATTAGAAAATCTGAAATTAAGATGTCCAGCGGTGTACCCCAGGGGTCAGTACTGGGTCCACTTCTGTTCCTCATCATGATCGCAGACATCGACGACGAACTACAACACGCCCAGGCAACTTCGTTCGCTGACGATACGAGACTGAAGATGAAGATTGAAGCAGTAGCGGACGTGGCTTTATTCCAAGAAGACCTCAACCGCGTACTCGACTGGGCCGACTCCAACAACATGATGATGAATGGAGAGAAATTCGAGCTCATGAGGTATGGCCCTCACCAAGACATCAAACAGAGCACCAGCTACCAGGTCAACCAGCAAACCATAACACCTAAAGATCAGGTGCGGGACCTGGGAGCCACAATGATCTCGGACGGAACCTTCTCCCATCATATCAACCTCGTCACCGAAACTGGCAGAAAATTAACAGGGTGGATACTGAGGACTTTCCAGACAAGGGAAAGGACCTGCATGCTAACACTCTGGAAGGCCTTGGTCCTCCCTAAGCTGGAATACTGCTGCCAGCTCTGGTCACCATTCAAGACGGGGGATACCTGCAAGCTGGAATCCCTCCGGAGGAGCTTCACCAGCAGAATCCGGGGTCTCCAACACCTAAACTACTGGGAGCGCCTGGAGGAGTTACGTCTATACTCCCTCCAGAGAAGACGCGAGCGCTATCTGGTAATCTACGTGTGGAAGACCCTTGAAGGACTTGTACCTGACGTGGGACTGGCTGTAAACAACCACATCAGGAAAGGACGACTGTGCTACATAAAGAGGACAGAGGCCACTACTCAGCGAATGGCAACAGTCGTTCACAACAGCTTCACAAAAAACGGGGCTCGTCTATTCAATGCGGTGCCAAAGGCAGTCCGAGAGCTGACTGGGGTCACGACGGACTCCTTCAAACGCCAGCTGGACCGTTGGCTGGCCACAATACTAGACGAGCCCCCAATACCAGGATACCCCAGCACTGCAACCAACTCACTGACAAGCCAGCGAAACACCCGAGAAGCAGAGCTGCCTGGCCGCTGCAGAGGCCCACCTTAGCAGCGTCTACAGAGGACGGAATCACCCAAAGTATACCAAAGTAAGTAAGTATTGCAGCAGTGATGGGAACACTGTAGGAGTGATGTGGCAAAGTTTTAGACTCTTAAAATAAAAAATACCCTAAATACAAGGTCCCCCCCCCCATTACGCCCCCCCGCACTCACGACGTACCGTATATGTGGTATCGTAGTATGAACGATAGTAACCAATACAAACGCGTTATTGTGCACAAATATAGACAAATTACAGTCAACAGAGGTATCTGGCACCTCAACTGAACCTGGGAGAGTGAGGGTGAGTCCCTAGAGGGCCTAGACCTCATCATCTAAGCCATCATCATCATCATTCAAACCATCATCATCATCCAGATGCCAAGACATGCACAAACATATTATATATTCAACACTAAACAGATGTAACCCATCCAAACCAACCCTAACACAACCTAGAGTAATCTAAAATGGCCTAACTTGGCATAAATGAGGTGCGCTGTTCATGACGCCATTGGCGCCAAATGAAAAAATACGGTTTTGACAACCCGTAAGGGAAGGAAGGAAAAACTAATATTTATTGGTGGCTCCTGAAGTCAATGATGTAAGAGCCTATGATAATATGGCCTCGTTCCGGTCTCCTCAGAGACCGGGTTAACCTCGATAGCGACGGTCGAGAACCAAGATCATCTTAGGGGGTACCCCTTAATCATTCCTAAGGTACGTCATTGGGACAGAGCCACTGAAAAGTAGAAAATAAAAAAGAAAAGAATTAACACAGTTTGAATAGCTAGCGCCTATGCGCATTCCATTCTTCCTCTTGTTTCCCATCACATGCCTCCTCTCGCCATCTCCCGAGATGCGATCTCTAATGTATATATCAAGTTGAGCATGTGTATGGGAAGGGGATGGTGGGAGTGCAATTGTCGTCATTGACTTCAGGAGCCACCAATAAATATTAGTTTTTCCTTCCTTCCCTTACGGGTTGTCAAAACCGTAATTTATTGGTGGCTCCTTACGTCAATGACGTAAGAGCCTAGAATATCACGACCGGTGGAGGGACCTTCATATGCTCATCAAACTTAAAAATTTAATAGGAAGACTAAAAACGAATATGTAAACTGTGACATGTGTTTAATTATAAAAGTATAAAAAGTAAGAAAAAGATATATAAGGTGGGTACCATTAAAGAAGCCTTATCTCAGAAAAACAGATATCTACTGAAGTGTGAATACTGGCAATAGTATACCACAAAATTAAAATTAAAATAAAGAGACCTTGCCATGGCTGCCAATTCTGAAACCCTATGGCCAGCAGTCAGGGCCATCAGAAAAACACACTTCTTAAGTTTCTTGTCTATATTTGGTCTCACAGAATAAGACCTAGACTGTAACAAAGTTAGGACTTTCGAAATTGACCATTGAGGAAGTAATTGACGATTTGGGGCTCTGAGTTTAAAACAAGCCTTCATAAAACCCTGTTCATCTTTCTTGGGTAAAGCTAAACCAGTAAGCGTAAGGAAGGGTTCCTTTATTGCTGATAAGTGGTTTCTAAGTGTGTTAACTGCTAGTTTTTTAAAGTCAAATAAGTAATTTAGGTGCTTCAACAACAAAGCTACAGATGGAGTCTGCTGGCCTGACTCTACAATCCAAGTTGTAAATTGTTTCCAGTGTGAACTATACTGTCTTAACCCCTACAACACGGAAGGGCTCTTGAACGCCCATAAAAAAGCATAAAACAGGTACCCGGAAGGGCTCTTGAACACCCAGTGGTTGAAAGCCTGTGAGCTTCGTGTGCGAGGCGTCGGTCCGACGCATGTAAACAACAGCCGGCTGGACCGACGCCCCGCATCTCCGGCCACAAGAAGGAGAGCGTCGCTTGTTCGTGTGTGCCTGTATGTTGTTGTTAAGTATCGAAAAGTAGTGTAAAGTGGCTGTTTTTGCCATAAAGTTATCTCCAATGAAATCATCATCACAACTCAACCAGTTGACTTAGAGAGCTCTACTTAACGCCATTCTACAGGTAAATAACACAGCTACGCTTGGGGATGCGCGGGAATGCGGGAAGCAGTCAGATTAACAAATATACGGTGGCCTAGCCTAGACGTTTTTCGGCCAAAACACCCGGGTTTCAGGGAATATATATATAATACATAGCCGGGGCTGGAGGGTTAAAGTGGATGCTGTGTACTGATTTGTGAGCTTATCCGTGATTTCCTTGTCGTAGGACGGTAGCCACTTGGATTTGAGAAATGTCCACATAGCAAAATTGAGCGAGGTTTGCAGGTTTCCAATTTCTTCCAAGTGGAAATAGGTCAGGGGAAGTTGCAGAGGTTTGTTGCACCACTGAGTAAGTTGAGTGTACCAAACCTGAGTAGGCCACATTGGAGCAACCAGGACCACTTGACCCCTGGAACAACCTGAGGTGATGAATAATTCTGCACATCAGAATCATTGGGTGGGGGGGGGGGGGGGGGGGAGAAAGAGATAAATCGATGTCCACCTGTTCCAATCCACTGTGAAGGCATCCGGGCCCCCTTCTCGTGTTATGTGATTCCGAGATATGTAAGACTGGAGCTTCGTTGATTGACGAGACGCGAACAGATCGATTTGAGGTGAAAATGGCAGAACTAAGTGGTTGAATGCATTTTGTTTGAGAGCTCATTCCACTGAGGTACTCTTTCCCCTGGACAGAGCATCCGCCCACAGATTGGAGACGCCTGGTAGATATGTCGCATGAATTATTATGGAATGGTTTTGGGCTAGAAAAAATATTTTTTCCGAGAGATCTTGGAGAACCCTGGACCGGGTGGAGCCCTGTTTCTTCAAACAAATTACAGCGGCCATGTTGTCCATCCGGAATGCAATTGACCTGGAGGTCAATGACATCGCATGATCTCTGAGAAAAAACAGAGGAACTGTTAACTCTTGGGCATTGATGTGAAACTGACTTAATGTCGTCCATTTTCCGTGATTCTGATGACCCTCCGTCGACTGATAGCCCCATCCTATCAGACTCGAGGCGTCTGTGTCCACCCATAGGGTGGGAGGTGGATCTGACCAATGTGTCACTGATTCCCGTACCTGAGATTTTACCCAAAACGACAGGAGATGTAGAATTCTCTTTGGGATGAAGAGAGGACAATTGTGAGGTGTTAGAGGGAAAGCTTTGTTGCCTAGCAAGATTAGTCTCTTCAACCTGAGGCGGCCTAGGGGCACTGTAATTTGAACCCAATTTAAAGAGCCTATCAGAGGTTCCCAAAGTTTCCTGGTTATAGTCTTGGCATGCAATACTCTGAACAGTTTTACTTGAAGATGTTTGGCATTGGTTGGACTTTGTTTTATAGTCTGAAGTTGTGTATCCCACATTAACCCTACCCATTCTGCTGATTGTGTAGGAGTGAGATTTGATTTCTTTAAATTTACTCTGAAACCCAACTTTGTCACATGTTGTATGACTCTCAAGGTTTGTTCTTGGCAATGGAGTGGAGAAGACCCGAGAATCATCCAATCGTCTAGGTAAAACAGTATTTTCACTCCGTCTTCTAGTAGAGCTTGTTTCACTATCTTGGTGAAAATCCTGGGAGCTATGTTCAAGCTGAAAGGCATTCTGGTGAACATTACCGCTTTGTTTCTGAATGGGACCGCTAGGAACTTTTGGTACCTCTTTGCTATGGGGATGTGCCAGTAGGCGTCTTTTAGATCTAGAGTAATTATCCAGACCTTTGGTTGTAGAACTAGCCTTACTTGAGAAATAGTCAACATCCTGAACTTTATATTGTGAATTGATTTGTTGAGGAGGGACATGTCTATCACAGGCCTTAGTTGTAGACTGTCCCTCTTTGGAACGAGAAACATGCTGGATAGAAAAACTGGCATGCCTTCTGGTACATAAGTCACAACATTGTCTGACAACATTTGGTTTATTACCGTTTCTAACTCTAGAGATAGTTGTACATTGTTTGACTGAGCTCTGAGGCGGGGTCTTACCAACCAGCGCCATGTAAGGCCCTTTTTTACTACCCTCTTTGCCCAATGACGAAAATTTTCCCTGAACTGACCTGTCGGATGAAGGACTAGTTCCCCGTTGATGGCCTCTAGAAAATTTAGTTTTTTGTACTTTGGGCAGGTTGGTGAGTGTGAGAGGGTTGTTGATGACCATGTGGTCTCTGGTGTTTGGGGGCATGTTGTTTTGTCTGTTGGGGTCTATGTTGTGACCCATAGTTCTGTTGCTTATGAGGTGGTCGTGTGTAGGATGATGGTTGAGTCCTTGCTGCACCCCGACCTCTGGACTGATAGTGTCCCCTGTTTGACGAGTTACCCCTATGCGCCTGAAATGTTTGTGGAGTAAACTTACGAGAGGGAAATTGGACTCTGAATTTTCCACGCTGTGATTGAGAACGAGAGTGGAACTGTCTAGGATGTTTCTGCTTGTTTGCAAGCGACTGCCTAAACGCAGTCATCTCAGATCTTGGCAACAGAACATGAACCTCACTCCAGGTAGTTTGGGGAATCAATCTACATATGAACAGCGGAGAAAGGAGAACTCGAGTCGCAATATCTTTGGGCATATTATTAGACAAGTGGATGCGCAGATCCTGTGTAGCTCTAGCTGCCTCAAAAATAGCAATCCTGACATCCCCAGTGGTCATCAGAGAATTAACAAGCGAAGCTCTTCTGATAAAATGAAGTGCAGCCCTAGAATTTTGTTCGGGGATAGAATCTGCTACTTCCCGCATGGCTTGTGCAAGTTGTCGCTGTGTAATAAAATTTGACAGCAACCTATGGGCTCTTTGACGCAGTCTAAAATCTTTGTCAATCAGTGTAGGAGTAGGTGTACAAATCAGGGGGTCATTTGTTGACTTACAAACTATTTTTGGACCTCTGAGATATTCCTAGAACTCCGGGGGTATAGAGTCGGAGTTGTATACATACATAGTAGCAAACTGGTGATCCTCCAATGGAAGTTTATGGGGGGCAGCATCCCCACAAGACAAAGCAAATTTCTCTTCCTCAGTCACCCATTCAGCCCATGGACCATAACCCAGAGTAGAAACCTCTAACATAGGAATTTTATTCTCAAACATTTTCGTGGAGCAACCTACGGATTTTGAGAGATTAGAGAGATTTAATGGCATTATGTCCATCCGCCTTATTCAAATCAGACCATGGTTTGAAGCGCTTACCCGAAGGCACCGTGGGGATCTGTGTGTAAGTAAAGTACTTAGCATCCTACAGAGATGGGAAGGGATTTATGATTACATTCAGCAATCGGCCTTGTGCATCTTTTGCACGTAGATGCCTAAGCTCGTCCATTTCAATAATCCACTCATTTGGTACTGGCACCAAATCTGGATGACCTGTGTCAGCATTAGCAGGTGTTACCACTGGTAATTGTTTCCAGTATCGAGATTCACCAAATAGTAGAGGAAGAGGCTTCTTGTTCATTTCAGGTTCCTGCTCAATGGGTGGGGGTTGAATATGTGACAGAAAAAATTTACTAGGAATACCAGAAGCCTGAAGACTAGCCTGAGTGTAGGATGAAGGAGGGATTGTTATTTCATGAGCAGGTTGTTTGGGCTGGACAGGTACATGAGCCAGTGGAACTGCATCTGGTATGGTAGGCTGTACCATAGATGGAGCAAGATACCTACCTTGGAGATCTAGGATAGCCTTATCTAAAGACACAAATTTCTGTTCAAATTTGTCCATCAACTCTTCTTGCATAGATTTAAGAAATACCTGAAGTTCACAAAATGAGCCACCAGGCGGGCTCGGAGTAGGAACTATATCAGAATGATGAAACTCTTCTTCACTTTGTTCTAATGAAGAACCAAGATGGGACTCAATTCTCACTCCAACCCTCCTCAATATGGTCACCGGTCTCCAAATCATAACACTCTACAATAGCATCGTTTATGTCCAAAGGTTCTGGAGTATCTTTAAGAAGCACTTCTTCCCGCTTTGCCCCAACCGTACTGTAACCAAAAATGTCTGGAGCTGCCAGAGAAGGATCTAAACGAACAGGTAAGTCCGAAGAAGGCTGAACAGGTGAGTAGTCTATGGGTTTATGCACTTCAGCTTCAATATTCACCTGAATCAGTTGAGGGTGAATTAATGTAGGTGGAGCAAGCAACGGGGTTGATTCAAATTGCTGTTCAATAGTATCAGCCAACTGTACTAGGGAAAGTGGAGGGGGACTGACATCCTCAGAACTTGGATCAGTCAAAGAAGTAGATGAGACAGGTAATTTATGTTTAGATGTAACAGGATTAACAGAGTGACTGACCACATTAGACAATGTCAAAGGACTGGGTAGATGTGGTGTAGAATGCAAGACTTTGGAATCATGACTGAGAGCCGGAGAAGTTTGGGAACTAGAAGGTTGCCTTTTAGTTTGAGATTTGCTCGCTTTCTTCTGTTTTTTACTAGAAGACTCTGAGCTGACCGACCTATGTCTTTTCCTGCTAGATCCAGACATTTTCTTTTCAGAAGGTGGGGTAGATCTAGAAGTTCTAGAAAATTATATTTCTAAAAAGCTTACATACTTTACATCAACAATACCCGGAGATTTTTTAAGGGTACCTGAAATGTAAGACTTTACAGAACCCCACACAGATAATAACACTTGTTTGCATGTGACCGAGGATAGAAATGTTTTTGGGTCGTGGTACATTGTCACGTAATAACTACACTTCTCACACACCTTAGGGTTCCACATAGCACTGGTCCTATTAACATGTGAAAGATGCAGAGTGTATGCGCCGTGAGGGCTAACGTGGTACAACTCTTGTAAGAGCAAATGTTAATATCCACTGGGGGATCGATGTCTTGCATGATGATCCTGTCCATCTTGGCTGTTGTGGGACCCGGGGAGGGAAACCCTATGAAGGAGTTTTGGTCCTCCAGGTTGAGGAATCCTCCTGAGAACACCCCTTATAAATCTTCTCCAGGTGCGAATGCATACAGACCCTGAAGAAAGGGAAGAGAAGAAAAAATGGGAATTTTTAAAAAAGGGAAGAAAAATTGTACTTGTTCCCTGGAAATTAATTAAAATATATAGTTAGTGAGATTACACTTAGCCGGGGAACCGAAAACGTCTAGTGTTTTGTAAAATGAACTCGCCTTAAAAATATAGGTTTTTTAGCCGAGCGAAGGGAACAACAGGGGAGAGGGTGGCAAGGTCCACCACACCCTCGTACCCGGAACACTGCTCAGCTCTTCCCGTGGTTATCACTTGGCCGGAAGAGATCGTTCTAATCGTTGTAAAGATTCTCCTCTGGTAAAGCAGCACCTCACATAAACCTGTGAATAATACCAAGGAGTCAATGTTGCATAGTGAGATGGAAATAATACTGGAATTATTAGGCCTACTTAAATTGGGCAAAATAGGATCTAGCCTTGTACCGTTTAATTTTAAATAAACTACAGTTGCCGCTTATGTAAGAAATAGTCCAGTCAATTATTACCCGGTATCACTAGATAGAATTACTCGGTAATTTTTTTAGCCAGGTATAGCCTAGTCTTAATTACGCACTAAGACTGATATACTTATATACTTGGTAACATATTGGGAGGTTTGACGTACCTCCCAACCTACCAAATAGGAAAACCTACTATTTGGTAGTAGTCTTGGAAAATCCAACGTCAAGGCTATTAGCCTAATTGCAATGACGACTTGTCTATTTTGACTGCTATGTCGTCATTCCAACCGCGGTTAAAAAATAAAACGTCTAGAGTCTACTCCTTATCTTGCTCTAGGAGACGTTGTACATTAACCAAAACTACCACCGAAGGTGAAAAAAGCATAGAAGAGAAGAAAAAGGGGTTTACCTTAGTTACCGCTTAAGGCCCATCCCGTGTTCCGTCATGTGCAGATCCCTGTTGAACGTGCGCATGAGCGACCCTCTCTTGTTATCACATCTCACGTCAGCAGAAGAACGCGGATGGGCAGGGGTCCGGCGTGAGGGAGGGTATTATGTACGTTGGATTTTCCAAGACTACTACCAAATAGTAGGTTTTCCTATTTGGTAGGTTGGGAGGTACGTCAAACCTCCCAATTTGTTAGTAGTCTTGGCAAATCCAACGTCAAGGCTGCATAACAAATAGGAGGAGGACATCCAAGCCCAACATACCAAAAAAAAAACAATGCATAAAACAAAATTATGAATGACAAAGACACAATTTAAACAAGAGAGTTTAATAAAAGAGTGAAAAACTGAGGAGTAGCTAAAAAGAACAGTTTTAACACGTACCCGTCATTCATAGTAATGCAAAAACATAGACTTGTCTTAAACCAAAAAGGTACTGTACCCAAAATCCCTTTTCTTCCAAAACCAACAAAAACATTGAACACAATAACAAAACACAATTGTCAATGTGGCAAAAACACTTATGTACTGTAACAATACATAATCCCAAACTTGCAATCAAGTGTTGCAAACCCGTACTCCCCCCCCCCCCCTTTGTCAAATAAAACAAAGTAAAAGAACGAGGGACAAGGGGGGAAGACCAGGTATCTTCGCCAGAGCACTAGGAAACACGACCCCCGAGAGCCATCACCGGCCGAGGGGGTCGAACACCGGACATGGAGAGGTAGGAGGAGATGAAGAAATTGGTAGAAGACCACAAAACCGCTGAGGCGATGTCAGGTAAGGATCGACTTTGCAGGAACCGGAAGGAGGCAGCAAAGGATCGCACATCGTGCGCAGAACCCCTACAAACAGGGTTACTGGCACGAATGGTCCGACAAATGCGGCGTCCCATCTGCACCTGCGAGAGCCTCCCACCTGTCCGAGGAGACACCCACACAGCAGTACCCGAAGGCGGCGCCACAGACGCAACAGAGGAGTGCAAGGCTGACACCGGGCACAACACATGGCGAGTATGCCCACGCTGTAAAGCCTGGACGGTGAAAGGCTGGAAAACGTGGGTCTCCCTCTCATTCGTGGCAACAAAAGGAGGGGAGGAGGCAAACGTGACGCCATGCAAGGACGGGGAGAATCGCACGCAGTCCTGGGGCCGTGACAATGCCGCTAGTGCAGACACCCGATCCCCAGTGGCCAGAGCGACAAGGAAGAGTGTACGCCCGAGCAACGGAACCGGTGTAGCGGCCCGTGTATACGTGGGTGAAGCCAGAAGGTCCAGAGCCCGCCCCAGATCCCACTGGAGGGACCTGGCGCGGAGGCGGTCGTTCCCGGAAGGCAGCCGGCATGAAGGAATCCAGCTCCTGCGGCGGAACGACCAGCCCAGCGACGGACTCAAAGACCCCCCGGACGGCAGACAAGTGGTTACGTATAGCGTCGACGTGAAAGTGACGTGTACGGAAGAGGTGAAACAAGGAGTGGAGGACGAGGGAAGGAGAGCCAACTGTCTGGCGAGTGTCCTGTATCCACCTAGTAAAAGACCTCCAGCGGGACCCGTAAGTCCCCCAAGGAGAAGTCGGCCAGGAACGCTTCAGGAAGTCAGGCAGGTCCCGTCCGTGGACTGGGAGCCACCGTGCCACATGAACATCCACGATGCGAAGGCCAACGAGGTCCGCAAGGGCCCCAACCTAGCGCAAGTGGAAGTCGGAGACAGGTAGAGGGACCGGACTCGGGCACCACCGCGTCAACTGGGCGTACCAAGCCCGTGCCGGCCACAGAGGCGCGAGTAGCCAGACGCTGCCGCGGTACAGCCGCAGCCTCGCGAGGACGTTGCACATCAACAGTGCGTCTGGTGGCAGAATTTATGTATATCGACCGCCACCTGTTCCAGTCTACCATGAAAGCGTCCGGACCCCCCTCCGGAGTGCGGGGCCGGAGGGAGAGGTACCGAGGCAACTGGCGCGGCACCTCCGATGCGAACAAGTCGACCTCCGGAACACCCCAGGAAGCCGCGAGGTCGTCGAACACAGTCCGTTGCATTGCCCATTCTACAAGAACGCCCTGTCTTCTCGACAGGGCGTCCGCCCACAGGGTGGCAGTCCCGGGCATGGAGGAGGCATGCAGGGAGAAGGTGTGTCGGTCCGCGAGGAAGAACAACTTCACCGAGATCCCCAAGAGAGTCAATGACCTGGAGGACCCCCACTTTAGGAAACAGGGGACAGCTGTCTGAGTGTCCATCCCGAAGGCCACCGACTTTCCCCGAAGGGCCAGCGCATGGTGCCTCAGGAAGAACAAAGGAACCAACAGTTCGAGGGCATAGACGGGTAAGGGGCGTGAGTCCCACCCATCTGCCGGGAAGTTGACGGCCCAGGTTTGATTGGTAACCTCACCCTACCTCGCTTGACGCATCTGTGTCTACCCAGATCATCGGCGGGGGGGCGGTCCAGGGCACAGCCGCAGAGAGCGTGCCCCGAACAACCCAGTGTCCGAAGTGTCTGCGAATGGTACGCGGGAGCGGCAGGAGCCGATCCATAGGGGTCAACGGAAACACCGCGGTGCCCATGAGGAGTAGGCGGCGTAGCCTGAGGCTCCCTAAGGGAATGGGCAGAGCGGCCCAATTCAGCGAACCCACTAACGAGTCCCAGAGCCACCCCGGGAGGGAGACCAAGCGCAACACGGCGAAGACCTTCCGCCGAAGGTGCACCGCGTCCGGCAGACCCTGGGTCACCGTAGCGCTGGACAAATCCCATGCGAGACCGACCCATGGCACGACACGCGACGGGGTCAAGCGTGACTTGGGAACATCGATGGGGAACCCTAACTGTGCGACGGGGCGAACGACTGTGAGGGTGTCGCGTACGCACAGTCCTAGGGCTTCGGAAACTATCAACCAATCGGCCAAGGAAAACAGTATCTGGAGCCCGCTCCTGAGGAGAGAACCCAGAGCCTGCCCCACCAGTGCGGAGAAGATCCGCAGCGCGATGTGGAGACCGAAGGGAAGTCTGTCGAACAGGAACACACGATCGGAAGTCCTAACGGCCAAGAATCGCTGGAATCGAGGATGCAGAGGAACGAGCCAAAACGCATCCTGGAGGGCCAGCGACACTACCCACGACAGAGGGCACAGGGCCAGGCGTACCTGGGGTACCGGCAGCATCTGAAACCGTGGGTGCACGATGCGCCCGGTGAGGGCCGACAGAGCCACCACCGGTCACATCGCGTCGCAGTTCTACTTCGGTACCAGAAATACACGGGAGAGGAAAACCGGGTGACCGGCGGTCAACCCCCTCGACGATTCCCTGCTCGTGCATGGACGTGAACACGTGGGCCACCCCTGAAGAGATGGGCCGGCGTCGGTGACAAGAGCGGAGTGGGGGTCTGGACATCCACCTCCAGGTTAGACCCCTCCGCGCAATCTGCCGCCCCCAACGTCCCTCGCGGCTAGCGAGGGGCGCAAGGGCGAAAACAACCTGTGGGAGCGCCCGAGAGGAGGGAAGCGACCCGGGCGGCTAGGCGAGAAGGAGAACAAGGAGACCGACCCGGAGAACCTACACAGTGTTTTGACGTGGAGGTACCCCCGGTATGGTCCTTGCGGTCATGAGCGCCACGTTGACCTCCTCTACCCCCCCCCAACTTCGTCGAAAAGGGCGGGCCACCCCAACCCCTGGCTGTCGCGGGGCTGACCCCGGCGAAGGGCGGCCGGAAGTGGAAGGCTGGCCAGCCCCGACACGGCGGGGATGAAAAGGGGGCAAGAACAGAAGTGCGAGGCGGAACTGACGCACTGGCCTGTAACGTCCCTGTCCTGCGCCCGTGCATGGCGGCAGCACGAGCAGCAGCACCCGTGAAGAGGATCGGCAGAAGGACGGGACTGAGAAGACCCCGCTCGCGACACAGCGCGTCGTTGCGTGTCGCAAGCAGGGTCCGCCGATAGAGAAGCGTAGCTTCCCCAAGCATCCTGCGCAAAAAAGCGCCGACGTATATAGCGCAGAGTACAACAAACCCTGACGAACATCCAAGGGGGCTGTCCGGCAGGACCGTACCGTCCGGCGTTGCCGAGTTGCCACGCACAAAACCGCCTTCAGCTCGGGAACCAAAGACACCGCGAGCCGAAGGTGGATCCGCCGAACGCGGCCCAAACCCTCGCGAAGATCGCCTGGTACAGACGCTGCGATAAGCCGCAGGTGGTGAACAGAAGTCTGGAGGGAACCTAAAAGACAAGAGAATAAGTTCGGCACCCACCATCGCAAGGGAAAAACCTTGTCGACAGAGGACTGATCTTGGTGAGAGAAGAAAGGGGTAGCAATAGAACAAAGTTCAAGAACGGGCGCGCTTAACCAGGAGCAGAACGCGCCGTCCAACCCGCCGACAGACACAAGAGGAGGCAAAAGCAGTGATGACTCCGGGGGAGGGACTGAAGGAGAGCCGGCGACGGAACGGTCGGCGAAGTCGAAGGCCTCAGCAAACCAGGCCCCCAATGGGAGAGGGTGATCGAGCAAGATGGCGAAGCCAGGCGTACCGTCGTCGCACAAACCCGTCCCATAGGAGGACAGTCCCGTCAACACAGCCAGGGACTGAACATCCTGAAGGATGTCCCAGCGGCCAAAGTCTGACCAGAGCGTAGGCCTGCAGAAGGGAGGGGGACCGGAGCAGGGGTAGGTAGGGTGAGGCGCTGAGGGTGTGTCACCGCCAAGAAGCGCGAAAAGAGGGAGTCTTGCATCGACTCCAAGCGCCCGTCGACGCGTGACACAACCCAGCCCTGCATAGCCGACAATCGATCCGAGAGAGGCGACCACCCCCAAGATTGGTCGGCCCGCAGGGGCGAGCGTGAGCGGGAGCGAGACCCACGACATGAACCAGCAGCGTCGCGGCCCAAGGAAGGCGAGCGACGACGGTTGTGTCGCCGCTGAGGGACTCGTCCCCGACCACGAACGCCCGAAGGGGAAACAGCACCATCCCCCTCTTCCAGCGACACGGCAGCCCCTGAGAAAGGGACCCCGAAACCTCGCTAAACCCCACCGAGCCAAGAGGAGGGGTACCCCCCTGGCGAGACGGTAAGTGAAGGTCAGGGAGAGAAGAAGGAGGAGCAGGACGACGGGAGTGGGAAGGCTGGCCGGGTGAAAGGAGGTCAGAAGGAGCCGCGGGGGGAAACAGAGCAATGATCCCCGGGGCTGAGATAACAGGGCGGCCCGACACCGAGGCGGAGGAGGGAGGGACCTCCACCGTGGGACGAGACCGTGAAGGAAGAATAGGCACCGAAGCAGGTGAAGTAGGAGAAGCAACTACATCCTGGCGGACCCTCCTGGACAGTGTAGGAGGAGGGAGCAGAGGGCCAGCTACAGCATGAACAACCGCGCGCGGAGAGGACAACGTAAGAGGAAGTCGTCTGGGCTGGGGAAGCGGGCGGAAGGGAGTAGAGCCCCTATCCGGAGAGGCCAGGGGAGGGCGCACAGGGGCAGAGCCGCTAACCCCGACCTCAGGGCGAGAACCATGACGAGGGCGATGGGCGTCGTCAAGGCGATCAGGAGGACGACGAGGGGCAGTAGAGGACGGGCGACGAGGCGAGCGAGAGCGTGGACGGAGCTGGGGATCCCCCCGACGATGTGACGACCGGCTGCGGGACCCAGGGGAGAGGGCCCGAGCAGGGAGAGGGCCAGGTGAACGGCCTTCAGTCGGGTCAGGGATACCCAGGGCGACGCGGATCCGGTCGGCAACAAAGGCCGTGGAACGGTGGCCCACAGTCCTAATGTGGCGGGAGACTATCGCCCACACCGACGGAAGGGAAGCAGAGGCCACTGCCGCCGCTGAGGAACCAGGGCTATGGTGCACTACATCCACCAGGGCCAGACACGGGTCACACAGAGCAGGGAGGTAGGCCGTAGAGGACACACAGTGCGAGTGGCGCAAGGAGGACTTGTGGCTCTCCAAGCACGGGGAGCTACAACCAAGGCGAAAGCAAGGCAGAAGCAAGGCAGCCTACCTGCACTGGAAGAACACACACCATAATCAGCACGTCGAAGGAGTAAGTGGAGAGAATGTCCAAAAAGAACCAGGGAAGGAGCATGGGGAAACAGGAACACACATGCAAACAGGTATCCGTACTCATCCTAAACCGAGAGCACAGAGGTAGGTGAGTAGGGCGGGCGAGGTGGAAGAGCACTAGCAGAACCTGCAAAGATGGAGAAAGTGTTAACCACCACTCAACATCGTACATGCAGGGCCTATAACACCAGTAAAGTGCACACACCAAGATAGTTACAGGCAACAAGATGACATAAAAAAGGTCAACAGTGAAAGCCAACTATTACCGCAAATTTGCGGGCCAATGGAGGCATAACCGTACCGACACAACTCTCCCGCATCTTTGAGGGACCCCCCAGCGATCTCCGCAAATTTGCGGGGAGCCGAAACGTCCCAGAGGACCGAATCGAGCTCCCGCAAATTTGCGGGACCGGCCGAGATGGTCCGGCGCCGAAAAAGCGAGAGGAGCGTCTAGGAAATACCAAAAAAGGCCACAAAAATGCGTCATCTCCTTATGAACTCCAAGCGATGATGGCCATCAAGCTGAGCAGTGTCTTCCTTGAATTTATCCTAACTCAACCGGTAAAGGGAGAGGCAAGGAAGACACACCAGGGGAGAGGAGGCACATCCCCCAGGAACCACCCAACCCACAGAGATAGAGCAAAGCCCATGAGGAGAAGTGGCAGGGAGGGTGGTTTCGCACAAACAGGGGCCCCCTTGGGGTACCCCTGGATTGGGCAAAAAGACTATGAAAGGATGGAGGTGAAACAGGAAGAGAAAACATAAACCAGTAAATGAAACTGGCGAGAAAAAGGGTGGCCTAGCCGGGAGCAGAGAATGTGTCAGGTGCGAAAAACCCTGTGGTGTGAAGGAGGGGCCCCCGTGGGGTACCCCTGGATTATCACGAACCACCTGTCGCCCAGGTCCTTGAGACACAGTGAAGGCTCGAAAGGGGGGACTCGGGAATAACGCTAATAATGCGGCCGACACAAACTCTACAAACAGCACCGCCACCATCGAAATCTCAGATTGTTTACCAACGTTACACCTTAGGCTATGAAAAAATGAAAACTCATAGGGGCATAGCAATTCCTGAATGAGAAAACTAGCTAGGCTAAAATAAGCTACTAGCTAAACTATGCCCAGACTAACAGGAAAAAAGAATATGAAAAGAGAAAGAATGAAAAACATATACGAGGAACGCCAGGCGCCCCCGTACCTTCGGTAGGCTATTTCCACACGCGTCTCCATTATACACACTTAGGAGCCCATTTACGTGTGCCCTAGATCACGTAACATCTGTCTAACAAAAAAGAAGGCCAGATAAGCCGAAACGAACCTAAACAGGGTGAATTAAAGGAGCACAACAAAAGCGGACTCAATCAATGGAGGCGCGTGAAAAAATGATAACAAGAGAGGGTCGCTCATGCGCACGTTCAACAGGGATCTGCACATGACGGAACACGGGATGGGCCTTAAGCGGTAACTAAGGTAAACCCCTTTTTCTTCTCTTCTATGCTTTTTTCACCTTCGGTGGTAGTTTTGGTTAACCCTTCAACCCCGGGTGGTACACGTGTGTACCATTATGTTTTGACCCGAGGAACCCGGGTGGTACAACATTGTACCATTGCTTGCGTATGTGCTTTCGAATGGCGCGCGTAAACATTTCGTTCCGTGGTCGCTAGGTGACGCCACCAGACACCATGTACGCCACCAAAACAGTCTCTACCCTGCCGCCAACATGGATACTAGCCCAAAAAGTGATTCCCCTGTGTCCGATTCCATGCTCCCTTCGACGCCTGCCCATGTTCGTCGCGCCCTAACGCAAAGGCACGTACAAGATGCGTTGACTCCCGGAGGTATTGAAATAGCTTTGAGGAGTTATGAACGTGGTGAAGGACAAAATAGTGTTGATGACTTGGGCAGTGATAGCTCCGAGTCTTATCAGTCTCACTATAGTGAAGATTTAGACGATCTAGACGAAATTCATCAAAGAGACGCGCAATTTGTTGGATTTGAGCATGACGATGAAAGTGATGATAGTACTGAACGTGATATAGTTGTGCAAGGTGATGAGAGTGTAGTGAGAGTGAGCGAATGGGACAGCACTAGGTCGACTACCAAGTTTAGGTTGAGTGACACGACACCTAGCCCTTCGCCAGCTAAATCCCCATTCAAGATACGTTTTTATAAGAAGCAAGTTCTTGAAAAGGCGGCCGCGGCAGCCAGGAAAGAGGCCCGAAAACTTGGTGAGGGAGCAGTGCGTGAGGGTGCCAGTGAGGCTGAGCGTGAGGGTGAGGTTGACCCGCCATTGTCTTCCTTATCTACCCACGCCACCCAAGTTGCCCCAGGCGCCCGCCATTCTTCCCCACCACCACCAGCACTGCCTAGGGTTGAGGACCCCCCACTTTCGGCCTATTTACCCCCTATTTCCCCCGAGAGGAGACATACTACTACAGAAAAGGGAAAAGGGAGAAAATATGTGAAAAAAGGAGCTACAAGTAGGCGCTCTTTGTTCGAGGCTCCCGCGGCTTCCACCCCTGCCGGTCCCAGCCATACGCCCCCGCAACTTTCCCCAGGGTCCACCCCACCTCTCCAGCCTACAACAGAGGTTCCTGACGATGTATTTGACCTCGCATCCATACCTGCACCTACAGACACTGAACCAGTGCTGTCTACGACTCGTCGTAGGCCAAGGAGCCCCGAACCTCTGCATGAAGATGACAGAGCCTCACCTGCCACTCCTTCCCCACCTCGCCGACCTACACGCCGCCCACGCATCATTCGTTCCCCGCGAGATTATGAGGGGGGGTCTGAAGATGAAGGGCACCTCACAGATGACTCTGGCCATGATTACCTGGGTCCACCGTCAGGGCAAGATGACGGCTCTGACGACAACGACGATGACTTTATGGACATCGACGACCCTCAACCCAGACGCTTGGCCCAGGGCCGTCGTGCTCCTGGCCGCCCTGGCCGCCGGGCTGGGCCTGGGCGCCGTCGCGCTCCTGGCCGCCCTAGGGTGCGCGCCGCCAAAGTTCGTGGGCGTGCTGCCCTATCTGCAACTCCTCGTCAGCGTCGCCAGCAGGACCCATTTTATATTTTCAACTGGCAGGATGTGGCTGCTGATGAAGTGCATGACCCTGATGTAACCCCTTTTGATGAGGTACAGGAGGGTTCAGGAGTTACCCCAAGTTTTCCCGCAGGCCCCAATGCTCCACCACATGAGCTTTTTGAGGCATTTTTTGATAAGGAGGTTACTGAGTTTGTATAGAGGAGACAAACAAGCACCACCAAATCCAGGTGAACTTTTTTGGCAAGGTGACCAAGGGCCACATGAAGCGGTGGACCCCAGTGACTCATCCCGAGTTCATGGTGTTCCTGGCAATCACCATGCTAATGCCTCATGTAAAGAAGCACAGGTTAGCTGACTATTGGATCACCAAAGATCTGATATCCACCCCTGCCTTTGGGAAATACATCTCTCGGGACCGGTACCTCGACATCCTCGGAGCGCTCCATCTTGTCACCAACACCGACATGCATCTCTCTGACAAGCTGTGGAAGATTAGGATGTTGTACGAGATGATGCGAGAACGTTTCACGTCATACTTCACGCCCTTCTGCAACGTCTGTATTGACGAGTCTCTTGTGCTGTTCCGGGGAAAGCTGAGCTTCAGGCAGTACATCCCCTCAAAGAGACATCGCTTTGGTATAAAGTTCTTTGTGCTGTGCGATTGCCAAACTGGCTATGTCCTGGACTTCCTGGTCTACAGCGGGAAGGAAGGGGACGTGGAAATAGACCCCCTCATTGGCTTTGGCGGAGCAGTGGTTCAAGCCATGATGAACCGGTACTTCGAGAAGAATCACGTCCTCTACACGGACAACTACTACACATCCCCCACTCTCTCAAAGTACCTCCATCAGCGCAAGACGGGGACTGTAGGCACAGTTAGAGCGAAAAGGAAGGGCATGCCAACTTTCCCTCCTAAAACCAAGAAAGGCGATGTCTTCAAGAAGAAGTTGGGACCCATTCTGGCTATCCACTGGCACGACCAGCGGAAGGTCAACCTCCTGAGCACCGTCCACAAGGGGGAAATGGTTGAGACTGGCAAGGTGGATCGCCGCACCCAAGTCAGGGTGACCAAGCCCGATGCTGTAATGGACTACAACATAAATATGAGGCTGGTGGACAAGTCCGACATGCAGATAGGCTTCATCGACTGTCTGCGTACCTCGTGCAGATGGTACAAAAAGTTCTTTCTGCACATGGTGGACATGTCAATGCTGAATGCCTACAATATCTACAGGCTTCGGAATCCGCGCACACCCAGGAAGTTCAGTAGCCTGCGGAGGTTCCAAAAACAGGTGTTGGTGGAGCTCCTGGACAGGTATGCTACGCCACAGAGGGCAGTGGCACAACCTGGGCGCCCCATTCAGGACCGCATGCAGTGTGCACAGTATCTAAATGTGCACAAGCTCGGTTACCTGCCTCTGGAACGAGATGGAGTCACCATTAGCAGAAGGCGGTGCCATGTCTGCTGGAACAGCCAGGTGAGGCCGAGGAAGCAGAAAAAGACCACCATGCAGTGTGTGGAGTGCCAGGTGTCACTATGTGCTATACCGTGCTTTGCTGAGTACCACACCAAGCAGGAGTACTAACTAATAATCATAGTGAAAGTACCAAAGACTGACAATATGTATGTATATAGGCAACAAGTGGAAATAAAACAATGTATTGTGATAAAAAAGTCATGTATTATGAAAACATATATAAATAAGTGAAAAAAGACACAATAAATTGTATATAAAACGTTTACAAAGCATATAACTAAGTGAAAGTGACACATGACATAATATTAGATGGCCAAAGTATAATAAACACCTGTGATAACGAATAATCAGTGCCTAATATAACAATAACCTACCTCAATTACTAATAAAATGTACCGTATCAAGTGACAGTGACACTCTCTCAAGCATATTTACCAAAGTGAAAGTGACACACGAAGTAATATTAGATGGCCAAAGTATAATAAACACCTGTGATAACGAATAATCACTGCCTAATATAACAATAACCTACCTCAATTACTAATAAAATGTACCGTATCAAGTGAAAATGAGCATTATCAGTGACAGTGACACTCTCTCAAGCATATTTACCAAAGTGAAAGTGACACACGAAGTAATATTAGATGGCCAAAGTATAATAAACACCTGTGATAACGAATAATCACTGCCTAATATAACAATAACCTACCTCAATTACTAATAAAATGTACCGTATCAAGTGAAAATGAGCATTATCAGTGACAGTGACACTCTCTCAAGCATATTTACCAAAGTGAAAGTGACACACAAAGTAATATTAGATGGCCAAAGTATAATAAACACATGTGATAACGAATAATCACTGCCTAATATAACAATAACCTACCTCAATTACTAATAAAATGTACCGTATCAAGTGAAAATGAGCATTATCAGTGACAGTGACACTCTCAAGCATATTTACCAAAGTGAAAGTGACACACGAACTAATATTAGATGGCCAAAGTATAATAAACACCTGTGATAACGAATAATCAGTGCGTAATATAACAATAACCAGCCTCAATTACTCATAAAAACTACGGTATCGAGTGAAAATGTGAAATATTAGTGACAATGATAGCCTAATACACATATTTTATATAATTGGACTCCAAATAACTATAATAACATCACTATCAATAAATAAAATCGCCTCCGGGAGGTAAAAACTCTGGCGCGACGAGTGGCTAAGTGCGCAGTAGGTTAGCCAAGCCGGGGCCTGGGCCAAGGCGACGCATCCGAACGTGGGAAGATTTTCCCGCATAAAAATCACTCCACTTCCCGCGCTCGCCATTATGCAATCACTTGGGCTAGAGACCTCTACTCAACGGCATTCTACACATGAAGGTTTGTGCAACATTTTTTTTTTTTTTTTATAACTTTGTGTCATGTATTTCAGGAGTAACAGGTGAATCAACATGGACCAAAATTCCTCAAAACCCCCGGTCACAGAGTACAGTCACGATCTACCCTAGCCGGGGTTGGAGGGTTAATGTACAGTACAACGTCTCCTAGAGCAAGATAAGGAGTAGACTCTAGACGTTTTCTTTTTTAACCGCGGTTGGAATGACGACATAGCAGTCAAAATAGACAAGTCGTCATTGCAATTAGGTTAATAGCCTTGATGTTGGATTTTCCAAGACTACTAACAAATAAGTATACCCGGTAAACTTAAGCTACCGTATCTAGACCGATAATATCGGGCAAAGTATACAGTACTCAATAATATGGAAATATAGGCCTAGCCTACTCGGGAAACGTAAGTCTCTCAACCTAGTTTAGCCCGGATCGTAACTATCTCAAGTGTTAATGGTGCCATGTTGTGTATATTACCTTAAATACGCGGTAAATCCACCATTATAGTCGTAAATCTAATAGTAGCGTCAATTACTGGTACCCGGGCCTGTCTCTAATATGGTATGACAAAGCCTAGAGTACCCGGCAAAATTAATATCTGCCTCCATTACTGTAACCCGGGCTTGTCCTATTATAGTATGACAAAGCCTAGAGGACCCGACAAAAAATAATATCTGCCTCAATTACTGGAACCCGGGCTTGTCCTTATTATAGTATGACAAAGCCTAGAGTACCCGGCAAAAATATATTTGCTTCCATTACTGGAACCCGGGTTTGTCTTTATTAAAGTATGACAAAGCCTAGAGTACCCGGCAAAAATAATATCTGCTTCCATTACTGGAACCCGGACTTGTCCTTGTTATAGTATGCCAAAGCCTAGAGTACCCGGCATAAATAAATAGCCGTCTAAATTACTGGTACCCGGGCCTCTCATTATGATACTATGAACCAAGCCATAACTACCCGGCATTATAATATCACCCGCCAATATTGGTACCCGGGCCTGTCTTTATACTGTTAAGACAAGGCCTAGAGTACCCGGGGATTTGAAAAAATCTCAACACGCCATAGTCTTAACAGCCGCAAGGGTACCCGGCCACGAGTGTTATACGGCGTCCCTTTCTTACAGTTTCTTACAGTAGATCCTCTGGAAAAAGGCAAACTAGGCCTGTGTATGCAGCTCAGTACCAGTACTTGCACTGCTGCGGTCGTTCACGGTGTTGGCGGCGTCGATAGCAGACGCAACATTTTTAGTATTCTGTATTTTTGCTTTATAATCAAACTTCAAATCTTGTCTTCCTCATGCTTTATCAAGATTACTTTCAAACTCCCTTATTGATTCGGAATCGACTACATACTGGGGCAGTGCATTCCACTCATTTACCACTCTTATCACAAAATGAGTTCTTTGCCTTCTCAAGCCTATTTCTTTCTTTGTAAATTTTCTTTGAGTGTCCTCTCGTTCTTGTTCCCTCCCGCATCAAGAAGATACCTTCACACACATTCTCATCATACTTTCCTGACACTATCTTAAAAGTCTCTATCATATCCCCTCTCTTTCTCCTATATGCCAGTGTCGGAAGCCCCAGTGTCCTCAACCTCTGCTCATAGCCCGCATTCTTCAACGTTGGTACTAGCTTGCTAGCTCTCCTCTGCACTTTCTCCACTGCTTCTATATCCTTTACCATATATGGAGCCCACACCTGGTTCGCATATTCCAGGTGCGGCCTAACCAGCGCTGTATAGAGATTCCTGAAGATTTCTTCGTCAAGTGACACAAATGTCCTCCTTATCAGCCCTACAATTCTATTGGCTTTGTTTATCTTTTCCGCTAAATGTTCTGAGAAATTTAACTTATTGTCTATCACTACTCCTATATCCTTTTCTGCATTCACTTCCTCCATCGCATCATACATACTGTATCCTACCTTGTCTATCTTGCTTGTCCCAATCCGCATGTACTTGCATTTTTTTGGATGAAAAGGCATTAACCAATGCTCAGACCATCCCTTCATGCCCTCCACATCTCCTTGAAGTAAACCCACATCTTCCTTACTCCTCACTCTTCTATACAGCTTAGTGTCATCCGCATACAGGTATACCTCACTTCCATTAGTTATAACTTCAGGTAAATCGTTGATAAATATATCGAACAGTAGTGGTCCCAACACAGATCCCTGAGGAACCCCACTTGTAATTTCCCTCCACCCCGAGCCTATTCCATTCACCAGCACCCTCTGTCTCCGATCTTTCAGGAAGGCTTCTATCCATTTCACACATTTCTCCCCTATATTATAGCTTCTAACTTTCTCTATTAACCTTTTATGTGGGACCTTATCGAAGGCCTTCATAAAATCACAATATACCACGTCTATTACATCACCATCCTCTAGAATTTGCATCCAATCATCTACCACCTTAATTAGCTGTAGTACCGTCGACCTCCCCGGCAAGAATCCGAACTGTCTCCCACTGAAAAGTTGGTTTGATTTCATATGCTCCATTATTCCTTCTCTAATTACCGTTTCCATTAGTTTACACACAACACTTGTCAAACTGACTGGTCTATAATTTCCTGGGTCATTTCTCTTTCCCTTCTTAAATATAGCTGTTATGTTCGCCTCTCTCCAGTCCATCGGGATTTGTCCTGTATTAAACGATACCTCAAATAACATTTTCAATGGCTCTACTAACATCTCACCTCATTCCTTTATGATTCTTGGGTGTATCCCATCCGGTCCCGGGGACTTACTTCTGTTCATTTTTTCTATAGCCCTTCTTATTCTAGCATAGGAAAACTCTATTAGTTCTAGTGCAGGTGCCTGTTTGATGGGAATATTTGGCACTGCATCATCCGACTCTACTGTTAGTACCCCCCCAAAGTATTTCCCCAGCACCTCTGCTTTCTCCTTATCCGTCTCCGCTCTACTCCCATCATCCAACCCCCCTACCAGCTCTGGGATCCCTACTCTTCTTGTTAACTTTTCCTGAATGTACTTCCAGAATATTTTTGGATTATCCTTCACGTTTCTTGCAATCTCTCTCTCCCTTTCCTTGTCTCTCACCTTATTTTATTGTTTATCTGTTTACGTTCCAAATCCACTACTTTAGCTTCGATACTAGACCCCCTGTTCTTTTTTAACACTTTTAATCTATCCCACAATCGTTTCTTTCTTCTTATCAAAGTCCACAGCTTTCTTTTCATTGGTAATTCTGGGTTCGTTCTTTTCCTCAATTTTGTTTTATCCTTATATTCCCTTACTGGTACACATTTGGATATAACATCCTCCAGTTTGACTCTAAACTTCCTCCACATTCCTTCAGCGTCTTCACCGTTCAAGTATTCCCCCCAGTCAATGTCCAGACACCTCAGCAGCTCATAATCTGCTCTGTCATACATGTATATTTTTTTATTGCTTCTATCATCCCTCTCTGTTTTAATATTGCAACTAAAACTTATACAGGCATAGTCACTATGGCCTATAGGGCTATCCACATTGACATGTTCCACTATATCCTCCTCATTGCTAAAAATTTAATCAAGTACAAGTACTGTATTTTTGTACAGGTTTAAATTCTTATACAGTAAACCCTCGCTCTTTCGGACTAATTGGGGGAGACCCCTGTCCGAAAGAGTCAAAAGTCCGAAAGGGCCGAGTCCGAACTCACACTTCAGCCATTCGGACTTGTCAATAATATCCGAAGTTTATAAGGCCGAAACTCGGCTCTTCGGTCCGAATGCGAAATAATTTTTCTCAGCCTTTCAGACAAATCCGAAAGGCTGAAATAATGTCCGAAGTTTATAAGTCCGAATACACATTCACCTAACCAGACAAGTCCGAAACTCGGCTCTTTGGTCCGAATGCGATTTAATTTTTCTCAGCCTTTCGGACAAATCCGAAAGGCTGAAGCATGAGTCCGAAGTTAAATGTAGTCCGAAAGTGTTGTCCGAAAAGGACGGAGGTATTTTCTCAGCCTTTCAGACAAATCCGAAAGGCTGAACCATGAGTCCGAATTGAAATGCTAGTCCGAAAGTCTGAGAATTCCGAAAGATTGAAGTCCGAAAGAGCGGGGGTTTACTGTATATTTCCGGAACTGTAAGTCAGTGAAATATATTCAATCAAAATATTATTTCGAGTACCCCACTGGCCATAGGCCTACTTAGTACCAATGAAAATAATTAAACACGAGTGCAAAAATAAGTAGTAAAATAGGCTACTATTAAAATGTTGTTATTGAATTTAACATCAAATTATAATGCCATCAACTACACGTACTGTACTTTGATGACTATCACTGAAATAATGCAATATAAAACGCCTTGAAGGCAAATATATTGACAAAGCACTCTCAATTGTTAACGTAAAACATTACAAATTTCACCATCACATAGAACACTTTGATGGTAAACATTGAATATATTGTAGTCGATATGGTATGAACCATTTATTCCCTACAATGCGTATTTATGATAAAGTAATGCACAAATTAACACTGATCGAAATTGAAGGATATTTGCTCAAACAATTACCGGGAAAGCAAAAAAGTAAAGGGAAATAAAGTTTGGGAACTAAAATTTCGATAAATAAAATATGTCTTTGAAAAATAACCCTTGGCCAACACACAACCTTTGGGAGAGTACAATCGAAGAACTAGATATTACGAAATTGACTTGATCACAGTACTCAAAACTTAAGGAAATTAATACAAAGCTACAAAGTTAATACACAATTTTAAAAAGACACTGCAGCTAATGAGCCAAAGGCTGTATGACAAAAAACAAAATAAATACATTCCTAAACGCACATACAACTTAAATATGCAAATAAACTCACTATAAATTAAAAAAACTGATGCGTTTAAGAGGGGCTACTAAAACTATACATTAGGCAAGAGTACAGTTTTGACACGTCCTTACAGGGTGGGCGACAATCGAGAGAGATCGCACGGGAGATGGCGAGAGGAGGCATGTGATGGGAAACAAGAGGAAGAATGGAATGCGCATAGGCGCTCTATTCAAACTGTGTTAATTCTTTTCTTTTTTCTTTTCTACTTTTCAGTGGCTCCGTCCCAATGACGTACCTTAGGAATGATTAAGGGGTACCCCCTAAGATGATCTTGGTTCTCGACCGTCGCTATCGAGGTTAACCCGGTCTCTGAGGAGACCGGAACGAGGCCATATTATCATAGGCTCTTACGTCATGGACTTCAGGAGCCACCAATAAATTTAACTTTTGGGTGGTCCAGGTGGCATGTTATTGACTTAGACCTATTAAATTGCACTGGATCTTAGTGCCAGAGCATGTATCAAATCAATCAAGAGCAAACAGTTGCAATAAATCGTCATTTGAGAGAGGAATCGTTGGGTAGGCTAATGGAAAAAAAAAAAAATCGCCTTTAAAACTAATGTTTGTTTAGCATTTTCCCCTATAAAAAGTTTATTTTTGGTCCAATTTTAATAAGTAAGATATCATTGGAAAGAGGAGAAAAAATGCAATAAATCTGTTAGACGGATTTTTGATAAACCAATAAAATGTTTGACAAGAGGCTTGCAACCTTTCAAAACTTAAAAAAAAAAAAAAAATCAGCGGCAAAACTATCGGGTGTATCAAAAATCCGTCAAACAGATTTATTGCATTTTTTCTCCTCTTTCCAATGATATCCTACTTATTAAAATTGGACCAAAAATACACTTTTTGTAGAGATTGGAAAATTTGCAAGAATTGCGAAAATCCGAGGTAGCGAAAAAAAACTATTGGTTCGATTTGCTTCATTTTGGATATGTTCCTAGAAGTGGTATATATCACCTGTATACAAATGAAAATTATCGGACCATTTTTTAAAACATGGCGGACGCTCCCCTTAACTCGGCAGCTGCGCAGCTATGGTATTTGAATGTGCCCGCGGTGCGAAGGTATTCTGATGCATTCCTCACTAAAATCTTTAATTTACCATATACAGTATATAATTAATACTTATCCATATGCGCCTATTTTACTTTTAATATGAACATATGAACATGGGAAAGCAATAAAACAAGTGGTAACAGCAATTGGCTAGTGAAAATTGTATAATTTAGCCCCGCGGTCGTAATCTGGCCTTGAGCAGTGAGAGACTAACACCCTTACTCTCTCATGTCTCGCATGGCACTGAGAGACCAGGGGAGCTTTCCGACTGGCTTGGAGGGTCGGAGTTACACTCCTCCACCCTCCTCCCACCCGTCCTCCCACAAAAATACTCGATAATAGAGAAAATACCTGATAATTAAGGAGGGGGGGGGGGGAGGAGGGGAAAGGGGGGGTTAGGAAACATGTGTAGGAGTGGTAGAAAGTAATAGAGGGAAATTATCTTATCTACACAAAAATTGCTTTTTTTTTTTTAGTGCCACTGGGGTGTTTTAAATGTTTTTATTTAGGCCTATGTTCTTAACCTCTGGGCTGCGCATAGGGGGTAGTATACACCATTCGCCTGTGCGGAGGTATTTACACTGTTTCCTCACTAAAATCGTTATTTTACCGTAAATATCATTAATACTTATCCATATGCGCCTATTTTACGTTTAATATGAAGATAGTAACATGTTACAACAATAGAACAGGGCGGGTGCCCAACTCCGAAAGGAGTTGAAATAGGGGAGCTATCCCTCCGCCAAAGGCGGCTTTCTAGGGCCTTTCCTAGCTGATGCCGAGAGGATTGGGTTCTAGTCATGTGGTGATGGGCTGGTCTATCAGAGTGAGAGCTGAGCGATCTCTGCCATACCCATAGCTTACTCTGACTGTTCCTCTTACTTATATATCTTCTAGATCTCAAGTGACGGCGTCTTTTCCGTGGATCGACCTCCCTACTGCCAACCTAAAAGTTGGCAGATTGGGAGCCAAAGCGTCACATTTTTCCCTTGCCCCTCAACTTTCCCTTCATAATTGCTGAGGGGCACAGGGCCTTGGGTGGGGCTTTGGTTTCCCGGGCGTTTCCACGCCCTCCTCAGCTCCCTGCTTTAGAGTGGCTTCGGTCACCCAGGCTTTGTTAGTGGTAAGCAGGGAGGGTTTTGTGGGGGCGCTCTATGGCCTTGGCCTTGCTCGGGACCTTGGGGCTGTTCGGCCAGGCAGCCTGGGGAACAACAACAACAACAACAACAACAACAATAGAACAAGTGGGAAAAGTGTTTGGATGGTCAAAATCGCGAATTGAAAGTGAGAGTTTCATTCATCAAGTGTGAGCCAGCCACCGTCACACCCTACTCTCACGAGGCCTGGAGAGACACTGAGCTCACTATCTCTATCTCTCTCTCTTTCCCACGCATAGATACACATATAACCACGCCCTGCTAGCAACTCGCTAATGTTAGCACGAAAATATACCTAAGAATAAGGGAATAACAGGGAAAATAGGTGATAATTGAAGGGGTGGGGGGAAAGGGGGGAAGGAGGGGATGTGGAGGAGTGATATGTGGCATGGCCGAGGGGCAAAAAAAAAAAAAAAAAAAAGTTTCAAGTGCTACTGGGGTGTTTCAAATGTTTTTTTTTAGGCCTAGGATCTTAAGAGTCTTCCCACAGTCGCCCAGTAAACCTCTTAAGAGTCTCCCTGCAGTTCCCGGGTTAAGAGTCTTCCCGCAGCCCCTCAGTAAAATCTCTTCTGAGTTTTCCTGCAGCTGCCGGGTTAAGTGTGGTACCGTAGCTTATGCAATGGTTAACTATTTTATGACTGATAACAGACACTATCTGTATTCAATACTGGGATATCAACCTATATAATGTAGTACAGTAACTAGATATATGTTATGGTATCAAATTTGTGAGTCTGACGAGATACGAACGATGACGGCTCTCTCTTGCTCGCTCTCACTCTCTCACTCTCTCTCTGTATTCGCCAGATTATTATACGAATACAAATAACTTGTCCAAATATTCGAATACGAATGCAAATACTTTTACGAATTCGAATACAAATACCCTGAATTACTGTATTCGAATGCATTCAAATTTGAATAACGAATATGAATACTCCATCCCTGATTGTTGTAATAGAAATAGAAAAGTGAAAGAGTACGGTTTTGACAACCCGTAAGGGAAGGAAGGAAAAACTATTATTTATTGGTGGCTCCTGAAGTCAATGACGTAAGAGCCTATGGTAATATGGCCTCGTTCCGGGCTCCTCAGAGCCCGGGTTAACCTTGATCACGATGGTCGAGAACCAATATCATCTTAGGGGGTACCCCATAATCATTCCTAAGGTACGTCATTGAGACGGAGCCACTGAAAAGTAGAAAATAAAAAAGAAAAGAAATAGCACAGTTTGAACACCGCGCCTCAGCGCATTCAGATCTTCCTCTGTTCCCATGAGCGTGCCCTAATCTTCCAGTTGACCTTGAACTGACCTCTAAAGTGTATACCAAGTTGAGCATGTGAATGGAAAGGGGATGGTGGGAGGGCAATTTCGTCATTGACTTCAGGAGCCACCAATAAATAATAGTTTTTCCTTCCTTCCCTTACGGGTTGTAAAAACCGTAATTTATTGGTGGCTCCTTACGTCAATGACGTAATAGCCTAGAATATCACGACCGGTGGAGGGACCTTCATATGCTCCTTAATTAAGCTAAAATCAAAATTAATAGGAAGACTGAAAACTAATATGTAAACTGTGACATGTATTTAATTATAAAAGGTATAACAGTAAGAAAAAGGATATACAGTATAAGGCGGGTACCATTAAAAGAAGCCTTATTTCAGAAAAACAGAACTACTGAGATGTGAATATATACTGGTAATCGTATATCATAAACTTAAAATAAAATAAAAATAATGTTACACATTTATAGTTGCAATAAAATATAGGCATTGCTATGTAACAGATATCATGTGGTAATAACACTCTTGTTATATATTTCAGATTGTGTGTCCTGCCACTTTGTCATGGAACTTCACGCGCCCCCCTCCTTTTTCATTCAAGGTGACTGGTAGGGCACACTTTCTCTTACACTACTGGACTGGTAATAAAAGTATTGAATCAGATATATCAATCTACTTATTGACCTCAGGGGGTATGTTCTAGCCTTAAAGCTATGCATGGTAATTTGGGTCTCTCCAGATGTACTGACAAATATTTGGATAGGAAAGTATTGCTCGAGGACCATAGACCCGTTTGAGTGATATCCTCTACTGAAAAGTTGTTGAGGAAAATAATGGTAGTGGCCCATTTGCATACATCGTGAGCTTTTGCAATCACCTGAGGTTCAGCTTCCTTAATTACATCTACAATAGTGGATGCTAATACTTTTTTCCCCAACCTTGTTGAACCATCTGGAGAAACCCACAAATGTTCCTTATTTCTAGGAATAACAGACTTAAAGTTGTTGTTGTTGTAACAGACTTAAAGTAGGTATATAATGCTTTCACCGGACATGGGGCATGGTGTATCTTTCCTCTTTTCAAGGCAGGAATAGAGAAAGTTGTAAAGACATGTTCCTGGTGCTCATTTTTGCGATGAAATCTGGTGCAGGGGCAATATGTACAGAGTCATTATTAGGAGCAAAACGTAGACAGTTTTGGGACCTTGCCATGGCTGCCAATTCTGAGACCCTATGGCCATCAGAAACACACACTTCTTAAGTTTCTTATCTATGTTTGGTTTCACCGAATAAGACCTAGACTGTAATAAAGTTAGGACCTTCGAGATTGACCATTGAGGAAGTAATTGACGATTTGGGGCTCTGAGTTTGAAGCAAGCTTTCATAAAACCCTGTTCGTCTTTCTGGGGTAAGGATAGACCGGTGAGCGTGAGGAAGGATTCCTTTATTGCTGATAAGTGGTTTCTAAGTGTGTTCACCGCTAGTTTCTTAGCCTCAAACAAGTAATTTAGGTATTTCAACAACAAGGCAGCCGATGGATTCTGTTGGTTTGAATCTACAATCCAAGTTGTAAATTGTTTCCAGTGTGAGCTATATTGTCTCAAGGTGGAAGCTGTGTACTGATTTGTGAGCTTGTCAGTGATTTCCTTGTCGTAGGATGGTAGCCACTTGGATTTGAGAATGTCCACATAGCAAAATTGAGCGAGGTCTGCAGGTTTCCAATTTTTTCCAAGTGGAAATCGGTCAGGGGGAGTTGCAGAGGTTTGTTGCACCACTGAGTAAGTTGTGTGTACCACACCTGTGTAGGCCACATTGGAGCAACCAGGGTCACTTGCCCCTGGAACGATCTGAGGTGATGAATGACTTTGCACATCAGTGAGGTGTCTGGGGGAGGGAAGAGGTAAATCGATATCCACCTGTTCCAATCCACTGTGAAGGCATCTGGACCACCTTCTCGTGTCTTGAGATCCCGAGATATGTGAGCCTGGAGCTTCGTTGATTGAAGAGATGCGAACAGATCCATTTGAGGTGAAAATGGTAGAACTAAGTGATTGAATGTTTCTTGTTTGATGGCCCATTCCACTGAGGTACTCTTTCCCCTGGACAGAGCATCCGCCCACAGATTGGAGACCCCTGGTAGGTATGTTGCATGGATTATTATGGAGTGTTTCTGGGCTAGGAAGAATATCTTTTCTGAGAGATCTTGGAGAACCCTGGACCGGGTGGAGCCTTGTTTCTTCAAGCAAGTTACGGAGGCCATGTTGTCCATCCGGAATGCTATTGATCTGGAGGTCAATGACATCGCATGGTCTCTGAGAAAGAATAGAGGGACTGCTAGCTCTTTGGCATTGATGTGACACTGATTTAGTGTGGTCCATTTTCCGTGGTTCATATGACCTTCCGTCGACTGATAGCCCCATCCTATCAGACTCGAGGCATCTGTGTCCACCCATACGGTGGGAGGTGGATCTGACCAGTGTGCCACCGATTCCTGTACTTGAGATCTTGCCCAAAACGACAGATGTAGAATCCTCTTTGGGATGACGAGAGGGTAATTGTGAGGTGTTAGAGGGAAGGCTTTGTTGCTTAGCCAGATTAGTCTCTTCAGTCTGAGGCGGCCTAGGGGTACTGTCATTTGGACCCAATTTAGTGAGCCTATCAGAGATTCCCAAAGTTTCCTGGTTATAGTCTTGGCATGTAATACTCTGAACAGTTTTATTTGTAGATGTTTGGCGTTGGTTGGACTTTGTTTTATAGTCTGGAGTTGTGTATCCCAGATTAATCCTACCCATTCTGCTGATTGTGTGGGAGTGAGATTTGATTTCTCTAGGTTTACTCTGAAACCCAACTTTGTTACATGTTGTATGACTCAAGGTTTGTTCTTGGCATTGGAGTGGGGTAGACCCGAGAATCATCCAATCGTCTAGGTAAAACAGAATTTTCACTCCATCTTCGAGTAGTGGGAGGAGAGCTTGTTTCACTATCTTGGTGAAAATTCTGGGGGCTATGTTCAAGCCGAAGGGCATTCTGGTGAACATTACTGCTTTGTTTCTGAATGGGACAGCTAGGAACTTTTGATACCTCTTTGCTATTGGGATGTGCCAGTAGGCGTCTTTTAGGTCCAGGGTAATTATCCAGACCTTTGGTTGTAGAACTAGCCTTACTTGGGAGATAGTTAACATTCTGAACTTCATATTGTGAATTGATTTGTTGAGAAGGGACATGTCTATCACGGGTCTTAGTTGTAGACTGTCCCTTTTTGGGACGAGGAACATGCGAGACAGAAAAACTGGCATGCCTTCTGGTGGGTGAGTGAGAACTTTGTCTGTCAAAATTTGTTTTATCACTTTCTAATTCTGGAGATAGCTGTACCTTGTTGGACTGCGCTCTGAGGTGGGGTCTTGCCAACCATTTCCATGTAAGGCCCTTCTTTACTACCCTCTTTGCCCAGGATCTTTGAGGCCAATGACGAAAATTTTCTCTGAACTGGCCTGTCGGATGCAGGACTAGTTCTTTGTTGATGGCCTCTCGAAAATTCATTTTTTTGTACCCTGGGTAGGTTGGTGAGTGTTGGTGGGTTGGTGGTGACCTTGTGGTCTCTGGTGGTTGGGAGCATGTCGTCCTGTTCGTTGAGCATGTCGTCCTGTTTGTTGAGGTCTCTGCTGTGACCCATAGTTTTGTTGCTTAGGCGGAGGTCGTGTGTAGGGTGATGGTTGAGTCCTTGGTGCGCTTCGACCTCTGGCCTGGTAGTGTCCCCTGTACCCTCTGCTGTTTGATGAGTTACCCCTGTGCGTCTGAAATGTATGAGGGGTAAACTGTCGAGGGGGGAACTGGCCCCTCCCCCTTCCACGGTGAGATTGAGAATGAGGGTGGAACTTACTAGGGTGGTTCTGCTTATATGCATGAGACTGTCTAGAAGCTGCCATCTCAGGTCTTAGTAACAGGGCATGAACCTCATTCCAGGTTGTCTGGGGCATCAATCTGCATGTGAATAGAGGTGAGAGGAGAACTCGAGTGGCGATATCTTTGGGCATTTTCTTGGATAAGTGGATGTGTATATCTTGTCTAGCTCTGGCTGCCTCATAAATAGCAGTTTTGACATCCCCGGTGGTCATCAGAGAGTTGACAAGGGAGGCTCTTCTGATGAAATGAAGTGCGGCCCTGGAGTTTTGCTCAGGGATGGAATCTGCCACTTCCCTCATGGATTTTGCAAGTTTTTGCTGTGTGATGAAATTTGATAGCAGTCTATGGGCTCTTTGGCGTAGTCTAAAGTCCTTGTCAATCAGTGCAGGGGTAGGTGTAGTAATCATGGGGTCATTGGATGGTTTGCACACTATCTTTGGGGCTCTGAGATATTCCCAGAACTCTTGGGGAATAGAGTCGGAGTTGTATACATACATCGTGACAAACTGGTGATCTTCCTGTGGGATTCTTTGGGGTGCAGTATCTATACTGGACAAGGCAAATTTCTCTGCTCCAGACACCCATTCAGACCATGGGCCATAGCCTAAGGATGAAACCTCTAGCATGGGAATTTTGTTGTCAAAATTTTTTGTGGAGCATTCCACAGATTTTGAGAGATTAGAGAGAGACTTAATGGTGTTATGCCCATCAGCTTTATTCAAATCAGACCATGGTTTGAAGCGCTTACCCGAAGGCACAGCGGATGTCTGTGTGTACGTAAAGTACTTAGCGTCTGACAGAGATGGGAAGGGTTTTATGATTACGTCCAGTACTTGTTCGTGTGCGTCTTTTGCCCGGAGATGCCTAAGTTTGTCCATTTCGATAACCCACTCATTTGGGACTGGTATCAATTCTGGATGGCCCGTGTCAGCATCGTCAGGTGTTTTTACTGGTATTTGTTTCCAGTAACGGGATTCCCAAAATAGTAGAACGAAAGGTTTCTTGGTGCTTTCCGGTTCTTGTTCGATGGGTGGGGGATGAATATGTGACAGGAACAGGTTACTGGGAAGGCTAGTAGCTTGAAGACTGGGCTGAGTGGAGGATGTAGGAGTGGATGTTATTTCCTGAGTATGTTGTTTGGGCTGGGCAGGTATCTGAGCTAGAGGAACTGGGTCAGGTGTGGCAGGTTGTAACATGGATGGAGGCAGGGACCTATCTTGGAGGTCCAGGATAGCTTTATCAATAGAAGCAAATTTTTGATGGAAGCTGTCCGCTAACTCATTGTGTAGTGATTTCATAACTTCCTTCAGTTCGCCCAATAAGTCACCATGAGGGTTCTGCCTCGGGGCTATATCAGATTGGAGAGATTCTTCTTCCATATGGTCTCCCGGATAAGTGTGGGATTCATTGTCATTCCAACTTTCATCTGTATGGGTACTGGTATTAATGTCGTAGCACTCTATTATGTCATTGTTCATCTCGCAGGGTTCTTGGGTATCCTCAGGAGGTACTGTATCTTGTTCTGCCTCGATTGTACTGTATTTAATAAGGTTTGGATCTGCCGGAGAAGGATCTAAGTGAACTGCCGGGTGCGAAGAAGTCTGGCTGTATGAGTAGTCTCTTGGTTTATGTATTTCAGCCTTCGTACTTATCTTGATCATTTGAGGGTGAATTAATTTGGCAGGAGCAGGTATGGGAGTTGATTCAAACTGTTGTTCAAAGGAGTCCACCCATTTTTCTAGGGATAATGGAGAAGGATTGACCTCAGAACTTGGCTTAGTCAAGGGGTGGACGGTGGTTTTTTAGCATGGGATTTGCTTGTTTCTTTATGTCTTTTACTGGAAGAGTGAGAGCTGGCTGAACTCTCTTTTCCTGCTAGATCCAGACCTTCTCCGGCAATGGCGGGAGGGATGAAGGGTGCGGGCGTAGCCCTCTCTCTATGTATCATCCTTCTCAACATCCAGAGGGGCTGTGCTGATATACAGGTGCAAAGGGGACCGGTAGTGTACCAGGTCAACACTAAACAAGTATTGAGGGACCTCGTCACACAGAAATCACACACGAGTGAAATTTCTGTCACCATTCCTGCCTGGTCTATTTCATATATCGGGAAGACGCCGCGACTGGGCAAATACTCTGGCACAACCTCGCTACAACACCTATTGTGCTACACTCTAATTAGCTGCGGAGATGTAGAGACCAACCCCGGCCCTAGTTCAACGTTGAAGAAACCTCACCACCAAACAAGTAAGGCAGACACCGACATTTCAACAGTCCCTAGCAGTAAAATTCGTTATATACAAACTGGGCCAGCAGGCACCCAAGTCTCCCGTCACGCTCCAACTCACAACCAAGACCGCAGGGCAACCGCCAGCACAGTGCCAACATTCTACCTACTCAACATTACCCTCAACTGTATCATCACTACCACAGATATCGGTGACCCAAGTAACACCACATGCAACCAGAACACCCAAACAAACAGGAAGCTCTAGCAAACACATCGACAATGAAGTAACAGCAACAACGGCCAAGAACAAGGACATAAAACAACAAATACAGGTAGGGGTGGGAGGGGGGCAAGGGGGAGCCACAACCTGTCCTCATCTCACACGCTCACACACCATCAGCCGCTCACGGCGCACAGCTGATCACCACACCGCCAGACGTACGATGAACAGTAACAGGAAAATATGTATAGTGTGCGATATTGGATTCAACAAAAGGAGTACAACGTCACAATGTAGTAGTTGTAATGAAACAGTACACGATCGATGTACTTACATTACTAGCAGAAAAGAAGTGGAATGCGATAAATGTAGGGAAATAGCTATTAAGGGTCCTAAAATCATTTGTGAAATATGTGAATCACTCATAACAAGAAAACAAAGGATCATAAACTGTGTTAAGTGTAAAACTGTAGCTCACATGAAGTGCATCTCTAAGAAGACCAACAGTGAAGAACGGGAATAAATATGCAACATATGTGCCTTGCATTCATTACCGAATATTAATGTAAATGAACCAATTAGTATTAACAACTCAGAATCCAGCCAGGACACATTCAAAATCAAAGATGAATACAGAGTGTTCACCAACAAAGGGCTCCATCTTATCCACATTAACGCCAGATCAATGTACCATAAATTGTCAGAATTAAACTTGTTAGCTAATAAGGCCAAAGCTTCAATAATTGCAATCACAGAAACCTGGCTGGATTCAAGTATAAACGATGGTGAAATAAACATTCAAGGTTTCAATATGGTTAGGAATGATCGCAATAGGCATGGGGGAGGAGTATGTCTGTATGTAAAAAACAACCTCACACACACAACCAGGACCGACCTCCATGTAGAAAATCACGAAGCTCTGTGGATCGATCTACTCCTGCCGAGGACAAGACCCATCACAATTGGGGTATGCTATAGGCCACCAGACGACACACAATTCTTGACCAAATTTGAACGAACGTTGTCATCGCTAGACCCTCGGAATGAATCCATCATACTAGGGGATTTTAACCTGTGTTACAAACAAGGAAATGGTAGGCTTGTACGAGAATATAGGCATATACTGACAATGCACAATCACAAACAACTCATCACAACCCCCACACGTATCTCTGAGAACACTGCCACAATAATAGACCACATAAACTGTAACAGAGAGGACAAAATATCCCAATCAGGGGTTATACAGACTGGGATAAGTGATCACTTCGTCACATATTGCACACGAAAAACCACAAAAATTACCCTAGAGAATCACAAGATTATCAAAACAAGGTCACTCAGAAACTACAATAAAGAAACATTTCTGGACATTTTATGGAATACAGACTGGTCTCCAGTGTTTGGAAGTACAAACGTTAATGACGCATGGGTTGGCTTCAGAACCATCATCACAAACATTCTAGACGAAATAGCTCCTCTGAAAGACATACGAATTAAAGCAAGGTCAGACCCATGGATCAACAATGACATACTACACCATCTGGAACACAGAGACAATCTGTTAAAAAGGCTAGCGAAACATAGACAGGATCAAGGTCTGAAACATGAGTTCAACAGGGCCAGGAATAAACTAAGTAGGAAAATAAAATCAGCGAAAACTAATTATTTTCACAATAAGGCAGAGGAATATCAGAATAACCCAAAGAAACTATGGAGGCACCTAAAAACAACAGGCTACAGCAACAAGACAAGGGATTCGTCTAACACTAATATTGCTCTCACCATTAATGATCAGATTTGCCACGATAAACGACAAATTTCAACCTACTTCAACTCCTTCTTCACCTCCATAGCAAACACACTTGCACAGAACCTACCTCAACCTCTCAATAAATACACGACAACAACGGCCACCTTTCGAAATTTCTACAGAGATAAAGACATACACCCAAACACATTTGGATTGCAAAATGTTGTTGTTGTTGTTGTTGTTGTTGTTCCCTAAGCTGCCTGGCCGAACAGCCCCGAGTCCCTGAGAAAGGCCATGGCCACGATCGGGCTTTCCCACAGAGCTCTCATTGAGTGTAGATTGTGTTGTTGGCGTAAGTGGTTGTGTGAAATGCAGTCTTCTATGATGTGTTTAATGGTATGGGGTGCTGTGTTACATCCCGGGCAGGCGTCGACAACGGAGTCATCCAGTCTCTTCTGATAGCTCAGGAGAGCTGGATGGTGTCCGCATCTCAGCCTGGCCAGGTGGACTCTGTCCTCGCGAGGAAGGGAGGATTCGGAAGGATGGATTTCGGGAGGTCATGCATGCAGCTGCGTGTTGTCTGTGAGTGAGTGGATGGATCGGTGAGAGATATGAGTATGGATGTGCTTCTGGAAGTTGGTTCGGGGTGGGCAGGGAGGGAGAGAGGACAATAATTGTGTGTGATACCGTGTGCTGGGTGTTGTTTGGGAGGTTTGACGTACCTCCCAACCTACCAAATAGGAAAACCTACTATTTGGTAGTAGTCTTGGAAAATCCAACGTCAAGGCTATTAACCTAATTGCAATGACGACTTGTCTATTTTGACTGCTATGTCGTCATTCCAACTGCGGTTAAAAAGAAAACGTCTAGAGTCTACTCCTTATCTTGCTCTAGGAGACGTTGTACATTAACCAAAACTACCACCGAAGGTGAAAAAAGCATAGAAGAGAAGAAAAAGGGGTTTACCTTAGTTACCGCTTAAGGACCATCCCGTGTTCCGTCATGTGCAGAACCCTGTCGAACGTGCGCATGAGCGACCCTCTCTTGTCATCACATCTCACGTCAGCAGAAGAACGCGGATGGGCAGGGGTCCGGCGTGAGGGAGGGTATTATGTACGTTGGATTTTCCAAGACTACTACCAAATAGTAGGTTTTCCTATTTGGTAGGTTGGGAGGTACGTCAAACCTCCCAATTTGTTAGTAGTCTTGGCAAATCCAACGTCAAGGCTGCATAACAAATAGGAGGAGGACATCCAAGCCCAACCTACCAAAAAAACCAATGCATAAAACAAAAGTATGAATGACAAAGACACAAGTGAAACAAGAGAGTTTAATAAAAGAGTGAAAAACTGAGGAGTAGCTAAAAAGAACAGTTTTAACACATGCCCGTCATTCATAGTAATGCAAAAACATAGACTTGTCTGAAACCAAAAAGGTACTGTACCCAAAATCCCTTTTCTTCAAAAACCAACAAAAACACTGAACACAAGAACAAAACACAATTTTCAATGTGGCAAAAACACTTATGTACTGGAACAATACATAATGCCAAACTTGCAATCCAGTGTTGCAAACCCGTACACCCCCCCCCCCCCCTTTGTCAAATAAAACAAAGGAAAAGAACGAGGGACAAGGGGGGAAGACCAGGGATCTTCGCCAGAGCACCAGGAAACACGACCCCCGAGAGCAATCACCGGCCGAGGGGGTCGAACACTGGACACGGAGAGGTAGGAGGAGATGAAGGAATTGATAGAAGACCACAAAACCGCCGAGGCGATGGGTAAGGATCGACGTGGCAGGAACCGGAAGGAGGCAGCAAAGGATCTGACATCGTGCGCAGAACCCCTACAAACAGGGTGACGGGCACGAACGGTCCGACAAACGTGGCGGCCCATCTGCACCTGCGAGAGCCTCCCACCTGTCCGAGGAGACACCCACACAGCAGTAGCCGAAGGCGGCGCCACAGACGCAACAGAGGAGTGCAAGGCTGACACCGGGCACAACACATTGCGAGGATGCCCACGCCGTAAAGCCTGGACGGCGAAAGGCTGGAAAACGGGGGCCTCCCTCCCATGCGTTGTAACAAAAGGAGGGGAGGAGGCGAACTAGACGCCATGCAAGGACGGGGAGAATCGCACGCAGTCCCGGAGCCGTGACAATGCCGCTAGTGCAGACACCCGATCCCCAGTGGCCAGAGCGACAAGGAAGAGTGGACGCCCGAGCAACGGAACCGGCGTAGCGACCCTTGTATACGTGGGTGAAGCCAGAAGGACCAGAGCCCGCCCCAGATCCCACTGCGGAGGGACCTGGCGCGGAGGCGGTCGATCCCGGAAGGCAGCCGTCAGGAAGGAATCCAGCTCCTGTGGCGGAACGACCAGCCCAGCGACGGACCCAAAGACCCCCCCTGGACGGCAGACAAGTGGGTACGTATAGCGTCGACTTGAAAGTGACGTGTACGGAAGAGGTGAAACAAGGAGCGTAGGACGAGGGAAGGAGAGCCAACTGGCAGGCGAGTGGCCTGTAGCCACCTAGTAAAAGACCTCCAGCGGGACCCGTAAGTCCCCCAAGGAGAAGACGGCCAGGAACGCTGCAGGAAGTCAGTCAGGGCCCGGCCGGGGACCGGGAGCCACCGGGCCACATGAACAAGCACGATGCGAAGGCCAACGAGGTCCGCAGGTCCACAACCTAGCCCAAGTGGAAGCCGGAGACAGGTAGAGGGACAACTCCAGAGGCAACTGGCGCGGCACCCCCGATGCGAACAAGGCGACCTCCGGAACACCCCAGGAAGCCGCGAGGTCGGCGAACACAGTCCGTTTCATCGCCCATTCTACAAGAACGCCCTGCCCTCTCGACAGGGCGGCCGCCCACAGGGAGGAGGCATGCAAGGAGAATGGGTGTCGGTCCGCGAGGAAGAACAACTCCACCGAGACCCCCAAGAGAGTCAACGACCTGGAGGACCCCGCATTAGGAAACAGTGGACAGCTTGTCTGAGTGTCCAACCCGAAGGCCACCGACTTACCCCGAAGGGCCAGCGCGTGGTCCCGCAGGAAGAACAAAGGAACCAACAGTCCGAGGGCATAGACGGGTAAGTGGAGGGAGACCCACCCATCTGCCGGGAAGTGGACGTCCCAGGTTCGATCGGGAACCTCACCCAACCTCGCTCGACGTATCTGTGGCTACCCAGACCGTCGGCGGGGGGGCGGTCCAGGGCACAGCCGCAGAGAGCGAGCCCCGAGCAACCCAGCGACCAAAGCATCGGCGAACGGTACGCGGGAGCGGCAGGAGCCGATCCATAGGGGCAACGGAAACACCGCGGTGCCCATGAGGAGGAGGCGGCGTAGCCAGAGGCTCCCTAAGGGAAGGGGCAGAGCGGCCCAATGCAGCGAACCCACGAACGAGTCCCAGAGCCACCCCGGGAGGGAGACCGAGTGCAACACGGCGAAGACCTTCCACCGAAGGTGCACCGCGGCCGGCAGACCCCGGGGCACCGTAGCGCCGGACAAAACCCATGCGAGACCGACCCATGGCACGACACGCGACGGGGTCAAGCGTGACTTGGGAACATCGAAGGGGAACCCTAACCGTGCGATGTTGCTAACGACTGTGAGGGCGTCGCCAATGCCCAGTCCTAGGGCTTCGGAAACTACCAACCAATCGGCCAAGGAAAACAGGAGCTGGAGCCCGCTCCTGAGGAGAGGACCCAGAGCCTGCCCCACCAGTGCGGAGAAGATCCGCGGCGCAATGTGGAGACCGAAGGGAAGGCCGTCGAACAGGAACACACGACCGGAAGTCCGAACGGCCAAGAATCGCTGGAAGCGAGGATGGAGAGGAACGAGCCAAGACGCATCCTGGAGGGCCAGCGACACTACCCACGACAGAGGGCGCAGGGCCAGGCATACCAGGGGTACCGGCAGCATCCGAAACCGTGTGTGCACGATGTGCCCGTTGAGGGCCGACAGATCCACCACCGGTCGCATCGCAGTTCGGCGACGGTACCAGAAAGACACGGGAGAGGAAAACCGGGTGACCGGCGGTCAACTCCCTCGACGCTACCCAGCTCGGGCATGGAAGTGAACACGTGGGCCACCTCTGAAGAGATGGGCCGGCGTCGGTGACAAGAGCGGAGTGGGGTCTGGACGTCCACCTCCAGGTGAGACCCCTCCGCGCAACCCGCCGCCCCCAACGTCCCTCGCGGCCACCGAGGGGCGCAAGGGCGAAAACAACCCGAGGGAGCACCCGAGAGGAGGGGAGCGACCCGGTCGGCCAGGCGAGAAGGAGAACAAGGAGGCCGACTCAGAGAACCTACACATTGTGTTGACGTGGAGGTACCCCCGGTACGGGCCGTGCGGGCATGAGCGCCACGTTGACCTCCCCAACCTCGTCGAAAAGGGCGGGCCACCCCAACCCCAGGCCGTCGCGGGGCTGACCCCGTCGAAGGGCGGTCGGAAGGGGAAGGCCGGCCAGCCCCGACACGGCGGGGATGAAAGGGGCAAGAATAGAAGTGCGAGGCGGAACCGACGCACTGGCCTGCAACGTCCCAATCCTGCGCCCGTGCAAGGCGGCAGCACGTGCAGCAGCACCCCGAAGAGGACCGGCAGAAGGACGGGACTGAGAAGACCCCGTGCGCGACACAGCGTGTCGGTGCGTGACGTAAGCAGGGTCCGCAACGACACAGCGCGTCGTCGCGTGTCGGAAGCAGGGGCCGCCGACAGAGAAGCGTAGCATTCCCAAGCATCCTGCTTAAAAAAAAAAAAAATAAAAAAAAAAAAAAAAATAAAAAAACCCCGATGTATATAGCGCAGAGTACAACAAACCCTGACGAATATCCAAGGGGGCCGGCCGGGAGAACGAGGACCGTACCGTCGGGCGTTGCCGAGTTGCCGCGCACAAAACCGCCTTCAGCTCGGGAACCAAAGACACCGCGAGCCGAAGATGGATCCGCTGAACGCGGTCCAAACCCTCGCGAAGATCGCCTGGCGCAGACGCCTTGAAAAGCCGCAGGTGGTGAACAGACGTCTGGAGGGAACATAAAGACAAGACAATAAGTCCGTCACCCTCCGTCGCAAGGGAAAAACCGTGGCGACAGAGGGCTGATCCGGGTGAGAGAAGAACGGGGTAGCAATAGAACAAAGTTCAAGAACGGGCGCGCTCATCCAGGACCAGAACGCGCCGTCTAACCCGCCGACAGACACAAGAGGAGGCAAAATCAGTGATGACTCCTGGGGAGGGACTGAAGGAGAGCCGTCGACGGATCGGTGTGTGAAGGCGAAGGCCTCAGCAAACCAGGCCTCCAATGGGAGAGGGTGACCGAGCATGATGGCTAAGCCAGGCGTACCGGCGTTGCACAAACCTGTCCCATAGGAGGACAGACCCGTCAACATAGCCAGGGACTGAACAGCCGGATGGATGTCAGGGCGGCTGAAGTCTGACCAGAGCGTAGGCCTGCAGAAGGGAGGGGGACTGTAGCAGGGGTAGGTAGGGTGAGGCGCTGAGGGTGAGTCACCGCGAAGAAGCGCGAGAAGAGGGAGTCTTCCATCGACTCCAAGCACCCGTCGAAGCGTGACACAACCCAGCCCTGCATAGCCAACAATCGATCCGAGAGAGGCGACCCCCCCCCCCCCAGAATGGTCGGCCCGCAGGGGCGAGCGGGAGCGGGAGCGAGACCCACGACACGAACCAGCAGCGTCGCGGCCCAAGGAAGGCGAGCGATGACGGTCGTGTCGCCGTTGAGGGACTCGTCCCCGATCACGAACGGCCGAGGGGGAAACAGCACCATCCCCCTCTTTCTTCCAGCGACACGTCAGCTCCTGAGAAAGGGGACCCCGAAACCTCGCGAAAGCCCACCGAGGCAAGAGGAGGGGTACCCCCCTGGCGAGACGGTAAGTGAAGGTCAGGAAGAGAAGAATGAGGAGGAGCAGGACGACGGGAGTGGGAAGGCTGGCCGGGTGAAAGGAGGCCAGAAGGAGCCGCGGGGGGAAACAGAGCAAGGATCCCCGGGGCTGAGAGAACAGGGCGGCCCGACACCGAGGCGGAGGAGGGAGGGACCTCCACCGTGGGACGAGACCGGGAAGGAAGAATAGGCACTGAAGCAGGTGAAGTAGGAGAAGCAACGACATCCAGGCGGACCCTCCTGGACAGTGTAGGAGGAGGGAGCAGAGGGCCAGCCACAGCATGAACAACCGCGCGCGGAGAGGACAACGTAAGAGGAAGTCGTCTGGGCTGGGGAAGCGGGCGGAAGGGAGTAGAGCCCCTATCCGTAGAGGCCAGGGGAGGGCGCACAGGGACAGAGCCGCTAACCCCGGCCTCAGGGCGAGAACCATGACGAGGGCGAAGGGCGTCGTCAAGGCGATCAGGAGGACGACGAGGGGCAGTAGAGGACGGACGACGAGGCGAGCGAGAGCGTGGACGGAGCTGGGGAACACCCCGACGATGGGACGACCGGCTGCGGGCCGAGAGGGCCCGAGCAGGGAGAGGGCCAGGTGAACGGCCTTCAGTCGGGTCAGAGATACCCAGGGCGACGCGGATCCGGTCGGCAACAAAGGCCAGGGAACGGTGGCCCACAGTCCAAATGTGGCGGGAGACCATCGTCCACACCGACGGAAGGGAAGCAGAGGCCACAGCCGCCGCCGAGGAACCAGGGCCATGGTGCAGCACACCCACCAGGGCCAGACACGTGCCACACAGAGCAGGGAGGTAGGCCGTAGAGGACACACAGAGCGAGTGGCGCAAGCAGGACTTGTGGCTCTCCAAGCACGGGGAGCGACAACCAAGGCGAAAGCAAGGCAGAAGCAAGGCAGCCTACCTGCACTGGAAGAACACACACCATAATCAGCACGTCGAAGGAGTAAGTGGAGAGAATGTCCAAGAAGAACCAGGGAAGGAGCATGGGGAAACAGGAACACACATGCAAACAGGTATCCGTACTCACCCTAAACTGGGAGCACAGAGGTAGGTGAGGAGGGCGGCCGAGGCGGAAGAGCACTAGCAGAACCTGCAAAGATGGAGAAAGTGTTAACCACCACTCAACATCTTACATGCAGGGCCTATAACACCAGTAAAGTGCATACACCAATATAGTATCAGGCAACAAGATGACATAAAAAAAGTCAATAGTGAAAGCCAACTATTACCGCAAATTTGCGGGCCAATGGAGGCATAACCTTACCGGCACCACCCTCCCGCAATTTCGCGGACCCCCCCAACGATCTCCGCAAATTTGCGGGGAGCCGAACCGTCCCAGAGGACCGAATCGCGCTCCCGCAAATTCGCGGGACCGGCCGAGATGGTCCGGCGCCGAAAAAAGCGAGAGGAGCGTCTAGGGAATACCAAAAGAGGCCCAGAAAAAAGCGTCATCTCCTTATGAACTCCAAGCGACGATGGCCATCAAGCTGAGCAGTGGCTTCCTTGATAAGATCCTGACTCAACCGGTCAAGGGAGAGGCAAGGAAGACACACCAGGGGAGAGGAGGCACATCCCCCAGGAACCACCCAACCCACAGAGATAGAGCAAAGCCCATGAGGAGAAGTGGCAGGAAGGGTGGTTTGGCACAAACAGGGGCCCCCGTGGGGTACCCCAGGATTGGGCAAAAGGCTATGAAAGGATGGAGGTGAAAACAGGAAGGGAAAACAAAAAACCAGTAAATGAAACTGGCGAGAAAAAGGGTGGCCTAGCCGTGAGCAGAGAATGTGTCAGGGGCGAAAAACCCTGTGGTGTGAAAGAGGGGCCCCCGTGGGGTACCCCTGGAGTATCACGAACCACCTGTCGCCCAGGCCCTTGAGACACAGTGAAGGACTCGAAAGGGGGGACTCGGGAATAACGCTAATAATGCGGCCGACACAAACTCTACAAACAGCACCGCCACCAACGAAATCTCAGATTGTGAACCAACTGTACACCTAGGCTATGAAAAAATGAAAACTCATAGGGGCATAGCAAGTCCTGAATGAGAAACAAGCTAGGCTAAAATAAGCGAAAAGCTAAACTATGCCCAGACTAACAGGAAAAAAGAATATGAAAAGAGAAAGAAATTAAAAACACACACGAGGAACGCCAGGCGTCCCCATACCTTCGGTAGCTATTTCCACACGCGTCTCCATTAAACACACTGAGGAGCCCATTTACGTGTGCCCTAGATCACGTAACATCTGTCTAACAAAAAAGAAGGCCAGATAAGCCAAAACGAACCTAAACAGGGTGAATTAAAGGAGCACAACAAAAGCGACTTCATTCAATGGAGCGCGTGAAAAAATGATGACAAGAGAGGGTCGCTCATGCGCACGTTCGACAGGGTTCTGCACATGACGGAACACGGGATGGTCCTTAAGCGGTAACTAAGGTAAACCCCTTTTTCTTCTCTTCTATGCTTTTTTCACCTTCGGTGGTAGTTTTGGTTAATGTACAACGTCTCCTAGAGCAAGATAAGGAGTAGACTCTAGACGTTTTCTTTTTAACCGCGGTTGGAATGACGACATAGCAGTCAAAATAGACAAGTCGTCATTGCAATTAGGTTAATAGCCTTGACGTTGGATTTGCCAAGACTACTAACAAATTTGATATTTCTTGGTGTCTGTGGGTGTGTTGCCATGTAGTTTAGTGGGTGGTCTTGGTTCGTGGAGGCTGCTGCCAGGAATTGAGTGCCTCTCATGTCCAGATGGTCTTTGACTTTGAGGATTTTGGTTTCTTGATGTAGGTGATCTGTGGGTGCAGTAGCTGTGCAGCCTGTAATGATCTTCAGGGCTTTGTTTTGAATAGTCTGTAAGGTCTTATGATGTGTTTCAGCTAGGTTAGAAGCTCAGGCTGGGCTTGCGTATTCCATCACTGATCTTATGTATTGTTTATATACTGTGGTGGTAGTTTCTTTGTTGTGTCCAAATTTTGTGTGAGCAAGTGACCTGAGGGCGTTAAGTCTGGGTGTCAGTTTCTTTTTAATGTTTGTGGTGTGCTGTTTGAATGTCATATGAGTATCATATGTTACTCCTAGGATTTTGGGTGTGTGTGTATGTGTTAGGGGTGTGTTGTTTATGGTGAGTTGAGGGATGTATTCGTGTTCTCCTGTCCAACTTGTGAGCAGGGTTGCGGTGGATTTGGCTGGGGCTAGATTAAGTCTGTTTGTAGTGCACCAGCCATGTAGTGTGTTGAGATAGGGTTGAAGGAGATCTGTTGCTCTTTTTGGGTCATGGTGTGTGCATGTGAGTTATGTCATCTGCATAGGAGGCTAAGTTTATTTGGGGCGTATTGGGTGTAGTTATATCGTGCATGTACAGATTGAAGAGTGCGGGCGATAGGACGGATCCTTGTGGGACTCCGTTTGGAAAGTTTCTGATTTTAGATGACTGACCGGCAAAAGATACGTGTGCACATCTGCCTGCTAGGAAGTTGGCCAGCCACCGTTTTGTGTTGTTGTGCATGTTTGTGTTGTAGATTTTGTTTGTTAGGTTGTGGCGGGGGATGGCATCGAAGGCTTTACTAATGTCGAGTGTGGCTAATAGTGATCTGTGTGGTGGTCTAGCTGAATTGATGCCGTCGAAAGCTCTTTGTGTAAGGTCTGTGAGAAGAGTGTTTGTGGAGTGCAGTGGCCTAAAGCCATGTTGTGTTGGAGCTAGGGGTAGGTCAGGTGTAATTAGTTGTAATACTAGGCGTTCGATGACTTTGGAGGGGGAGCAAAGGAGTGTGATGGGGCGGTGCGAGGAGGGTAGCGTGGGGTCTTTGTTGGGTTTGGGGAATGTGATGATGATACCATGCTTCCAAATGTCTGGTATTGTGTTGTGTGAATAGCTGTAGTTTGATATGTTAGTGAGTGCTTGTATGCCTTGTGGTCCCAGGTGTCTGAGGTGTATGTTGCTTATGTTGTCTAGGCCACAGGCGGGTGAGTGCTTGAGATTGTTGATGATATGCTTTGTCTGGTGATTGGTGAAGGGTGTATAGTCAGGGTCTGTGGGGAATTGTCTCTTACGTCGGATGACACGTCGGTCGTCTTTGTGAGGTTTTAGGTGGCTGACATGTGAAAAGTGATTGATGAGAGTGTTTGCTTGTTGTTTACATGAAGGAGTAGAGTCTGTTGTTGTGATTGCAGCATGTGATTGTGTTGTGTTGCTGTTGGAAATTGTGATGCTGTTTAGTGTTTTGTATAGTTTTTTGGGGTTTGTTTTGTGATCAAGTGTTTGTAGGAAGTTATTCTAATTTAGTTTTTGTTGTTCTTGTATTTTGTTGTTAGTTTGGGTGTTGAGTGCTTGAATTTGTTGTGTGATGTCTTGTGTGTGGGGTGCTGGGGAGTGTTTCAGTATGTCGCGTTGTCTGATGAGGTTTTGAATTTCTGGTGTGAAGTTGGGGTTGTGTCTTTTTCTGTTACCTCTTGGAATGTGTTTCTTGTCAGCGTTTTGGATAGTTTTTATTGAGTATGTGTACAGCATTGTTGATGTTAGTGATGGGTGTACTGTTTAGAGTTGTGAAGTGTTGTTCTGTCTCATTTGTGAATGCTTCCCAGTTAGCTCTTTTATAATTGGTGTATGTGTGTTTGTGGCTAGCTGGGGTGAGTCTGGTTTTGGTGGTGATAATGATCGGGAGGTGGTCAGAGCCTAAGGTTCTGACCACCCTCCAGGATGTTGTGGGGGCGAGTTCTGGGGAGCAAAAGGTGATGTCTGGAGATGATGGGTTATAGAGGGCTTGGTGAGGAATATGGGTATGTTGATGGATGTCGTTAAGGATGATGAGGTTATCAGTTTGGTTTTGTAGTACCAGCCCTCTGTCTGTGTCGGGGTTGTCGACAAACCAGGCCGACGTCTTGGCGTTGAAGTCACCACCCAGGATGATGTGTGGGGTGTGTGGGGTGTTTGTGATGTGTTGTAAGTGTGGTCTGTATTCATTTGGTACTGTAGGGGATGTTTGGGGAGAGATGTATGTATTTATGATGGTTATGTTGGAGTTGTTGCCAGTGCGTATTTTAATTGACTGTATTTCTGTTGTGTTATCATTTGGGGGGAGGAGTGATTTGGTTTGTACACTGGTTACTATGTATGATATTTCTTTGTGTACCAGGGTGATGAGTCCACCGCCCCCGCCGACAGCCCGGTCTTGTCTGATGGTGGTGAAATTATGAAATGTGGGTGTTTTTTGTGTTGTGCGGAGTTTTGTTTCTTGTAAGATGGCAATGTGTATGTTGTGTTGTTTGATGAAGTGTGAGAGTTCGTGTTTCTTTGTGTTGATGCCATCTATGTTCAGTTGAAGAATGTTAATGTTATGTGCACGATGTATGTTCGGTGCTGCTGCACGAGGATGGGGTGGGGGTGGGGGTGATGGGTGGGGTAGGGGTGGGGGTGAGGGAGGGGCTGGAAAATGTTACACCAAAATACACTTTTGACGAGCTGTCTAACCTAAATGTACATAAAAGCACAGGACCAGACAAAATTCCTGCCAAATTTCTACGAGATGGAGCCATTGGTATAGCAGGCCCCCTAACTCACATCATCAACTTGTCAATTAACACCAACACTGTACCTGCTGAACTGAAGGAAGCTATTGTAACCCCTCTATTCAAGAAAGGAAATAAACTAGAAGTTGGTGACTACAGACCAGTTAGCATATTATGTATTGTATCTAAAATCCTTGAAAGAGCGGTATACACCCAAATTGAAAACTACCTCAAACAAAATGATCTATTCTATAAGTTTCAATCAGGTTTCAGATGCATGTACTCGACAGACTCCTGTCTCATCCACTTAACGGATCACATTCGTAAAGAAATGTCTAAAGGTAACTACACCGGTATGGTTCTTCTTGATCTACAAAAAGCGTTTGACACAGTAGACCATGATATCCTATGTAATAAACTACAAGCAATGGGCATAGGATCTGTGAACTGGTTTAAATCTTATCTTAGTGGTAGAACCCAAAGAGTCAAAATTGATGATAATATATCTGATCCTATGCCAATTAACTGTGGGGTCCCGCAGGGAAGCATCCTTGGTCCCTTACTCTTTCTCTGTTATGTGAACGACATGGAACTGAGCGTCTCATGTAAATTATTACTGTATGCAGACGACAGCGTGCTCCTGGTTTCAGGAAAAGACCCAATAAGTATTGCCGCTTCACTTTCCAAAGAACTAGAATCATGTAGTGAATGGCTAGTGGACAATAGACTATCTCTTCACCTGGGCAAGACGGAAGCCATCTTATGTGGAACAAAACGCAAACTGAAAGACATTGTGGGCTTCTCGGTCAACTGTAATGATATTCCTATAACAACAGTGTCACAAGTTAAATATCTCGGACTAAAACTGGACGCGAGTTTGTCAGGTGAAACAATTTTGGAATCTATCCTGAGTAAGTGTAGAGCACGTATAAAATACCTGTATAGACAGGTGGGATGCTTGCCCGCGGCGACCAAAAAGACCCTCTGCCAAGCGCTTGTTCAATGTCATTTTGACTATTCTGTGTCATCCTGGTACTCTGCATCATCTAAATCAGCACAGCACAAACTTCAGGTCACTCAAAATAAAATGGTTAGGTTCATGCTGAACCTAGGACCCAGATCACATGTTGGCCAGGAACAACTTCAGTCACTAGGTATGCTCAATGTCGCTGACAGGGCCAAACAAATCAGGCTCACTAATGCCTTCAACATTTTCTATGACAGAGCTCCAGAGTACCTAAAGAATGATTTTGTTAAAGCAAATGAGAGGAGTGGACATAATACAAGAAACAGGATGTTTAATTTTAAGGTCCCGAGAATCCAAGGACAGGGTAAGCAAACATTCTTCTTCACTGCCATCAAAGACTGGAACGACCTACCCCAGTCAGTCCGTGAAAAGAGAACACTGTATTCATTCAGACGTAGCCTGAAGGAACACCTGAACCGGACAGCTGCGAGAAGGGAGCACCAAGCTTATGTCTACTACTAAATGCGACATAAGAGATAGACAAACCAAACTGAAATGATTACTGATTACGGATTACTGATATTTACTATAGGATGTAAGGTATCTTAAAATAACCCCCTAGAAATACTTTTTCTAAAATATCCATTTCTTTATCCTCCCCATTTTTCCCCAGCTAACCTAATCCCACAAGGACCCCAATGGAAATACGCCTAACGGCCTTATTGGGCTATCCTTAGTTGGAATTATGCAAGGCTGGTACATGTCATATTTGTAACAAACTATGTGGTACCAACTCTGTAAATTGCTAACTGAATAAATATTATTATTATTATTATTATTATTATTCTCCTGTCAAATGATGAGGAAGAGCTACGGGTTCTAGACCCGGATATTTCTAAGAAGTTTACCTACTCTGAATCTGTAATACCTGGCTGTTTTTTCAAGGTACCTGAAATGTAAGATTTTACTGAATGCCACACAGCTTTTAATATTTCTTTGCATGTGACTGAGGCTAGGGAAGTACGTGGTTCATGGAACTTAGATACATAATAACTACACTTCTCACATACTTTAGGGTTCCACATAGCATTTGTCCTATCGATACACTTAGCGTGATAGGGGCAGAGTCTATGAGCTGTGAGGGCTAATGTTGTACAATCCCTGTGCGAGAACAGGGTAAAGTCCTCGGGTGGGTCCATTTCATGAAGCGTGATACTGTCCATCTTGGCTGATGAGGGCTCCGGGGAGGGGAACCCAATGAAGGAGAAGTCGTCTTCCAGGTTGAGAACTTCTATAGACCACACACCTTATACTTCTTCTACGGTTGCATATGGACCCTGAAGAAAGGGACGAAAAGAAACAATGGGGTTCTTTTAGAGAGGGCAAGAAAACTTGTATTTGTTCCCTGTAAATTAATTAAAATTGTGTAATTATCCCTGTAAATGAATTAAAATTATGTAATTAGTGAGAATACACTTAGCCGGTGAACCGGAAACGTCTAAAGTTTTGACAAGTGAACTCGCCTAGAAATACAGGTTTGTTAGTTGGGTGAAGGGAGCAACAGGTGGTATGGTCAGGACTGCCAAGGGCTTGAAGTCTGGGATACTGTTCAGCTCCTGCTGTGGTATCACTTGGCCGGGAGGGGTCGGTCCAATCGTTGTTAAGACTCCTCCTTGGTAATGCCGTGCCTTGCCTGAGCCTGTGAATCACACCAAGGAGTCAATGTTGCATAATGAGATGTAAGTCGTTCTTATTAGTTCTACTTGACTTGGGCCAAGAGTGGGATCTAGCCTTGTATTGTTTACTTTAAGTTAAATTGGTTAGATAGACGTGCTTATTTAAGCTCTCGTATTTGTCTTAATTCTGAACGTTATGTTAATTATTATTTATTATGGTATGACTTCTTTATTATAGTCTGACATAACCTAGAGTACCCGGTAATAATTTCTATTTTTTTTCTTATATTGGGGCCCTTCGCTTAGGGTACCTGATGAAAGGTGATGTTGTTTAGGTTAGGCTTAGTGTTAGAGTACCAGGCCCATAGCCTGTTGGTACCCGGCCGGGTGTTGTGGGTTATAATACCGTCCGGTATTATAGTGCGTGGGTAGTTGGCCGTAGCCTTAATGTACTCGGGTTTAACTTTATATTTGTATGGTATTATTGTATTACCCGCCCATCTGGGTACCCGGGACTGTCGCCATACCCGGTAGTCCTGGTACCCGGGCCTTATTGAGATAAGGCCTAGGTTACCCGGGGATTTGATTTATATTTGTATGGTATTATTGTATTTCCTGCCCATCTGGGTACCCGGGACTGTCGCCATACCCGGTAGTCCTGGTACCAGGGCCTTGGTGCCCGGGCCTTATTGAGATAAGGCCTAAGTTACCCGGGGATTTGAGAGTGTATGGTATTATAATATCACCCGCCCATCTGGGTACCCGGGACTGTCATCCTACGCGGCCGTCCTGGTATCCGGGCCTTGGTACCCGGGCCTTATTGAGATACAGTCAGTACTCCAATTTTGCGTGTTCTGATTTTGCGAAACACCAATTTTGAGACCGAGACCCCAAAAATGCCATTTTTGATGAAAACCTAATTTTGCGATGTAACTCTACTTTTGCGGGTGGCGCCGTAAGAAAGTGGGGCTCTCCGCACTAGTTTTCGGGGGGGAGGGGTGGCCGGGTCGTGACGACAGGCCGCGCTGCGGCCCGACGTCACAACAAGGCTCTGTATCCTTCCGCTTACAAACGTCGTCAACATAAGCTAGACGCCGTTTACTTGCTTATTTGTGCCTGAACCTCTTATCTCTCGCGTTTATTATGACCTCTAGTGCATTCAGTGATAGGGATGGTGGGCCTGGTGGTAATGATGTAGGAATTGAAAGCCCGAGACTATCAAAACACAGTCAAGTGACGAAAGCCAAGGAAACGACGATCATACGATGGGATAGGCTAGGCCTAGGCTATGCTAAATATGATTATGTTTTCAAATAAAGTCTATGTGGTAAGTAATATCCTCATAATATGTATTTTTATATATTTTCAATATATATTTATTGGATGTAGGCTTATTTAAGGGGAGAAATGGGTACTTGGACGAATCTGGGGTTCGAAAAGTTGGTACCTGGGAACCAACTTATTTTTTCCCCATTATCGCAATTCTCGTTATAGCTGCACTAATTAGGCACCAATTAGGCGCTATAACAGAGAGTTGAGTGTATGTGCGTACAAACAAAGCAAATAAATTACGGAAATCACGAAAAATTGGGCCGTGACGGCCCAATATGTCGACCATATTCATTTTTCCCCATAAGGTTAGTTAATCCAATTTTGCGAATTCCAGTTTTACGGCCTGCAATGTCGACCAATTTCTCGCAAAATTGGAGTAATGACTGTATGGCCTAGGGTACCCGGGGATTTGAGAGTGTATGGTATCATGATGTCGCCCGCCTATTTGGGTACCCGGGAGTGCCTCCATACCCGGCAGTCTTGGTACCCGGGCCTTATTGAGATAAGGCCTAGGCAACCCTGGGACTAGAGGGTGTATGGTATTCTAGTATGACCCGCCTAACTGGGTACCCGGGACTGTCACCATATCTGGCAGTCCTGGTACCCGGGCCTTGGTACCCTGGCCTATTGAGATAGGGCCTAGGGTACCTGGGTATTTGGAAAATTCTCAGCATGCCATATTATTTTATGCACTCGTAAGGGTAGGCCTCTCGGGCACGAGTGTTAATTGGCGAATATTGTGTGCCTTTGTACATGATTCTTACATCGTTTCGGGGATGCAAGACAGTGGGATATATTCAAATATGATATTATTATGGGTACTCATTGGCTGTAGGTCCACTTGATACCCATGAAAAAACTGATATATGAGTGCTTAGATGAGCAGTACAAAGTAAGTTATTTCATTTCACAATTTACAGACTACTAGCTGTTGTATTTGCTGGTTTTATTGAAAATAATGCCATATCAAATGTCTTGAAAGCAAATATATATGATGAGGCACTTGTGAACGATTAAAGTTAAAGCTACAGTATAAGAATTCACTTTTTTTAAAGAAAACTTGGAAGTTAACACTGAAAGTATTTTAGTTCCTAAATAAAAAAAATTCGGTGGTATGAAAAGTAATCTCTGGCCCGGGCACAACCAGGGGTTACCTGTCAGTAATTACAGCTAAATTAATAAGACACTCACATATAAATCGACACTTAAGGGAATCTCTATCGAGTTACACTGTTAAAACACAACTATCACAGAACAACAAGACACTGCAGCTAAAGAGCCGAGGTTCGTATGATACGAAACAAAGAAATAAACATATTAATTTGGGGCTCTGTGAAAAGTGGCTTCTTGATCGGCATGTTCGTAGGCCAGCCAGACTAAAGTCCTTACTTCACAGGTTTACAAGTGAAATTAGTCCATATAAATACATTCCTAAACGCGTATACGACTTCAACTGCAAAAAGACTCACTATGGACCAAAACTGAGGCATTTAAGAGGGGCTATGTAACACTGTGGTGGAGGTAAGTAAACTTTGTCTGCCTTCGATGGCCGACGGACGAGAGAGGTCAGTTCAAGGTCAACTGGAAGATTAGGGCACGCTCATGGGAACAGAGGAAGATCTGAATGAGCTGAGGCGCGGTGTTCAAACTGTGCTACTTCTTTTCTTTTTTATTTTCTACTTTTCAGTGGCTCTGTCTCAATGACGTACCTTAGGAATGATTAAGGGGTACCCCCTAAGATGATATTGGTTCTCGACCGTCGTGATCAAGGTTAACCCGGGCTCTGAGGAGCCCGGAACGAGGCCATATTACCATAGGCTCTTACGTCATTGACGTAAGGAGCCACCAATAAATATGCAATATTGCAGCGTGTAGAAAGAGATTGTAGGGAACTAGTAAGAGGAAGCGAGTTGATGAGGCGAAATGCTTTTGATTCTATTCGTTCGAGAAGTGCGGTATGGATGGAGCCTCCCCACACATGAGAACAATACTTAATACAGGGGTGCACTTTGCCCCGATACAGAGTAAGAAGCTGTGCGGGGGTGAAGAACCCACAGAGACGGTTGAGCACACCCAACTTTTGGGAAGCTGTTTTAGCAAGATTGGTAATATGATCTTTCCAAGAGAGGTTGAGCAACCTTACTAACTGGAATTCGCACAACTACTTCTACCATACCTCAACACACTACTTAACTGATTCACCACAAACAGATTCAAACTAGCCCCAGCCAAATCTACAGCGACCCTTCTCACAAACTGGACAACAACAACTCCGCCATATCCCTCACCTCACCTTAACCCTTTGAACTTGGGTGTCCTCTTATACAGTACTCCACACCGAACTTTCACCGCAGAACTCGGCTGTCCTCTTTTACAGAACTCCCGCGGTCTAAATAGAGCTTTCAAAGAGCACGCACATTTTGTTTTGGGTATGAGGGTGCTCGTGTCGCCCCCACGCTCTTACTAGGAGGTGGCATCAGTCCATATCTTGTCGCCATCATGGTTATGGAGTGTAAGAGGACAGCCGAGGCGGAGGGGTTAAACAATATCCCCATAACACAGACCGTCACCCAAATTCCTTGGTGTAACATACAATACAATACATCAATTCCGTGTGGAGTACTCAGTCTTTAAATTTATGTACCGGTATGTACAGTGAGGCAGGAGAGGCGACAGGACTTACCGCTGACTGTATCTAAACTAACCTAATGCCTAACTTAATATTGCACAGTTGCAGTCATTAGCTCTGATATAATTTGAAGCCTCAAATTGTTTACATGAACCTCCTAAATGCAAATATCGGGTACAGAATCAAGAAGATTCAATTCAGTCCAAGATAGTTTTGAAAATGTATAGCTAGAATTAATGACTGCAACTGTACCTAGCTTAATCTAATGTTACTGGTATTTACATTTCAGAGTGATCAGCGAAATAAAAAAATCACCATGGTAATCAACTCATCTGAAATCCTATCAGTGGTGGCGCAGATATGTGATGAGAAGGAGCTGCGAGTGACGGTGAAGGAGAGTGTTAAGGGCGGACTCATAGCTGGGGCCACGACTGTGATCGGAGGAATGGTGGCTGGTCCTTTTGGTCTGGCTATAGGTAAGACACTTATAGAATATGTTCGATGAAGTGGGTGACTTTCAGTATCTCTCAAATTATGTCTTCCAAGCACAATTACCAGTATGGTACCACTGTTTTTGCTTTACGTAGAAAGCTTGAGGAATATACCAGCTAAGCTGTACAATACTGTATTTATATTTACGTAGTTTACTGCAAAGTGGAATCAACAGATGTATTATATAATTTTGGTGTAAGGTATTCAAGTGTATGAGTTGAGTTATTCAATTTCACTTTCTAATATCATGGGAAGAAGCGCTGTACTGTACTAGAATAATGGGACCTCTGCCGAGGAAGAAGTCCGAAGTTGAGAAATTTGTATGTATAGTATGCAACGGTGAGCTCATGTTGAATGACCGGCTCGAGAGTGTGAATTTTCGTAATGAGTTGCTAGAGATGGTGGACAAGTTTTACTACTTGGGAGGTACCATCTCTGTCGGGGGTGGGGCTGAGGCCGCCACTATCGCCAGAATTAGATGCAGGTGGGGAAAGTTCAGAGGACTGCTGCCAATGCTAACTATGAGAAGACTCCCTATCCCCTTGAAGGGAAAGGTTTACGCTTCATGTATTAGAAGTGCAATTACATATGCTTAAAAAATGGGGCCTGTCAAAGTGTATGATATGAACAGAATAGAACGTTACTAGATCAGAATAGTGAGATGGATGTATGGGACCAAACTGCAAGATAGGGTATCTAGTGAAGAGCTGAGGAGTTAGGCATCAAGAGTATCAGTGATGAGATACGTATTAGTAGGCTTGGATGGTTTGGGCATAGGGAAAGGATGGATGAACCAAGTTTGGTGAAATGATGCAAGTCTTTGAATGTGGAGGAAGCTGCACCAAGGGGTAGACCAAGAAAAATGTGAGATCAAACCTTACAATTTAGTAGTAGCCTCTTGGCATGGATATGGATATTGAGACTGATTCACCTTCCTTGACCGTTATCCTCTCGGATGGTGGTGGCACTATGCCGGATTCTTTACCGGCCCCTGCACCGTCCTTGGACTCACCCCTCTCTATATCCCTGACCTTGGCAAGCCTTCTACGGATAATGTGACGAATTCTCCATCGTCGGATAGAGAGATCGATCAGTTGGTCTCCCCGGCATCAATTCCAATGCAAAGTACTGCCGCTGTGACCAAGATTAGCGATGACAACCCCACGGTCTCAACCTTAACTTCTAAATTACCAGATCATGATCCTAGCCTTAGACTACCTATTCATTCAGTTGAGGACCTTGATGATGAAGCTAGGATGCCCTCAGCTGACACCCTCACGGATACTTCGTGTATCCCTGACCAGTCTGCGACTACATCTGTTACCATCTTACCTCAGGATGCTGGATCTGCTACCTCCAACAAACCTGCTTATGTACCTCCAAGATCTCAAAGGCCTACTGTCACATCAACTAACCCTCGGCCGTTGCATACCTTGAGTACCGGTACTGAAGGGAATTTAACTGCCCATACTGTGCATCCTGCCCCAACGACCACTGATTCAACTCTGACCTCACAAGCTACCGGCACATCCACTCCTCATTCCTCTCATAAAGGATCTACATCTACTGTGCAAACCCTCAAGCTGCATGTTCCTCAGCGCACACGGAACAAAGGTCGTCGTACCACATATACCCCAGTCCCAAAACCGACCCTAGACGCCATGTTTCGTCCCCCTGATTGGCCTCGATTCTTCGAGGTCACTGGTGACCCCATGGACGATCTTGATCTTTATGATTCTCTTGCTTCGACCTTCGGTGACTTCACCGTACACACTGTCGGGAAAGGAAAACGCATGATTGAGGCTGCCACACAAGAACAATCAGAAGCCTTACAAGACCATTTTCTCACCCACGTTGGCAGGTATACAGGTAAGGAAGACGAATACCTTAATCAGCGCATAGGTACAGTGGCCCTCCCCTCGGACTTCGAAATTGCTGATCAAGGCTTTCAAGACTCGGCCCCACGCATCTTGAAATTATTGAAAAATACAGACCCCTCCATCGTCAAAGTAGACACTTATGTTGTGCCCCAATGCTATAATCGACCCAGTTTGCGTATTGTCAAGGTATTCTTTAAGAGGCACGTCCTCCCCATGCATGTCAAACTAGCTGGACGACAACTGCCAGTACGTCGCTACGTTTATAGACCTAGACAATGTACAGAATGCTGGCGTTTTGGTCACACTACTGCACGGTGCAGAGCACGCTGTCCTCGTTGCCAATATTGCGGCTCTGAGCTCCATGATCTGGAACACTGCCAGTCAAAGGAGGCCAGAGGTGCAAATTGTGACGGATGCCATGAAGCTAACAATAGGGACTGCCCACATTACAAATTCCAACGGGAGATACTACACCTACAGGCCTCGTCGGGTCTCCCACTCAGGGCGGCCGAAACGCAACTCAGGGACGAAGGCAAAGCTCCTCCCTACCGGAGATATGGACCTCCCGCAACAGCTGCTACTCTCCGTCCGAAGGGACCATCTACATCACAAAACAGTCCTCGACGTTCTCCCTCCAGTGAAACATTTCGCCTCGCTAATCTCTCTTCTCCTGGGTTGTCCACTTCCAATAGATTCGAGGGCTTTACCAGCATCTCGGAAGATATGGAATTTTGGTCAATGCCTACGGAGGAGGAGGTCGTGCGACGTACCCCTGACCATGTATTTACCTAATTGTATTTACCTAACTGTAGTTTACAGGAGTTGAGCTAAGCTCGTGTTGTCCCGTCTCTCAGTCTACTTTTTATCCAATTTTTTCTTGAAAAAATGGATATTCCTTGCCCCTACCAAATGTAAATGCTCCTTCGCCACAACCTCAACTACTAAGGACACAGGCTTCTAAAAAACGCAGGATTGCCATACCAGTTAGGCCCCTTTCTCGTGATTCGGACAACGACTCACCCACCCAACTGTGGACCATGCCTAATCACGATCCAGACTGTGGATTTCACGACTGCGGCAAATACTTTCTCCTCCGGCACAAAACCTCCAATCCTAGAGCCTTCGAAGAACATTTAAGGAACTTTGTATCCTCTCGTAGTCCAATAAACAATAAGCAACATCACAAACCCCCTTGCTATTGTGTCTCTCATATCCAACACCCTGACCTTCCACCCACAGACGTAATGACGCAATTCCTGAAGGACAATAATCTCATTGACTCCGATCTGACCGAAATGGTACTCACACGGTCTGCATTTGATGTCCATCAACCGACGACACCCGTTACCCCAACTCCTCACGAAAAGTGTGGTACTCGTAAACGTCTACTCACAAAGGATGCTCCCTGTGATTCAGACCCTGATGAACACTCCCCAATTCCAAATACTCCGCTTCCTCTTGCCACTCGTACGGAAAGCACGACTGAAGAACTTATGCATCTGGATACCCCTGTGCCACCCTCCTCTGATAACCCCCATTTGATCTGCAGCAAGGGTATTCCCCCTGGTGCCTGCGGATGCTCTGGATGTTTTCGGGAGTACATCACCCCACATCTCTCTGAGCCAGATTCTCAAATACTTGCACGAGCAAATGCCTTCATCATTGCACGTACTCTCCCCCCCTAACACAGATACTGCCACTACTTCGCCGCAGGACTTTATACATACATTACAGCTAAAGCTCCTTCACTCTCCAACACTTGTTCCCAAACTCGTAAAACACTTCTCTGCAATAAATGACGATGAATTACCCAATTCATCTGCCCCTACGTCTCAAATGCCGCAAGCAACTATCCCTCCCCGTTCTTCGCCTGACTGCTTAAACGACATCACACCCAATACAGATGTGTCCCCCTCTGTACACAATGCCTCATAATATTGTCCAGTGGAACATTAACGGATACCAAGCTCGCCTTCATATGGGAGAATTGCAAAGACTCATTCGCTTATACTCTCCAATCTGCATATGCCTACAGCATGTAGGCAATATTGTGATCCCCCCCAGACATTACTCTGTCGCTGCTAGTTCTCCGATTACCCCCACACACTATCGTACAGCAATTCTTGTTCATTACCAATATCCTTTTCTTCCCGTCACCCTCAATCCCAATCCATTTCAAACTTCTGCAGTTACCATCTCCCTCCCACAGCTTCCATCCCTCACTATTTGTTCGTCCTACAATCAACCCTCTTGTATTCTTCCGCTCTCCTTGTTCCTCGGTTCGGTTTCCTAGTCGCCGTTCCCGAGTCCTGCCTTCCACCGTCGCAAGGTGTACCGTGGGCGGGCCTCGACTGGGACAGGTCGAGCACGCCTGTCACCCTGAGTTAGGTGCCTGCGTAGTCTTTTCCTTCTTCAGGACCTGGCGGGGTACCTGTTTTGCCCCGCACTCCTTTCCGCCGTCGCCCTGCGTGTCCCCTACCTAACCGGGACTGCCGACCTATGGGCGGTTGCTCTGTCGATGGGACAGAGCGCCCGGGTCGTTTGGTCTTTCCAACACACCGTATTCGATGTGTTTCCGCCACCCGACGCCCTTTTTGATGTGCAAAGTCCTCCGCAGGCTGAGTGGGTACGTGAACTTTGTTTTGTTGTTCACTTCCATCTGGCCGGCACACGCCTTGTCCGCTCAGCTGTGGCGGTGGCGCCCGGGTCCTGTTCCCCTATCGTTCCCCGATTTCCACTTGGGATCGATTGGTGGCCTCGGGACCTCGTTGGCCTTCACATCGTGGATGTTTGTGAGGCAGGGTGGCTGCCGACGTTTCGTCGTTCTTTGTCTGTCAACTCCTCTCCACTGGCCACATTCTCAGTGGCAGACTTCCGTCTCTCACTGGCACGATTTTCCTTCTGGGATGACCAAAACGTCACGGACACGCCTGTCGGTGGCGTTCGTGTTTCCCTACCTCATTTGGTTATTTTTGAGATGCGTCCCAACATATGCACCATGCTTCGGCCCCGCCTGTTGGCCATTTGGGTACCGTTTGAGTCATTCACGGGGTTGGTCGTTCCTCACAGGGCATTGGATTTCCTCATGCGGGCCTGCTTTGGACTTCGGCCTGCCCCGCGTCAGATTCCTCCTCAGTGGTCTCTGGCGGAGGCTCTCCCACTGCTCTCGTCTGCCTCTTACACTATTTACCCCGCGCCTGCACACTTCCATGCCATGACACTGTTACTTCTGGCTTTGGCGGCGGGTGACGACGTCTCGGAGATAGCTGCCATGTCTACGACCCGGCATTGCTTCCGTTTTCTCCCGTCCTTGGGTCGGTTACTTTGGCTCCGTCTGTTCGTTTTGTGGCTACACCCGTACGCGCCACTCCCGTTTTTAGGCCTTTCCTGTACCGGCTTCCACACATGGTAGGGTTCATCGTCCGTTCTGCCCGGTTCAAACCCTGCATACGTATGTGTCCTCGGCCAGGCCAGTGTCGGGGTTGACATTACGGGTGGCGCCTACGTCTGATAGGAGGCTTGATCGCCGTGCTGTGGGTCTTCGCCTGTGTCGGGTTCTTCGGGCCTGTAACCCGTACGTTCTGGGCACAGCTCATGCCGTCCGTTCGTACGCTGCTCCATTCAGGTTTTACTTGATTTTCTCGCCCGGACTTTGCCGACACAGGGCTTTGGTCTTTCCCCACCACGTTTGTCTCCTGCTCTCTGTCGTTGTCCGGGGCGTCCTTGTAGTGCGTTGGGCCTGCAGGTTCCCTCGGGGTCTACCTGCGGGGTTCCTTCTGTCTCGTGTCCTTCTCCTCTCCTGTCCTTCCTTATTGGGGGGGAGGGTGGGGGGGGGGAGGGAAGGGTATTGCACTATACCCATACTTGCACCTATGTTCAAGATTAATAACTGGGCTAAGCTTTTGATATACTGTACTTTCTAGTCTTAAGTATACTACGTTCTTTCGGTATGTCTTGTCCTCATACCACTGAACTTTTCTCATATGGCTTTTAGTGCTCGTCACTGGTGCTGCTCATGTAGTTTCTCGTCACATCCTGTACGGTACTCATATTCGGCGTATGCCGGTATTTACTCGTTACAGTATGGGTCGTCCTGCTTTCTTCCAAAAGGAAGGGGGGGGGGGGGCATCCTGGAATTTATATTCATCATTATGAAATGCATCATTCTTTGTCTTAGGCTAAGTTATCTCATGGAATAAGACTTGACTGTACTTGACCTCTCTTGATATGCACCTGTCTGTACACTCTTTCTATAAACTCTCTTGTTTAAGTCGGTCTTTCCATGGTCCTGATATTTACTAAGGGCTAAGTTTGTGTTTTTTCGCTTGGATGTCCGCCTCCAATTTGTTACTCTAGCTCTACATTGGAGACGTAGAGGCTACTACTAAATTGGGAGGTTTGACACTCTCCCAATACCAAAGAAGGAAAACCTTCTATTTGGTACGTAGCCTCGGAGTATCCAACGTCATAGTATCCCTCCCTCACACCGTACCCCTGCCCATCCAATCTTGTCTTTTAACTTGATACCTAGATGATCTAATAAACCCGGTCGTATGGTTCGGTGGGCCCGTGACAGCGGCTTAGGGAGCCAGATAGGATGGACAATATTCTACAATTTTCTCTTCTCTTTCTCATCACTATTTTCTGTTTTTCTTTTTAATAGTAGCCTCAAAAGTGTGTACAACGTACCTAGTAGAGAGAGTAGGTGCTACTCTAGATGTTATCGATTAATCACGCTATGGATTACGATAATTACCCGCTTCACAACGGAACGGAATTATACGAGATGTATATAGCTCTATGTTGGATACTCCGAGGCTACGTACCAAATAGAAGGTTTTCCTTCTTTGGTATTGGGAGAGTGTCAAACCTCCCAGTCTGGTCTTGAAATAAACCTGACAGTTGAGGCAGCTCTAAACAGGGCTCTCTGGAACGCCGCCATTAGTACATGAGACCGGAACCGCACTTTGTGTGGAATACTCGGTCTTTAAAATTAATTTATGTATATACAGTACTGTATGTCAGGGTGGTTGACCTATAGCCTCGGGTGACAGTAACAGTCAGCATGCACTTCGTACCAAACATACAACCTTATAAAGCTGAACATAGTGAGGTATAAAGGTTGATGTTGTTGCCTTAAGGATAAGCCAGTCCTGCAGTGGTCCTTTCAAAGCTGCTACTGCTGCTGTTTTTGATGATTATGAATATACTGTACACTACAAATTATTACTGTATAGTTTATAGCTGCTGACTGACATCCTGTTTGTTCCAGGTGGAGCTGTGGGGGGAATGACTGCTGCGTATATGGCCCAGGGTAAGTTCAGAAGTGTGGGCTCCATCATCCTCTATGACCTCACAGCTGCCCAGAAGGAGTCACTCGCTAACTCCGCCAGGGTGAGTCATCTCTTGCTCTAGTTTTCTTTTCTTTCTCTCATTCTAATATTGTATTTTTCTTTTTCATCTCATTCTCACCTTTTTTACCTTTCATTAATTTATTTATGTTTGATTATTTTTCGGTGGGTCACCTTGCTTGTGCTGGACACACGGTCAAAATATAAAAAAATATATGTACTGTACTGTATTGTTCACATGTGTGGGGAAGATCCTCTCACACCGCACTCCTAGACAAAGTAAAGCGCGGTTCCCAGATCTCCGTTTTGGACGGACCTACGTCATCGATGACGTAGGTCCGTTCACGTGTGGGCTCCGGCGGGTGGGAACCAAGGCTAGAAGCCCTCCGTCACGGCCGGCTCCGACCTTCTGTTCTGAGTTGAATCTGATTTAACTTTAGACGGACGTCGGCAGACAATTACTGTACGTGTATTTATGGTGCCCATGAGATATTATATTGGTATGTACTGGTCACCAATGAATAGTACACAACCTATAACCAATGCATACACACACAGGATGTACATATAGTGCGTATTTATAATGTAAACAAAAGAAACACTCGCCCTCTCCTCCACAGACACACTGTTGGGCGAGTTCTGAAGTACAGTACTGCCCAGGAGCAAGGTGAAAATGTAGCCCACATTTTTAAATAGTCTCATACTTTCCATTTTGTGAAGCCAGAGTTGTATAGAAAGTGTAATTTGATAGCTGTGCAAGTGTGCATATTGTCACGATGACAAATTATACCATTTTGCAGCTCGAAATTGCCATTTCTCAGTATGAAATGACACTATAGTTTCTAGTTTGAATTTTAATCATATTTATTCGACAAATTTCCATTGGGTTTCGACAATCTGCTCTAAAAAGAGGCAAAATACAATTTCGAAATGAAAATGATTCATTTGTTTCGACGTAATGCAGTTGAAACCGGCAAATCCCACAAGTTTCGTCATTTCGAAGCCTAACTTCGATAGAGTGAAGCCAGGATAGTCACGCATGCCATCAAATTCGGCAGTTCTAACCCACCAAATTAATATTTTGTGTGTACAATTCGACATTTTCAAATAGAATTTCCACCAAATTCGACAATGCTACAATTTGAAATTGAATTACTTAATTGTACGTTACAAGCATAATACCACTTTATTATTCAAAAGTTGCTTATAAATTCTTATATTATTATGAAACAGTTAATGAAGCACTAAATTTCGGAACTGATTATATACAAGATGAGTAAAGAGTGATTCTAATCCTGGATAATGCTAGAGTGCACAGCAACCTGAACTATGTTGAGCACTGCCCTGTCCAGAAGCTCCCTTGTTACATTCCTTACCTTAACCCTATAGAAACTGGTTTCTCAAATGTAAAATGCGAGGTAAAACAAAGGTTAAGTCTAATTCATCAACTTCTGGATAATGCGAGGGCAACTGGTGAGGAAGGTTATAGCATGAAGGCTTGAAGGGAACATCACCTCCAGCAGGTAATAGAGATGAGTGTACAATCTGTCACCCAGGAGGATATACAGTAGTGGCCTTCTATAGGCGATCCTTTGGGTACCTCCATAAATGTGTGGGTCAGCAGGACATTTGGGATGACTGAAACTGTAGGATAAACATTAAAGAACACATGATAACCTGTGTTTATATACCTTTTATGTATAGTTATAAGCCTTTTTTCTAAGTGTGTAAACACATTATAAATATATAGAAATATAAATAAAGTTAAATAACATGTCAGCTTGTACAATCTGTTTATTGGTTCTTACCATCGTCTATATAAGAACCAATAAACAGATTGTACAAGCTAATAATAATAATAATAATAGTTCTTAAAGCTAGCGCATGATAAGCTAGCTAAGGATAGCTCAATAAGGCCGATTAGGCGTATTTCCATTGGGGTCCTGTACTACTACCCCATCCCTTTGCTCATGAGGGATGGTAACGACTCAGTGCTTGTGAAAAATCTTTAATGCGCCGAGCGTGGGCGCGAACCCGGGCCTTCTGGGTGGAAGTCCGAGACGCTAGTCACTACACCAAGCGAGTCGCTGACATGTTATTTAACTTTATTTATATTTCTATATATTTATAACGTGTTTACACACTTAGAAAAAAGGCTTATAACTATACATAAAAGGTATATAAACACAGGTTATCATGTGTTCTTTAATGTTTATCCTACAGTTTCAGTCATCCTAAATGTCCTGCTGACCCACACATTTATGGAGGTACCCAAAGGATCGCCTATAGAAGGCCACTATATCCTCCTGGGTGACAGATTGTCGAAAATATATGAAAAACGTAATTTCAAAATATTCAAAATGTTAATTTAGATGCTTGATTGTCATTTGTTGGCCAGCATTAACGGTTTTAAATAGTAATGTATTGATGTAGGATATTGATAAGTCTATCTGGATGCAAGAAGTCAAAATTAACATGAAATGTCATTTCATTATGCAGAATGTCGATATACTGTATTGCTATATTTTTTTTTTTTTTTATTTTATTATTTTTTTTTTCTATGTGATTGAGGGAGGCAAAAGGCATAACTGCCTATAGCGAGTGCCTCCCCCATAGTTGAAAGAGTGACAGGGCCAAAATCAAGGGACGTTCGAGCCAAAATGCCTGGACACACGGAGTTTGAAGCAATTTAAGTCATAGGAAGAGGGAAAGACTGATTCTGGGAGAGAGTTCCAGAGCTCAGCTGTTGAGTAGAAGAAAGTTTGAGAGTAACGTTTCACTCCTGGGTTGGAGAGTTGCACAGAGTAGGGGTGGGATTGAGTTGCAAGACGGGTACCACGTGCCCTACGTAAAGGAGGTGGTATGCACTGGGATAGCTCTGAGGAACGAGATAGCGAGAGAGATGCAACATTGCGGCGGAGAGAGAGAGATTGCAGAGAGTTGGTGAGTGGACGGGAGTTAATGATACGAAAGGCCTTCCTTTCAACTTTGTCTAGGAGAGCGGTGTGAGAGGAACCTCCCCACACATGTGAACAATACTCACATCCAATATATGTCTATATTGGACCAATACATTGCCTTTTGAAGATTGTATCAGTCGATTTAAAACGGTATCATGTCGAACACATATGCAATATGTCAAATTGTCAAACTCAATGCTGGAAAACTCTGAAAAACCGTCAATTCGAGCTGCAAATTGGTATATGGATATTGTGTAACATTTATTCTGAAATTAACAAGTTTTGGCTTGAAATACATTGCCTCTTTTGATGCTAGTGCTCATTAATTTAACTTGAATTTCAGGCTTTTTAAATACTCCTCCATATTTTGACTCTGTTTACATAGTGCATATCACGAAAAATTGTGTCAAGCAGTACTATTATGTTTTTTACACCAACCAACTTCACATCTAAGCTCAATTAACCCGGCAAGTGCGGGAAGACTCTTAAGAGTTTCCCCGGGCGACTGCGGGAAGACTCTTAAGATCCTGGGCCTAAAAAAATCCATTTAAAACACTCCAAAAAAACTTTAACCCTTTTTTTTTTTTTTTTTTTGCCCCTGGGCCATGCCAAATATCACTCCTCCACATCCCCTCCTTCTCCACTCCCCCCCCCCCCCCCCCCCTCCTCCTTCAGTTATCACCTATTTTCCCTGTTATTCCCTTATTCTGTGGTCTATTTTCGTGCTAACATTAGCGAGTTGCAAGCAGGGCAATGTTACCAAGCGAGTGCAAGAGAGAGAGAGAGAGAGAGAGAGAGAGAGAGAGTATCGATCGACAATCTCTCTCCAGACGTGGGGAGGAGTGGAGGGGAGGGAGGTTGCCTCAGCCATAACTTATGTAACTCCCGGCCTGTATCGCCGATTTTGACCATCCAAACGCTGTTTCCACTTGTTTTATTGCTGTAACAGGTTAATACCTTTATAATCAACGTAAAATCGGCGCATATGGATAAGTATTAATGCTATTTATGGTAAAATAACGATGTTAGTGATGGGAACAGCTCAAATACGTGCGCACAGGCGTGTGGTGTCTCATACCCCCCATGCGCACGTCTTAGGTTAATGAAATCAACAAATACATGTGGCACTCCGAGGACTCGAACCCAGGATACTCGCATCGAAATTCCGCTCACTATGCATTACGCTATCAAGATAATTAAAGAAATATGGACAAGCATACAATTTATTATGCAGTTTCGAATCCTGCATATTAATCTGAGCATGTACATACTGTATATTCCAACTGCGCTATGGTAGCCTAATGTATAGACGAATGGAAGGAGTTCTGTAATTAATGGGGCACTTAACCCTTAGGAAGGCCTCGCTATTAATTGCTCCTGAACCAGAATGAATTATTATGTTTTTTACACCAACCAACTTCACATCTAAACTCAATTAATGAAATCAACAAATACATGTGGCACTCCGAGGACTCGAACCCAGGATACTCACATCGAAATTCCGCGCACTATGCATTACGCTATCAAGACGGTTAAAGAAATATGGACACAAAGACGAATAATTTGCAATCTATACTTAAAGTAAGCCCAACTGGGCGAGCTAAGAAGTAGTGTGCCAAACGGACCTACGTCATCGATGACGTAGGTCCGTCCTAAACGGAGACCAAAATGGAAATATGGGAACCGCAGTCTTTCGTATCATTAACTCCCGTCCACACACCAACTCTTTGCAATCTCTCTCTCTTCGCTGCGATGTTGCATCTCTCTCTATTGCTACTACAATAATCAGTGTTCCTCAGAGCTCTCCCAGTGTATACCAACTCCTCTACGTAAGGTACGTGGTACCTGTCTTGTAAGGTATGTGGTACCTGTCTTGCAACACAATCCTACCCCTACTCTGTGCAACTCTCCAACCCAAGAGTGAAACGTTACTCTCAGTCTTTCTTCTATTCAACAGCTGAGCTCTGGAACTCTCTCCGAGAATCCATCTTTCCCTCTTCCTATGACTTAAATTGCTTCCAACTCCGTGTGTCCAGGCATTTTGGCTCGAACGTCCCTTGATTTTGGCCCTGTCACTCTTTCAACTCTGGGGGAGGCACTTGCTACAGACAGTTCTGCCTTTTGTCTCCCTCACTCACATAGAAAAAAAAATATATATGCCTGAGCGAGATTGAAAATGGGGCAAGATTGTATATACATACATAGCCTACATAGATTTAAAGACAGAGTGCTTCATAGAGTGCAGTTCTGGTCTCATGTCCTAATGGCGGCGCTCCAGGCAGCCCTATTCAGAACTGCCTCACTTGTCAGGTTTTATTATTCAAGATCAGACCGTAAGGTCTGATCCCACATCTTTCTTGGTCTTCCCTTTGGTGCAGCTCCCAGACTTGCATCGTTTCACCCAACTTAGTTCATCCATCCTCTCCTCATGCCCGAACCATCCAGTCCTACTAGTAAGCATCTCATTACTGATACTCTTGATGCCTAACCATCTCCTTAACTCCTCACTAGATATCCTATTTTACAGTTTGGCCCCACACATCCATCTCACCATTGTGAGACTCAAAATTTACAGTATCCTACAAAATTTGTTTCTTGACAGAGGATAATGGGTGACTTCGGGCCGGAGGATATGGCGGTGGTGGCAGCCTTTGCTATCCAGCCAGCAGTGAAGGAGAGGCTGGTTCAGGAGGTGTTCACGTTCTTTGAGTCACAGCTCAGGATGCCCATTCTGGATTGACCTTGTAGCATTTGTAAGTTAGGGAATATCTTTGGCCAGTGCTGTAGTTTTTATCCATTATTTTTTAGGGATGGTTTAATTATTTAGTTTTGTTATTATTATTATTGAAAGAGAGACTGGTTCAGGTGTTCACAATCTTCAAGTCACAGCTCAAGATGATCATTCTGGATTGACCTTGCACAATCTGTAGGTTGAGGAATATCACAGATTAGTTCTGTACTGTAGTTTGTATCCATTTTATTTTGAGGGGAGTTGAATATTATTATTATTATTATTTTTATTATTTTGTTTATTACTATAGTTATTTATATTATTACCGTATCTGTATTATTGTGGTTGTTGAAGGAGAGGCTGGTTCTGGAGGCATTCACATTCTTTAACCCTTGTCTAGTGGGGTGTTTTGGGCTCATTTGGGCATATTCAGGCCCTCCTGCATGATAAATCAAGCATCTGCATGAACAAAAAATTATTTAGCAAAAAACTAGGCACTAAAAGCTTCAAAATGAGACCAGAACGAGCTACGTAGCACTCGTGGTTCTCTTGCAGTGATGCCACAAACATGGGAGTTTAGCATATATCGGTATATTTTTCCCAGCTATGCTCACTACTGGCTACACTGCTGGCCTCTCGAGAACACAGGGAACATGAGTTAATGGGCGGCGGTAAGCCCTGGGAGTCGGCTGTCTGGCCCGCTGTGCTCCCGGCCATTTGCACTCTATTTTAACCCTTTAAAAGCCTTAATAATGCTCCTGACTTGCTGCAAATTGGTGCACGACTTAGTCGAGCGCCGCCAATAAGGGGTTAAGTCATAGCTCAAGATGAAGATGCGAATTTTGAGTTGACCTCGCAGCACCTACAGTATATACAATGGCTTAACATCGTTTTCCATCACATACATTGTAACGGCCCATAGGTTTATGAAAATACAGTAGTCTCTTATGACGGACAGTTTTGTAGTTAGTGTTAATAAATTTTATAGGGACTGTTATATTATTTAGTTTTATTACAGTTTATTATTAGTATTACGGTAATATTATTATTATTGACAGAGTAATCTTTGAATCCTGGTTGTTCTTTAATTGACCTCGCAGGAACTATTGCATTTCGTAAGGTTTTGGAAAATTGTCCATGAAATTATGGTCGTTTGAATCCATTATTTTTCAAGTACAGTTTGATGATTATGTACTTTATTGAAGGTATATTATATTTATTATGTGGTGGAGATGAGCTGCTTGAGGAGTATGTGTGGAGTGACTCATAGAGACAGATTTGATTATGTTTGGAGTGACTCGTAGTGACAGATCGAGAAATGAAGAGGTACTTAGGAGAGTGGGGCAGCAGGAACATTTGTCGGCCAGAGTGGACAGAAAGGTGCTGTGCTGGTATGGACATGTTGAGCAAATGGAAGATGAAATGCTTACAAAGAGAATATGTGAGACAGATACAAGGGGAGGTAGAGGGTTTGGAAGACCTCCATTGAGATGGAGAAAATGTGTCAAGAGAAGTGATAATAAATAGGAATGAATAGAGAATGCTAGTGAATAGATGATTGAAAACGTGGTCGTTTGGGAGAGGGGGTCAGGCGCCAGTTGGACTAGATAATAGTCCGTCAGGCGCATGGCCCGGGGAGCCGGTATATATGAAGGGTACGCCTGAATGCGTGGTGGGCGGGCACTGGTGTGCTCGGCTGCATGTCTGCCTGCTGAGACCGGAACTTCTCCGGGAGGTCGGGGGCCGGGGGAGTGCTGGAGTGCCCTTAGTGATCCCTGGTCTCTGGGTCTTCTCCTGGGCGACCGAGATGTGTGTGAATTTGTGTTTTGTTTTGTTGTGTTTTGTTTTGTTGTGTTGTGTTGTGTTGTCCCTGTTTGGGCTCTGTCGCAAATTGGCCACCCCCTGCAATGGGGTATGTGCCTGAGTATATACATACAGTACATACATACCGTACATTATTATTACAGTATTATTAGGGGTTCGTCCCCTACGGGGAACCCCTATTGTAATCATTAAACCTGGAATTTCATCCAAATTCTTCTTACGCGTTTTATTATTATTATTATTATTATTATATTTTTTATTATTATTATTATTAGGGGTTCGTCCCCTACGGGGAACCCCTATTGTAATCATTAAACCCGGTTTTTCATCCAAATTCTTCTTACGCGCCGGTTTCGACGCAATAACTCCAGAACCGCTTTTTGGATTGGGATCAAACTTTCACAAGAGGTGCGTTTTTGTATTGGGCAACTTTTGATATGCTAAACATCCGGCATGGCGGCCAAACAGGTCCGTGGCAGCCGATTTCCCGAAAAACTTGACGCCTAAATACCGTCTCTCCCACTCATAGGAAACGACTGGGCTTTGGCATACGGACTCCCCTACTAATGCTCCGCAAATGTTATAGAGAAGGTTTTGCTTTTGCACGTGGTTTTTTTCCCGGCAATCTTGAAAAAACCTCTAATTCCACTTAAAATTCCACATCTTGAAAACTACGCCGATGATCAAACCCATGCTTGCGTAGTTGGGTGAGGCTCGCGATTTCGAACGTTTTGATAACAAAAGAATATAAATGGGTGGAATAGTTGGCCGCAGCATTGAAAACTGTCTATTCTTAAATTACTTTAAAACCGCATTCGCTACCCACACAAAGTTTACCGTCTACAGTCTATAGGCTTCCACGCATCCCCCAGTTTTGCTTAATAACATAATCTCTTTATTATTCAGATCTATTATTTTTTTTGTATTTAACTCTCTCAAAACAGTTCGAGTACCTACAAATTCCAGCAATTATTTAGCCAACCTACCTATACATACCTACCCTACCAAATAATAATGATAATTCAAATTTATTTTGGGTGAATGACAGAGTATTGGCTAGTTTTTAACAATTCCTCCCATTGCCAAATGCTTTGTTTAATAACAATGATATGGACCTTTAAAGTTTTGGCAATTGCCTGTGTGACTTACCCTGCCCTTCCTTCCTACCTCCCTCCTCCCTCATATCTAGCAAATGTATCAACAACCACTCTAGTGAACTTTCGGTATTTAGTTTATTCAGCTTCATACTATTTATCCACATAAAATAGAAACCTATCACGATTTTTGTTTAATACAACCATAGACAGTGCTATTACATATTATTTGAACATGATGTCGAATTTAGCAGTTGCTGTTTACCTTGAACAGTAATGACAGAACCGAAAGCTTCTCTTGCCGTGTAGTACTCAAAGAAAGCAGGGTTACTTAAGCCGGCCCATACCGAACTGTTACCAAGTCAGAGATTCAGAGGTAACTTTCACAATGCATTATAACCCTAGACAGACACCAATATACCACTAAATCATACAACTATCACTACAAAAAAGATAGGAAAATATTATATTAACCCCTTCAGACTCATATGACGCAGAGGTTGCCAGATTAGCAATAAGAAATAGAGTTCTCTCACTCTTATAATTACCTCTCCAAAATTAGTTTTCTGCCCACAGCTAACTCAAAGACAACTGCAGAGGTTGAAGTAACTAAACTAAAGGTTTCTAAATACAGTATAATCCCTTATAACCGTATTTCGTACTACCGAAAATCTCAGTCAACCGTACATAATCATCCTATTTTCCTAAACTCTAATAACCGCAGAAATTCGGGATCCAACCGTAATTTCAAACAGACCGCTCTCCCGTTCGTGTGGGGCGGCAATTTTACGGCCCAACCGCAAGGTGTCGCACCGCGCAGCCTCCCGCCTCCCTGTGTTGTTTCGGCGTCATTGTATCTCTCGCCATTATCCGTAAAATTTGCTCGTGACGCTCCGTGTTTATCGCTGTGAATCGCGTATCATCTATGCTATGGTGCCTCCGAAATCATCTAAATCAACGCCTAGTATACTCAAGATGTCGACAGGATCTTCAAACAAGAGGAAAAGGGTTGTACTCACCATTAAACAGAAGATAGAAATATGTCACAAGATGGATGCGGGAACCAGTAAGACGACATTGATGCGCCTGTATAATTGAGGTTCTACAACGCTTTATGATATAAGGAAACAAAAGGACAATTTGCTGAGCTTTGTGGCCAATTCCGACGTTAAGAAGACCTTGGAGAAGCGGCATACAATACGAGAAGCCAAATTTGTGGAGCTTGACAAAGTGCTTTACGAGTGGTTTTTGGTAAAGCGAGCCCAAGGATGCCCTATGAGTGGTCCAATAATCATTGAAAAAGCAAGAGATTATCATGAAAAGATGGGCATAAAAGAAGAGTGTGGCTTTAGTGATGGCTGGCTAGTGAAAGTGGATGACAAAAACCATTTGCTGATATGGATAGTGGAATAGGCCTACTGGGGAATCCACTGAAAAAAAACTAACCAACATGCCTACCTCTGTTGGTGGTTTGGAAATGGCAAAACCCTGGATTACAGCACTACCTCTGCATCACCCTGGATTACAGCACTACCTCTGCATCAATCTTCAATGGTGAGTTAAACACTTTATTTTTTGTATATTCATTGATTAGGCCTATTTAATGTAGGCTAGGCCTACTAGAGATTTGTTTAGCTTGCCTGCCATGCTCTTCTATGTTAGTAAACATTTATATTAATGGTTAGTTAAACTTTGGACTTCCTAGGCATCCTAGAAGCCTAGAGGCCTAATTCCTAATAAATAAATAGGCCTAGCCTAGTAAAAAAAAAAAAAAAAAAAAAAATAAAAAAAAATAGGCCAAGCCTAATTTTTGAATATCCGAAATATTCGTATTTCCGAAATGTCCTGAGATTCGTGATTTTCGGATATAAGGGATTATACTGTACTGATGGTAACAAAGGTTTTAAAGTATCCCTAATAGGCTCAAAATCGCGTCATATGTCGGAGAGGGTTAATGTCCTAGGTATTTGAAATTATGCTAATGATTAAAATGCATTATGATATAATGATAATGGCATTGATTAGTATCTGGCAACAGTGTTGCACTATAATTTTCTGAACGTATGCGAACTTCGGAGTATTTATCCCATTAATATACACATCTATCACTATTTAAATTTAATACAACCATACACAGTGCTATTACATATTATTTGAACATAATATAGGATGGTCTTTCCTTTAAACCATTTTCTATATCTATTCACGAAAAATATAGGCCTAGCCTAGGCAGCGCTACCGGTAGGTACGAATTTAGCAGTTCGAATTTTGATTGAGTGGGATTAGGACTAGGCCTAGCCTAGGGCTTAACATGGGATACTGTTTGGGGGTTGGGAATAGGCTCAGGCTGCTTTAGGCCTAATTAGGTAAAAAATAGTCAAATCGAGACAATTGCACAGCCAACATAGGCTAGCCTATTTATAGGCTACCTTTCATTACTGCAGTTAACCCTTCCTACCCGGCCTGTCTTACCTAAGGACGGTCGCCCGTACCCGGGCGAAATGGCTGAAAAACGTCTAGGCCTAGGCTACCGTATTTATGTTTATTTTCACTGCTAGAACTTTCCCACTCATCTATAATCGTAGTGCGGTTTTCAATCTGTATTTTGGCGTTGAGTAGAGCTCTGTAAGTCAACTGGTTCAGTTGTGATGACAATTTCAGTGGAGCAAATATTGCAGAGATGTTGCCAATATGGGGGCTTTTCAGACACTAATTTCGTCTGACGTCAGAACAATAACATTGAAGAGTCTTCTCCTTGTTTTCGGAGGTGCGGTGACGCAACGCTTGGGTTTGTTGACATACGTCGTACGCACGCCGTTCAGACCAAGCTTAATTAGGCTATTAAGCTGCCGTCTTAGGTAAGGACGGCCGGGTAGCTGCCCTTCTGCCGAGCTGTCCTTACCTAAGGTAGCCCGGGTAGGAAGGGTTAAGCACAAACTTATTTTACAATGGAAAATAATGCATGAGGAGGGCTGGGTAGGCCTATTAGTATTTTGTGAAATAACTTAAATTAGGTTAGGCTATAGTATACTTCATTAGGTTATTAGGCCTATGAGAAAACAGGCCTAGGCCTAGCTTAGCCTAATTTTATTTCACTGCTCAACATATTTTTGTTTGTTTTTGCTGTTGAGCTCTGCATATATTCTGGTAGGCTTGGGTTTTAGTAAAATTGCATTAGGCTAGGCTACATAGGCCTATTTTTACTTTTATTGGAAAGCATAGGCCTACACAATAGTACACATGTTAAAGAATTTGGTAAATCTACAGTTATACTACCCCTCCCCCACCACCTGCCCCCTTCAAAACACGCCTTTTAGCGTGTTTTTGGTTGGTTCAGCAGATGCGGAAACTGGAAAAAAACATTTTGATAAAAAAATATCACCAACCAGATAAAGAGTTTTTCAGGTAATTTGTTGTTGTTTATTATTTTTTATTTGATATACAGTGTTGTTTAACCCGTTGAGCCCCGGCTAGTTATAATATTTTGTTCACCCCAGTCCCAAGCCATTTTCACTTATTTGTTTTTGTTTGCTAAAATGGAAGACAAGGATGAGAAATAAAAAAAAAAAAAAAAAAATCACCTCTGACATTTTTTTTTGGGGGGGGGGGGGGCGCCTCAAAAACATTTGTTGAGCCAAAATGGAAGAGAATGGTGAGAAATGAAGACAAAAATAAAAAAAAACTCATTTCGGTCATTTGGGGGGGGGGGGGTTTCAATAGTTCGTCTCCCCCGCATGACCACCCGCCCGGGAGCACTAGGGTAAAAACTGAGTAAGGCATTGTACGGCATACATCCTAAGGAGTATCTCACATAAATCTCAAGCCTCTAGCTCCCATACGACCGGAGTAATAAAGGTTCAAAGTGGCGGTGAACTATGGGTGTAAACTATCCCCACTAAGCCCACCACCACCAGCCGCGCGGCTGTCTCGGCCCGCTCACACCTACTGGCCCGGCTCCCACACACACTACGGTACCTCCCCCTCCTATTCTCCCGCCATTTCCTACCTTACGAGCCACGTAAGTGTTTTTTATATGTCGGACGCACGTGATGCGTCGCTGGGAGTTGGTGATCAAAGACTGCCGACGCAACACGTGCGACGCTGGGTCTCACCGGGTTAATACCGAGGACCGTCGCATTTTAGTATTTTTAACATTAGCCTAACCTAACTTAACCTAACCTAACCGAAAAGTAACCCGTCTCCGCAACGGTCTAAACTCCCCCTCACGTTCCCTGTTTATGGGTGCGCGACGGTCTAAACCCTGCTCACGTTCCCTGTTTATGTGTTTGCGAAGGTTTGTAATACTTCAATGTATCTATTTAAAGTCAAATATACATTTTCGCGCATCATCAAACCATACTAAGTCTACTACTAATAATATTAACCCATTAGTTCCAACAAAATAGCGACAAAATAGGGGTAGTATAACTGTAGATTTATCAAGAATTTACCCTAGCCTACCACAATTTAGCCTAGACTGAAAGAACAAACATAAATAGGCTAGGCTAATTGCAGCTAGATAATTTAGCCTAGACTGAAAAAACAAACAAAAATAGGCTAATTGCAGTTTTGGTAAGAGTTGTAGTTGTGGGCATACCAAAAGCTTTGTTTATATAGCATAGTCGCACGCTCACAGTTAGGCCTACATTCGCTTCTAATTTAACTGCTTGGGTAACCGGTAAAGCCACCCTCAATCCGCCGGCCGGTAACAAAACAATTTACCCAACGCCTGGCCGTGGGACACAATAATGGGTTGAGGGGGCTTTATCCCCCTATGACTTACTGTCATCATCATATATATCACCAGCAGGGGCAAATAACCAGTCAAATTAGACGCGAATGTAACTGCGAGCGTGCGACTACGTAAATAAAGGGGACGATAGACCCGCTAACACATCTCTTAACGCATTTTTTCCTAATGTATCAGATTTTTTTATATTTATGACCTCAACAGTTGAAAGATGACAATTTTATGGTTTATTTTATACAAAACATTTGCTTTGTAACTTAGATACTCATATTTATGCTTATAATTGCAGTACGAGTGGGTTTTTTCTTTTTATATGTAGGCCTAGGCTAAACAAATGTAATTTTTTGTTTTATAGGCTAAACTAGGCTGAATTTATGCTAATAAATATTAATTGGAGGGAGCAAATCTGTCAAGGAATAGCCTAGATGTGGAAATTTACAGCCAATTTGCTCTAGCCCTTTTTGAGATACAGAGGTTAGAGATCGTTGGATACAATAATATGTTGAGGGGGTCAATCACCCCCCATGACATAATTGTCATCATCATATATATTGCCAGCAGGGGGCAAATAGCCTAGGCCTAGCCTAACTAAAACAAAAATCGCCGTCAAAATAGACGCGAACTTATATTAACTACGGCGATTGACCATTGCCCGCACTGGCCGTCCACCGGTTATTGTTGAGGTCCTGAGGAACCGTATGACTTTGACGAGCTCTTCCCTCCGCAGTCTCCGCATCCCATGTATCGTCGTACGGTACCTCTTCCCCTCTACATCCTACATCTGGTCGTCCTACATATGCCTCCTAAGCCTCGCCTCGTCCCGTCACTGAGCATGTGGATGGGCGTCCCTTTCTGGCTTCAAAGATGGATTCCTTCCGACAGCTCCTACTGGATTGTCTGGGGTTCGTTGATAAGGGCACCTCGCTTCAAGACATTGCTCTGGCCCTAGTACCGCGGTTTGTAGGTCTCTGGTTCGCCACCTGATGACCTGCTATTGGGTTGTTGCCTTTACAGTGTTACGGTTCTACGAATGACCTAGAGTGAAAGTGACACGGTGGTGAATTTTAACCTTAACTATAAACTAATTTAATCTCCGCGACTACGGTAGGGCCGGAGCGGGCGAGTATTCGCCTGAGGTTGCCCTTAACCCCCAAGACAAGACAAGACAAAATTCTAGTGCTGGTTTTACTCAGGTTTTGTGAGTTTTAATTTAGCCTAGCCTAGGCCTAAGAGTTCAGAAGATTTGCAAAATGCACCCCATACTAGCCTACCCATAGCCTAATAGGCCTAGTGATTCTTTTTTGGCAGACCACCCACAAATTTTTACCTAGCCTAGGCCTAGGCTAGCCTAAGTTCTGGAATGCATGTTGGAATAGCCTTCCTATAAACTGTAGGCTAGGCTACTTCCTTTTAATTTAAGTTTGATTCTTTGGAAAAATCTATTAGGCCTAGACCAGGGCAGGAAAGTAACATTTAAAATGAAGTGTAAAAAGTCGCCCATAAACGGCGGGCCGCTATGTTATTGTAATTTGGGAGCTTATTTCGTCTGTTGATTGACTTTGTCCTTAATTGGGGATCCTATGAATTAGCACAGATGATGATGACTTACCGTACATCATAATACGTGACGGGCCGACGTGGGGGGGCAGAGCCGCAGAGACCCCCTCAACATATTTTGTGTCCCACAGTAACTTAATTGGATGGATGTAGTTACCGGGTGTACGGTCGTCATGTTTACATAGGGTGATCGCCGCGGTTAACTTCGCATCTATTTTGACGGCGATTTTTTCGGCATATTTAATTTTATTCACTTCCTTTTATATTTAGGCTATAATCTAGCTTTGGCACGACAATAACCCTAACCTAGTCTTTTTTAAAGATTCTTCTAATCTTCCAGTAGCCTATAGCCTAATTTAGGTAATTTTTAAAGGCACACAATTAAATGGTTGGTATTTTAAACGACACTACTGCAGCATTATGAGAAACAATTTATTAGAGATAATAGGCAACAATAGATTCGCCATATTTTTCTCCATAGGCTATAGTCCGCATGGAGGATTTTCGTTATCGACAAATTGAAAAAATTCCCACTTCACAGACTAGGGATGTACCGATGTATTGGTATCGGTATCGGTGGTATCGGCCTTTTTTTAGAGTATCGGTATCGGTATCGGTATCGGCTGATTTTCTACCAATACTACCGATACCTAGAAGTAATTTGCTATGTCACATATCACTCACTGAAGGAGTGAAGGTTGCTTGGTTTAGCAGTGATTGGTTGTTTTATAATTATGAAAAATATATATTTGTTGGAATCTTGGTACATATCTGATAACAATTACATTAAGTACCGTACATAATGTGTAGCCTAGTAGTGCAGTCCAGTCCGTATCATCTCGTTCTAGTTTTTTAGTAACTTTTAAGTTTTTACCCATATATACATAATACAAGTGTTGATTTTAGTAACATGTTACCTAAGTTTAATAACAAAGCTGATAAAGGAGAAAATTACATGATCATGGACAACAGTCTTACAGACTTTCCTGGTGCACAGGTATCGGTATCGGTCAAAATTTGGTATCGGTACATCCCTATCACAGACAAAATAGACAAATACACCAAAAATCGGGGTGTGGGGGCGGCAGCCCCCACCCATAATAGCCTACTATAATAGGTTAGGTAAGGTTGTTAGGTTAGGCTAGGCTAATGTCCTTTCAAAGGGGTATAGGCCTAGTAAACACTAGGATAGCCTTTTTTTTTTTTTTTTTTTTTTCTATATTCCAACTACTCCCTCTCGGGCATAGCCTATACCTGGTCAAGGGTAAGTCCTGCTGTAGTCAACTTGAATGCTACCTTAAATTGTAATATTAGACTAGGCCTAGCCTATAGATAAAATGGCCTAGCCTACTTATTTATTGTAGCCTATAATATAGGCCTAGCTGGGTAGAATGTAGAGTTCGGGCGTACCGCCACCATTGTTTACACTGCGCCGAGCGGCGACGGAAGCTTGCCATTATGTTCCTGTCCATTTTGAATGCCGTTGGATACGATAATATGTTGAGGGGGGCAAACCCCCCCCCCATGACATATTGTCATCATCATATAATTTGCCAGCAGGGGGCAAATAGGCCTAACCAAAAAAAATCGTCGTAAAAAACTCAAAATAAACGCGAACTTACAGTAACTGCGGCGATCGACGGTGGACGCTTGCGATCATGTCCCCGTCTATTTTGACTGCCATTGGATACAATAATATGTTGAGGGGAGGGCTTTGCGGCAATTTTTTTGGTTGTTTGCCCCCTACTGGCAATATATATGATGATGACAACACGTCATGGGGGCAAAGCCCCCCCTCAACATATTATTGTATCCAATGGCATTCAAAATAGACGGGAACATTATCGCAAGTGTCCGACGCCGACACCGCCGCCGTCATGTTTACATATGTCGATCACCGTGGTTAAAAGGCTGGTTCACACATAGCCGAATCGGTGCGCGAGTCCAACACGAGTCACACTCGTCGATTATCGCCGTCGCTGGAGGTTGAGTCGGCCGCGAGTAGCAATTGCTCCCGAGTCAAGGAGAGTGTAACACGAGTTAACTCGAGTCAATACGAGTCAACACGTGTTCATGCAAGAGTCTGTACGAGTAACTGAGAGTCAAAACGAATGTAACACGAACCCAACACGAGTGTCAAAAATTTGAAAAATAATGGCCACATTCCAGGGCACGTAAACAAAGAGTATGGACGAGTCTAACACGAGTCAACGCGATTGTTACACGGATCAACACGATTGTTATACGGATCAACACGAAAGACAACGCGTTGACTCTCGTTGGATCTCTGTTGCACACGTGTTGACTCGTGTTACATCCGTGTAAACTCTCGTTGATTCGTCCTACATTTTTGAAATAACGGTATTTCAAATGACACTTGCTTTTTCGTGTTACACTCGTGTTTTTTTCTCAGTGGATCGTGTTTACTCTTGTTTACTTGTGTTTTCACTCGTGTTTGAATCGTGTAAACTCTGGCATCATGAGGGCACCAAATTTTGGCACTCACATTCATGCTTTCTACTCTTGTTGATACGTGTTGCATGTGTGGTACATACGTGTTGTTGCGTGTAGACACGTGTTGCTTCGTCAACGTCGAAATGATGACGAAAAGCGACGAATCACCAAAGAGTGTTACACGGGTTTACACGAGTCAACACGAGTTAACACGAATAACGAAGAGTTATTCAGAGTCAAACACGAGTTAGCACGTATGTACACGAGTCTACACGTATTTAGGCCACACTCGTGGGTACTCGCCACGGGGCCCAAACATTTCATGCATGCATGACATTTTTGGACCCCGTGGCGAGTACCCACGAGTGTGTCGAGTAAACAAAGAATATACACGAGCGTAGCATGAGTCTATACGAGTGTTGAGGAGGATCGACGAGTTATTGCTGAATAGCAAAATTTCATCACTCGTGTTGGACTCGCGGACCGACTCGGCTATGTGTGAACCAGCCTTTAGTTCGCGCCTATTTTGAAGGCGTTTTTTTCGGTTATTTGCCTCCTGCTGGCAATATATATGATGATGACAATATGTCATGGGGGGGTGACCCCCCCTCAACCTATTATTGTATCCAAAAGCAGTCAAATAGACGGGAACATGATGGCCAGCGTCCGCCGCCGCTCCACGTAGTGTAAACAAGGCTGGCGGTACACCCGAACTCTACATTCTACCCCACTAATTTTCCAACTAGCATAACCGATGATTATCAATGATCAATCCAAGTCAGAAACGTCCATGCTTCCCTCCCATAAGTCAATGTCGGGATTACCACACTGTCATGCAAGGACTTCTTTACTTCCATGCTGACCACCCTATTTCTTCTTACTGCTTTCAGAGTTCCTACAACGCTCTTCCCCTGTTACACTTTCTCCCACACTTCTTCATCCATAGGCCTACTCACATATTTACTCAACACACTGCCCAAATACTTAAATGAGCTGACATTCTTCATAGCCGTTCAACCTCACTTCACACTCTATGGTTGCACCCCTTTCAAAGACCATAATATTGCTCTTCCTAGCATTTACCTCCAGATTCCGTTTTTCACACACTGTTCCAAACATATTTACCTGACCCTGCAACTCCCATTCACTATCGCTCATCAGAACTGTGTTGTCAGCAACAGTAGTACCGGAACTGTACTGTTGAGGCAACTTCCACTCGTTTCCTTCCCTTATCAGCGGTACACCAACATCCGCTGCTCTTCCTTGTATTTCTTTCATGACTCCCTCCATATACTGTACCGGTATATATTGAACAACCATGGGGACATCACACACACCCTTGCTTTAACCCAACATTCAGATTAAAGAACTCGCTCTGTTAATTATCCACACATACTGACACCTTTGCACCCTCATACATGCTCTTCATTGCTTTCAGCAACTTGCCATCTACTCCGTATATTCTCAGTACCGGTACTTTCCACATACCCTCTCTATCAATTCTGTCATAGGCCTTCTCCAACTCCATAAATGCAGCATACAACTTTTGTCGCTTCTCCAGATATTTCTCCACAACACATTTCCGGGCAAAAATCTGAGCTATACATCCTCTTCCCTTCCTAAGATGACTACAGTATGCTAACCGTTTCCCCAGCAATACCGACTGAAAATGCCCAAATTGGGAGGTTTGACGTACCTCCCAACCTACCAAATAGGAAAACCTACTATTTGGTAGTAGTCTTGGAAAATCCAACGTCAAGGCTATTAACCTAATTGCAATGACGACTTGTCTATTTTGACTGCTATGTCGTCATTCCAACCGCGGTTAAAAAGAAAACGTCTAGAGTCTACTCCTTATCTTGCTCTAGGAGACGTTGTACATTAACCAAAACTACCACCGAAGGTGAAAAAAGCATAGAAGAGAAGAAAAGGGGTTTACCTTAGTTACCGCTTAAGGCCCATCCCGTGTTCCGTCATGTGCAGATCCCTGTCGAACGTGCGCATGAGCGACCCTCTCTTGTCATCACATCTCACGTCAGCAGAAGAACGCGGATGGGCAGGGGTCTGGCGTGAGGGAGGGTATTATGTACGTTGGATTTTCCAAGACTACTACCAAATAGTAGGTTTTCCTATTTGGTAGGTTGGGAGGTACGTCAAACCTCCCAATTTGTTAGTAGTCTTGGCAAATCCAACGTCAAGGCTGCATAACAAATAGGAGGAGGACATCCAAGCCCAACCTACCAAAAAAAACAATGCATAAAACAAAATTACGAATGACAAAGACACAATTTAAACAAGAGAGTTTAATAAAAGAGTGAAAAACTGAGGAGTAGCTAAAAAGAACAGTTTTAACACATGCCCGTCATTCATAGTAATGCAAAAACATAGACTTGTCTGAAACCAAAAAGGTACTGTACCCAAAATCCCTTTTCTTCAAAAACCAACAAAAACACTGAACACAAGAACAAAACACAATTTTCAATGTGGCAAAAACACTTATGTACTGGAACAATACATAATCCCAAACTTGCAATCCAGTGTTGCAAACCCGTACACCCCCCCCCCCCTTTGTCAAATAAAACAAAGGAAAAGAACGAGGGACAAGGGGGGAAGACCAGGGATCTTCGCCAGAGCACCAGGAAACACGACCCCCGAGAGCAATCACCGGCCGAGGGGGCCGAACACTGGACACGGAGAGGTAGGAGGAGATGAAGGAATTGATAGAAGACCACAAAACCGCTGAGGCGATGGCAGGTAAGGATCGACGTGGCAGGAACCGGAAGGAGGCAGCAAAGGATCTGACATCATGCGCAGAACCCCTACAAACAGGGTGACGGGCACGAACGGTCTGACAAACGTGGCGGCCCATCTGCACCTGCGAGAGCTCCCACCTGTCCGAGGAGACACCCACACAGCAGTACCCGAAGGCGGCGCCACAGACGCAACAGAGGAGTGCAAGGCTGACACCGGGCACAACACATGGCGAGGATGCCCACGCCGTAAAGCCTGGACGGCGAAAGGCTGGAAAACGGGGGCCTCCCTCCCATGCGTGGTAACAAAAGGAGGGGAGGAGGCGAACGAGACGCCATGCAAGGACGGGGAGAATCGAACGCAGTCCCGGGGCCGTGACAATGCCGCTAGTGCAGACACCCGATCCCCAGTGGCCAAGGAAGAGTGGACGCCCGAGCAACGGAACTGGCGTAGCGGCCCTTGTATACGGGGGTGAAGCCAGAAGGACCAGAGCCCGCCACAGATCCCACTGCGGAGGGACCTGGCGCGGAGGCGGTCGATCCCAGAAGGCAGCCGTCAGGAAGGAATCCAGCTCCTGTGGCGGAACGACCAGCCCAGCGACGGACCCAAAGACCCCCCGGACGGCAGACAAGTGGGTACGTATAGCGTCGACTTGAAAGCGACGTGTACGGAAGAGGTGAAACAAGGAGCGTAGGACGAGGGAAGGAGAGCCAACCGGCAGGCGAGTGGCCTGTAGCCACCTAGTAAAAGACCTCCAGCGGGACCCGTAAGTCCCCCAAGGAGAAGATGGCCAGGAACGCTGCAGGAAGCCAGTCAGGGCCCGGCCGGGGACCGGGAGCCACCGGGCCTCATGAACAAGCACGATGCGAAGGCCAACGAGGTCCGCAGGTCCCCAACCTAGCCCAAGTGGAAGCCGGAGACAGGTAGAGGGACCGGACTCGGGCACCACCGCGTTAACCGGGCGGACCAAGTCCGTGCCGGCCACAGAGGCGCGAGGAGCCAGACGCAGCCGTGGTACAGCCGCAGCTTCGCGAGGACTGGGCACATCAACAGCGCGTCTGGTGGCGGAAAGATGTATATCGACCGCCACCTGTACCAGGCTACCAGAAAAGCGTCCGGACCCCCCCCGGAGCGCGAGGCCGGAGGGAGAGGTCCAGAGGCAACTGGCGCGGCACCCCCGATGCGAACAAGGCGACCTCCGGAACATCTCAGGAAGCCGCGAGGTCGGCGAACACAGTCCGTTTCATCGCCCATTCTACAAGAACGCCCTGCCCTCTCGACTGGGCGGCCGCCCACAGGGTGGCAGGCCCGGGCAGGGAGGAGGCATGCAAGGAGAAGGGGTGTCGGTCCGCGAGGAAGAACAACTCCACCGAGACCCCCAATAGAGTCAACGACCTGGAGGACCCCCGCATAAGGAAACAGGGGACAGCTTGTCTGAGTGTCCAACCCGAAGGCCACCGACTTACCCCGAAGGGCCAGCGCGTGGTCCCGCAGGAAGAACAAAGGAACCAACAGTCCGAGGGCATAGACGGGTAAGTGGAGGGAGACCCACCCATCGGCCGGGAAGTGGACGTCCCAGGTTCGATCGGGAACCTCACCCAACCTCGCTCGACGTATCTGTGGCTACCCAGACCGTCGGCGAGGGGGCGGTCCAGGGCACAGCCGCAGAGAGCGAGCCCCGAGCAACCCAGCGACCGAAGTGTCTGCGAACGGAACGCGGGAGCGGCAGGAGCCGATCCATAGGGGCAACGGAAACACCGCGGTGCCCATGAGGAGGAGGCGGCGTAGCCAGAGGCTCCCTAAGGGAAGGGGCAGAGCGGCCCAATGCAGCGAACCCACGAACGAGTCCCAGAGCCACCCCGGGAGGGAGACCGAGTGCAACACGGCGAAGACCTTCCACCGAAGGTGCACCGCGGCCGGCAGACCCCGGGTCACCGTAGCGCCGGACAAAACCCATGCGAGACCGACCCATGGCACGACACGCGACGGGGTCAAGCGTGACTTGGGAACATCGAAGGGGAACCCTAACCGTGCGATGTTGCGAACGACTGTGAGGGCGTCACCAATGCACAGTCCTAGGGCGTCGGAAACTACCAACCAATTGGCCAAGGAAAACAGGATCTGGAGACCGCTCCTGAGGAGAGGACCCAGAGCCTGCCCCACCAGTGCGGAGAAGATCTGCGGCGCGATATGGAGACCGAAGGGAAGGCCGTCGAACAGGAACAAACGATCGGAAGTCCGAACGGCCAAGAATCGCTGGAAGCGAGGATGGAGAGGAACGAGCCAAGACGCATCCTGGAGGGCCAGCGACACTACCCACGACAGAGGGCACAGGGCCAGGCGTACCAGGGGTACCGGCAGCATCCGAAACCGTGTGTGCACGATGTGCCCGTTGAGGGCCGACAGATCCACCACCGGTCGCATCGCGTCGCAGTTCGGCGACGGTACCAGAAAGACACGGGAGAGGAAAACCGGGTGACAGGCGGTCAACTCCCTCGACGCTACCCAGCTCGGGCATGGAAGTGAACACGTGGGCCACCTCTGAAGAGATGGGCCGGCGTCAGTGACAAGAGCGGAGTGGGGGTCTGGACGTCCACCTCCAGGTGAGACCCCTCCGCGCAACCCGCCGCCCCCAACGTCCCTCGCGGCTACCGAGGGGCGCAAGGGCGAAAACAACCCGAGGTAGCACCCGAGAGGAGGGGAGCGACCCGGTCGGCCAGGCGAGAAGGAGAACAAGGAGGCCGACCCAGAGAACTACACATTGTGTTGACGTGGAGGTACCCCCGGTACGGGCCGTGCGGGCATGAGCGCCACGTTGACCTCCTCTACCCTCCCCCCAACCTCGTCGAAAAGGGCGGGCCACCCCAACCCCAGGCCGGCGCAGGGCTGACCCCGTCAAAGGGCGGCCGGAAGTGGAAGGCCGGCCAGCCCTGACATGGCGGGGATGAAAGGGGCAAGAACAGAAGTGCGAGGCGGAACCGACGCACTGGCCTGCAACGTCCCAGTCCTGCGCCCGTGCAAGGCGGCAGCACTTGCAGCAGCACCCCGAAGAGGACCGGCAGAAGGACGGGACTGAGAAGACCCCGCGCGCGACACAGCGCGTCGGTGCGTGACGTAAGCAGGGTCCGCAACGACACAGCGTGTCGTCGCGTGTCGGAAGCAGGGGCCGCCGACAGAGAAGCGTAGCATTCCCAAGCATCCTGCTTAAAAAAACCCGACGTATATAGCGCAGAGTACAACAAACCCTGACTAATATCCAAGGGGGCCGGCCGGCAGAACGAGGACCGTACCGTCGGGCGTTGCCGAGTTGCCGCGCACAAAACCGCCTTCAGCTCGGGAACCAAGGACACCGCGAGCCGAAGGTGGACCCGCTGAACGCGGTCCAAACCCTCGCGAAGATCGCCTGGCGCAGACGCCTCGGAAAGCCGCAGGTGGTGAACAGACGCCTGGAGGGAACCTAAAGACAAGACAATAAGTCCGTCACCCTCCGTCGCAAGGGAAAAACCTTGGCGACAGAGGGCTGATCCGGGGGAGAGAAGAACGGGGTAGCAATAGAACAAAGTTCAAGAACGGGCGCGCTCATCCAGGACCAGAACGCGCCGTCCAACCCGCCGACAGACACAAGAGGAGGCAAAATCAGTGATGACTCCGGGGGAGGGACGGAAGGAGAGCCGTCGACGGATCGGTGTGTGAAGTCGAAGGCCTCAGCAAACCAGGCCTCTGGTAGTCTGGTAGGGAGTCTTCCATCGACTCCAAGCGCCCGTCGAAGCGTGACACAACCCAGCCCTGCATAGCCGACAATCGATCCGAGAGAGGCGAGCCCCCCCCCAGATTGGTCGGCCCGCAGGGGCGAGCGTGAGCGGGAGCGAGACCCACGACACGAACCAGCAGCGTCGCGGCCCAAGGAAGGCGAGCGACGACGGTTGTGTCGCCGTTGAGGGACTCGTCCCCGATCACGAACGGCCGAGGGGGAAACAGCACCATCCCCCTCTTCCAGCGACACGTCAGCTCCTGAGAAAGGGGACCCCGAAACCTCGCGAAACCCCACCGAGGCAAGAGGAGGCGTACCCCCAGGGCGAGACGGTAAGTGAAGGTCAGGAAGAGAAGAATGAGGAGGAGCAGGACGACGGGAGTGGGAAGGCTGGCCGGGTGAAAGGAGGCCAGAAGGAGCCGCGGGGGGAAACAGAGCAAGGATCCCCGGGGCTGAGATAACAGGGCGGCCCGACACCGAGGCGGAGGAGGGAGGGACCTCCACCGTGGGACGAGACCGTGAAGGAAGAATAGGCACTGAAGCAGGTGAAGTAGGAGAAGCAATGACATCCAGGCGGACCCTCCTGGACAGTGTAGGAGGAGGGAGCAGAGGGCCAGCTACAGCATTAACAACTGCGCGCGGAGAGGACAACGTAAGAGGAAGTCGTCTGGGCTGGGGAAGCGGGCGGAAGGGAGTAGAGCCCCTATCCGTAGAGGCCAGGGGAGGGCGCACAGGGGCAGAGCCGCTAACCCCGGCCTCAGTGCGAGAACCATGACGAGGGCGATGGGTGTCGTCAAGGCGATCAGGAGGACGACGAGGGGCAGTAGAGGACGGCCGACGAGGCGAGCGAGAGCGAGGACGGAGCCGGGGATCCCCCCGACGATGTGACGACCGGCTGCAGGACCCAGGGGAGAGGGCCCGAGCAGGGAGAGGGCCAGGTGAACGGCCTTCAGTCGGGTCAGGGATACCCAGGGCGACGCGGATCCGGTCAGCAACAAAGGCCGGGGAACGGTGGCCCACAGTCCTAATGTGGCGGGAGACCATCGTCCACACCGACGGAAGGGAAGCAGAGGCCACAGCCGCCGCCGAGGAACCAGGGCCATGGTGCAGCACATCCACCAGGGCCAGACACGTGCCACACAGAGCAGGGAGGTAGGCCGTAGAGGACACACAGAGCGAGTGGCGCAAGCAGGACTTGTGGCTCTCCAAGCACGATGAGCGACAACCAAGGCGAAAGCAAGGCAGCCTACCTGCACTAGAAGAACACACACCATAATCAGCACGTCGAAGGAGTAAGTGGAGAGAATGTCCAAGAAGAACCAGGGAAGGAGCATGGGGAAACAGGAACACACATGCAAACAGGTATCCGTACTCACCCTAAACTGGGAGCACAGAGGTAGGTGAGGAGGGCGGCCGAGGCGGAAGAGCACTAGCAGAACCTGCAAAGATGGAGAAAGTGTTAACCACCACTCAACATCTTACATGCAGGGCCTATAACACCAGTAAAGTGCATACACCAATATAGTATCAGGCAACGACATAAAAAAAGTCAATAGTGAAAGCCAACTATTACCGCAAATTTGCGGGCCAATGGAGGCATAACCGTACTGGGAGGTTTGACGTACCTCCCAACCTACCAAATAGGAAAACCTACTATTTGGTAGTAGTCTTGGAAAATCCAACGTCAAGGCTATTAACCTAATTGCAATGACGACTTGTCTATTTTGACTGCTATGTCGTCATTCCAACCGCGGTTAAAAAGAAAACGTCTAGAGTCTACTCCTTATCTTGCTCTAGGAGACGTTGTACATTAACCAAAACTACCACCGAAGGTGAAAAAAGTATAGAAGAGAAGAAAAAGGGGTTTACCTTAGTTACCGCTCAAGGCCCATCCCGTGTTCCGTCATGCGCCGATCCCTGTCGAACGTGCGCATGAGCGACCCTCTCTTGTTATCATATCTCACGTCAGCAGAAGAACGCGGATGGGCAGGGGTCCGGCGTGAGGGAGGGTATTATGTACGTTGGATTTTCCAAGACTACTACCAAATAGTAGGTTTTCCTATTTGGTAGGTTGGGAGGTACGTCAAACCTCCCAATTTGTTAGTAGTCTTGGCAAATCCAACGTCAAGGCTGCATAACAAATAGGAGGAGGACATCCAAGCCCAACATACCAAAAAAAACAATGCATAAGACAAAATTATGAATGACAAAGAAACACAATTTATACAAGAGAGTTTAATAAAAGAGTGAAAAACTGAGGAGTAGCTAAAAAGAGCAGTTTTAACACGTGCCCGTCATTCATAGTAATGCAAAATCATAGACTTGTCTTAAACCAAAAAGTACTGTACACAAAATCCCTTTTCTTCCAAAACGAACAAAAACATGGATCACATAAACAAAACACAATTTTCAATGAGGCAAAAACACTTATGTACTGTATACATATAACATAATCCCAAACTTGCAATCCAGTGTTGCAAACCCGTACTTCCCTCCCCCCCTTTTCTAAAGAAAACAAAGTAAAAGAAAGAGTGACTAGGGGGGAAGACCAGGCAACTTCGCGAGAGCCCTAGGAAACACGACTCCCGAGAGCTATCACAGGCCGAGGGGGTCTAACAATGGACATGGAGAGGTAGGAGGAGACGAAGGTATGGACAGAAGACCACAAACCCGCCGAGGCGACGTCAGGCAACGAACGAGTCTGCAGGAACCGTAAGGAGGCAGCAAAGGATCGCACATCGTGCGCAGAACCCCGACAAGCAGGGTTACTGGCACGAATGACCCGACAAATGTGGCGTCCTATCTGTACCTTCGAGAGCCTCCTACCAGTCCGAGGAGACACCCACACAGCAGTACCCGAAGTCGGAGCCACAGACTCAACATAGGAGTGCAAGGCCTGCACCGGGCACAACACATGGTGAGTATGCCCACGCTTTAAAGCCTGGATGGTGAAAGGCTTGAAAACGTGGGTCTCTCTCTCATTCTTGGCAACAAAATGAGGGGAGGGGGCTAACGTGACGACATTCAAGGACGGGGAGAAGTGCATGCATTCCTGGGACCGCGACATGGCAGCTAGTTCAGACACCCTATCCCCAGTGGCCAGAGCGACAAGGAAGAGTGTACGCTCCAGCAACTGAACCGGTGTAGTATCCCGTGTATATGTGTGAAGCCAGAAGGTCCAGAGCACGCCCCAGATCCCACTGAGGAGGGATCTGGCGCGGAGGCGGTCGCACCCTGAAGGCAGCCTTCATGAAGGAATCCAGCTCCTTCGGTGGAACGACCAGCCCAGTGACGGACTCAAAGACCTCCCGGATGGCAGACAAGTGGTTACGTATAGTGTTGACTTGAAAGCGACGTGTACGGAAGAGGTGAAACAAGTAGTGTAGGACGAGGGAAGGAGAGCTAACAGTCTGGCGAGTGTCCTGTATCCACCTAGTAAAAGATCTCCAGTGGGACTCTTAAGTCCCCCAAGTCGAAGACGTCCATGAACGCTTCAGGAAGTCAGTCAGGTCCCGTCCGTGGACTGGGAGCCACCGTGCCTCACGAACATCCACGATGCGAAGGCCAACGAGGTCCGCAGGTCGCCAACCAGGCTCAAGTGGAAGTTTGAGAGAGGGAGAGGGACCGGACTCGGGCACCACCGCTTCAACTGGGAGTACCAAGCCTTGGCTGGCCACAGAGGCGCTATTAGCCAGACTCTGCCGCGGTACAGCCGCAGCCTCGCGAGGACTTTGCACATCAACAGTGCGTCTGGTGGCAGAAATATGTATATCGACTGCCACCTGTTCCAGTCTTCCATGAAAGCGTCCGGACCCCCCTCCGGAGTGCGAGTCCGGAGGGATAGGTACTGAGGCAACTTGCGCGTCTCCTTCGATGCGAACAAGTCGACCTCCGGAACACCCCAGGAAGCTGCGAGGTCGTCGAATACAGTCTGTTTCATTGCCCATTCTACAAGAACGCCCTGTCCTCGCGACAGGGCGTCCGCCCACAGGTTGGCAGTCCCGGGCAGGTAGGAGGCGTGCAGGGAGATGTTGTGTCGGTTCGCGAGGAAGAACAACTTCTCTGAGATCCCCAACAGAGTCAAAGACCTGGAGGACCCCTGCTTTTGGATACAGTGGACAGCTGTCTGATTGTCCATCCTGAAGGCCACCGACTTTCCCCGAAGGGCCAGCGCGTGGTCCCTCAGGAAGAACAAGGGAACCAACAGTTCGAGGGCATTGATGTGTAGGTGTGTGTGTCCCACCCATCTGCCGTGATGTTGATGTCCCAGGTTGGATTGGTAACCCCACCCTACTTCGCTCGACGCATCTGTATCTACCCAGATCGTCGGCGGGGGGGCGGTCCAGGGCACAGCCGCAGAGAGCGTGCCCCGAGCAACCCAGTGTCCTAAGTGTCTGTGAATGGTACGCGGGATCGGCATGAGCCGATCCATAGGGGCCAACGGAAACACCTTGTTGCCCATGAGTATTAGGCGGCGCAGCCTGAGCCTCCCTAAGGGAATGGTCAGAGCGGCCCAATTCAGTGAACCCACTAACGAGTCCCAGATCCTCCTCGTGAGGGAGACCGAGTGCAACACGGCGAAGACCTTCCTGCGAAGTTTCACCGCGTTTGGCTGACTCTGGGTCACTGTAGCGTTGGTCAGATCCCATTCGAGACCTACCCACGTCACGACACGCGACGGGGTCAGGCGTGACTTGGGAATATTGATTTTGAACCCTAACTGTGTGATGTGTGAGGGTGTCGTGGACGCACTGTTCTAGGGTGTCTGAAACTATCAACCAGTCGTCCAAGTAAAACAGGATCTGGAGGCCGCCCCTGAGGAGAGGATCCAGAGCCTGCTTTACCAGTTTCGAGAAGATCCGCGGCGCGATGTTGAGACCGAAGGGAAGTCTGTCGAACATGAACACACGATCGGAAGTCTGAACGGCCAAGAATCGCTGGAAACGAGGATGGATAGGAACGTGCCAATACGCATCCTTGAGGTCCAGCGACACTACCCACGACAGAGGTCGCAGGGCCAGTCGTACCTGGTGCACCGTCAGCATCCGAAACCGTGTGTTCACGATGTGCCCGTTGAGGGCCGACAGATCCACCACCGGTCGCATCGCGTCGCAGTCCTTCTTCGGTACCAGAAAAACACGGGAGAGGAAAACCGGTTGACCGGCTGTCACCTCCTTGACGATTCCCTGCTCGTGCATGGATGTAATCACGTCGGCCACCTCCGAAGAGACAGGCCGGCTTCGTTGACAAGAGCTGAGTGGGGGTCTGGACTTCCATCTCCAGGTTAGACCCCTCCGTGCAATCTTCCGCCCCCACGTCCCTCGTGGCCACCGAAGGGCGCAAGGGCGAAAATAACCTGTGGGAGCCCCCGAGATGAGGTGAGCGACCCTTTCTGCGAGGCGAGAAGGAGAACAAGGAGGAGACCGACCTGGAGAACCTACACATTTTTTGACGTGGAGGGTCCCCCGGGACGGTCCCTGCGGTCATAAGAGCCACGTTGACCACCCCTACCCCCCCCACCTCGCCGAAAAGGGCGGGTCACCCCATCCCCTGTCTGTCGTGCGTCTGACCCCGTCGAAGTGCGGCCGGAAGTGGAAGGCTGGCCAGCCCCTTCTCGGCGGGGATGAAAGGGAGCAGGAGCAGAAGTGCGAGGCGGAACCGACGCTCTGGCCGGCAACTTCCCTTTCCTGCGCCCTTTCTTGGCGGCAGCAGTGGCGGCAGCACCCCGAAGGGGACCGGCAGAAGGACGGGACTGCGAAGACCCTGGTCGCGACACAGCGCGTCTTTGCGTGTCGTAAGCAGGGTCCGCTGACAGAGAAGCGTAGCGTTCCCAAGCATCCTGCGCAAAAAGCCCCGATGTATATAGCTCAGAGTATAACAGACCCTGACGAATATCCAAAGGGGCCTTCCGGCAGAACGAGGACCTTACCGTCTGGCGTTGTCGAGTTGCCTCGCACAAAACCGCCTTCAGCTCGGGAACCAAAGACACCGTGAGCTGAAGGTGGATCCGCCGAACGTGGTCCAAGCCCTCGCGAAGATCGCCAGGGGCAGTCGCCTCGATAAGTCGCAGGTGGTGAACAGACGTCTGGAGGGAACCTAGAAGACAAGACAATAAGTTCGCCACCCTCTGCCGCAAGGTAAAATCCCTGTCGACAGAGGACTTATCTGGGTGGGAGAAGAACGGGTTAGCAATAGCACAAATTTCAAGTTTGGGAGCGCTAATCCAGGACCAGAACTTGCCATCCAATCCGCCGACAGATACCAGAGGAGGCAAAAGCAGTGACGACTCTGGGGGAGGGACTGAAATAGATCTGTCGACGGAACGGTTGGCAAAGTCTAAGGCCTCAGCAAACCAGGCCTCCAATGGGAGAGGATTATCGAGCACGACGGCTAAGCCAGGCTTACCGTCGTCGCACAAACCCGTCCCATAGGAGGACAGTCCCGTTAACACAGCCAGGGACTGAACATCCTGAAGGATGTCCTGGCGGCTGAAGTCTGACCAGAGCTTAGTTCGAGGAGCAGACGGAGGCTTGGGCTTCACCGAAAAGTACTGAAGGTCAGTCCTTGTCGGGTACGCCCGCACCTCCATGTCGGCCACCTGACCATCCACCCTGATCGCCCTGAACTGCATTTTATCATTAATTTGGACCGACCAGTCCGAAGGTAGGGCCCTCTCACCTGACGGGAAGTCGGTAGCACGCTCCGGGTGGGAGGCCTGCACCCCCTTCCAAACAGCCAAGGAGCCATAGAGGAGCGGCATAGTCCGCGACGGGACCTTGGCCTTCTGGATGGGGGGCAAGCGCGGACCCTGCCCTAGCAGACGGAGGACCCCCGCATGTGAGACAGCAGGGGCAACCACCTGAGCCAGGGCAGGAGCAGTACTAGCCGACGACCGGGCAGGCGGAGAAGCAGGGCGAGAAGGAATGTGGTCCACCGCAGAGGGGAGGGGGACCAAAGCAGGGGTAGGTTGGGTGAGGCGCTGAGGTTGTGTCACCGCCAAGAAGCGCGATAAGAGGGATTCTTGCATCGCCTCCAAGCGCGCGTCGAAGTGTGACACAACCCACCCCTGCATAGCCGAAAATCGATCCGAGAGAGGCGACCCCCCGAAGATAGTTCGGCCCGCAGGGGCGAGCGTGAGCGAGAGCGAGACCCACGACACGAAACAGCAGCGTCGCGGCCCAAAGAAGGCGAGCGACGACGACCGTGGCGGTCCTGAGGGTCTCGTTCCCGATCACTAACGCCCGAGGGGGAAACATCACCATCCCCCTCTTCCAGCGACACGTCAGCCCCCGAGAAAGGGGACCCCGAAACCTCGCTATACTCTACCGAGTCAAGCGGCGGGGTACCCTCACGGGGAGCCGGCAAGCGAAGATCAGGAATAGCAGAAGGAAGAGGAGCAGGATGACGGGAGGGGGAAGGCTGGCCGGGTGAAAGGAGGTCAGAAGGAGCCGCGGGGGGAAACAGAGCAAGGATCCCCGGGGCTGAGAGAACAGGGCGGCCCGACACCGAGGCGGAGGAGGGAGGAACCTCCACCTTGGGACGAGACCTAGAAGGAAGAAGAGGCACCGAAGCAGGAGAAGTAGGAGGAGAAGCAACTACATCCTGGCGGACCCTCCTGGACAGAGTAGAAGGAGGGAGCAGAGGGCCAGCTACAGCATGAACATCCGCGCGCGTAGAGGACAAATGAAGAGGACGTCTTTTGTGCAGGGGAAGCGGGCGGAAGGTAGTAGAGCCCCTATCCGGAGAGGCCAGGGGAGGGCGTACAGGGGCAGAGACGCTAACCCCGGCCTCAGGGCGAGAACCATGACGAGGGTGAACGGCGGAGTCAAGGGGAGCCGGAGGACGAGGAGGGGCAGTAGAGGACGAGCGACGAGGAGAGCGAGAGCGTGGACGGAGCTGGGGATCCACCCGACGATGTGACGACCGACCACGGGACTCAGGGAGGAGGGCCCGAGCAGGGAGAGGGCCAGGTAAACGGCCACCAGACGGGTCAGGGATGCCCAGGGCGACGCGGATCCGGTCGTCAACAAAGGCCGGGGAACGGTGGCCCACTGTCCTATTGTGGTGGGAGACCACCGCCCACACAGACTGAAGGGATGCAGAGGCCACTGCCGCGTCAGAGGAACCAGGGTGATGGTCCACCACATCCACCAGGTCCATACACGGGCCACACAAAGCAGGGAGGTAGGCCGTAGAGGACACACATTGAGAGTGGCGTAAGCAGGACCTGTGGCATTCCAAGCACGGGGAGCCACAGCCCTGGCGAAAGCAAGGCATCCCACCTGCAACGGAAGAACACACCATAAGCAGCACGTTGACGGAGTAAGTGAAGATAATGTCCAATAAAAACCAGGGAATGAGCATGGGTAAACAGGAACACACATGCAAACTGGAAGTCGTACTCACTCTAAACCGGGAGCACCGATGGAGGTGAGGAGGGCGGGTGAGGCGGAAGAGCACAAGCAGAACCTGCAAAGATGGAGAAAGTGTTAACCACCACTCAACACCTCACATGCAGGGTCCATAACACCAGGAAAGTGCATACACCAATATAGTACCAGGCAACAAGATGACACAAAAAAGGGTCACCGTGAAAGCCAACTATAACCGCAAATTTGCGGGCCAATGGAGGCATAACCGTACCGACACAACCCTCCCGCCTCACCGCGAGACCCCCCAGCGATCTCCGCAAATTTGCGGGGAGCCGAAACGTCCGTGGACCGAATCGAGCACTCCGCAAATTTGCGGGACCGGCCGAGATGGTCCGGCGCCGAAAAAGCGAGAGGAGCGTCTAGGGAATACCAACACAGGCCCAGAAAAAAGCGTCAACTCCTTATGACTCCAAGCGACGATGGCCATCAAGCTGAGCAGTGTCTTCCTTGATAATATCCTGACTCAACTGGTCAAGGGAGAGGCAAGGAAGACACACCAGGGGAGAGGAGGCACATCCCCCAGGAACCACCCCACCCACAGAGATAGAGCAAAGCCCATGAGGAGAAGTGGCAGGAAGGGTGGTTTGGCACAAACAGGGGCCCCCGTAGGGTACCCCAGGATTGGGCAAAAGGGAATGAAAGGATGGAGGTGAAAACAGTAAGGGAACACAAAAACCAGTAAATGAAACTGGCGAGAAAAAGGGTGGCCTAGCCGTGAGGACAGAATGTGTCAGGGGCGAAAAACCCTGTGGTGTGAGGGAGAGGCCCCCGTGGGGTACCCCTGGATATCACGAACCACCAAGCGCCCAGGCCCTTGAGACACAGTGAAGGCTCGAAAGGGGTGACTCGGGAATAACGCTAATAATGCGGCCGACACAAACCCTACAAACAGCACCGCCACCACGAAATCTCAGATTGTGAACCAACTGTACACCTAGGCTATGAAAATATGAAAACTCATAGGGCATAGCAATTCCTGAATGAGAAACAAGCTAGGCTAAAATAAGCTAAACTATGCCCAGACTAACAGGAAAAAAGAATATGGAAAGAGAAAGGAATGAAAAACACATACGAGGAACGCGAGGCGCCCCCGTACCTTCGGTAGCTATTTCCACACGCGTCTCCATTAAACACACTGAGGAGCCCATTTACGTGTGCCCTAGATCACGTAACATCTGTCTAACAAAAAGAAGGCCAGAAAAGCCGAAACGAACCTAAAACAGGGTGAATTGAAGGAGCACAACAAAAGCGGACTCAACAATGGCGACGCGTGAAAAAATGATAACAAGAGAGGGTCGCTCATGCGCACGTTCGACAGGGATCAGCGCATGACGGAACACGGGATGGGCCTTGAGCGGTAACTAAGGTAAACCCCTTTTTCTTCTCTTCTATACTTTTTTCACCTTCGGTGGTAGTTTTGGTTAATGTACAACGTCTCCTAGAGCAAGATAAGGAGTAGACTCTAGACGTTTTCTTTTTAACCGCGGTTGGAATGACGACATAGCAGTCAAAATAGACAAGTCGTCATTGCAATTAGGTTAATAGCCTTGACGTTGGATTTGCCAAGACTACTAACAAATCGACACCACCCTCCCGCAATTTTGCGGGACCCCCCAACGATCTCCGCAAATTTGCGGGGAGCCGAAACGTTCCAGAGGACCGAATCGAGCTCCCGCAAATTTGCGGGACCGGCCGAGATGGTCCGGCGCCGAAAAAAGCGAGAGGAGCGTCTAGGGAATACCAAAAAAAGCCACACAAAATGCGTCATCTCCTTATGAACTCCAAGCAATGATGGCCATCAAGCTGAGCAGTGTCTTCCTTGAATTTATCCTGACTCAACCGGTAAAGGGAGAGGCAAGGAAGACACACCAGGGGAGAGGAGGCACATCCCCCAGGAACCACCCAACCCATAGAGATAGAGCAAAGCCCATGAGGAGAAGTGGCAGGGAGGGTGGTTTCGCACAAACAGGGGCCCCCGTGAGGAACCCCTGGATTGGGCAAAAGACTGAAAGGATGGAGGTGAAACAGGAAGAGAAAACAAAAACCAGTAAATGAAACTGGTGAGAAAAAGGGTGGCCTAGCCGTGAGCAGAGAATGTGTCAGGGGCGAAAAACCCTGTGGTGTGAAAGGGGCCCCCGTGGGGTACCCCTGGAGTATCACGAACCACCTGTCGCCCAGGCCCTTGAGACACAGTGAAGGACTCGAAAGGGGGGACTCGGGAATAACGCTAATAATGCGGCCGACACAAACTCTACAAACAGCACCGCCACCAACGAAAACTCAGATTGTTTACCAACGTTACACCTAGGCTATGAAAAAATGAAAACTCATAGGGGCATAGCAATTCCTGAATGAGAAAACGAGCTAGGCTAAATTAAGCTAAAAGCTAAACTATGCCCAGACTAACAGGAAAAAAGAATATGAAAAGAGAAAGAATGAAAAACATATACGAGGAAAGCCAGGCGCCCCCGTACCTTCGGTAGGCTATTTCCACACGCGTCTCCATTATACACACTTAGGAGCCCATTTACGTGTGCCCTAGATCACGTAACATCTGTCTAACAAAAAAGAAGGCCAGATAAGCCGAAACGAACCTAAACAGGGTGAATTAAAGGAGCACAACAAAAGCGACTTCATTCAATGGAGCGCGTACAAAAATGATGACAAGAGAGGGTCGCTCATGCGCACGTTCGACAGGGATCTGCACATGACGGAACACGGGATGGGCCTTAAGCGGTAACTAAGGTAAACCCCTTTTTCTTCTCTTCTATGCTTTTTTCACCTTCGGTGGTAGTTTTGGTTAATGTACAACGTCTCCTAGAGCAAGATAAGGAGTAGACTCTAGACGTTTTCTTTTTAACCGCGGTTGGAATGACGACATAGCAGTCAAAATAGACAAGTCGTCATTGCAATTAGGTTAATAGCCTTGACGTTGGATTTGCCAAGACTACTAACAAATATATTGCATGTCCTCTTCAGATTTATCTAAAATATGTAAAATTACACCAAATACCACTACAGTAGCACTGAAATCTATAAAACTCACTAACAGGATAAATAAATGGAAGAAATCCTCCAAAATATTAATATGTTAACCCTTTACCCAGCAATTCTGACTGAAAATGCCTAAATAGATTGCATGTGCTCTTCAGATTTATACATACATACGTACTGTACATAAAATTTTAAGACTGAGTGCTCCACACAGATGGGCAGTTTCAGTCTCTTTTCCTAATGGCGGCATTCCAGGCAACCCTGTTAAGGGATGCTTTACTTGTCAAGTTTTTGGATTTGAGATCGGCACGTATAGTCCTATCCCAGGTCTTACTCGGTCCACCCCTTGGTGCAGCTCCCTCCACAATCGCAGACCTGCATCTTTTCACCCAATTTTGTTCATCCATTCTCTCCACATGTCCATACCATCCCAGTTTACTTGTACGCATCTCCTCGCTAATACTCTTTATACCTAAACGTCTCTTCAGCTCATCATTTGTTATTCTGTTGACATCCTTTATCTGAAATATGTAAAATTACACCAATTACCAACTACATTACCAAAATTGTTAATAAAGTACACTAACAGGATAAAGAAAATGTAAGAAATAGCCCTAAAGATGAATTTATCTATCTATCTATTGACGGACGCCTTGATCCCCGAAGGATTGGCCACGAATGAAACACCCCTATGCACCTCTGTCCCCAGTCAGTCGACGCCCCTTCTCCCATCCAGCACCGCTTTCACGCATATACTTCTTAACTCCATCCTTCCACCTCTCTCTCGGTTTATTTCTCCCTCTGTCCTTCCACCTCACTCGTACACTCTCTTAGTCATTCTCTCGCTTCCCATACGTTCCGCATGGCCGAACCATCTCAAGGTGTTCTTTTTCGCACTTTCCAGTACATTCACACCACACCTCTCTCGTACTTCCTCATTCGTCTGTCTATCCCTCCATGTAACTCTGCACACACTTCTCAAGTAACTCATTTCCATCCCTTTCACTCTTGGTTTGAATCTCTCCAACAACGTCCATGCTTCGCTTCCGTAAGTCAGTGTCGGGATTACCACACTGTCATGCAAGGACTTCTTCAGTTCCATGCTATCCACCCTACTTCATGTTACTGCTTTCAGCATTCCTACAACCCTCTTCCCCTGTTGCACCCTCTCCCACACTTCTTCATCCATACTCCCATCTTTACTCTGTACACTGCCAAGATACTTAAATGAGCTGACAATCTCCATAGCCTGACCGTTCAACTTCACCTCACACTCTGTGGCTTCACCCCTTTCGAAGACCATAACCTTGCTCTTCCCCGCATTTACCTTCAGATTCCATTTTTCGCACACTGTTCCAAACATATTTACCAGACCCTGCAACTTCCATTCATATCGTCAGCAAACAGCAGTACACAAACATCCACTGCTCTTCCTTGTATTTCTTTTATGACTCCATCCATATACTGTATATATAGAACCATCGGGACATCACACACCCTTGCTTTACCAAACATTCAGTTCAAAGAACTCCCTCTGTTCATTCTTCACACGTACTGATACCTTTGCACTCTCATACATACTCTTCACTGCTTTCAGCAACTTGCCATCTACTCCATATATTCTCAGTACTTTCCACATACCTTCTCTATCAACTCTGTCATTCCACTCGTTGCCTTCCCTTATTAGTGGTACACCAACATCCACTGCTCATCCTTGCATTTTTTTTTTTTTAGGACTCCATCCATATACAGTACAGTATATATTGAACAACCACAGGGACATCACACACCCATTCTTTAACCCAAAATTCAGATCAAAGAACTCGCTCTGTTCATTCTCAACACATACTGACACCTTTGCACCCTCATACATGCTTTTCACTGCTTTCAGCAACTTGCTATCTGCTCCGTATATTCCAAGTAGGCCTACTTTCTACATACCGGTACCTTCTCTATCAACTCTGTCATAGGCCTTCTCCAAGTCCATGAAGGCAGCATACAACTTTTGTCCCTTCTCAAGATATTTCTCCACAACATATTTCAGGGCAAAGATCTGAGCTACACATCCTCTTCCCTTCCTATGATGAATACTGTATGTTAACCGTATCCCCAGCAATACTGACTGAAAATGCCCAAATATATTGCATGTGCACTTCTGATTTATCTAAAATATGTAAAATTATACCAAATACCAACTACATTAGCACAAAACTCAATCAATCACAGAAACAGGATAAAAACATAGAATAAATACCCCAAAAGATGAATACGTTAACCCTTTCCCCAGCAATACTTACTGAACATGCACAAATAAATTGCATGTGCTCTTCAGATTTAGCTGAAATATGTAAAATTACACCAAATACTAACTACATTAGCACAAAAATCAATCAAGCACTTTAACAGGATAAATAAAATGGAAGAAATAGCCCAAAATTAATTTATCTATAACCTACCTGTATATATTGCCGGACATCTTGATCCTCGAAGGGGTGACCATTAACGAAACGCCTGCGTATTTCAAGCTCGCTTGAGTTATCACTCGATCGTCTTTTAAGAGCTTTTTGGCCCGGGGTAATTACCACACCATCACGTCATAAGGAGTTTGAGGCGGTTAAATTGCTAGATACATAGAGGAAGAGGAATGCCAAGTAAAGCTAAACAAAAATATATAAGATATTTTTAACATGAGGTTGCTTATAATAATTTGTACCCCTGCAGTTTCTCCATGGCTAACGAAAAAGGTCACATTCCTAAGAAGCCCCAACCAAAAAGGCCAAGCTTCTGTACAGAAAAAATGCCATACCATTACCCTTATGGTGACCCTATCAAATAATCAAAACAACCACACTTCTTAACCCAATTCCCGCGGGGCCCCTCATATGACGGAGACGATTTTCCGGCTATTTTGTAGCCTGTGAGCCAGGCCAGCTTTTGCAAGCAGCACGGATGGACGTCAGCCTGAGCCTACAGGCCCCGCCACGACACTGAGGTTTATGTGAGAGAGAGCTCACTTATGTGCAGCGTCACACTTAGCGAAAACAGAAAATAATTGGTAATTTTTAGCGATTTCGCCTAACGGATTTGGTAATTTTTAGCAATTTTGCCCTTCGTTTGCAAGATCCTTACAAGAAAACCAGACGTCGTACAGGGATGATTCAGGAGTAATTTGAAAGCTATTACCGTACTTTCACGAATACATAATTGTATTACGCTCTGGCTTTTGCTTATGCATGAAAATGAGCAGGGAATGAAGGCAATTTCGGGCAATTATGCCTACTCGTACAGGAGTCCTTGGAGTGGCTTCGGTCGCGCCGGAAATTTCCACACCTCTCGCACCACACAGTTTTTCCTACACCGAGAAATTACTCTCCGGCTGTCATTTCTCGAGGACTTCTTCTAGCTGGAGACATTGAAAGCAACCCAGGACCCACCTACACATACATATGTTCAACTTGTTCAAAACCCATCACTTCGAGTCGCCACACTAAGGGTTCAGTTCTGCAATTCATGCAGGAACTGGACCCACTTCACCTGCACAACACTTGCCTCCAAGAAACACTACACGAACACCTGGACCTGTTCCTCATGCCCCTCCCTCTCCCAGTCAAATCCCTCGCCTAAAACCCGTCCACCTCTCCTCCCCAACCCACCTAACCTTCCCATATCATCCACTCCCCCCCCCTAAAACCCGTCCACCTCTCCTCCCTAACCCACCTAACCTTCCCATACCATCCACATCCTCAACTCAACACACCACATCCTAATCCATTCCAACCCCCATCTCCTGCTCCCCAATCCCCACCCCACCTCACCCATCCCAACCCCCAGCCCCTCCCTCACCCCCACCCCCACCCCCTCCCTCACCCCCACCCCATCTTCGTGCAGCAGCACCCAACATACATCATGCACATAACATTAACATTCTCCAATTGAACATAGATGGCATCAACACAGAGAAACACGAACTCTCACACTTCATCAAACAACACAACATACACATTGCCATCTTACAAGAAACAAAACTCCGCACAACACAAAAAACACCCACATTTCATGATTTCACCACCATCAGACAAGACCGGGCTGTCGGCGGAGGCGGTGGAGTCATCACCCTGGTACACAAAGAAATATCATACATAGTTACCAGTGTACAAACCAAATCCCTCCTCCCACCACATGATAACACATCAGAAATACAATCAATTAAAATATGCACTGGCAACATCTTCAACATAACCATCATAAACACATACATCCCTCCCCAAACATCCCCTACAGTACCAAATGAATACAGACCACACTTAAAACACATCACAAACACCCCACACATCATCCTGGGTGGTGACTTCAACGCTAAGACGTCGGCCTGGTTTGTCGACAACCCCGACACAGACAGAGGGCTGGTACTACAAAACCAAACTGATAACCTTATCATCCTTAACGACATCCATCAACATACCCATATTCCTCACCAAGCCCTCTATAACTCATCATCTCCAGACATCACCTTTTGCTCCCCAGAACTCGCCCCCACAACATCCTGGAGGGTGGTCAGAACCTTAGGCTCTGACCACCTCCCGATCATTATCACCACCAAAACCAGACTCACCCCAGCTAGCCACAAACACACATACACCAATTATAAAAGAGCTAACTGGGAAGCATTCACAAATGAGACAAAACAACACTTCACAACTCTAAACAGTACACCCATTACTAACATCAACAATGCTGTACACATACTCAATAAAACTATCCAAAACGCTGACAAGAAACACATTCCAAGAGGTAACAGAAAAAGACACAACCCCAACTTCACACCAGTAATTCAAAACCTCATCAGACAACGAGACATACTGAAACACTCCCCAGCACCCCACACACAAGACATCACACAACAAATCCAAGCACTCAACACCCAAACTAACAACAAAATACAAGAACAACAAAACCTAAATTGGAATAACTTCCTACAAACACTTGATCACAAAACAAACACCAAAAAACTCTACAAAACACTAAACAGCATCACACTTTCCAACAGCAACACAACACAATCACATGCTGCAATCACAGCAACAGACTCTACTCCTTCATGTAAACAACAAGCAAACACTCTCATCAATCACTTCTCACATGTCAGCCACCTAAAACCTCACAAAGACGACCGACGTGTCATCCGACGTAAGAGACAATGCCCCACAGACCCTAACTATACACCCCTCACCAATCACCAGACAAAGCATATCATCAACAATCTTAAGCACTCACCCGCTTGAGGCCTAGACAACATAAGCAACATACACCTCAGACACCTGGGACCACAAGGCATACAAGCACTCACTAACATATCAAACTACAGTTATTCACACAACACCATACCAGATATTTGGAAGCATGGTATCATCACCACATTCCCCAAACCCAACAAAGACCCCACGCTACCCTCCTCACCGCCCCATCACACTCCTTTGCTCCCCCTCCAAAGTCATGGAACGCCTAGTATTACAACTAATTACACCCGACCTACCCCTAGCTCCAACACAACATGGCTTTAGGCCACTGCACTCCACAAACACTCTTCTCACAGACCTTACACAAAGAGCTTTTGACGGCATCAACTCAGCTAGACCACCACACAGATCGCTATTAGCCACGCTCGACATTAGTAAAGCCTTCGATGCCATCCCCCACCACAACCTAACAAACAAAATCTACAACACAAACATGCACAACACAAAAAGGTGGCTGGCCAACTTCCTAGCAGGCAGATGTGCACACGTATCTTTTGCCGGTCAGTCATCTAAAATCAGAAACTTTCCAAACGGAGTCCCACAAGGATCCGTCCTATCGCCCGCACTCTTCAATCTGTACATGCACGATATAACTACACCCAATACGCCCCAAATAAACTTAGCCTCCTATGCAGATGACATAACACTCACATGCACACACCATGATCCAAAAAGAGCAACAGATCTCCTTCAACCCTATCTCAACACACTACATGGCTGGTGCACTACAAACGGACTTAATTTAGCCCCAGCCAAATCCACCGCAACCCTGCTCACAAGCTGGACAGGAGAACACGAATACATCCCTCAACTCACCATAAACAACACACCCCTAACACATACACACACACCCAAAATCCTAGGAGTAACATATGATACTCATATGACATTCAAACAGCACACCACAAACATTAAAAAGAAACTGACACCCAGACTTAATGCCCTCAGGTCACATGCTCACACAAAATTTGAACACAACAAAGAAACTACCACCACAGTATATAAACAATACATAAGATCAGTGATGGAATATGCAAGCCCAGCCTGGGCTTCTAACCTAGCTGAAACACATCATAAGACCTTACAGACTATTCAAAACAAAGCCCTGAAGATCATTACAGGCTGCACAGCTACTGCACCCACAGATCACCTACATCAAGAAACCAAAATCCTCAAAGTCAAAGACCATCTGGACATGAGAGGCACTCAATTCCTGGCAGCAGCCTCCACAAACCAAGACCACCCACTAAACTACAGGCAACACACCCACAGACACCAAGAAATATCAAAACAACACCCAGCACACGGTATCACACACAATTACTGTCCTCTCTCCCTCCCTGCCCACCCCGAACCAACTTCCAGAAGCACATCCATACTCATATCTCTCGCCGATCCATCCACTCACTCACAGACAACACGCAGCTGCAAGCACGACCTCCCGAAATCCATCCTTCCGAATCCTCCCTTCCTCGCGAGGACAGAGTCCACCTGGCCAAGCTGAGATGCGGACACCATCCAGCTCTCCTGAGCTATCAGAAGAGACTGGATGACTCCGTTGTCGACGCCTGCCCGGGATGTAACACAGCACCCCATACCATTAAACACATCATAGAAGACTGCATTTCACACAACCACTTACGCCAACAACACAATCTACACTCAATGAGAGCTCTGTGGGAAAGCCCGATCATGGCCATGGCTTTCCTCAGGGACTCGGGGCTGTTCGGCCAGGCAGCTTAGGGAACAACAACAACAACAACAACTCGTACAGGATTAATAGCTTTAACCAAAATGGTCACACTCCTTAATGGTCTAAGTGGCCATAGCCAAAATGGCTACACTATATTCCTTCTGTACTTTCTCTATGCCCGATAAGATACATGATATTTTGATATATGTGGCACAGCCCTTGTATCCAACACAATACCCTGCGTGCAACCCCGCTCGAACCCCGCACAACGTTGCTTGCAACTTTAATTATTATTATTATTATTATTATTTATTTTTATTATTATTAACTTGCTCAAATTTTAAGAAGTAGTGCTTGGGAATAGGTCTTCAGTTTCTATTATTAATTTAATGATGATTACTGTTTATTGAACTATTTTTGTAATATTTTTACTATATTGTTATTATTATTTTCATTATTATTATTATTATTGAAAGAGACTGGTTCAAGGTTTATCACATTATTTGATACCCTGTTGAAGATGCTTATTATATTTTACCTCATAGATTAACCTTACATGTTTTTTTAATAGGAACATTAAAATTAATTTAAATAATTATCTAAAAGGTAGGCCTATATACTACAGTAGATTAATTGAATGGGGTAGCTTACAAAATAAGAGTCAGTCATATACTAATACTCAGAGAGTTGACCCTTTTGTGTACAAGGACGCGATTTGCGTCCTTTCTAGGATACTTAACCTCGTAGCTGCGCAGGGTGGGTAGTGGCCACCCCTCCCTGTGCGGAGGTATTTAGACTGTTTCCTTCACTCAAATCGTCATCGTACCATAAATATCATTAATACTTATCCATATGCGCCTATTTTACGTTGATTATGAAGATATTAAACTGTTAGAACAATAAAACAAGTGGAAACAGCGTTTGGCTGGTCAAAATCGGCAAATGAGAGCGGGAGTTATATACATGGAGTGCCAGCCAGCCTGCCAACATCCACCCCTCACGACGTCTGGAGAGACACTGTCGTGTAGTTCTCTCTCTTTCTCTCTTTCATTCGCTGTGTAGCAAGCAACGCCTGCTTATGAATCGCTATTGATAGCACAAAAATATACTGCCAAAATAAGGGAATAAGAGAGAAAATAGGTGATAATTGAAAGGGGGGGGGGGGGAGGAGGGGATGTGGAGGAGTGATATTTGGCATGGCCAAGGGACAATAATAAAAAAAAAAAAGGAAAACAAAATAAATCAATTGATCCATATGTGCCTATTTTACGTTGATTATGAAGATATTAAACTGTTAGAACAATAAAACAAGTGGAAACAGCGTTTGGCTGGTCAAAATTGGCAAATGAGAGCGGGAGTTATATACATGTAGTGCCAGCCAGCCTGCCAACATCCACCCCTCACGACGTCTGGAGAGACACTGTCGTGTAGTTCTCTCTCTTTCTCTCTTTCATTCGCTGTGTAGCAAGCAACGCCTGCTTATGAATCGCTATTGATAGCACGAAAATATACTGCCAAAATAAGGGAATAAGAGAGAAAATAGGTGATAATTGAAGGAGGGGGGGGGGGGGGAGGAGGAGGGGATGTGGAGGAGTGATATTTGGCATGGCCAAGGGGCAATAATAAAAAAAAAAAAATGAAAAAAAAAAAATCAATTGATACTGGGCTGGTTTAAATGTTTTTTTTAAAGGCCTGGGATTATATAAGGAGTTCCGCAGCGCACCAGTAAAACCTCATATTAGTAGATCTGCACTTGCCGGGTTAAAGGTGAATTACACAAAGATAAAAAAATAGTGAGATAAGTTATCTAGCAGAACGTTTAATACTCTAGTAATACACCATTATCGGGAATATCCATAAATTTGCCCGTAAAATATATAATAAATCGGGTCAAGTTAAAGGTATATTTCTGCTGCCTGACAACTATCAGAATCTATGACGTCATCACATTACTGGAAGGCGCAAAATTTGCAAGACAGTCAACAATCAGACGCCACCAGATAAAAAACTGTTGAATATTTGTTTTCTTTACTGACGTAAATTTACTTTATTCTACACAAACCTGAGCATCCTTAATATGTTTTGATGCATACAAAATATACATCTTACTAGGTATGCAGCTTATGTAATTCACCTTTAAAAACCTTTGTGACCATCAGGGGTGTTTAGAAACCTTTAGTTTAGTTAGTACTTCAACCTCTGCAATTGTCTTTGAGTGAGCTGTGGCCAAAAAACTAATTTTGGAGAGGTAATTATGAGATCAAAAGAATTCTATTTTGACTACTAAACAGCAACCCTTGGTGCATTAAAATGTAAAACTTGCAAACTAAACACACAAAAATTGGGACAAGGACAATATAGGTTGCAGGATGAAGAGGAAAAACCTGATGTCATAGCCCTACAGGAAGTAAGACCAAAAAATGCTAGAATTGAAAGGGAACTGGTGGAATATAGTTTGGAGGGTTTTGAGTTATATGAGAGAAATGCTATTAGAGCAGAGGTTGGAGGAGGACTGTTTATTTATGTAAGAAAAGAGCTCAAGGTTAATGAGGTGGATATGAGACAGCAGTATTGTGAGTATTTGTGTATTTGTGGTGTAATTCGATTTACGTTGGGTAGGTTAGTTAGTTTTAGGCACATGGGGCGAATGAAGCGGGGTCCAGGGTAAACACGCGTGTGAGGATGGGGATGCAGAGGTCGCAGGGAGCTCCCGTCGTATTTACCGAGTGTAGTGTTGCTGTGGTAGGTGAATAGATTCAGCCGAGGTCGGTGGTTCGTGTGGTCATCACTGTAGCTGTAGGTCAGGTCAGATTGTGGTTTGAGGTCGCAATTTCTGGAGCGTTGACAACGTTGGATGGGGAACTGCTTGGCCTAGGCCTAGGCTAGCCTATACTGTACAGCTCCGCACAAGGATATTCTCACCGTGAGGTAAGGGTGCTAACGTTTTTGTATTTCAACCACAAGCTATCTAGGCGCATACTAGTCACCATGTCTGGAAAAGGGAAGGTGAGTAGTGAAATGATGAAGTCGTATGATGGTAAGGGCGACGTGGTGGCGTGGCTAAAGAAGGCAGAGTTGGTGGCGAAACTCTTGAAATTTGACGACTTGGCTAGTTTCATACCACTGTACTTGGAGGGAGATGCGTTAGCCTTGTACCTCGAAATGAGTGAGGATGATCAATTAGATGCTAAGAAGATGAGGCTTTTACACAGGGAATGTTTGAGGCATATGGAAGGCTAAAGAGGGTGACATGGACAGGTGAGGGGGTGGATGTCTATGCTAACGAGATAAGGAGGGTGGCAGGGCTAGCTGGGTGGAAGGGAGAGGGCTTGGAGAGGGCTGTGAAGCTAGCTTTTATAACTGGGTTTCCGGACAGGATATCGATGGAGCTGCAGCAGGTTAAGGACGTCGAGTCGGATTCGGTGAGCGTGAGTTAATTAATAGGGCTAGAGTATTGGCGTCAGGAGGAAGCCAGGGAGTTGCAGCGGTTGCTACTGGGGGGCCGGAAGTGGAGGCAAGGTGGCAGGCTCCACGGGGTGACCCGAGTGGCAGGAAATGGGAGGCGCGTGGGTTCAAAGGTCGCTGCTTCAGATGTGGTGGCTCTCACATGGCAAGGGAGTGTAGGGAGCCGAAGCCAGCCATAACTTGCTATCGGTGTGGGAAGGAGGGTCACATAGCGAGCCGTTGCAACCAGGGAAACGGTCAAGGGGGAGCTGCTGCGCCGGAAGCTACCCCTTTAGTCGAGTAAAGGCGCTCCCAAGCTCCCTGCCAGTGGTGGAGGTACTGGTGGGGGGGAAAGGGGCAAGAGCCCTTGTGGATACTGGCTGTTCGACCACTGTGTTGGCCTCTCGTTTGGTAGGAAAGTGTGAGGGAGAGGACGCTAGGCTGGTCGGAGTCGATGGAAGAGAGATAAGGTGTGAGGGTGCCAGAGAAGTGGAGTTGACAGTGCGAGGAATCCGATTGTGGGTCAGGGCCATAGTACTTGATAGAGTAATTGATGGCATTGATGTAGTGATGGGGATGGATGTAATCAGCCAACTGGGTGGCGCTACGATTGTAGATGGAAGAGTACCGGTAACGTTTGGGAAGGTACCGGTATGCCGTTCAACTGCCGAGAGTGGAGAGAACCAATGCGCTGTGGCCATAAAGTCGGAAGGGAGGGTTGTGAAGCTGCCTGAGACTGAAGAGCTGAAAGATAAGTTCACAAAGGCAGCCGGGGTTGTTGAGCCAAAGAGAGGGGTGTCGAAGCCAGGAACCGAATGGGGGGCTGATCCATGCAAGATTGAGGATAAGGATTTTGTTGCGGTATTTGATGGTAGGAAGTGGGTAGTCGAGTGGTTGTTGAAAGGAGAGTTGCCTGTTTTGAAGAACAAAGTTGGTTGCTATGAACATGCTATGAAAGAGGGAGTGAGAGAAGATTTTGACAAGGAGGTGAAGAGGTGGATTGATGAGGACATTCTGCTGCCATGGGGGGAGGAAGTGGGGAGTGGAGTGTTGCCGTTGATGGCGGTGGTTCAACCGACGAAAAACAAGGTACGGCCTGTATTGGATTTTCGTGAACTCAATTCCCACGTGATGAGTCACACAGGCGATGACGTCGCGGATGTGTGCGGCGAGACACTCAGGGAGTGGAGGCAGATGGGTGGGGCCTCGACCATTGTGGATTTGAAGTCCGCTTATTTACAAATTCATGTGACAGAGAAGCTCTGGAAGTACCAGCTGGTGAGATACAAGGGGAAGACGTATTGCTTGACGAGGTTGGGTTTCGGGTTGAATTCGGCTCCAAGAATTATGGCGAGGATACTCAAGACAGTGTTGGGGAAAACGCATAAGATGAAGGCTGCCACAAATTCATACATTGACGATATACTAGTGGATGAGACTGTGGTGACAGCAGCCGAGGTTGTAGAGCACTTGGCTAGGTTTGGATTGGCCACAAAGGAGCCGCAGCCGTTGGAAGGGGGTGCGGCGTTGGGCTTGAGATTAGAGAGAGATAGAACAGGCGAGCTAGTATTCCAGAGAGGTAATGAGGTTCCGGAAATTAGGGAGAACTGGAGTAGGAGAGAGCTATTCTCAGCTTGTGGAAGGCTGGTGTGCCACTATCCCATTGCAGGATGGCTGTGGGTAGCATGTAGTTACGTTAAGAGGAGAGCGGAAGGTGCAAGATGGGAAAAACAAGGTCGGAAAAGAGACAGTCACGATGATGCAAGATGTCATAGAAAGAGTGAGACGCGAAGACCCAGTGAGAGGAAGATGGTACACTCCGAAGTCGGAGAAGGGGGTCGTATGGTGTGACGCAAGTAGTATAGCGACAGGCGTGATATTGGAGATAGGTAATGTAGAAGTTGAGGATGCTGCGTGGTTGAGGAAGAAGCACGACTACAGTCATATCAACGTGGCCGAGTTGGACGCGGTATTGAAAGGTATCAATTTGGCCTTGAAGTGGGGTTTGCAAGAGATCGAGGTTCGAACGGATTCTGCTACAGTGTTTGGTTGGCTGAAATCAGTGGTGACGGAAGAGAAAAGAGTTCGAACAAAGGGAGCCTCAGAACTGATTGTGAAGCGTCGTTTGGGAATTCTGAGGGAGTTGAAAGATGTGTATGGTCTGCAGTTGTGTGTAGTTTTTGTGCCATCAGAGAAGAACAAGGCAGATGCCCTAACAAGAGTAAAGAAATCCTGGCTCGGGGTTCCAGAGGAAACAAAGGAGGCGGCTATGGTGTGCTGCATGGGAGCACCAAGTGTAAAGGAGCTACATCAAATGCACCACATGGGAGTCGACAGGACGCTGTTTATGGCAAGGAAGGTCAACCCTGCAGTCACGAGGGACAACGTTCGAGAGGTGGTGAGACGTTGTGACAGATGTCAGTCGATCGACCCTGCACCGAGTGTACATGTGTCTGGGGAGATTAGAGTGGATAATGGTTGGCAAAGGTTGGCGGTTGATGTGACACACTATCGGCAGGGGCTGTACCTATCTATGGTGGACTGCGGACCTGGGCGGGTGGCTATCTGGAGGGAATTAAGAGCAGAGAATGCGGAAGAGATTGCAGGTGTGCTGAATGAGATCTTCCTAGAGAGGGGCCCAGTTGATGAGGTGTTGATGGATAACGGTACTGCTTTTCGGTCGCAGGCTTTGAAGGACATGCTTGATAGGTGGAATGTCCGACGTTTCTTTAGAGCCGCGTATCGGCCAAGTGGGAACGGAATTGTGGAAAGACATCATCGGACAATCAAGGCGATGGCAGAGAGGGGGCAGGTAGCGCCTATGGAAGCAGTATTTTGGTATAATATGTCCCCTAGATCAGGTCAGGATGAGAGAACTGTACCACAAAGAGCAGTATTTCAGTATGAATGGCGACATCCATGTGCGGTGCCGATGGCCATTGGGGGGAGGAAGGGCCTGCCTCTATCCAAATTGGGGAGGAGATTTGGGTGAAGCCCCCAAATGCAAAGTGTACATCCCAGTGGGGGAGGGGTACTGTGACGGACGTGCATTCCAGGAATAACCTCAGTGTCGACGGGATGCCACGTCATATCTTGGACGTCAGAAGAGTGGTAGAGTCTTCAACTGATGATGAGGTGGGGGATGACGAGCAAGAAGAGGTAGAAGAAAACGAAGTGGTACCACGATGGTCGCAGAGAGAGAGGCGACGGCCAGGGTGGATGGGAAATTATGAGACGGGAAGTGATTGTGAAATTGAGTAGGTGGGATAAAGGGACTGCGCGATGTCCAACGTACCTTAGTAGTACTAGGGCGGTATGCCATTAGGTACGGTGGAAAACTACTATAATTTTTGTTGTTTTTTGTTAGATTGATCTTGAGATCAGGGGGGCGTGTGGTGTAATTCGATTTACGTTGGGTAGGTTTGATTTACGTTGGGTAGGTTAGTTAGTTTTAGGCACATGGGGCGAACGAAGCGGGGTCCAGGGTAAACACGCGTGTGAGGATGGGGATGCAGAGGTCGCAGGGAGCTCCCGTCGTATTTACCGAGTGTAGTGTTGCTGTGGTAGGTGAATAGATTCAGCCGAGGTCGGTGGTTCGTGTGGTCATCACTGTAGCTGTAGGTCAGGTCAGATTGTGGTTTGAGGTCGCAGTTTCTGGAGCGTTGACAACGTTGGATGGGGATTTGGCCTAGGCCTAGGCTAGCCTATACTGTACAACTCCGCACAAGGATATTCTCACCGTGAGGTAAGGGTGCTAACGTTTTTGTATTTCAACCACAGTATTGAAGTAAAATGTGTAAGAGGATCAATTCTAATTGCCTCTATATATAGAAGCCCAAATAATAGCAGGGGAGAGGATGAAAACCTACTGAAAGCAATGGAGGAGATAGATAATAGAGAGAACAAATATAAAATGTTGATTGGAGATTTCAATTTGCCAAGGATCAACTGGGCAAATTGTACTACTCCAGCGGGACAGGGTAGCCTGGAAAATAAGTATAGAGAAAGTGAGAGATTGTTTTTTAACGCAGCATATTGTAGAGATGACAAGATATAGAGATGGGACGCAGGGGAGTGTACTTTATTTGTTAGTAGTCTTGGCAAATCCAACGTCAAGGCTATTAACCTAATTGCAATGACGACTTGTCTATTTTGACTGCTATGTCGTCATTCCAACCGCGGTTAAAAAGAAAACGTCTAGAGTCTACTCCTTATCTTGCTCTAGGAGACGTTGTACATTAACCAAAACTACCACCGAAGGTGAAAAAAGCATAAAGAGAAGAAAAAGGGGTTTACCTTAGTTACCGCTTAAGGCCCATCCCGTGTTCCGTCATGTGCAGATCCCTATCGGACGTGCGCATGAGCGACCCTCTCTTGTCATCATTTTTTCACGCGCTCCATTGAATGAAGTCGCTTTTGTTGTGCTCCTTTAATTCACCCTGTTTAGGTTCGTTTCGGCTTATCTGGCCTTCTTTTTTGTTAGACAGATGTTACGTGATCTAGGGCACACGTAAATGGGCTCCTAAGTGTGTATAATGGAGACGCGTGTGGAAATAGCCTACCGAAGGTACGGGGGCGCCTGGCGTTCCTCGTATATGTTTTTCATTCTTTCTCTTCATATTCTTTTTTCCTGTTAGTCTGGGCATAGTTTAGCTTTTAGCTTAATTTCGCCTAGCTCGTTTTCTCATTCAGGAATTGCTATGCCCCTATGAGTTTTCATTTTTTCATAGCCTAGGTGTACCGTTGGTAAACAATCTGAGTTTTCGTTGGTGGCGGTGCTGTTTGTAGAGAGTTTGTGTCGGCCGCATTATTAGCGTTATTCCGGAGTCCCCCCTTTCGAGTCCTTCACTGTGTCTCAAGGGCCTGGGCGACAGGTGGTTCGTGATACTCCAGGGGTACCCCACGAGGGCCCCTCTTTCACACCACAGGGTTTTTCGCCCCTGACACATTCTCTGCTCACGGCTAGGCCACCCTTTTTCTCACCAGTTTCATTTACTGGTTTTTGTTTTCTCTTCCTGTTTCACCTCCATCCTTTCATAGTCTTTTGCCCAATCCAGGGGTACCTCACGGGGGCCCCTGTTTGTGCGAAACCACCCTCCCTGCCACTTCTCCTCATGGGCTTTGCTCTATCTCTGTGGGTTGGGTGGTTCCTGGGGGATGTGCCTCCTCTCCCCTGGTGTGTCTTCCTTGCCTCTCCCTTTACCGGTTGAGTCAGGATAAATTCAAGGAAGACACTGCTCAGCTTGATGGCCATCATTGCTTGGAGTTCATAAGGAGATGACGCTTTTTTTGTGGCCTTTTTTGGTATTCCCTAGACGCTCCTCTCGCTTTTTTCGGCGCCGGACCATCTCGGCCGGTCCCGCAAATTTGCGGGAGCTCGATTCGGTCCTCTGGGACGTTTCGGCTCCCCGCAAATTTGCGGAGATCGTTGGGGGGGGTCCCGCAAAATTGCGGGAGGGTGGTGTCGATACGGTTATGCCTCCATTGGCCCGCAAATTTGCGGTAATAGTTGGCTTTCACTATTGACTTTTTTTATGTCATCTTGTTGCCTGATACTATATTGGTGTATGCACTTTACTGGTGTTATAGGCCCTGCATGTAAGATGTTGAGTGGTGGTTAACACTTTCTCCATCTTTGCAGGTTCTGCTAGTGCTCTTCCGCCTCGGCCGCCCTCCTCACCTACCTCTGTGCTCCCAGTTTAGGGCGAGTACGGATACCTGTTTGCATGTGTGTTCCTGTTTCCCCATGCTCCTTCCCTGGTTCTTCTTGGACATTCTCTCCACTTACTCCTTCGCCGTGCTGATTATGGTGTGTGTTCTTCTAGTGCAGGTAGGCTGCCTTGCTTTCGCCTTGGTTGTCGCTCCCCGTGCTTGGAGAGCCACAAGTCCTGCTTGCGCCACTCGCTCTGTGTGTCCTCTACGGCCTACCTCCCTGCTCTGTGTGGCACGTGTCTGGCCCTGGTGGATGTGCTGCACCATGGCCCTGGTTCCTCGGCGGCGGCTGTGGCCTCTGCTTCCCTTCCGTCGGTGTGGACAATGGTCTCCCGTCACATTAGGACTGTGGGCCACCGTTCCCCGGCCTTTGTTGCCGACCGGATCCGCGTCGCCCTGGGTATCCCTGACCCGACTGAAGGCCGTTCACCTGACCCTCTCCCTGCTCGGGCCCTCTCCCCTGGGTCCCGCAGCCGGTCGTCCCATCATCGGGGGGTTCCCCAGCTCCGTCCACGCTCTCGCTCGCCTTGTCGTCCGTCCTCTACTGCCCCTCGTCGTCCTCCTGATCGCCTTGACGACACCCATCGCCCTCGTCATGGTTCTCGCACTGAGGCCGGGGTTAGCGGCTCTGCCCCTGTGCGCCCTCCCCTGGCCTCTACGGATAGGGGCTCTACTCCCTTCCGCCCGCTTCCCCAGCCCAGACGACTTCCTCTTACGTTGTCCTCTCCGCGCGCCGTTGTTCATGCTGTAGCTGGCCCTCTGCTCCCTCCTCCTACACTGTCCAGGAGGGTCCGCCTGGATGTCGTTGCTTCTCCTACTTCACCTGCTTCAGTGCCTATTCTTCCTTTACGGTCTCGTCCCACGGTGGAGGTCCCTCCCTCCTCCGCCTCGGTGTCGGGCCGCCCTGTTATCTCAGCCCCGGGGATCCTTGCTCTGTTTCCCCCCGCGGCTCCTTCTGGCCTCCTTTCACCCGGCCAGCCTTCCCACTCCCGTCGTCCTGCTCCTCCTCATTCTTCTCTTCCTGACCTTCGCTTACCGTCTCGCCAGGGGGGTACCCCTCCTCTTGCCTCGGTGGGGTTTCGCGAGGTTTCGGGGTCCCCTTTCTCAGGAGCTGACGTGTCGCTGGAAGAGGGGGATGGTGCTGTTTCCCCCTCGGCCGTTCGTGATCGGGGACGAGTCCCTCAACGGCGACACAACCATCGTCACTCGCCTTCCTTGGGCCGCGACGCTGCTGGTTCGTGTCGTGGGTCTCGCTCCCTCTCACGCTCGCCCCTGCGGGCCGACCAATCTGGGGGGGGGGTCGCCTCTCTCGGATCGATTGTCGGCTACTCAGGGCTGGGTTGTGTCACGCTTCGACGGGCGCTTGGAGTCGATGGCAGACTCCCTCTTCTCGCGCTTCTTGGCGGTGACTCACCCTCAGCGCCTCACCCTACCTACCCCTGCTACGGTCCCCCTCCCTTCTGCAGGCCTACGCTCTGGTCAGACTTCAGCCGCCCTGACGTCCTTCCGGCTGTTCAGTCCCTGGCTGTGTTGACGGGTCTGTCCTCCTATGGGACGGGTTTGTGCGACGCCGGTACGCCTGGCTTAGCCATCATGCTCGGTCACCCTCTCCCATTGGAGGCCTGGTTTGCTGAGGCCTTCGACTTCACACACCGATCCATCGACGGCTCTCCTTCAGTCCCTCCCCCGGAGTCATCACTGATTTTGCCTCCTCTTGTGTCTGTCGGCGGGTTGGACGGCGCGTTGTGGTCCTGGATGAGCGCGCCCGTTCTTGAACTTTGTTCTATTGCTACCCCGTTCTTCTCTCACCCGGATCAGCCCTCTGTCGCCAAGGTTTTTCCCTTGCGACAGAGGGTGACAGACTTATTGTCTTGTCTTTAGGTTCCCTCCAGACGTCTGTTCACCACCTGCGGCTTTTCGAGGCGTCTGCGCCAGGCGATCTTCGCGAGGGTTTGGACCGCGTTCAGCGGGTCCACCTTCGGCTCGCGGTGTCTTTGGTTCCCGAGCTGCAGGCTGTTTTGTGCGCGGCAACTCGGCAACGCCCGACGGTACGGTCCTCGTTCTGCCGGCCGGCCCCCTTGGATATTCGTCAGGGTTGGTGTACTCTGCGCTATATACGTCGTTTTTTTTTAAGCAGGATGCTTGGGAATGCTACGCTTCTCTGTCGGCGGCCCCTGCTTCCGACACGCGACGACGCGCTGTGTCGTTGCGAACCCTGCTTACGTCACGCACCGACGCGCTGTGTCGCGTGCGGGGTCTTCTCAGTCCCGTCCTTCTGCTGGTCCTTTTCGGGGTGCTGCTGCAAGTGCTGCCGCCTTGCACGGGCACAGGACTGAGACGTTGCAGGCCAGTGCGTCGGTTCCGCCTCGCACTTCTGTTCTTGCCCCTTTCATCCCCGCCATGTCAGGGCTGGCCGGCCTTCCACTTCCGGCCGCCCTTCGACGGGGTCAGCCCCACGCCGGCCTGGGGTTGGGGTCGCCTGCCCTTTTCGACGAGGTTGGGGGGGGAGGTAGAGGAGGTCAACGTGGCGCTCATGCCCGCACGGCCCGCACCGGGGGTACCTCCACGTCAACACAATGTGTGGGTCGGCCTCCTTGTTCTCCTTCTCGCCTGGCCGACCGGGTCGCTCCCCTCCTCTCGGGTGCTCCCTCGGGTTGTTTTCGCCCTTGCGCCCCTCGGTAGCCACGAGGGACGTTGGGGGCGGCGGGTTGCGCGGAGGGGTCTCACCTGGAGGTGGACGTCCAGACCCCCACTCCGCTCTTGTCACCGACGCCGGCCCATCTCTTCAGAGGTGGCCCACGTGTTCACTTCCATGCCCGAGCTGGGTAGCGTCGAGGGAGTTGACCGCCGGTCACCCGGTTTTCCTCTCCCTTGTCTTTCTGGTACCGTCGACGAACTGCGACGCGATGCGACCGGTGGTAGATCTGTCGGCCCTCAACGGGCACATCGTGCACACACGGTTTCGGATGCTGCCGGTACCCCTGGTACGCCTGGCCCTGTGCCCTCTGTCGTGGGTAGTGTCGCTGGCCCTCCAGGATGCGTCTTGGCTCGTTCCTCTCCATCCTCGCTTCCAGCGATTCTTGGCCGTTCGGACTTCCGATCGTGTGTTCCTGTTCGACGGCCTTCCCTTCGGTCTCCACATCACGCCGCAGATCTTCTCCGCACTGGTGGGGCAGGCTCTGGGTCCTCTCCTCAGGAGCGGGCTCCAGATCCTGTTTTCCTTGGCCGATTGGTTGGTAGTTTCCGACGCCCTAGGACTGTGCATTGGCGACGCCCTCACAGTCGTTCGCAACATCGCACGGTTAGGGTTCCCCTTCGATGTTCCCAAGTCACGCTTGACCCCGTCACGTGTCGTGCCATGGGTCGGTCTCGCATGGGTTTTGTCCGGCGCTACGGTGACCCGGGGTCTGCCGGCCGCGGTGCACCTTCGGTGGAAGGTCTTCGCCGTGTTGCACTCGGTCTCCCTCCCGGGGTGGATCTGGGACTCGTTCGTGGGTTCGCTGCATTGGGCCGCTCTGCCCCTTCCCTTAGGGAGCCTCTGGCTACGCCGCCTCCTCCTCATGGGCACCGCGGTGTTTCCGTTGCCCCTATGGATCGGCTCCTGCCGCTCCCGCGTACCGTTCGCAGTCGCTTCGGTCGCTGGGTTGCTCGGGGCTCGCTCTCTGCGGCTGTGCCCTGGACCGCCCCCCCCGCCGACGGTCTGGGTAGCCACAGATATGTCGAGCGAGGTTGGGTGAGGTTCCCGATCGAACCTGGGACGTCCACTTCTCGGCCGATGGGTGGGTCTCCCTTCACTTACCCGTCTATGCCCTCGGACTGTTGATTCCTTTGTTCTTCCTGCGGGACCACGCGCTGGCCCTTCGGGGTAAGTCGGTGGCCTTCGGGTTGGACACTCAGACAAGCTGTCCCATGTTTCCTTATGCGGGGGTCCTCCAGGTCGTTGACTCTATTGGGGGTCTCGGTGGAGTTGTTCTTCCTCGCGGACCGACACCCCTTCTCCTTGCATGCCTCCTCCCTGCCCGGGCCTGCCACCCTGTGGGCGGCCGCCCTGTCGAGAGGGCAGGGCGTTCTTGTAGAATGGGCGATGAAACGGACTGTGTTCGCCGACCTCGCGGCTTCCTGAGGTGTTCCGGAGGTCGCCTTGTTCGCATCGGGGGTGCCGCGCCAGTTGCCTCTGGACCTCTCCCTCCGGCCTCGCGCTCCGGGGGGGGTCCGGACGCTTTTCTGGTAGCCTGGTACAGGTGGCGGTCGATAAACATCTTTCCGCCACCAGACGCGCTGTTGATGTGCCCAGTCCTCGCGAAGCTGCGGCTGTACCACGGCTGCATCTGGCTCCTCGCGCCTCTGTGGCCGGCACGGACTTGGTCCGCCCGGTTGCCGCGGTGGTGCCCGAGTCCGGTCCCTCTACCTGTCTCCGGCTTCCACTTGGGCTAGGTTGGGGACCTGCGGACCTCGTTGGCCTTCGCATCGTGCTTGTTCATGAGGCCCGGTGGCTCCCGGTCCCCGGCCGGGCCCTGACTGGCTTCCTGCAGCGTTCCTGGCCGTCTTCTCCTTGGGGGACTTACGGGTCCCGCTGGAGGTCTTTTACTAGGTGGCTACAGGCCACTCGCCTGCCAGTTGGCTCTCCTTCCCTCGTCCTACGCTCCTTGTTTCACCTCTTCCGTACACGTCGCTTTCAAGTCGACGCTATACGTACCCACTTGTCTGCCGTCCGGGGGGTCTTTGGGTCCGTCGCTGGGCTGGTCGTTCCGCCACAGGAGCTGAATTCCTTCCTGACGGCTGCCTTCCGGGTTCGACCGCCTCCGCGCCAGGTTCCTCCGCAGTGGGATCTGGGGCGGGCTCTGGTCCTTCTGGCTTCACCCACGTATACAAGGGCCGCTACGCTGGTTCCGTTGCTCGGGCGTCCACTCTTCCTTGTCGCTCTGGCCACTGGGGATCGGGTGTCTGCACTAGCGGCCTTGTCACGGCCCCGGGGCTGCGTGCGATTCTCCCCGTCCTTGCATGGCGTCTCGTTCGCCTCCTCCCCTCCTTTTGTTACCACGCATGGGAGGGAGGCCCCCGTTTTCCAGCCTTTCGCCGTCCAGGCTTTATGGCGTGGGCATCCTCGCCATGTGTTGTGCCCGGTGTCAGCCTTGCACTCCTCTGTTGCGTCTGTGGCGCCGCCTTCGGGTACTGCTGTGTGGGTGTCTCCTCGGACAGGTGGGAGGCTCTCGCAGGTGCAGATGGGCCGCCACGTTTGTCGGACCGTTCGTGCCCGTCACCCTGTTTGTAGGGGTTCTGCGCACGATGTCAGATCCTTTGCTGCCTCCTTCCGGTTCCTGCCACGTCGATCCTTACCTGCCATCGCCTCAGCGGTTTTGTGGTCTTCTCTCAATTCCTTCATCTCCTCCTACCTCTCCGTGTCCAGTGTTCGACCCCCTCGGCCGGTGTTTGCTCTCGGGGGTTGTGTTTCCTGGTGCTCTGGCGAAGATCCCTCGTCTTCCCCCCTTGTCCCTCGTTCTTTTTTTTTGTTTTATTTGACAAAGGGGGGGGGGGGGGGGGGGGGGGTACGGGTTTGCAACACTGGATTGCAAGTTTGGGATTATGTATTGTTCCAGTACATAAGTGTTTTTGACACATTGAAAATTGTGTTTTATTCTTGTGTTCAGTGTTTTTGTTGGTTTTTGAAGAAAAGGGATTTTGGGTACAGTACCTTTTTGGTTTCAGACAAGTCTATGTTTTTGCATTACTATGAATGACGGGCATGTGTTAAAACTGTTCTTTTTAGCTACTCCTCAGTTTTTCACTCTTTTATTAAACTCTCTTGTTTAAATTGTGTCTTTGTCATTCGCAATTTTGTTTTATGCATTGTTTTTTTTGGTAGGTTGGGCTTGGATGTCCTCCTCCTATTTGTTATGCAGCCTTGACGTTGGATTTGCCAAGACTACTAACAAATTGGGAGGTTTGACGTACCTCCCAACCTACCAAATAGGAAAACCTACTATTTGGTAGTAGTCTTGGAAAATCCAACGTACATAATACCCTCCCTCACGCCGGACCCCTGCCCATTCGCGTTCTTCTGCTGACGTGAGATGTGATGACAAGAGAGGGTCGCTCATGCGCACGTCCGACAGGGATCTGCACATGACGGAACACGGGATGGGCCTTAAGCGGTAACTAAGGTAAACCCCTCTTTCTTCTCTTCTATGCTTTTTTCACCTTCGGTGGTAGTTTTGGTTAATGTACAACGTCTCCTAGAGCAAGATAAGGAGTAGACTCTAGACGTTTTCTTTTTAACCGCGGTTGGAATGACGACATAGCAGTCAAAATAGACAAGTCGTCATTGCAATTAGGTTAATAGCCTTGACGTTGGATTTTCCAAGACTACTACCAAATAGTAGGTTTTCCTATTTGGTAGGTTGGGAGGTACGTCAAACCTCCCAATTTGATTTTTAGCAATGAAGAGGATATAGTGGAACATGTTAATGTGGATAGCCCTATAGGTCGTAGTGACCATGCCTGTATAAGCTTTAGTTGTAACATTAAATCAGAGAGGGATAATAGAAGCAATAGAAAAATATACATGTATGATAGAGTAGATTATGAGCTGCTGAGACGGTGTTTGGACATTGACTGGGGGGAATACTTGAACGGTGAAGACGCTGAAGGAATGTGGAGGAAAATTAGAGTCAAACTGGAGAATGCTGTATCCAAAAGTGTACCAGTAAGGGAATATAAGGATAAAACAAAATTGAGGAAAAGAACTAGGCCTAACCCAGAATTGCCAATGAAAAGAAAGCTTTGGATATTGATTAGAAGAAAGAAACGATTGTGGGAAAGATTAAAATTGTTAAAAAAGAACAGGGGGTCTAGTATAGAGGCTAAAGAAGTGGATCTGGAACGCAGACAAATAAACAATAAAATAAGGTGGGAAACAAGGAGGGGGGTGAAGGAGAGGGAGAGAGAGATAGCTAGAAATGTGAAGGATAATCCAAAAATATTCTGGAAGTTCATTCAGGAAAAGTTAACAAGAAGAGTAGGGATCCCAGAGCTGGTAGGGGGGTTGAATGATGGGAGTAGAGCGGAGACTGATAAGGAGAAAGCAGAGGTGCTGGGGAAATACTTTGGGGGGGTACTAACAGTGGAGTCGGAGGATGCAGTGCCTACTATTCCCATCAAACAGGCACCGGCACTAGAACTAATAGAGTTTTCCCATGCTAGAATAAGAAGGGCTATAGAAAAAATGAACAGAAGTAAGTCACCGGGACCGGATGGGATACACCCAAGAATCATAAAGGAAGGAGGGGAGATGTTAGTAGAGCCATTGAAAATTTTATTTGAGGTATCGTTTAATACAGGACAAATCCCGATGGACTGGAGAGAGGCGAACATAACAGCTATATTTAAGAAGGGAAAGAGAAATGACCCAGGGAATTATAGACCAGCCAGTTTGACAAGTGTTGTGTGTAAACTAATGTAAACGGTAATTAGAGAAGGAATAATGGATCATATGAAGTCAAACCAACTTTTCAGTGGGAGACAGTTCGGATTCTTGCCGGGGAGGTCGACGGTACTACAGCTAATTAAGGTGGTAGATGATTGGATGCAAATTCTAGAAGATGGTGATGTAATAGATGTGGTATATTGCAATTTTATGAAGGCCTTCGATAAGGTCCCACATAAAAGGTTAATAGAGAAAATTAGAAGCTATAATAGGGGAGAAATGTGTGAAATGGATAGAAGCCTTCCTGAAAGATCGGAGACAGAGGGTACTGGTGAATGGAATAGGCTCGGGGTGGAGGGAAATTACAAGTGGGGTACCTCAGGGATCTGTGTTGGGACCACTGCTGTTCGTTATATTTATCAACGACTTGCCTGAAGTTATAACTAATGGAAGTGAGGTATACCTGTATGCGGATGACACTAAGCTGTATAGAAGAGTGAGGAGTAAGGAAGATATGGGTTTGCTTCAAGGAGATGTGGAGGGCATGAAGGGATGGTCTGAGCATTGGTTAATGCCTTTTCATCCAAAAAAATGCAAGTACATGCGGATTGGGACCAGCAAGATAGACAAGGTAGGATACAGTATGTATGAAGCGATGGAGGAAGTGAATGCAGAAAAGGATATAGGAGTAGTGATAGACAATAAGTTAAATTTCTCAGAACATTTAGTGGAAAAGATAAACAAAGCCAATAGAATTGTAGGGCTGATAAGGAGGACATTTGTGTCACTTGACGAAGAAATCTTCAGGAATCTCTATACAGCGCTGGTTAGGCCGCACCTGGAATATGCGAACCAGGTGTGGGCTCCATATATGGTAAAGGATATAGAAGCAGTGGAGAAAGTGCAGAGGAGAGCTAGCAAGCTGGTACCAACGTTGAAGAACGCGGGCTATGAGCAGAGGTTGAGGACACTGGGGCTTCCGACACTGGCATATAGGAGAAAGAGAGGGGATATGATAGAGACTTTTAAGATAGTGTCAGGAAAGTACGATGAGGATGTGTGTGAAGGTATCTTCTTGATGCGGGAGGGAACAAGAACGAGAGGACACTCTTAAGAAAATTTACAAAGAAAGAAATAGGCTTGAGAAGGCAAAGAACTCATTTTGTGATAGAGTGGTAAATGAGTGGAACGCACTGCCCCAGTATGTAGTCGATTCCGAATCAATAATGGAGTTTGAAAGTAATCTTGATAAAGCATGGGGAAGACAAGATTTGAAGTTTGATTATAAAAAAAAAATACAGAATAGTAAAAATGTTGCGTCTTCTACCGCCGCCGCCAACACCGTGAACGACCGCAGCAGTGCAAGTACTGGTACTGAGCTGGATACACAGGCATAGTTTGCCTTTTTCCAGAGGATCTACTGTAAGAAACTGTAAGAATAAAGTCAAATTAAATTATCAAAATCGCTATGTGGAAACAACGCTTACTAAAATGAAATCTATGAAATAAAAGAACACAATCCACCACATAGGGTGTACAGTTGTACACTACTACATGAGCAAGTTAATCTGTTTCCCAAGCAAACTAATCGCGCACATAACAACGCACTATCGTCACGTTCAAGGAATTAGTCAAATTTGGGAAGTCCGGGACATTCTGGTAAATTTTACTAAACTCTGAATGAATAAAGAAACTACATGTTAAATGTCAAAATATTCATTTAAAATCAAATTTGCAACATGACAAGACATTAACAATAGTACAAAATACAAATATTGATAAGATATCTATATTATTACAAAATAATATATAAAATACAGAACAGCACTCACTAACGATAGTGCTATCGGGTAGGTACCTGTAAGCATAGCATGCCTCAAGTGACCCCTATCAATAACTACCCTACAAATAACCTACATTTATCGCACAAATAAACTAAGGAAATTGCAAAAGCAAGCAATTGATACTATCGACAATGAATACATATAATATAAAGACAAATAATTGCAAAATATGAAGTAACAACAGATTTAAACAAAGAGTACTCTTTTAACAAGAACAATCAATTTAAAAAAATCATCAATATTAATATTAACCCTTGGTTCCTGGAAGGGCTCTTGAACGCCCATAAAAAAGCATACCAGAGCTGCCCGGAAGGGCTCTTTAACGCCCAGTGGTTGAAAGCCTGTGAGATTGGTGTGCGAGGCGTCGGTCCGACGCATGTAAACAACAGCCGGCTGGACCGGTGCCCCGCATCTCCGGCCACAAGAAGGAGAGCGTCGCTTGTTCGTGTGTGCCTGTATGTTGTTGTTAAGTATCGAAAAGTAGTGTAAAGTGGCTGTTTTTGCCATAAAGTTATCTCCAATGAAATCATCATCACAACTGAACCAGTTGACTTAGAGAGCTCTACTTAACGCCATTCAACAGGTAAGAAACACATCTACGCTTGGGGATGCGCGGGAATGCGGAAGCAGTCAGAATAACAAAGATACGGTAGCCTAGGCTAGACGTTTTTCGGCCAAAACTCCCGGTTTTCGGGGAATATATATATATAATACATAGCCGGGGCTGGAGGGTTAATAAAAGAAAAAGATAAACAATAAATACAGACAAAAAGTAAGCAGAGGTTATACAAGAAACTTCAAGTTAAAAATGCTTGATTAAAATTATTGATGTCAAATTTTAGAATACAGTCACAATAATTGACCCTAAAAAGATTAAATTTATGGAACAATTTGCTTGCCTCAAAACCTCTGTCTACTAAGAGTCTGTATAGTAACCTAGCTCTAGCCCAAAAGTCATCTACTTTAGTGCAAATTTTACAAAATCTTATTAACTGGGAATAAAAACAATTATAAGTTATTTTACTATCGATATTACTACTAGGGAAAGGAAAGTTTATTACGTTAAAATTAAAATCATCAACGTACAATATTGAATTTCTGCATTATAGTATGAAAATGGTTGGTACCGTAGTCAGTAGATTGGTCAAGCTTATAGAGATTTTCAACAAATAATTACCGGCAAAAGATGGATATTGAAGTGCCTTAACCCTTATTTAGCGGGTGGTAAGGTATTTTACACTGTACCGCTCAGCGGGCATAATCCCGAAATATTCGCTCAATTTCACTCGCCCTAGCGCTGTTACTCTGGCTCCAATGCGAACGAAACGATCATTTTTGGAAAGAGCAACTCTTCGTCTCCCCATATAAGTCTATGAATGGATGTTATGAATGAGTGTGGAGGGTGGGAAGAGGTGAGGAAGAGGAGGTACTTTTTGGTCTATTTCCCGGGCGCGTTCGGATGCGTTCCCTTTGGCCTGACTTCGGCCTCTCGCGCGTCTACTATTCCTTCGGTAATCGGTCTTATTTTTCTTATTTCTCCTTATTTCTGTATTCTCTGTATTATCTCTCTCTCTCTCTCTCTCTTTCTTTCTCTCTCTCACTCCTGTCTGTCTGTCTCTCTCTCTCTCTGGCTCGCTCGCTTTCCCTCTCTCGCGCTCCCTTTCTCTCTTCCTCATCCGTATATGTAATTCTCATTATTATTTTCTCTAACTAATCCCTCTATTTCATTTATTTGCTTGTAATATTTCTGTATTATTATATCTTGTTCACTCTTTCTTCAGTTCAGTTTCTGTATTCTCTCTTTCTCTTCTCATCCGTATATGTAATTCTCATCATCATTTTCTCTAACTAATCCCTCTATTTCATTTATTTGCTTGTAATATTTCTGTATTATTATATCTTTTTCACTCTTTCTTCAGTTCAGTTTCTGTATTCTCTCTTTCTCTTCTCATCCGTATATGTAATTCTCATTATCATTTTCTCTAACTAATCCCTCTATTTCATTTATTTGCTTGTAATATTTCTGTATTATATCTTTTTCACTCTTTCTTCAGTTCAGTTTCTGCATTCTCTCTCTCTCTCTCTCTCTCTCTCGCTTGCTTTGCAGGTTTTTGTTTTTGTTTTATATATAATATTATTTCACAACACATTTCCAAATCACCCTATGGGGTAGTGTTGAAGACTCATTTTTTGTTTGTGGTGTTCCCAGGAGGTGCTATCCACATGTGATTGAGGTAGGCAAAAGGCAGTTATGTGATTGAGGTAGGGAAAAGGCAGAACTGCCTATAGCGAGTGTATGAATGTGATTGAGGTAGACAAAAGGCAGAACTGCCTATAGCGAGTGTATGAATGTGATTGAGGTAGACAAAAGGCAGAACTGCCTATAGCGAGTGTATGAATGTATGTATGAATGAATGACATGGATGTATGAGGTGGACCAGGAACCAGATGGATGGATGAAATTCGAAACTTTGATAGACGTATATATCACGGTATACGGTAGAAGTAATTCCTTACAATGTACCGTACATCGTGATATATACGCCTATCAAATGATTGCAATCAATATACGGTATATATATAAATATATATATATATATATATATATATATATATATATATATATATATATATATATATATATATACAGTATATATATATATATATATATATATATATATATATATATATATTACTGTATATTGGTGTATATTGATTGCAATCATTTGATAGGCGTATATATCACGGTGTATATATATATATATATATATATATATACCGTATATTGATGGCAATCATTTGATAGGCGTATATATCACGATGTACGGTACATTGTAAGGAATTACTTCTACCGTATACCGTGATATATACGTCTATCAAAGTTTCGAATCTCATCCATCCATCTGGTTCTTGGTCCACCTCATACATCCATGTCATTCATTCATACATACATTCATACACTCGCTATAGACAGTTCTGCCTTTTGTCTACCTCAATCACATTCATACACTCGCTATAGGCAGTTCTGCCTTTTGTCTACCTCAATCCCATTCATACACTCGCTATAGGCAGTTCTGCCTTTTCCCTACCTCAATCTCATAACTGCCTTTTGCCTACCTTACCGTAAGAAATTTACTGAACGCCTGCAAATAATACGCTAAAAAATGCTTGCAATCAAAATTTCAAACAATTTGAAGGTCACATGCAATTATATATGTATAGGTAGACCCAGAGAGGAAGAGACAAGAGAGAGAGAGAGAGTGTCGTGATAATAACAATGTTACATATGTATCGTATATATGAAAAAATAATATATACGGTAGGCCTACATATGTTCCCCACAATCATATAATGCCAAGCACAAATATTCAATCTTTCGTTGTTTGTATTACCGTAAGAAATTTACTGATCACCTGCAAATAATACGCTATAAAATGCTTGCAATCTCTCTATTTTCTCTAATCTCTCTCACGCCTCCTGTCTCTCTCTCTCTCTCTGGCTCGCTCGCTTTCCCTCTTCCTCATCCGTATTATGTATTTCTCATTATTATTTTCTCTAACTAATCCCTCTATTTCATTTATTTGCTTGTAATATTTCTGTATTATTATATTTGTTTCACTCTCTTTCTTCAGTTCAGTTTCTGTATTCTCTCTCTTTCTCTCTCTCTCTCTTCCTCATCCGTATATGTAATTCTCATTATTATTTTCTATAATCCCTTTCTTTATTTGCTTGTAAAAATGTCTGTATTATTATATCTTTTTCACTCTTTCTTCAGTTCAGTTTCTGCATTGTCTCTCTCTCTCTCTCTCTCTGTTTCGCTTGCTTTGCAGGAATTTTGTTTTTGTTTTATATATAATATATAATAATTTACTTATCATTACTTACTATATCGTATAAACAATAGTAGGTAGCCAACTTACCATAATACCGATACACCAAACCGATACGCATGCGGTTATGTTTATCACCTGTTTACTAAAGTGCCACCATTATCGATTTTCTTCGAGCCGAATGGAGCGGGAGGGTTACCAATTGAAGTTAAATCCGCTAGCATATATTGTTAGATGTAAGACATGATAAATACCACTAGAAATATGAATTGGCAAAATCCATATAATATCACTTCGAAATTGTTCTGAAATTTCAAAACAAAACCGCTAGTGTAAGTCATTGCTGCTAGATCGAAGTAAAGGTCTCTAGATCTAGCGGAAGTCGCTATACGTATTGGCAGTACTGCACACTGCCGACTGCGATACGTTGTTGACATTGTTGTTGATGTTCCAGTGGAGGGATGAACAAAATATTTTCCTTGTCCAATAATAGCTATTTCATAGTCCCACAGGACTTATTTTGATATATTTATCAAATTTACTGAACGCCTGCAAATGATATGCTATCAAATGCTTGCAATCAAACTCTCAAGCACTTTCAATGTCACATGCAATTATACAAGTATATATAGGTAGACCCAGAGAGGATTAGACAGACAGAGAGAGAGTGTTGTGATAATATAACAATGTTACATATGTATCATATATATGACAAAATAATATATACGGTAGGCCTACATCTGTTCCCCACAATCATATAATGCCAAGCACAAATATTAAATTTTTCGTTGTTTGTATTACCGTAAGAAATTTACTGAACGCCTGCAAATAATACGCTATAAAATGCTTGCAATCAAACTCTCAAGCAATTTCAATGTCACATACAATTATAAAAAGGTATATTGTAGACCACAATCTTCGCCAAGCTTCGTTGTTGCTTATATTATCGTGAAAAATTGACCGTATACCCTGGTTATCGTGAGAAATTTACCGAACGCCTGCAAATAATACGCTATAAAATGCTTGCAATCAAACTCTCAAGCAATTTCAATGTCACATGCAATTATAAATGTATATATAGGTAGAGAGACAGACAGAGAGAGAGAGGTCAAGAACATCTGCTAGGTGTGATTTTTCCCTGGGAGGGAAGAGAAGATTAGTTAGGGGCGTGCCCTGGCCTACATCAGAAAAAGAGAGTACCAAGGAGTACAAAGGTGTAGAAACAAAGAGAGTGAGACAGAGAGAGAGAGAGTGTCGTGATAATATAACAATGTTACATATGTATCATATATTATGATAAAATAATATATACGGTAGGCCTACATCTGTTCCCCACAATCATATAATGCCAAGCACAAATATTCAATCTTTCGTTGTTTGTATTACCGTAAGAAATGTACTGAACGCCTGCAAATAATACACTATAAAATGCTTGCAATCAAACTTTCAAGCAATTACAAGGTCACATGCAATTATAAAAAGGTATATTGTAGACCACAATCTTCGCCAAGCTTCGTTGTTGCTTATATTATCGTGAGAAATGTACCGTATACCCTGGTTATCGTGAGAAATTTACCGAACGCCTGCAAATAATACGCTATAAAATGCAAAGGACATTTCTTGTAGAATGCAATTTTGAGGACGTAATGTGCTCTGAGAGAGAGCGGAGCGGTGATTAGAGCATAATGTACCTCCTGACCGCTCGTCACAGCCGCCGTGGACCTACTACAGGGAATTATATAAGGAAATTACCGTAGTTTAGGGTTTTGCACTCGTGTTGCACGATCGTTGAAAGACAACCAATGATCGTAGAAGGATGGTTCGGGTGTCATTGGAAAGCTCAATTTACGCCCTTTCAGGGATACATACTTGTATTACGCTCTGGGTCTTGTTTATGCATGAAAAAGAGCACGAAACAACCCCATTTAGGGTAATAAAAAAAACCCCGCTGGGCGGCACAGGGAAATATACTCCACCACCCGCTCGTAAGGTGATAAAATGCTTGCAATCAAACTTTCAAGCAATTATAAAATATAAATTGTACTTACCAACACCCACACCAGTATGTTCTTCGTCAGGAACGTCTTCAATATGGTCAACGGTCTGTCCAACATCAACCTCAACATCAACCCCACGCAAATTATGCTTGGGATGAAAGCCTATGATCGGGTTATTTTCGTCTTCCGAGTCATCCACACTACCAAAACTCTCACCCAGACATTCGACGGTTTCATCCAACAGCTTATTAGAAAGTTCTGAAGAGTTCAGCATGATATCTAGTTCCTGGGTGGTAAGCCGGGCATGGTTAGTAGGGTGGCGCGACGCACTAGGGATGGCGGCCACAGAATCGAACACGGGCAAATCTTGACCTTCCATTATGGCTGCTTGAGGGTCACTGAGTCACGGTCACGCAGTGGGGATATGTGGGTGGGCCCTTGTAGTATACCGCCTGACCACCAGGTTCCGCTTTCCACCTAAATTAGGGTGGGAATACACCCACGGACTTAAGTCCGACCCCGCCATTTAGTCCAATTATCTCGTACCGGACTTAAGTCCGACCCCGCTAATAAAGGGTTAAAGGGAGTTGGGTGTATTTATTTGCTCATTATTTATCTTTTTATAATTATCTTAGTTTCCTCCCTAGACTTCCATCAATCTTAGAAACACACCTCAAGAACCCCCTTTAAGATAAATTTCTAAATTTTTGGGTAGAAAAATTTCCCAGCTGAAAGCCGATTCCTCCTAAATTACAGGCTTGCTCTCGCTCGCCAGGAAATCATTGACACCTAAATGGTCTTAATATTGACAAAGAAATGGGGCAAAAAGTCTTAAAATTGCCAAACTGATGGGCCGAAGATCTTAAAATCTGAAAACAATGGGGCTAAACATTCGGGTGGATGGGACTCGTTAGCCTTGGTCGGCAACTCATCTAGGGGAGACAATCTTATACAAATCCAGGTGGATGGGACTCGTCAGCCTTGGTTGGCAACCTGTCTAGGGGAGTAAACCTGATACAAATCCGTACTGCTTACCTAAGGGTAAGGCAGGTTAGTGGATGGATTAGCCGAACACCACTGTAGAAAAATAGTGCAGAACAAGATGCACAGAGGGCCTCGGAGTCGGACGGATCCTAAATTGAGTGGTCAATCCTGTAAGTTCTTCACTAAACTGGCTCGGGTTGTCCCTCTCACAGGGAATAGGTCCGCTTGGGGGCATTCTGTGTATGGCCACCCTCGTAAGGGGAGTAAGGCGTCCGGCAATAGATAGAGATAGATGAGGGAGAAGGGGGGCCTGAAGTAGCAACTATCTCCCCTTAAAACTAAGAAGTAGAAACCTTTAACCCTTTCACTGCGGGAACCGTACAGGTATGTCCTGGCAATTTCCTACAATTTAAAGCCTGTGGAGACGAGTGCGAGTGAGCAGGAGCGCGGCAGGCCCCCATCCGCTCTCCGGCACATCTTCCACGGCACTGAGACTCGTACCCCATATCTCGCAAGATATATACAGTGTTGCCAAAGGCAAATGTATTGCGACATTGCTAATTATTAGCGAATATTGCCGATGTCTGTAGTAACGCTGCGGATGAATCCCACGCACTACACAGCTCGTTCTGGTGTCATTTGAAAGCTCTTTTCTAGTTTTTTACTGCAAACATTTAATTTCATTCAGGAACTTGCTTAAGCAATCAGGAGTGCCTGAATGAGCCCTATTATAACGGAAATATGCCCGCTCTGATAGGGTTAAGCAAACAATAATGGTCACAGTTAATCTATTCAGTGTGATAAGGTTCATCTTGTACTCTGTACAGTACAGCCTACATACATACACATAAATCAATTTAAAGACCGAGTGCTCCACATGAAGTGCGGTTCCGGTCTCGTGTCCTAATGGTGGCTCTCGAGGCAGACCTTTTCAGAGCTGCCTCACTTGTCAGGTTATTTTTATTCAAGATTAGACCATAAAGTCTGACTCCACATCTTTTTTGTCTACCCCTTGGTGCAGCTCCCTCCACGTTCATGGACTTGCATTTTTTTACCCAACTTTGGTCATCCATCCTCTCCACATGCCCAAACATTCCAAACCTGCTTTTCTCTATTTACTATACGTAGGCCAAAAATCTTGTTCCTTAACCTCTGTAACTCAAAACTGGCTAGAAAAAATGAGGTGTAAATTCTAACACCTATTCCCTGGCTGACTCTCCCCAAATGGTAGAAATATTAGCTCGATTACTCAAGGCCTTTTTGAGTTATAGAGGATAGTGGTCAGGATTTTTGGCCTAATTGTAATTAATAGACTATACAGTCGACGCTCCATTTAACAGACGTCGATTTAACGGATTTCGGATTTAACGGACTCCAGCTGGTAAATTAGGCATCTAAAATCAACCAAAATTTTTAGACATATTGAGTCTACACACACTCAGATGTAACATATAAACTAAACACTATGGTACACAATGCTAATATAATTGCCCAATAATGTATATTTAGTAGCAGTCTCTACGTTTCCAACGTAGGGCTTATGATCTCAGCCGCTACCACAGCGGGCCGATTTATCGGTACTCACGCGAAGTAACCAAATAATCTCTAGAGTTGCACCTCAATTCACTACTAGGCACATTGTACACACTCCGAGACGACTAGGAAAGAAGAGATAGCGAAGGAGAGAAAGAATTGTTATAGTTACCCATTTAATCTAGCTGCTCTCCTCTGAGCCATGCTCCATGTTCTATGAGCCTGCGCCAGGACCTGCCAAAGTATCAGTCACTTCGCGCCCACCGTCGATGTCACACACCTTTTTTGTCTGTGCTTCGCGAGTGCCTGCTTTGCATCCCCTTCGCTTCAACTATTAGTGAGTGTGAGCCTTTTCAGGCTGTTGAGGTTTTAGAAGGATGTTCAGTGATGTAGGCAGCACTTTACTACGGCTTTATGGCGTGTTTATGGGTGTGCGCGTAGTGCTGGAGACGTGTTTATTTATTTGTTTTCTTCGGGGTGGTTGGTCCTCAACGCCGCGTAGCGGTCGTTGTGTGTCTATTCTACCCTCGCTTTTCGGGTTCATGTTCACTTTAACTACCCTTAACGTACCTTGGGGGGGGGGGGGGGGGGATATGCTTCCCGCGGGATGCATTGTGTTTCTTTCCCTTTGTGACTTTTTGTTTTATTGTTTTTTCATATGACTACGTGTCGATGTTTTACAAGACTTGAGCATGAAGTTTCTCTGGATTCTGCTTTGTGTGAGCATAGGCCACATAGCTTTTCTTCTCTCACAATCATGCTACTTTGGTCTCAACTGACCTATAGCCCTTCTGACTTGTTTATTGAACTTGTCCATAGTTGGTGGTCTTGTATTTCGTTCGCATGGTTCACGCTTTTGTCAGTTCCTTTTCGTTTCCCCGGGCCTCCTTGACTCGTGGATACGTAGTTCTGGTGAAAATGTCGGTCAGGCCCTAGGCTATCCTCCTTTTATTTTATTAATTTAACGTAATTGTGGGGCTTCTCGGGCAGTGTTTAGCTTTGTTACTAGGTTTTTTCACTTAGGGATTGATGCTGCCCTAGTCTTTTCTCGTTTATGTGAATTGTGTAACTAGGCTAGGCCTGTGTTTTTTAACTTGAGCTGACCGCCGTCGGATTGGGCCACATAGTCCTGTCCTTCTGTTTTCCTCTTGTCTCTACTGACTTGCTGGTTGGTCTTCTACGCTCTTGTTAAAATTCTCATTAATTGTGTTTAAGCTAATCGGTTTTTGCCTTGAGCTGCCCGCCGTTGGAATGATCCACACAGGTCCTTTCCTTCTGCCTTCCTTTTGTCTCCACTGACTGGGAAGTCTCGGTCTCGTAGCTCTCGGTTAAATTCTCGTTTTTCTTACAGTCCATGTTTCTGTTCTTCCCCTGCCTGTGGTTACTTGATCACTAAAAAGGGGGGGGGATGTCTGGAAACTGTGCGCGATAGGGGCCCCGCTCACAGGGAGGATATGCTTGGACAAGTTGACTCGATTTTCGTGTTTACTCACGTTTTTTCGCCACACAGGCGAGGGTCTTCTGGTGTCCTCAGCTCCTTCATCTTTTTAAATCCGCCCTAGAAGCGCCTTTATCTTTTTGATGTGCCCTGTGCCTTGTCAAGGCCTAGGCCACATAGCTTTTCACTTGACTTGGTTTATGCGCCCTGTTCTGCCCCCCTCTTCATGTACCTGGACAGGGCTTTTTGGACAACGGCTGATTGGCTGTTTTCCTATCCCTTATGTCCTGTTCCTTGTGTCCTCCTTCTGTACCTGGTTCCCGCCCTACGGGCGTCCTCCTTGTATACTGGGAGGACCCAAAGACCACCTGAAAAGTCCTAGGACTCGACCAAAAGTGGCGATTTCCTGTGTGTTTTGGATTCCCTCCCTGCCCCTATTTACACTTATAGGGTACTGTTGGGTTGCTCACACTTGACCTTTTCCTTCCAGCTGGTGCCCGCTCTACTGCCGGCTGTCTCTACGCCGCCGCCGCTTCGCCGCCTCCTCCCTCCGCTCTCACAGAGGGTTCTCAGGTATTTCGAAGGGTACCACTTTCCCCACGATTTTGGTTAGGACCTGTTCCCAGGGTTGGGCCTCGCTAAGGGGCTTGTCCCAGCCCTGGTGTTGAGGGTCTCTGGTGTGGGTGTTTTCTTTTGACTTTCCTGTTATACTTGCTACATAGCTTCTTACTGGATATTGTCTTATTGAGTCTTACATGCTGAATTGGCTCTGCTGCCTCATATTGCCTGTCTCACCTCTACTGGTGGGTAATGCTTCCCCATTTTTCAGTGCTGTGATGCCGGCTCCTCCCTGCTCTCGGCCGACGTGTCAGCGGACGGCCTTGCGGGATCACCGGGAATGTTGCCTCCACACGGCCTGCTATGGGAAGGATGTTTACGATCCCCGCCGGTGTGGGGTGTGTCTCTCCGCTCTTCAACTACTCGAGACTCTCCCTACGTCGGCGGAAGGACAACGGGCCAGGACGTCTCTACGCCGATCATGGGACGTCATCTCCCGTCACGTCCAAAGGGTCCTGCACAGGGCTCCTTCCTTCCGTGAGGATGACGTCCGGGTGTTGTTAGGGATCCCACCTACCGCCGATGCTGCACGCCGTTCCCGCTCCCCTACTGTTAGTCACTCTCGCTCTCCTCATACGGCTCGGGGCTCCCCTCCCGGGAGTTCGGGTCAGGCAGGCGGGAGGGCGCGTTCCAGGGAGCGGGCCCCCAGGCGTCATGAACATCGTGTGCCTCCCTCCGACCTATCCATGACTTCTGGAACTTCTGGCAGGAAGAAACGTCGCCGATCTCCGTCCCCTGCTGATCGACCCCGTCTTGCTTCTCCTCACCTCAGGCTGAGCCCCCCTCCTTCGCAGGGTTCCACGGTCTTCAGGGCCAAACGCCGTCCTGCCCCGCCTGCCGAGGAGGTCGTTCTCCATCCTGCACCATCTTCAGCCACTAGTGGGGTGGAGTTCGAGCCTCTGCCTGCCTCCCAGCCTGTGAGGGGTCCCGGCCTCTTCCCTATGGCGGGCCCGGCTGTGGTGGTCCCGGCGGCGATGCCCTCCACGCCTCCTCCTCAACCTGGGGGTTCCGACGCCTCGATCCCTTGTGGCCAGCAGTCTCCTCCTCGTCTCCCTGACCATTTGGAGGATGTTCTTGAGATGGAGGTTGCGGATTTTGATCGGCTGGAGGACGAGGATATGGGGTCGACTCGTCTTCGGACGGTGCACCTGATTCGGGCCAGGAGGACCCCGACGTGGCGGCACAGTCCTCTCCACCGTCCCCTGAGTTCTCCCCGCTCACGGACCATGGGGCCCGTGGGCCCAGTGAGGCTGGTTCCCTGTCTCCTCTACAGACGTCCTTCCCTCCTGCTGCGGAGACGGAGTTACGGGCGGAGTTGGCTTCTATTCGTCTTGAGATGGCCTCCAATAAGGCAGACATCCTCTCCTCTGTCACGGCGGCCATGGAGGCACTGGTCTCCCGGTTTGGTACTACTAACCCGGTGCCTCTGCAGACTCCGCTTGTGGCTCCTCTCCCACCTGTTGCCGACCACATCCCATCTCGGCCTGCTCTCCCGGTCATGGTACCGTTGTCATCATCTACTTCATCACCTGCACCACCGACACTGCCTACGACTCCTCTCTGGCCCGTTGTTATCCCGGGCCAGGGTTTGGGGTTGTTCTCTCACCCCCTCTCCGTGCCGCCTCTCTCCAAGTTTAAGATCCCCAAAGTCAAGATGCCATCCCTGTATGGGGATTCTGTTGCTTGGAGAGCTGTGATCGCCTCCAACCCTGAGGGGGCGGTCCACCTGCCGGCCGGAGAGCGGGCTGTGCCGGAGGGCTGGGCTATCCTGGTGAATGAGAAAAACATCTTCAGGGCCATTACTCCACAGGGTCTGGTCCCTGAGGTCGATGTGAGGGTGTACCCTAACCGGCAAGACATGCGGTATTTTTCATATCATCCGTCGGTCTTGCCTTACACTGCCACCAAGCCCTGGGCTGACTACTCCTGCCAAGACCTGTCTGCGGATGTCCACTCCCTCTCTGCCATCTCAGGAACGCCGTACCTCAGGAATGTGCGAGATCGGGACGGGGTCCTGATGCTCGAACTCCCGCACGTCTGTCCGGGTCCCTGGGGTGAATGGATCCGTGAAGCAGTGGAGTTTGGTCAGTCCATGGCTGAGACCTTGCCGGCCATCCCATCCATGGAATCATCTTTTCTGTCGTGCATGCTCCTTACCTCCTCGGGCTTCCCTCTGCCTGTGTGGGAGTGGCTCAATGCTCCCAAACTGTCGGTGGGCCCCCTTTCGTGTTCCTTTTTCACGGCACCGGAGAAGGCACCACTGGACCGGGACTTTAAGTTCCGTCAGCGAGCGGCGCGCCAACTTTCAACTCTTCTTGCTCAGTTGGAACTGGCGCGGGTTCACCTCCGCCTTATTGAGTCGCTGGAATCGGCTGATCATCGCCAAGGTTTTGAGCATGTCCGACGGATCACCCTGCAGCTTACCCTCAACCCTGTTCAGGACATCCGCCACTCCCTCCATGGAGCCACTCGTTGCCGTCAACAACTTCGGGTGGCTTTCTGTAAGAAGGCCCCTGCCGACGTCCGCAACCGCCTCCTACTGACTGACCTTCTGACCCCTGGACTGTTCCCTGAGGAGGCTTGGCAAGGGGCTTTCTTACTGGCGCAGAGTGACACGTACTCTGCTCAACGGAAGGTGGTGGCGAAGCCCACTTCATCCTCCTCCACCCGCGGACGCGGGGGCAGGTCTGTCGCCGGCAGAGGGCGCCAGGCTAGAGGTGTGGCCAGGGGACTGGCTCACAGGGGGCGTGGTGTACCCGCCTTCCGTGGTCGTCGGTCCCCGGATCGCCGTCCCCGTCAAGAGGGGATGCGGCGCTGGCAGGCACAGGGCCCCGGTTCCTCCGCTGCCAGACACAGCCTGGAGGGAAATAGGCCGGAGCGCGAGGCTCGTCCATCGTTTCGGCGGGGCGGGGGGACGTCTGGAGGAGGACGTGGTGGCTCTAGCTCCCACTACGATAAGTCCAAGAGGGGCTACAAAAAACGCGTAGTTCCTCCTGGCCAGTCCCCTCTTCCCTCGCCCGACCATCTCGTCGAAGCGGTGATGGGCCTGACACAAGGCGCCCGCACCGGCTTCTTCCGCCCCCACTACCGGCAATGGCCCCGCCGGTCGTGGGTGCGTCGGGTGGTCAAGAAGGGTCTGACTTGGAGGTGGAGGTCCAGGCCTCCTCTCAGGTGCCCTCCCCGACAGCGACCAGTGTCTCAGGAAGTGGCCCAAGTGATCATGTCCATGCACGAGGAGGGCGTTATCAAGGAAATATCTTCTACACAAAAGGTATTTCTGTCTCATGTGTTTCTGGTCCCAAAGAAGGACTGCGCTGCTATGAGGCCGGTGGTAGATCTCTCGGTCCTCAACTCTCACATTGTGAACACCCGTTTCCGCATGCTCACCATCAACCAGGTACGCCTGGCACTCAAGCCCTTGTCTTGGGTGGTCACCCTGGATCTGAAGGATGCTTATTGGCATGTGCCGATGGCTCCTCGGTTCCAGGGCTGCCTAGCACTGCAGTCGGATCAACGGGTGTTCCAATTCACCAGACTACCATTCGGCCTCAACATAGCACCGCTGGTCTTCACCAAACTGGTGAAGCAGGCTCTGACCCCCTTGCTCTTACAAGGGATTCAGATCCTGTTTTACCTGGACGATTGGCTCATCTCCGCAGACTCTCTCACACACTGTGTACAAGACACGCTCACTGTAGTCAGACATATCACAAACCTGGGGTTCAAACTAAACATTCCCAAGTCCTGCCTCTCACCGTCACGAGAAGTGACGTGGGTGGGCTTGCATTGGGATCTCCAAAGCGCCACCGTTTCCCAGAGTCGAGTGAATGCGGCGAAACTTCGAAGGAAGCTCTTTGTCGTGTTGTACTCGATCTCGATAACACGAAAAATCTGGGACCCCCTACTAGGGTCTTTGAATTGGGCGTCTCTGACCGTGCCCTTGGGCCGGCTCCGACTAAAACGCCTCATTCAGCTGGGCAACAGGCACTTCCCTATCTCGCCCCCTTACCGTTTGTGGACGGTACCGCGCTCAATACATCTGAGACTGACACACTGGGTCGCTCGGGGCACGCTCTCTGCGGCTGTGCCCTGGACTGCTCCTCCGCCGACCATCTGGGTAGACACAGATGCGTCGAGCGAGGTGGGGTGGGGCTATCAATCAGACATGGGACATCAAAACCACGGCAGGTGGTCGGGGCTCTCACACTTCCACATCAATGCCCTGGAACTGTTGGTACCGTTGTTCTTCCTGCGGGATCACGGACTGGCACTCACGAGCAAGTCGGTGGCCTTCAGGATGGACAACATGTCCGCGGTTCATTGTATCCAAAAGCAGGGCTCCTCCAGGTCTGTTGTGCTCCAAGACCTGGCGGAGAAATTGTTTTACCTGGCCGATCATTACAGCATCACCCTGCATGCGACTTACCTGCCCGGGACGGCCAATCTTTGGGCGGATGCTTTGTCGAGAGGACAGAGCACCAAGGTAGAATGGTCATTAAGACAAAGCGTTTTCGACGACCTCGCAGCCTCCTGGGGCCATCCGCAGGTGGACTTGTTCGCCTCCTCAGGGACGAACAAGCTGCCGGACTACCTCACCCGCTGGACTTGTACTCAGGCGGGGGGGCCGGATGCCTTCAGCGAGGACTGGAGCAGGTGGCAGTCGATTTACGCTTTTCCACCGCCCGACGCACTGCTTATGTGCAAAGTCCTACACAGGCTGAGAGAGTACCGTGGCAAGGTTTGGTTAATCGCGCCCCTCTGGCCGGCCCAAGCCTGGCACGCTCAGCTGAGGCGATGGTGCCCGAGTCCCGTTCCCCTGTCTGTCTCAGACTTCCACTTGGGACAGATTGGAGACCTAGGGACCTCTGTTGGCATTCGCATCGTGGATGTTTGTGAGGCAGGGTGGTTGCCAAAATATGGACGTTGCTTGACTGATATGCTTAATCAGCACTGGACTAAGGCTACTTGGAAGACTTACGAGTCTCATTGGAATACTTTCACTAACTGGATCAATGACACCGAACAAACAGTTCCGTCGGTTGCGTTAGTCTTCCATTACCTTAATCACTTGTTTGCGACACGCACATACATGTACAACACCATTAAGAACCACCTGTCCGCTATTAGGGAGCCTTTTGAGACCTTGACGGGGCTGGTGCTCCCTCACAAGGAGCTGCCTTTTTTCATGAAAGCCTGCTTTAGGCTCAGGCCGCCCCCACGCCAGATCCCGCCTCAATGGTCTCTGGCGAAGGCTCTAAGGCTCCTTACCTCACCCATCTACACCACTAACCCAACACCTGTTCATCTGCTTGATAAAACTTTGTTTCTTTTAGCGTTGGCTACAGGAGAGAGGGTCTCGGAGTTGGCTGCCATGTCGAGGGCCCCGAATTGCATGAGTTTTTCGCCTTCCTTGGGGTCAGTCACTTTGGCCCCTTCCGTTCATTTTGTGGCCAAGAATGAACGTGAGGCGCACATTTTTAAGCCGTTTACTGTACCAGCTTTAAAATGTGGGAGCACGCATCATCCGCTATGCCCGGTAAGAGCCTTGCATTCGTATGTGCGTGCCGCTGTGCCGACGTCGGGGACGGCGCTCTGGTTGGCCCCTAAGACAGGGACACGGTTAGGCAAACGTGCTGTGGGACTTCATTTACGCCATGTCATTACTGCGAGTAATCCCCTTACGAAGGGCTCCGCTCATGATGTCCGCTCTTATGCAGCGACTGTGAGATTTCTCAACAATTCGTCACTTTCGGATATAGCCGACACAGGGTTATGGTCCTCCCACAGCACTTTTGTATCATCGTACCTGTCCATGTCCACTGCCAGGCCAGGTGTGCCTTGTGTTGCGTTAGGCCAATGTGTCACGTGATTCATCTCCATCCTGTGTCTCTTCTCATCCCATACTGTATTTTCTTCCTTTCCCTACACTGGGGGGGGGGGGGAGGGGGGGGGTCATTTTGTATGATTGTACAATGCCTTTCTCTCTTTCATTTTACATGTATATCATCCCTGTTTAGTATTTACCTAATTGTATTTACCTAATTGTAGTTTACAGGAGTTGAGCTAAGCTCGTGTTGTCCCGTCTCTCAGTCTACTTTTTATCCAATTTTTTCTTTGAAAATATGGATGTTCCTTGCCCCTACCACCTCCTCCTCAAGCCCATTCCATTTGTCAATACATCTATAGGGGAAGCTAAACTTCCTGATATCGTTCTTGCAGGTAGGTCTTTTTACTTTGTAGCTGTGGCCTCTAGTTATTCCTGTATCCATAATTAACATATCCTCCCTATCCAGCCTCTCCAGCCCCCGGGTGCATTTGTACATCATTATCATGTCTCCCCTCTCTCTCCTCTCTTTTAAACTTGGTAGATTTAATTTGTCTAGCCTCCCTTCATATGGCAGTTCTCTGAGACTTGGAACCAATCTAGTAACTGCTCTCTGGATTCTTTCTAACTTGTGAATATGCTTCTTTAGATGCGGGGACCACACCACTGCTGCATACTCCAATCTTGGTCTAATCATACTCTTCATAATTTTCGCTACCATGGTCTCATCCAAGTAGTTCAGAGCAACTTTCATATTCCCGGCCATTGCATACATTCCGCTAAAGAGCTTGTTAATATGTTTCTCTGGCGACAAATTATCTTGTATAATCAACCCTAAATCCTTTTCTTTTTCGGCCTTGCTAATTATATTATCTCCCATCCTGTACTCCCAATTTGGTCTATTCACACTTCTTCCCATATTTAACACATGGCATTTACTTATATTAAATTTCATTTTCCACTTGGTGCTCCATTCATATATTCTATCTAAATCCCCTTGCAGCTCCTCACAACTACTTTTATTTGTTATTTGTCTCATAATTTTTACGTCGTCTGCAAACATTGACATGTAGGAATTTATGTCTATCGGCAGGTCATTCACGTACATAAGGAACATGAGAGGTGCCAACACAGATCCCTGCGGCACACCACTCTCAACTTTCCGCCACGATGAGTAAGTTCCTCTAATGTTGGTCCTCATTTCCCTATCTGTTAAATAGCTCTCCATCCATTTCAGCAAACTCCCCCTGACACATCCTAGCGTCTCAAGCTTAGATAACAATCTCTTATGTGGTACCTTATCGAATGCTTTGGAAAGGTCTAAGTAGACGCAGTCCACCCATCTGCCTCTTTCTTGGAGTACATCTATCACCCTACTGTAATAACATAGCAAACTGGTAACACAAGATGTCCCTTCTCTGAATCCAAATTGCTTTGGGGTTATTATCTTCTTTCTCTCCAACATTTTCATCCATCTCTTCCTAATTAGCTTTTCACAAATCTTGCATACAATACTAGTAAGTGAAACTGGTCTATAGTTTAGAGGGTCCTCAGGGTTTCCATTCTTGTATATCGGGATGATATTAGCTCTTTTCCATTCAACAGGAACCTGTCCTTTATCTAAGGAAGCTTGAATTATGTCCCTCACTGGCTCCACTAATTGCTCTGCACACTCCTTTAAAACCCAGGCAGACACTTCATCCGGTCCCATAGCTTTCCTTACTTCAAGTCCTCTCATCGCAGATAACAGCTCATCTCTAGTTATTTCAATCTTACTAAGACCACTCTCCAGTACTGTGGTTCGTCAAAACCTTCCTCTCTAGTAAAAACTGACCCCAATTTGTTATTCATTACCTCACACATGTCCGATACATTTTCATACGTCCTAGCATCAACTCTTAATTTAGTAATTTGTTTCTTTACCTTCAACTTACTGTTTATATATTTATAAAATAATCTAGGGTCACTTTCACATTTATTTACTATGTTCTTCTCATAGTTCATTTTAACTTGCCTAATTATGTTAACATATCTATTCCTCTCCTGTTTATATTTATTCCGATTACTCTCAGTGTTCCTTCTTCTTAATCTAGCCCAAGCTGCATCACGCCTACCCAAAGCTCTTTTGCATTTCAAATTAAACCAATCTTTCTGCTTAGTAAAATTTCCAGTTTTATATCTTGGGACAAACAGATTGGTTCCTACTCTATAAATTTCGAGGAATCTACTATATTTACCTTGTACGTCCTGTTCCTTAAAAAAAGATCCCAATCTACTCCCTCTAAATATCTTTTCAAGGATACATAATCAGCTTTACTATAATTTAATCTGTCATTTATGTAGCTATTGTCTAATCTATTGGCATTACTCGAGGTCAACTTCCATTTTAGTAATAGGTGATCACTTTTACCTACAGGACATAGATAGTTTATATAACTAATTTCGTGAGGATCTTTTGTAAAAATCAGATCGAGTTTAGAAGGTTCGTTATTACCCCTCATTCTTGTATTTTCCTTCACATGTTGTGCAAGTACATTTTCCGTAACCAACTCCACTAGCCGACTTCCCCAAGATCTCTGATTTGGCCCTGCATCTCCCGATTCCCAATCAACCTCACTACAGTTGAAATCTCCTACCAAGATCAATCGATTTTTCCTTAAAAGCAATCTTCTCAACAACTGAATCATATCCTCTACCATCTCCTCAAACTCCAACTCCCTCCATGCTCTGGTCTTTGGTGGCATGTAAGCTACTGCTATGTCTAGCTTTTTTCCTTCTATATCATTGAGTTCAACTGACATTATTTCTGCCTTGTCATTATTTAACTCCATGTGCTTTGCTGTCATAGGGTTCTTAACTAATACTGCCACTCCACCTCCCCTTTTACCCTTCCTATCATATCTCCATATATTATATCCTTCACTAAACACTATGTTGCTGTCAAAGTCCTGGTTCAGCTTTGTCTCCGTCAAACAGACTATCTGTGGTTGATCTTTTCTTAATATATCATCTAACTCTACCTTTTTACTGTTTATTCCATCTATATTAGTGTAGTAGCACAGTATATTTGAATCCACCTCCTTGTTTCTCTTCCCTCTCTGCCTCCTACCAGGTTCACCTCCTCCTCCATCCCTTCCCTGACCCAGTTCCACCTCCCCTGCTAATTCTATTCTCCTCCCTCCCCCTCTCTCCCTCTGTTCCACCTCCACCACATCCTGACTCTCTCTCCGGTCCCCTGCTCCCTGCATTATCTCTCGCTCCGTCTCCTTGCTTTGACTTCGTACTTGTCTCTCTGTCTCTTTCCCTATCACTCCTCTTACTTTCGGTTTCTGGTGGCTCCTGATGTACCACTTCCTTACTTGCCCTTCCCTTATTCTCCAAAAAAAAATCTTCTTTTGCTCTTCAGACAACTTTCCATTCTCTTCATCAGCCTTAGCTTGGGGTTCCCTTAACTGTTCTCGTTCTTCTACACTTAGGTCCTTTTTTACCCTTATATGATTCAGCTCTGTCGAATTTAATTTCCAGCTCACATTGGCTACTGCTTCTGCTGTTGATCTAAACTTTAGTTCCACTCTTAGTGGTCTCATCTCGCCCTTCTTATATATTCCTAACCTTCTCACCTCCTCCAATTCTTTTACCCATCCATAACCCTCGTCTAAGTAATCCAGTATCCCCTTGACTTTCACAACATCCCTTTCCTTTCTTACCTTTATATCTGCCAGGTGCTCTTCCACATCTCCAAAGATTACTACACACTTACCTCTATCTATTGTCTCTCTCACTACCTTCTCTTTCTTCTTTAAAACTTGCACTACATTTTTTTCAAACTCTTTATTTTCCTTTTCTCTCTCTTCCTTCTGCTCCTTCACAATTTCTTCAAGGGCTACCATCGTGGCACTCTCTACCCTTGTCCACTCATTTTTTACCTCACTAATTCCTTTTACTTCCTCACTCAGGTGGCCCTCATATTCCTTAAGCTGAGCCTTGAGTGCCACATTTTCCGCCGCTAACTCGTCTACTCTGGCCATCACTGCCTCTAGGCTGTCACTTACTGGCCTAGGCCTATCCACCCCGCTAGTAACGCCACACATATCGGACAAAACGGTCAATATACAGGAGGCGCTACAATATAGGTAGCAAAATTCTAATGGTAGGTTCGGGTTCCTATCATCATATGCTTCATTTCTATATACTTTTTATCCCCGGGAAAAAAACAAAAATCTTGGGATTTTTCATTTATTTTCTTGGGAATTTTTGTTTTGGTCATTAACCTAACCAAAAAACCTAACCTAATAGCCCCCAAATACATTTAGGTTAGGTTAGGTTAGGTTTTTTGGTTAGGTTAATACAAAAAAAAAAAAAAAAAATCTAAGAAAAAAATAAAAACTCCAAGATTTTTTTTTCTTTTTCCCGGGGATAAAAAGTATATAGAAATGAAGCATATGATGATAGGAACCCAAAACTACCATTATAATTTTGCTACCTATATTGTAGCGCCTCCTGTATATTGACCGACAAAACTTCTACTTTAGCCCCTAACTCCTTCCTCCAATTTTCCATCACTTCCCTCCATCTCACAAGACCCATCAATTGTTTTTTCATACTTGCCAACTGATCATCCTTGTCCTCGGTGATAAAGCCTTCAAATTCGTATTCCTCCTCATCCCCAGCTAGGCTTATCTCTCTTACTTCTTTACGTATAGACTCTACTGTCTAGGGGTTACTTGTTTGGTATGTCTATGCCTCATACCCGGTTTTTGTAATTAAAGAGTGTCCTTGGAGATCTTCCGCCTACTGTGCCTTGCCTTCAGATTCTTGTCTTCATGTACGACTTGCCTTCATTCTTCCCAGATTGGTGTGCCATTCTCCGGTCGACATGACCTATTCCTTAGCCTGCTGCGGCACTTTTAAGACCCTAGACTGATACTGGTAACATGTACTTCCTTAATATGCACCGTACTGTTACGCTCTTTTTCTGATAATAAACTGATTTGTTTATTTGTGTCTTTTCTTGGTCCTCTGCTTGTGCTACAGCTTGGGGTTTATGGTTTATTGGATGTCCGCCTCCAATTTGGGATTCAAGCCCTACGGTGGAAACGTAGAGACTGCTACTAAATTGGGAGGTTTGACGACCTCCCTTATAACCAAATAAGGAAAACCTCTTATTTGGTAGCAGTCTCGGAGTATCCAACGACAGAGTATCCCGCCCTCATGCCGATCCCCTGCCCATCCAATCTAAACTGATTACTTGATACCTCGATACTTTGGCAGGTCCTGGCGCAGGCTCATAGAACATGGAGCATGGCTCAGAGGAGAGCAGCTAGATTAAATGGGTAACTATAACAATTCTTTCTCTCCTTCGCTATCTCTTCTTTCCTAGTCGTCTCGGAGTGTGTACAACGTGCCTAGTAGTGAATTGAGGTGCAACTCTAGAGATTATTTGGTTACTTCGCGTGAGTACCGATAAATCGGCCCGCTGTGGTAGCGGCTGAGATCATAAGCCCTACGTTGGAAACGTAGAGACTGCTACTAAATAGTAGGCTACAGTATTGCGTACCAAAACAGACCCTGCACCATATTGTTTGACTGAACAGGGACGCCAAAATGTAAACATTGCAAATGGCGTCTCCAGGATAGGGTTTATTTACAATTTCGCCCATTACTGATAACCGTCCTGGTGGTGTAATGGTTAAGGTGGCAAAAATATGTGTGTGATAACCCGGGTTCGAATCCCGGTGGATCATATATACTTTAATTAATTTCATTGGGGGTGTGGTGGTGAGATTAATAAAAATAATATTATTAGTAGGTTTAGGGATATTTCTTCGAGAGGCCGGTCTATATGATCTGTGCCCCATGAATATTCTTTCCTCTCACTTAAACAGTAGGCTACCATAGTGCGGTTGGGAATATGAACATGATTAGATTAATATCCAGTATTCGAGAATGGATAATAAGTCGTAGGCGTGTGCATAAACCTTTAACCGTCCTGGTGGTGTAATGGTTAAGGTGGCAAAATATGTGTGTGATAACCCGGGTTCGAATCCCGGTGGATCATATATACTTTAATTAATTTCATTGGGGTGTGGTGGTGAGATTAATAAAAATAATATTATTAGTAGGTTTAGGGATATTTCTTCGAGAGGCCGGTCTATATGATCTGTGCCCCATGAATATTCTTTCCTCTCACTTAAACAGTAGGCTACCATAGTGCGGTTGGGAATATGAACATGATTAGATTAATATCCAGTATTCGAGAATGGATAATAAGTCGTAGGCATGTGCATAAACCTTTAACCGTCCTGGTGGTGTAATGGTTAAGGTGGCAAAAATATGTGTGTGATAACCCGGGTTCGAATCCCGGTGGATCATATATACTTTAATTAATTTCATTGGGGGTGTGGTGGTGAGATTAATAAAAATAATAAATGTACAATACTCATAATGCCAAACAATAAGCATTATATACATTATTGGGCAATTATATTAGCATTGTGTACCATAGTATGTAAATAAGGTAAGAAAAACCGAATTTTTGTCATTTTATTAATGAATAGGCTAGGGCCTAACCACTTTTCAGAGGTCATTTGCACTTAACGACTTTTGCACTTAACGGACTTCGCTTCCCCCCTAAAAATCCGTTAAATGGAGGGCTGACTGTAATAGGTATCTCATCACTGAAACTTTTGATACCCAACCGTCTCCTCAGTTCTTCACTAGATATCCTATCTTGCAGTTTGGCCCCGCACATCCATCTCACCATCCCGTCTCGTTACGTTCCTTTCTGTTGATATTATCCACTTTGACTGGCCACATTTCTGAATCGTGTCATTGTGCTTCTAACACATGAAATGTACACCTTCCCTTCAAGGGGAGAGGAAGTCTTCTCATGCTTAGTATTGGCAGCAGTTCTCTGAACGTTCCTCAGCCGCATCTGATTCTGGCGATAGTGGCGACCTCAGCCCCACCACCGGCAGAGATAGTATCTCCCAAGTAGTAAAACTTGTTCACCATCTCCAGCGACTCATTGCAAAAGTTCACACTCTCGAGCCGGTTATTCAGCATGAGCTCACCTTTGAAAACTATACATACAAATTTCTCAACTTCGGATTTCTTCCTCAGCAGAGGTCCTTTTATTCTAGTACATCCTCAGCAGAGGTCCCTTTATTCTAGTACAGTGCATCCTACACAGATATTATTCATATTTATATAAGTTTAAAGACCAAATGGGCCACATGAGGTGCACCGTGCAGATTTACTCACATCCTAATGGCAGCGTTCCAGGCACACTTGTCAGGTTTTTAAATTTGAGGCCAGATCATACAACTTTATATATACAATACATACATACATACATACATAAATGTAAAGACCGGGTGCTCCACACAGAGTGCGGTTCCGGTCTCATGTCCTAGTGGCCGCGCTCCAGGCAGCCTTATTCAGAGCTGCCTCACTTGTCAATTTGTTTTTTATTCAAGATCAGACTGTATAGTCTGATCCCACATCTTTCTTGTTCTGCCCCTGCAGCTCCCCCCCATGTTCACGGACTTGTATCTTTTCACCCAACTTAGTTCATCCATCCTCTCCACATGCCCGAACCATCCAAGCCTACTAGTACAGTACTCATATCATCACTGATACTCTTGATGCCTAACCGTCTCCTCAACTCTTCAATAGATATCCTACCTTTGCAGTTTAGCCCCACACATCCATCTCACCATTCTCATCTTGTTGCATTACATTCTGTTGATATCATCCACTTTGACAGGCCATATTTCTAAAGCATAATTATGTTATTGTGCTTCTAATATATGAAGCGTACACCTTTCCCATCAAGGAGAGAGGGAGTCGGTATATTCCTGCGAAACGGCATGCATTATATCTCAAGAACTGGGCAGTGTTATAGCATATTTGTTGTTTGTACATATATATGTATTATGTACAGTATGTTGCTTCGTAGTATACTATAAATGGAAAATATACTTGGTAAATGAATAATTAGAGGGCATCTGTGGACTCACTTTTACAATTTCCCAGCTCAGCTGGTGGGCGACGAGTGGAGGTGAGTCGAGTTGTATACTGATATTCTATTGGTCAATAAACTGGGTGTGACGTCACGAGCGATGATGGTATATGAATAGTTGTTGTGGGAGTACGTCACTGTCTAGACCAGGGTGCCAAAACAGAAATTATCCAGTTCTGGATCATTTTTCTAAGCTTACAAGGATCAACTTTGCGCGGCGTCAGCGGGGGGTGCGGGGGGCGCAGCCCCCCTCAATTTCCCTGTACTACATAGCCCTCCCCACTATCGGGGGCCGTATCTTAAGATTGTTGGATAATGGGGACAAGTTTTTTTCCGGAGATTCTAATTAATGACAACCACTGTATAATGATGAAAACTAGCTAAAAAAAAACCCCAAAAAAACTCACAAAATAAAAGTTGGCCAGGTTCCTGGATATTTTCCTTAATTTGCATGAACAAATTGTAATAGGCCTATAGAAACCTTATAAATCATATAAATAACAAATCCACAAAAATACAATCATTGAAAATAGCTGTGGTCCGTCTCCTTAATATTGACCGAAAAAACGCCCATTCTAATAAATCTCAGAGCTCTTTCGGACAGTCACTGTTTACAAACGCCTTCTTTATGCAGTATAATCAATATTTATCCCCTGCTGGCAACATAGATGACGATTTCAATAATTCATGGGGGGGGGGGGGGGAGGGGGGGCAAAGCCCCCCCTCAACCCATCGTGTATCCAACATTGGCATTATAACTAAGACCATGAATAGGGCCTACACTAATTTCTCAAAATCTGGAGGAAAAAACATAACAAATAAGGGTGCGAGCCTATTCTCTATAATTACCAATATTTGTTAGTAGTCTTGGCAAATCCAACGTCAAGGCTATTAACCTAATTGCAATGACGACTTGTCTATTTTGACTGCTATGTCGTCATTCCAACCGCGGTTAAAAAGAAAACGTCTAGAGTCTACTCCTTATCTTGCTCTAGGAGACGTTGTACATTAACCAAAACTACCACCGAAGGTGAAAAAAGCTTAGCAGAGAAGAAAAAGGGGTTTACCTTAGTTACCGCTCAAGGCCCATCCCGTATTCCGTCATGCGCAGATCCCTGTCGAACGTGCGCATGAGCGACCCTCTCTTGTCATCATTTTTTCACGCGTCGCCATTGTTGAGTCCGCTTTTGTTGTGCTCCTTCAATTCACCCTGTTTTAGGTTCGTTTCGGCTTTTCTGGCCTTCTTTTTGTTAGACAGATGTTACGTGATCTAGGGCACACGTAAATGGGCTCCTCAGTGTGTTTAATGGAGACGCATGTGGAAATAGCTACCGAAGGTACGGGGGCGCCTGGCATTCCTCGTGTGTGTTTTTAATTTCTTTCTCTTTTCATATTCTTTTTTCCTGTTAGTCTGGGCATAGTTTAGCTTTTAGCTTATTTTAGCCTAGCTTGTTTCTCATTCAGGACTTGCTATGCCCCTATGAGTTTTCATTTTTTCATAGCCTAGGTGTACAGTTGGTTCACAATCTGAGATTTCGTGGTGGCGGTGCTGTTTGTAGGGTTTGTGTCGGCCGCATTATTAGCGTTATTCCCGAGTCCCCCCTTTCGAGCCTTCACTGTGTCTCAAGGGCCTGGGCGCTTGGTGGTTCGTGATATCCAGGGGTACCCCACGGGGGCCCCTCCCTCACACCACAGGGTTTTTCGCCCCTGACACATTCTCTCACGGCTAGGCCACCCTTTTTCTCGCCAGTTTCATTTACTGGTTTTTGTTTTCCCTTCCTGTTTTCACCTCCATCCTTTCATAGCCTTTTGCCCAATCCTGGGGTACCCCACGGGGGCCCCTGTTTGTGCCAAACCACCCTTCCTGCCACTTCTCCTCATGGGCTTTGCTCTATCTCTGTGGGTTGGGTGGTTCCTGGGGGATGTGCCTCCTCTCCCCTGGTGTGTCTTCCTTGCCTCTCCCTTGACCGGTTGAGTCAGGATATTATCAAGGAAGACACTGCTCAGCTTGATGGCCATCGTCGCTTGAAGTTCATAAGGAGATGACGCTTTTTTCTGGGCCTCTTTTTGGTTTTCCCTAGGCGCTCCTCTCGCTTTTTCGGCGCCGGACCATCTCGGCCGGTCCCGCAAATTTGCTGAGTGCTCGATTCGGTCCTCTGGGACGTTTCGGCTCCCCGCAAATTTGCGGAGATCGCTGGGGGGTCTCGCGGAGATGCGGGAGGGTTGTGTCGGTACGGTTATGCCTCCATTGGCCCGCAAATTTGCGGTTATAGTTGGTTTTCACTGTTGACCTTTTTTGTGTCATATTGTTGCCTGATACTATATTGGTGTATGCACTTTCCTGGTGTTATGGACCCTGCATGTGAGGTGTTGAGTGGTGGTTAACACTTTCTCCATCTTTGCAGGTTCTGCTTGTGCTCTTCCGCCTCACCCGCCCTCCTCACCTCCCTCGGTGCTCCCGGTTTAGAGTGAGTACGACTTCCAGTTTGCATGTGTGTTCCTGTTTACCCATGCTCATTCCCTGGTTTTTATTGGACATTATCTTCACTTACTCCGTCAACGTGCTGCTTATGGTGTGTGTTCTTCCGTTGCAGGTGGGATGCCTTGCTTTCGCCAGGGCTGTGGCTCCCCGTGCTTGGAATGCCACAGGTCCTGCTTACGCCACTCTCAATGTGTGTCCTCTACGGCCTACCTCCCTGCTCTGTGTGGCCCGTGTATGGACCTGGTGGATGTGGTGGACCATCACCCTGGTTCCTCTGACGCGGCAGTGGCCTCTGCATCCCTTCAGTCTGTGTGGGCGGTGGTCTCCCACCACATTAGGACTGTGGGCCACCGTTCCCCGGCCTTTGTTGACGACCGGATCCGCGTCGCCCTGGGTATCCCTGACCCGTCTGGAGGCCGTTTACCTGGCCCTTTCCCTGCTCGGGCCCTCCTCCCTGAGTCCCGTGGTCGGTCGTCACATCGTCGGGAGGATCCCCAGCTCCGTCCACGCTCTCGCTCTCCTCGTCGCCCGTCCTCTACTGCCCCTCATCGTCCTCCTGATCACCTTGACTCCACCCGTCGCCCTCGTCATGGTTCTCGCCCTGAGGCCGGGGTTAGCGTCTCTGCCCCTGTACGCCCTCCCCTGGCCTCTCCGGATAGGGGCTCTACTACCTTTCGCCCGCTTCCCCTGCACAAAAGACGTCCTCTTCATTTGTCCTCTACGCGCGCGGATGTTCATGCTGTAGCTGGCCCTCTGCTCCCTCCTCCTACTCTGTCCAGGGGGGTCCGCCAGGATGTAGTTGCTTCTCCTCCTACTTCTCCTGCTTCGGTGCCTCTTCTTCCTTCACGGTCTCGTCCCAAGGTGGAGGTCCCTCCCTCCTCCGCCTCGGTGTCGGGCCGCCCTGTTCTCTCAGCCCCGGGGATCCTTGCTCTGTTTCCCCCCGCGGCTCCTTCTGACCTCCTTTCACCCGGCCAGCCTTCCCACTCCCGTCATCCTGCTCCTCTTCCTTCTTCTATCCCTGATCTTCGATTACCGGCTCCCCGAGGGGGTACCCCGCTGCTTGACTCGGTGGAGTATAGCGAGGTTTCGGGGTCCCCTTTCTCGGGGGCTGACGTGTCGCTGGAAGAGGGGGATGGTGATGTTTCCCCCTCGGGCGTTAGTGATCGGGGACGAGACCCTCAGGGGCGCCACGGCCGTCGTCGGTCGCCTTCTTTGGGCCGCGACGCTGCTGTTTCGTGTCGTGGGTCTCGCTTTCGCTCACGCTCGCCCCTGCGGGCCGAACTATCTTCGGGGGGGTCGCCTCTCTCGGATCGATTTTCGGCTATGCAGGGGTGGGTTGTGTCACACTTCGACGCGCGCTTGGAGGCGATGCAAGATTCCCTCTTATCGCGCTTCTTGGCGGTGACACAACCTCAGCGCCTCACCCAACCTACCCCTGCTTTGGTCCCCCTCCCCTCTGCGGTGGACCACATTCCTTCTCGCCCTGCTTCTCCGCCTGCCCGGTCGTCGGCTAGTACTGCTCCTGCCCTGGCTCAGGTGGTTGCCCCTGCTGTCTCCCATGCGGGGGTTCTCCGTCTGCTAGGGCAGGGTCCGCGCTTGCCCCCCATCCAGAAGGCCAAGGTCCCGTCGCGGACTATGCCGCTCCTCTATGGCTCCTTGGCTGTTTGGAAGGGGGTGCAGGCCTCCCACCCGGAGCGTGCTACCGACTTCCCGTCAGGTGAGAGGGCCCTACCTTCGGACTGGTCGGTCCAAATTAATGATAAGATGCAGTTCAGGGCGATCAGGGTGGATGGTCAGGTGGCCGACATGGAGGTTAGGGCTTACCCGACGAGGACTGACCTTCAGTACTTTTCGGTGAAGCCCAAGCCCCCGTCTGCTCCTCGGACTAAGCTCTGGTCAGACTTCAGCCGCCAGGACATCCTTCAGGATGTTCAGTCCCTGGCTGTGTTGACGGGACTGTCCTCCTATGGGACGGGTTTGTGCGACGACGGTAAGCCTGGCTTAGCCGTCGTGCTCGATAATCCTCTCCCATTGGAGGCCTGGTTTGCTGAGGCCTTAGAATTCGCCAACCGTTCCGTCGACAGATCTGTTTCAGTCCCTCCTCCGGAGTCGTCACTGCTTTTGCCTCCTCTTGTATCTGTCGGCGGATTGGATGGCAAGTTCTGGTCCTGGATCAGCGCGCCCAAACTTGAAATTTGTGCTATTGCTAACCCGTTCTTCTCCCACCCAGATAAGTCCTCTGTCGACAGGGATTTTACCTTGCGGCAGAGGGTGGCGAACTTATTGTCTTGTCTTTTAGGTTCCCTCTAGACGTCTGTTCACCACCTGAGGCTTATCGAGGCGACTGCACCTGGCGATCTTCGCGAGGGTTTGGACCACGTTCGGCGGATCCACCTTCAGCTCGCGGTGTCTTTGGTTCCCGAGCTGAAGGCGGTTTTGTGCGAGGCAACTCGACAACGCCAGACGGTAAGGTCCTCGTTCTGCCGGAAAGCCCCCTTGGATATTCGTCAGGGTTTGTTATACTCTGAGCTATATACATCGGGGCTTTTTGCGCAGGATGCTTGGGAACGCTACGCTTCTCTGTCAGCGGACCCTGCTTACGACACGCAAAGACGCGCTGTGTCGCGACCAGGGTCTTCGCAGTCCCGTCCTTCTGCCGGTCCTCTTCGGGGTGCTGCCGCCAATGCTGCCGCCAAGAAAGGGCGCAGGAAAGGGAAGTTGCCGGCCAGAGCGTCGGTTCCGCCTCGCACTTCTGCTCCTGCTCCCTTTCATCCCCGCCGTGAAGGGGCTGGCCAGCCTTCCACTTCCGGCCGCACTTCGACGGGGTCAGACGCACGACGGACAGGGGATGGGGTGACCTGCCCTTTTCGGCGAGGTGGGGGGGGTAGAGGTGGTCAACGTGGCTCTTATGACCGCAGGGACCGTACCGGGGGACCCTCCACGTCAAAAAATGTGTAGGTTCTCCAGGTCGGTCTCCTCCTTGTTCTCCTTCTCGCCTCGCAGAAAGGGTCGCTCACCTCATCTCGGGGGCTCCCACAGGTCGTTTTCGCCCTTGCGCCCCTCGGTGGCCGCGAGGGACGTGGGGGCGGAAGATTGCACGGAGGGGTCTCACCTGGAGATGGAAGTCCAGACCCCCACTCAGCTCTTGTCAACGAAGCCGGCCTGTCTCTTCGGAGGTGGCCGACGTGATTACGTCCATGCACGAGCAGGGAATCGTCAAGGAGGTGAAAGCCGGTCAACCGGTTTTCCTCTCCCGTGTTTTTCTGGTACCGAAGAAGGACTGCGACGCGATGCGACCGGTGGTGGATCTGTCGGCCCTCAACGGGCACATCGTGAACACGCGGTTTCGGATGCTGACGGTGCACCAGGTACGACTGGCCCTGCGACCTCTGTTGTGGGTGGTGTCGCTGGACCTTAAGGATGCGTATTGGCACGTTCCTATCCATCCTCGTTTCCAGCGATTCTTGGCCGTTCAGACTTCCGATCGTGTGTTCATGTTCGACAGACTTCCCTTCGGTCTCAACATCGCGCCGCGGATCTTCTCGAAACTGGTGAAGCAGGCTCTGGATCCTCTCCTCAGGAGCGGCCTCCAGATCCTGTTTTACTTGGACGACTGGTTGATAGTTTCAGACACCCTAGAACAGTGCGTCCACGACACCCTCACAGTAGTTCGACACATCACACAGTTAGGGTTCAAAGTCAATATTCCCAAGTCACGCCTGACCCCGTCGCGTGTCGTGACGTGGGTAGGTCTCGAATGGGATCTGTCCAACGCTACGGTAACCCAGAGTCAGCCAAACGCGGTGAAACTTCGCAGGAAGGTCTTCACCGTGTTGCACTCGGTCTCCCTCACGAGGAGGATCTGGGACTCGTTAGTGGGTTCACTTAATTGGGCTGCTCTGACCATTCCCTTAGGGAGGCTCAGGCTGCACCGCCTAGTACTCATGGGCAACAAGGTGTTTCCGTTGGCCCCTATGGATCGGCTCATGCCGATCCCGCGTACCATTCACAGACACTTAGGACACTGGGTTGCTCGGGGCACGCTCTCTGCGGCTGTGCCCTGGACCGCCCCCCCGCCGACGATCTGGGTGGATACGGATGCGTCGAGCGAGGTAGGGTGGGGTTACCAATCCAACCTGGGACATCAACATCACGGCAGATGGGTGGGACACACACACCTACACATCAATGCCCTCGAACTGTTGGTTCCCTTGTTCTTCCTGCGGGACCACGCGCTGGCCCTTCGGGGCCAGTCGGTGGCCTTCCGGATGGACAATCAGACAGCTGTCCACTGTATCCAAAAGCAGGGGTCCTCCAGGTCTTTGACTCTGTTGGGGATCTCCGAGAAGTTGTTCTTCCTCGCGAACCGACACAACATCTCCCTGCACGCCTCCTACCTGCCCGGGACTGCCAACCTATGGGCGGACGCCCTGTCGAGAGGACAGGGCGTTCTTGTAGAATGGGCAATGAAACAGACTGTATTCGACGACCTCGCGGCTTCCTGGGGTGTTCCGGAGGTCGACTTGTTCGCATCGAAGGAGACGCGCAAGTTGCCTCGGTACCTATCCCTCCGGACTCGTACTCCGGAGGGGGGTCCGGACGCTTTCATGGAAGACTGGAGCAGGTGGCAGTCGATATACATATTTCCGCCACCAGACGCACTGTTGTTGTGCGAAGTCATCGCGAGGCTGCGGCTGTACCGCGGCAGAGTCTGGCTCATAGCTCCTCTGTGGCCGGCCCAGGCTTGGTACTCCCAGTTGAAGCGGTGGTGCCCGAGTCCGGTCCCTCTCCCTCTCTCACACTTCCACTTGAGCCAGGTTGGAGACCTACGGACCTCGTTGGCCTTCGCATCGTGGATGTTCGTGAGGCGCGGTGGCTCCCAGTCCACGGACGGGACCTGACTGACTTCCTGAAGCGTTCATGGACGTCTTCGACTTGGGGGACTTACGAGTCCCACTGGAGGTCTTTTACTAGGTGGATACAGGACACTCGCCAGACTGTTAGCTCTCCTTCCCTCGTCCTACACTACTTGTTTCACCTCTTCCGTACACGTCGCTTTCAAGTCAACACTATACGTAACCACTTGTCTGCCATCCGGGAGGTCTTTGAGTCCGTCACTGGGCTGGTCGTTCCGCCGAAGGAGCTGGATTCCTTCATGAAGGCTGCCTTCAGGGAGCGCCCGCCTCCGCGCCAGATCCCTCCTCAGTGGGATCTGGGGCGTGCTCTGGACCTTCTGGCTTCACACACATATACACGGGACACTACACCGGTTCAGTTGCTCGAGCGTACACTCTTCCTTGTCGCTCTGGCCACTGGGGATAGGGTGTCTGAACTAGCTGCCATGTCGCGGTCCCAGGAATGCATGCGATTCTCCCCGTCCTTGAATGTCGTCACGTTAGCCCCCTCCCCTCATTTTGTTGCCAAGAATGAGAGAGAGACCCACGTTTTCAAGCCTTTCACCATCCAGGCTTTAAAGCGTGGGCATACTCACTATGTGTTGTGCCCGGTGCAGGCCTTGCACTCCTATGTTGAGTCTGTGGCTCCGACTTCGGGTACTGCTGTGTGGGTGTCTCCTCGGACTGGTGGGAGGCTCTCGAAGGTACAGATAGGACGCCACATTTGTCGGGTCATTCGTGCCAGTAACCCTGCTTGTCGGGGTTCTGCGCACGATGTGCGGTCCTTTGCTGCCTCCTTACGGTTCCTGCAGACTCGTTCGTTGCCTGACGTCGCCTCGGCGGGTTTGTGGTCTTCTGTCCATACCTTCGTCTCCTCCTACCTCTCCATGTCCATTGTTAGACCCCCTCGGCCTGTGATAGCTCTCGGGAGTCGTGTTTCCTAGAGCTCTAGCGAAGTTGCCTGGTCTTCCCCCCTTGTCACTCTTTCTTTTACTTTGTTTTCTTTGAAAGGGGGGGGGGGGAGTACGGGTTTGCAACACTGGATTGCAAGTTTGGGATTATGTTATATGTATACAGTACATAAGTGTTTTTTGCCAACTTGAAAATTGTGTTTTATTTTTGTGTTCCATGTTTTTGTTCGTTTTGGAAGAAAAGGGATTTTGTGTACAGTACTTTTTGGTTTAAGACGAGTCTATGGTTTTGCATTACTATGAATGACGGGCACGTGTTAAAACTGCTCTTTTTAGCTACTCCTCAGTTTTTCACTCTTTTCTTAAACTCTCTTGTTTAACTTGTGTTTCTTTGTCATTCATAATTTTGTCTTATGCATTGTTTTTTTTGGTATGTTGGGCTTGGATGTCCTCCTCCTATTTGTTATGCAGCCTTGACGTTGGATTTGCCAAGACTACTAACAAATTGGGAGGTTTGACGTACCTCCCAACCTACCAAATAGGAAAACCTACTATTTGGTAGTAGTCTTGGAAAATCCAACGTACATAATACCCTCCCTCACGCCGGACCCCTGCCCAACCGCGTTCTTCTGCTGACGTGAGATGTGATGACAAGAGAGGGTCGCTCATGCGCACGTTCGACAGGGATCTGCGCATGACGGAATACGGGATGGGCCTTGAGCGGTAACTAAGGTAAACCCCTTTTTCTTCTCTTCTATGCTTTTTTCACCTTCGGTGGTAGTTTTGGTTAATGTACAACGTCTCCTAGAGCAAGATAAGGAGTAGACTCTAGACGTTTTCTTTTTAACCGCGGTTGGAATGACGACATAGTAGTCAAAATAGACAAGTCGTCATTGCAATTAGGTTAATAGCCTTGACGTTGGATTTTCCAAGACTACTACCAAATAGTAGGTTTTCCTATTTGGTAGGTTGGGAGGTACGTCAAACCTCCCAATATCACTTCATCTTGGGACGATACCGCTCTCGCAGATTAACCTTACCGTTCACGAGCCAAATACGGGGGTGGGGGATACTAATTAGTATTGATAAATAGAAACGGTTTGAATATCAAGACGCAAATTACACAGTGCACTAATGACATTATAATACACGTTGTGTGAAACATATACACCGCTGATGTTAAATTAACCGGGTGTAAGATTAAGCGGGTGTAAAAATAAGCGGGTGTAATGACGACATGTTGGCCGAGGGCTGGAATGACGTCATCGCTGAGGCCCGCCTTGGCTGATGACGTCACGATAATCAACAACCAATCACAAGCAAGGATACACAACGTCTTGGCTTGGTTAATCAAGATGGCTATATTCTAGTTAATCTCCGTGTTTCAACCCCTCTCTTTCCCTGATATATTTCATACCCTCCCCAGCTATCGGGGTTTAGTATTGTTGAGGTAAGTGAAGAAAATAACTAAGAGATATGAGGATATAAATAAGGATCCTTAGTTAATGGGCAAACAAAATACGGTGACTACCACTACATAGGATCTTACCAGGGAGTCTTCTCATGCATAGTATTGGCAGCAGTTCTCTGAACTTTCCCCAGCTGCATCTAATTCTAGCGATAGTGGTGGCCTTGGCCTCACTACCGGTGGAGATATTATATCCCAAGTATCATAACTTGTTCACCATCTCCAGCGACCTTATTCTTATTTATTAACGGATTCTCCTACCTTCTCTATTTATCCCATCATTCGCTTTCTTTCCTCCTCCTCCTCTCTCATCAATGAAATCTGATTAGTGCACCAACTCGCACTGATATATATCTATTCCCGCTGAACCCTTAGCTCAGGCTAAGGCCAGCCCTATGAGAGTCTCGTAATGTGACTCTGTGGTCTGGTTAAACTACTGTATTAAAAAAAAAAAAAAAAAAAAAAAAAAAATCTCCAGCGACTCGTTGCCAAAGTTTACACTCTCGAGCTGGTCATTCAACACAAGCTCACCTTTGCATACTATACGTAGAAATTTCTCAACTCTCGACTTCTTCCTTGGCAGAGGTCCCTTTATTCTAGTAAAGCGCTTATTCCCATATACCCAGCAATGGCAGACGCAGATGAACATAGGTTGCACTGGATAGGTTAAAGCCGATATTGCTTGTTATGGAGACGTAAATGAAAAAGACTAGATTATATTTTTTCAGAGTGTAAAATATATTTGGTAGGAAAACATCTTTGTGGTGCTCCAAATTAATCTGTGCAATGACTGTGATGCTGTCTAATATAGTTTCTGTAGACAGTTTTACAATGATGATTCTTGTTTTTGTATATATACTGGTTTATTTGTTTAGTTTTCATTTATCGTTTGTGATGACATTTTATACATTTGCAGTCAAGATCAATATTTTGTCCCGCAGCCTTGCTCATAAACTGTGTACAGTACTACACTCCATTCATTATGACAAATCTAGAAATCCCCACCCCAACCATTTAGAATTCTTAAAGGAATTAAACAAGTGACCACTTGCAAGTTTCAGGCTATTAGGAAGTTGGAGCTGTAGTCATCAATATTTAGAAGAATAACTTGCCAAATAATAGTTGTAGGGAATATATAGATAACAAAATCGCACTTGACAAACTTTCTGTCCACCACAAAAAAAATATATATTTAACATGTATTTCTGCTAAATATTGATTTGTATGGCTCCAACTTCCTTATACTGTACAGTAGACTGAAACTTTCAAGTTGTCAATTGTACTATCATACCTACCGTTTAGGAAGAGTCGGACAATAAATAGATGTGGAAGTTTATAGCCCATTTGTTCAAGTTCTCCCTGAGTTACAGGGAGTCTTGGTACCTCACCTATGTTCACCTATGTGGAGTTCGCCACTCTTGCTAGTGGCACCGAGGAGCGCACCGCCCTTCGTTGTTGTAGCGTAATGCTACCATATATACTCATTAGTTTTATTGATTTCATTAATTAAGTTAATTGTAAGTTTATTGGTGGGTTGGTGAATAAATATGAATTAGTACTACAGTATAATATGTTTCAAGTTATAGGAGTGTCGAGTTAACACTATCTGGTCCTACCTTTTGTGGGTTATTATGATATTTTGCTTGCTTTTGCCATTTTTAAGCAATTTATTATAGTTTGTCCCCTAGGCCAACAAAAATGCCTTCCCAGACTTCCTACAAACTGAAAAATGTCCACCCAGATCCCTTTCAACTTAAAGTTTTACATTTTTTGATAGAAAAATGTCCCGGCTGAAGGTCATTTACATCCAAGTTACAGGCTCGCTATCGCTCGCCCAGAAAAAAATAACCTGAATGGGTTATTATCGGTCATATTATCGCCAAACCAATGGAGTGAAATGTCTTAAAATGTCCAAACTAATGGAGCAAAATAGGGGAGGCCTCTAAAGATCACCCCGGACCAAATAGGGTTAATGTTACTTTCTCTATTTCACACAAGTTATTATCCAGGTTTTGGGCAAACTATTGATACTGACTGTGCTCAGTTTCTTATGTATACCCTGTTCCAAGTAAGTAGGCCAAAACTATTGAACATTAACCTCTATAACTCACAAACGACTGGAGTAATCAAGCTAATATTTCTACCATTTTGGGAAGGGTCAGCCAGGGAATAAGGTGTGGAAATTTACAGCCCATTTGCTCTAACTGTATTTGAGTTACTGACGTTAGGATTCACAATTTCTGGACTACCTATTTGGAACAGGGTATAGTGCTGATTTATCGTTTGAGTGTGCTATTGTAGGGGAATTACCGCTTCAGTGAGTTGACCTAATATCTGCTCTATTATGGCTAACTCTAGATGATTTTATTCACCTTAGGAGTGATGATGTAATATACTGTAGTCCTGTTTACTTTACCTCGCGGAAAATGTTATCACTTTGTAGCTGATGCCTCAATATGTAGTACGTTACCAAAATTATACCTTACCTAAAGAACAAACCATACGAGGAGCGTCTTAGAGAATTAAATCTATTTCCTTTAACCCAGCGCAGATTAAGAGGCGACTTACTTCAAGTGTTAAAAATCATCAAAGGCATCGACAATATGAACTGTAATAAATATTTCACTATCGACCAATCAAATTACACACGGGGGAACGGTTGCAAAATTATTGGTAAATCTCTTAACTCGCACGAGTCTAAGAATTTCTTCTTCAATCAAGTGGTCAACTTGTGGAATGGGCTTCCTGCCTGCTGAGACCGAAAGCTCTCCGGGAGGTCTGGGACCTGGGAATCTTTTGCTGGAAGACCCCAAATGGGCCTGGGTCTCTGGGTCTTCTCCTGGCCCTAGATATTTGTGATTTTTTTTCTTCTGCTCGGGCTCTGTCTCGAGTTGGCCAACCCCAGCTATGGGGTATGTGCCTGAGTATATACTGTACATAAATACATTAATAATGCTATCAATGATCAAATTATTTTGAATATCATAAACAGCATTACCACAAAATATTTGTATGTACAGTAATATGTTTACTCTATTGCCTATTTTTTTTTTTTTTTATATACAGTATACATGTGAAGCTATAATTATTGCTGGCTTTATCTGCTGTAGTGATCACAGAATGATTGTGTAAATTTACAAAATCCAAGAGATTGAATTAATTTTTTAAAGATTGTTTTTTAAATTTTGTATTATCTTGATTAAGATTTTTGACCATGCTCCCTTGCATCACAGTGGACATTATCAACTCTGTGTAAGCAGAGTTTGGTATCGCCCCCCCGTATAGTGGGTACCACACGAAAAAAATGTCTGTCGTCGTTGTCGTTGTCCGTCTGTCTCGGAACTCCTCCTAGACCGTTGGACGGATTTTCACCAAATTTCACACAAACATTTGTTGCGTGAATGCAAATGTCAGTCAAAATAGATTTTTTTAATTTATGCAATAGTTATGATTTTAGGTCCAATTTATGGTTTTGCCCCCCCCCTCCCCCACCTCCTGGAGCAATGATGGCGTTCTGGGAGCAAAATCATCTCGCTACGTATTTGCTAGGTTAAGTTAGTTTAGTTGGCATTAGAAGTGATGGTAGTAATATTTGGATTTATGGTGATAGTAGTGATAATGGTGATAATTGTAGTGATGATGGTTGTAGTTGTATTGATGATGATGACAGTAGTAGATATGATGGTGACAGTAGTAGTAATGATGGTCATAATAGTAGTGATGATGGTGACAAGTAATGATGATAGTTGTAGTGATAATAATGACAGTAGTGATGATGGTAGTGACGATGGTGTGAGTATTAGTGATGATGGTGAGTAGTAGTGAGGATGGTGAAATTTGTAGTGATGATGACGATAGTTGTGGTGATGAAGTTCATAGTAATGGTGATGATGGCAGTAGTAGTTATTATGGTGACAGTAGAATAAATTATGGTAATATTTGTGACAGTAATAATGATGATGGTTATAGTAGTAGTGATGATGTTGTTGTTGTTGTTGTTCCCCAAGCTGCCTGGCCGAACAGCCCCAAGGCAGTAGTGATGATGTTAACAGTAGTAATGATGATTGTAAGATGGTGGTGATGATATTAGTAATGATGGTTGTTGTTGTTGTTCCCCAAGCTGCCTGGCCGAACAGCCCCAAGGCCCCGAGCAAGGCCAAGGCCATAACATGATGGTTGATAGTTGTAGTATCAATGATGATAGTAGTGATTAAGATGCTAGTGACAATGGACAGTGATGATGGTGAGAGTAGTAGTGATAATTGTAATTGTAGTAGTGATGATGATCATAGTAATGGTGATGATGACAGTACTCGTGATGATTGTGGCAGTTGTAGTGATGATGGCAGTAGTAGTGATTATGTTGATTGTGATTGATGATGGTATTAGTAGTGATGATGGTAACCCATCGCAGAGTTGGGTATGCCGTTTTGATTTTGGGCAAAACGGCACGTCTACTTTATTTAACATTATCTTTTAAGGGGGCATAGTTAGTTTTTGTGGCCCCCCTTCTCCCTTGTCTGTAGCCCCATTAGTTTTGAGATTTTAAGACGTTCAGCCCATTAGTTTGGGGATTATAACACCTTTCGCCCAATTTTGTTATAAATGTTAAGACCTTTTGTGCCATTTAGGTGTAATTTTTTTCCTGGCGAGCGAAAGCGAGCCTGTAATTTTAAGAGAAACCGGCCTTCAGCCTGGACATTTTTCTACTGAAAAATGTACAAATTTATCTTGAAGGGGGTCTAGGGGATGTTTTTTAAGCTTCATGGAGGTCTAGCGAGGAAACTAAAAAATAAATGTATAGGCCTACGTAAATAAATATACCAAAAAAACAGCCCCTATCCCCTTAACAATACAGGTATAATTATTTAAATATGACGAGAATACGTTAATTTCGGTGTGAGTATCCTAGGTTCGAGTCCTTGGAGTACCACATGTATTCATTACTTTCATAGATTTCATTAGTTAGGTTTATTTGTAAATTAATTGGTGGGTTGGTGAAAACTAATATGAATATATGTGGGACTAATTTGCTTGGGGAGCAAATTCACTTACTCATATAGTGATGTACATTCTATGTGATGCTTTTGTGTTCTTTTATTTAAATTTTTTATTTTGCTAAATCGTTATTTTCACATAGTGATTGTTATGCCCTGTTTTTCTACAGGTTTAACTTGGGTAATGTGAGTTCTAAATTGACTGGGTATATAAGGCTGCATGCACAATACAAGATATGAGGAATAGAGAACACAAAGAAACACATGGTAGCAAGTTACATGATCACGTTTATTGATATACCACTGCAGAATACTTGTGTAAGACAATATAATAGAATTGAACAACACTAGCATAAGTGGATCTGGATGGAACCTAGTCTCCCACTTCCAACGTTCAGGTATTAATCTTCTGATCACTGGCTTTGATTTCACAGGTTTATATACCGAAGACCATCAATGTTACTTATGGATTCATATTCACTGTTAGATTTATTACTGGTAGCTCTGGTGCACAAGTAGTAGTTCACAGGCTAGATTAGACACGTATTTTAGAGCACGGGAATTCTAGTAACCTCAGGGGGTACTGATCTAAGTTTTATATCCTTGTCTCAGAAATACATAGAACGCAAATCAGTGGGCGAACGTTAGATATCACCAGAGTTTTAATATTTGAATAAGGTAATTACGAGAGTCAAGGTCGCCTGTTAATTAAAGAGCACTGATCGCTTAGTACGTCCCAAATGGAATGGTTAAGTATGAATTACACTGGGCAAGGTCTTAGCCACTTCGTAGAAATATTAATTAGTGAATCTAAAACAGCACAGTAATATGTAGTACTGCTAAAGGGAATCTTGGGTAGTATCTGATGGGTCTGGTCCTGGTTATCTTGCGTCCATGATGTTGGGGGCTAACGACTGGTTCCGCGGCCGTCCAGGGGGGCCATATGTGTGAAGTTCTTCAATACGTGGGCAGGTCCTTCTATCCAAATCTGCCACGGAGTCTGCCGGCTCTGGGATCTCACTCCGGAACAACACAAGGGCAGAGCTAGAAATTAACTGCAGGGTAGTGACCCCTGGTTGGTGTCTAGCTTTCAACTGATTTGACTGGGGGCGGGAGTTAGATTTATAGGCTCGGTTCTGGACCCTGTAGACAGTAGGGATCTCGAGTCTTATGGACTTAATTGAGCTCTCAATAGATATGGGGACTAGGTAAGATGGTATTTACTGTTGTGGCACAGGGCGATAGGAAGCCTTTATATTTTCATATAACTGAGCCTTAGTAAGAGGTACTATTTTGGCTATACTGGACGTATTTAGGGGAGAGAGACTGGATCTACTTTGCGAGGAGGATGGGGACAGCTGTGATAGGAGCGTCTCTCTAGATTGTTCAATCTTCATTCTATGGTATAGCTGAGGTGCTAATTTAGTGATCAGAGCATGCAAGAAAGGTAAATGGTTTATTGTGAGTTAATAGAGGTTAGTAAAGGTGTTAGTCATTCATGGTTAGTTCATTGATAGGAAGAATTCCTGTGCTACCTGGCAATGACTCGAAAGTCAAAACAGGGGCCAGGTATACCTCCGCGGGGGTGGGGGTCTCCCTCCTCGGGTGGGCAAAAAGGGGGAGCTGGGCGCCCTCTCTCTGATATAGTCGTCCGGCGGCTGTGGCTAGGGGCTTGCCATATCACCAGTGTTTGTAATAACCCTCTGTGTATGAGACAGATGTGAGTGTCTTTAATACCAAAACCGAAGGTGCCTTAGCTAGCTGGTTTTACTCGGCTGGTTGTTAATTGTAGGGTTTGCTGGATATGGTGGAGACTGGGTTGCTAACTCTGCCACATTTATCTGGAAGTATGGCAATAGAAGTTAGTTACTGGCGGGGCGGCTAGCCTCGCACCGACGACCATTGGGTGCAGGGTTGTGAATGTGTTGTAAGAGAATAGATGGCATGCAAGGGGCTAGTCAAGTTCTAATGTTGTTCTGGCCTACTAAGTGAAGGTAGGCTGGATAGGAGTATATATATAAAAGGTTGGAGAGCGTTAGTAACGGACAATTCAAGGATCTTCAAGAGGTATGAGAGAGAGGCTAGGTCGGACAAGAGTCGAGAAGCGCGGGTGTCTTAATGAGAGGGGGGGGAGAGTTCAAGGGCTACAGGGAAATTTTGCCCCTAAGGTCCCTGGGCGTGGGGGTGGCATTAGGCTACAATTGATATGGAAGTTTGAAAAGGCAGTAGAATACGTTAGCCAAATGCTACCGGGGAATGCAACTATGGGGTGGTATAGGAGTCTGGAAAAGATAGAGTTATGTGATCAGTCCGAGGGTTATGGATGCTATTAGTTGGCCCTGGGAACTGCGTTTTCTATTAAATATAAATATCAGCAACAGCGGCAGTTCGTAGGGGTACTTAGTTATTGTTTCGGGGTACTTATGACAGATACTGATAACCAGGTTATCTTATATAATCTCTGGTTGGGGTAAGAGGTGTAAGACACGAAGTAAATTGGCGTAGTGTGGACTGTGGATACGAAGGAGGCAAGAGGAAGACGTATGACAATTGTGGAAAGTAAATGGAAAAAGGTGAACACAATGGCGGATAAAATACTTAACCTAAAGGATTGCATACATCGATGAACGATGACATTATAGTCGTCGTCCTAATAAGGTGATGAAACCTGGTTGATCTGTACTTGGCACAATACGACACAAGGACACTGCCGCTATGTCGCATCAATGCTGGTGGCAGTTAATATTATAGACTTAGTTACTAGAGGAACAATGCAAGGGGCGACTGAGCACGGGTTACACATATCTATACTCGTCATGGAAAATGATATAAGAGGTCTAGGGACAAGCGTGGGTGTTTGAACTTCTAAGATATATAACATCTACTTCTCGGATGCAAGAACATACATAGATATAATTATGGCTGTCTGATGTGTTGGCATTGGCTCAACGTCGGGACAGGCATGGGTGTTTTTAATATGAATGTATATTCCTGTTCATCATCTTTGTAGCAAGGACAGTGCCGCTATGTCGTATCAATGCTGGTGGCAGTTAATATTATAGACTTAGTTACTAGAGGAACAATGCAAGGGGCGACTGAGCACGGGTTAACATATCTATACTCGTCATGGAAAATGATATACGAGGTCTAGGGACAGCGTGGGTGTTTTAACTTCTAAGATATATAACATCTACTTCTCGGATGCAAGAACATACATAGATATAATTATGGCTGTCTGATGTGTTGGCATTGGCTCAACGTCGGGACAGGCATGGGTGTTTTTAATATGAATGTATATTCCTGTTCATCATCTTTGTAGTTAGGAGTGTAGGACACGAGGGGGTTAGTGTACGTGAGGTGTGGAAAATGGTCAGTTTAGAAAAGGTAAATGGGTGTGTCCTGGAGCTGTTTAGCCCTGCGGGCTTGGGCCTGTCTGAAATGGCTGGCTCGGTCAGCTGGTCCTTTCGTTCTGTGGACCTTTCCTTTGGTGTTTCTGTGTGGTGTTCGTTCATGGCTTCTGTGGTGGGCTTCTCGTTCTGGGGCATTTTACTTCCCTCTCCTTCATTATAGGCTCGTCCTCGAGCCTCAAGGGTGAAGTAAAAAGAAGCATAGTCAGAAAAGTGTAGGTTAACAAGAAAAGTAGTATGACTAAGGGAAAAAAATAATATATACAGTATATGGAAAACATGTAAATTTAAGAAAGGACAGATAATTAAGAACACAGGAAATTAAGAAGAGGTAAAGTGTTTAACAATGTATAAAGCAAATTTAAAAGATAGTCAGAAAAGTGTAGGTAACAAGAAAAGTAGTATGACTAAGGAAAACAAAATATAGTATATACAGTATATGGAAAACATGTAAATTTATAGAATCATGCCCAATCGCCTAGGAATTGAAAAAAAAAGAAAAAAAAAAAAGTAAAGTACAATAATATCCTCATCATGAATGAATGAATGAATGAAAAAATTATACATTTTAATGGGAAGTGAAGCTAGGAATCTAGGTCAAGAGTGGTAGGGAGGCTGGACTGTGGACGAGCCGGCATGACCCACCTCCTCTACCAATCCTGATTTTAAGTGAATATTGGGGTGGATCTACCGTTAGTTCTTGTCGTTAGGAATGTGGGTCTGGGGGCGAGCTGGCCCGGGGCCAGTTTTGGAGGGGGGGTCTAAGTGGTTTCGGTCGGGGGTAGTGATAGGGGGGTTTTAAAGATGAAATGGGCAGGTCGAGTCGGGGTTGTTGTTGCGGAAGAGGTTGGTGCTGGGGAGGGGTTGAATTGTGTAGAGAGTTGTGGTCGTGAGTGGGGTTTGGGGACGGGTGAGTAAGGCTGAAGGTTGAGAGTTTACTATGATGAGGTGGTTTGGAGGTTTGGGGTGTGGGGATTTGATAGGGAGATGGTGGGGGGGGGGGTCTGGGCAGGCAGGGTTGTGGTTTGAGAGGGGTTGAATTTAGACTGATTTTATTTCCGGGAGAGACATGGATGGGATTTCGAGGAGTGGTTGAAGTTGAGAGGTTGATTATGTTGTTTGGGGCGAGAGAGAGAGTATTTTGGGGTTTAGCCAAGGTGGAAAAAGTTTTGTGGTTGGATTGGGATGGGAGTGGTATTTCGTCGAGCGGGATCTTTGGGGGGGGAATTTGGGGCGGGTGGGGTAACGGTGAAGAGGGGGAGGTTGAAAGTTTAGCTGGGCTCATGATGGTGGGGGACCGACTGGTGAGTAGGTGTTCGGTACGCATGAGGGGGGGGAAATCACTTTGGTGGGGGTCACGCGTGAGGGGGGGATTAACGGCGCGTGTGGGAGGATCAGAGTGGTGGGGTGTGTCGGTGGTAGTGACGGTTTGCTTAGAGGTTATCGGGGGTTGGTGGGTTTGTCTGTCATGAGGGGGTGAGTCAAGTGTGGGGTTTTGAAGTTTATTAGGTGTGTGAATTGTGGGGGGGTGGAAGGAAGCTACTGACGGAAAACTGTCACACGGGAAATTTTGTTGGTGGGGAAATAGCTGAGCATTTCTGGGGGAAGGGGGGGAACATGGTTTGGTCCCTAGGTCGTCACGCGTGAGGGGAGGATTAACGGCGCGTGTGGGAGGGTCAGGGTGGTGAGAGGTGAGCGAGTTAGGAAACGGGATTTGTTGGGGGGACTGCGGCGGGTTGGTGGGGGAAGAGTTAGGTGTAGAACAGGGGTTATTGGTAGAGGACTGATGTATTGATTTGGGGTTGTTAACAGGACGAATTTTAGGAATCTTCTTGGTGGCAGTCACGGTCTGGTTAGCGGTTATCTGGGGTTGGTGGGTTTGTTTGACATTAACAGGACGAGTTTGGGGAATTTTCTTGGTGGCAGTCTCGGTCTGGTTAGAGGTTATCTGGGACTGGTGAGTTTGTTTGACATGAGAGGGCGAGTCAAGTTTCGGGGTTTCGAAGTTTTCTAGGGGTGTGAATTGTGTGGGGGTGGAAGGGAGCTACTGACTGAAAACTGTCACAAGCTACCGACGGAAAACTGTCACAAGGGAAATTTTGTTGGTGGGGGGATAGCTGAACATTTCTGGGGTCATGGGGAAAATATGTTGTGGTAGGCCTACATAGGTAGGCATAGCTAGAATACGGGGCTTGTTGGGGGGGGCTGCGGAGGGTTGGTGGGGGAAGAGTTCACTGGGGTTGGACTTTCACCGGAAGTCATTTTGGAAGGGTGCACGGAGTCTTGGATAGGGGCTGAAGGGTTGGATAGGGGATTCATCGAACTGCGTAGGCATTCTTCTCTGATGGAGAGCATATGTTCTTCGAATAAGCCATACGGGTCGAGATGGGCGGTGATGGGGGGTGGGAGGATGTTTAACAAAGCGGTGAATAAGAGTTCATTTTGTTGGTCGTAATCTTCATAGCTATACGTGGTCCTCACGTATCTGTAGAGTTGTATGAGGGTCACATTTATATCCCCTTCATACTTGATCTCGTCGACTTTTATTATTTTGGGGGCGACGGGGGAACCCAAAAGTGGATCTAAAGTCCGGATCACGAAGGATCGAAACTGGTTCCAGGTACTCTCTGGCGTATTCTGTGTCACCATTTGGTGAATAAATTCTTTAAAGGTAGGCTTATCAACAAGTTGGGAAACGGCTTCTCCCAACTGTATAATATGCAAAATTGCCATGGCGATTTTTTCGCGGTCATTATGAAGTACCACATCGTACACTGGCTTTATTATGTCTAAGTAACTGGTGATATCATATGTGTTTACATCATACTTGGGAATGTGTGCGAGTGGCTGAAGATTTCGCGATGTTGCCATGCTTCTACTGTTCCAAACTTGCAGTGTAATGCAACCTTTTATCCGAATCAAGAACCACCGCTGCCGCCAATGTTATGCCCTGTTTTTCTACAGGTTTAACTTGGGTAATGTGAGTTCTAAATTGACTGGGTATATAAGGCTGCATGCACAATACAAGATATGAGGAATAGAGATCACAAAGAAACACATGGTAGCAAGTTACATGATCACGTTTATTGATATACCACTGCAGAATACTTGTGTAAGACAATATAATAGAATTGAACAACACTAGCATAAGTGGATCTGGATGGAACCTAGTCTCCCACTTCCAACGTTCAGGTATTAATCTTCTGATCACTGGCTTTGATTTCACAGGTTTATATACCGAAGACCATCAATGTTACTTATGGATTCATATTCACTGTTAGATTTATTACTGGTAGCTCTGGTGCACAAGTAGTAGTTCACAGACTAGATTAGACACGTATTTTAGAGCACGGGAATTCTAGTAACCTCAGGGGGTACTGATCTAAGTTTTATATCCTTGTCTCAGAAATACATAGAACGCAAATCAGTGGGCGAACGTTAGATATCACTAGAGTTTTAATATCTGAATAAGGTAATTACGAGAGTCAAGGTCGCCTGTTAATTAAAGAGCACTGATCGCTTAGTACGTCCCAAATGGAATGGTTAAGTATGAATTACACTGGGCAAGGTCTTAGCCACTTCGTAGAAATATTAATTAGTGAATCTAAAACAGCACAGTAATATGTAGTACTGCTAAAGGGAATCTTGGGTAGTATCTGATGGGTCTGGTCCTGGTTATCTTGCGTCCATGATGTTGGGGGCTAACGACTGGTTCCGCGGCCGTCCAGGGGGGCCATATGTGTGAAGTTCTTCAATACGTGGGCAGGTCCTTCTATCCAAATCTGCCACGGAGTCTGCCGGCTCTGGGATCTCACTCCGGAACAACACAAGGGCAGAGCTAGAAATTAACTGCAGGGTAGTGACCCCTGGTTGGTGTCTAGCTTTCAACTGATTTGACTGGGGGCGGGAGTTAGATTTATAGGCTCGGTTCTGGACCCTGTAGACAGTAGGGATCTCGAGTCTTATGGACTTAATTGAGCTCTCAATAGATATGGGGACTAGGTAAGATGGTATTTACTGTTGTGGCACAGGGCGATAGGAAGCCTTTATATTTTCATATAACTGAGCCTTAGTAAGAGGTACTATTTTGGCTATACTGGACGTATTTAGGGGAGAGAGACTGGATCTACTTTGCGAGGAGGATGGGGACAGCTGTGATAGGAGCGTCTCTCTAGATTGTTCAATCTTCATTCTATGGTATAGCTGAGGTGCTAATTTAGTGATCAGAGCATGCAAGAAAGGTAAATTGTTTATTGTGAGTTAATAGAGGTTAGTAAAGGTGTTAGTCATTCATGGTTAGTTCATTGATAGGAAGAATTCCTGTGCTACCTGGCAATGACTCGAAAGTCAAAACAGGGGCCAGGTATACCTCCGCGGGGGTGGGGGTCTCCCTCCTCGGGTGGGCAAAAAGGGGGAGCTGGGCGCCCTCTCTCTGATATAGTCGTCCGGCGGCTGTGGCTAGGGGCTTGCCATATCACCAGTGTTTGTAATAACCCTCTGTGTATGAGACAGATGTGAGTGTCTTTAATACCAAAACCGAAGGTGCCTTAGCTAGCTGGTTTTACTCGGCTGGTTGTTAATTGTAGGGTTTGCTGGATATGGTGGAGACTGGGTGTTAACTCTGCCACATTTATCTGGAAGTATGGCAATAGAAGTTAGTTACTGGCGGGGCGGCTAGCCTCGCACCGACGACCATTGGGTGCAGGGTTGTGAATGTGTTGTAAGAGAATAGATGGCATGCAAGGGGCTAGTAAAGTTCTAATGTTGTTCTGGCCTACTAAGTGAAGGTAGGCTGGATAGGAGTATATATATAAAAGGTTGGAGAGCGTTAGTAACGGACAATTCAAGGATCTTCAAGAGGTATGAGAGAGAGGCTAGGTCGGACAAGAGTCGAGAAGCGCGGGTGTCTTAATGAGAGGGGGGGGAGTTCAAGGGCTACAGGGAAATTTTGCCCCTAAGGTCCCTGGGCGTGGGGGTGGCATTAGGCTACAATTGATATGGAAGTTTGAAAAGGCAGTAGAATACGTTAGCCAAATGCTACCGGGGAATGCAACTATGGGGTGGTATAGGAGTCTGGAAAAGATAGAGTTATGTGATCAGTCCGAGGGTTATGGATACTATTAGTTGGCCCTGGGAACTGCGTTTTCTATTAAATATAAATATCAGCAACAGCGGCAGTTCGTAGGGGTACTTAGTTATTGTTTCGGGGTACTTATGACAGATACTGATAACCAGGTTATCTTATATAATCTCTGGTTGGGGTAAGAGGTGTAAGACACGAAGTAAATTGGCGTAGTGTGGACTGTGGATACGAAGGAGGCAAGGGGAAGACGTATGACAATTGTGGAAAGTAAATGGAAAAGGTGAACACAATGGCGGATAAAATACTTAACCTGAAGGATTGCATACATCGATGAACGATGACATTATAGTCGTCGTCCTAATAAGGTGATGAAACCTGGTTGATCTGTACTTGGCACAATACGACACAAGGACACTGCCGCTATGTCGCATCAATGCTGGTGGCAGTTAATATTATAGACTTAGTTACTAGAGGAACAATGCAAGGGGCGACTGAGCACGGGTTACACATATCTATACTCGTCATGGAAAATGATATAAGAGGTCTAGGGACAAGCGTGGGTGTTTGAACTTCTAAGATATATAACATCTACTTCTCGGATGCAAGAACATACATAGATATAATTATGGCTGTCTGATGTGTTGGCATTGGCTCAACGTCGGGACAGGCATGGGTGTTTTTAATATGAATGTATATTCCTGTTCATCATCTTTGTAGCAAGGACAGTGCCGCTATGTCGTATCAATGCTGGTGGCAGTTAATATTATAGACTTAGTTACTAGAGGAACAATGCAAGGGGCGACTGAGCACGGGTTACACATATCTATACTCGTCATGGAAAATGATATACGAGGTCTAGGGACAGCGTGGGTGTTTTAACTTCTAAGATATATAACATCTACTTCTCGGATGCAAGAACATACATAGATATAATTATGGCTGTCTGATGTGTTGGCATTGGCTCAACGTCGGGACAGGCATGGGTGTTTTTAATATGAATGTATATTCCTGTTCATCATCTTTGTAGTTAGGAGTGTAGGACACGAGGGGGTTAGTGTACGTGAGGTGTGGAAAATGGTCAGTTTAGAAAAGGTAAATGGGTGTGTCCTGGAGCTGTTTAGCCCTGCGGGCTTGGGCCTGTCTGAAATGGCTGGCTCGGTCAGCTGGTCCTTTCGTTCTGTGGACCTTTCCTTTGGTGTTTCTGTGTGGTGTTCGTTCATGGCTTCTGTGGTGGGCTTCTCGTTCTGGGGCATTTTAGTGATTTTGGTAATTTTTTTGTGTTTATATTGTGTCGTATCTGTTTTGGTTTGTTTATTTTGCAAGTTTTACATTATAATTTATGAAAACTAGTCTATAATATGATGCAGAGACATAGCAAGTTCTTATTTTTCTATTATTTCTTGAATTAAATCATCTGGCAGTAAATAGAGTGATATGAAAAACATTATCAGTTTGTATGAGCTTAGCAAGTTCTTATTTTTCTATTATTTCTTGAATTAAATCATCTGGCAGTAAATAGAGTGATATGAAAAACATTATCAGTTTGTATGAGCTTGTATCATAACCAAAGAATGTTACTGGTCTATCAGAGTGAGAGCTGAGCGATCTCTGCCATACCCATAGGAGCCAAAACGTCACATTTTTCCCTGCCTTGGAGTGGCTTCGGTCACCCTGGCTTTATTAGTGGTAAGCAGGGATGGTTTTGTGGGGCCGCTCATTTATGGCCTTGGCCTTGCTCAGGACCTTGGGGCTGTTCGTCCATACAGCCTGGGTAACAGCAACAACAACAACAACTGGTATACGATCAAGGTTTTTACATGAATAACAATTAAGTCGCCAATCACCATTGCATGAAAGTCACCATCATCATCATCTCCGACGCCTTGCTTCCTGCTATGAAACCCCTGCTATAGGATGGCCATTGCAGAAATACCTCCAGGCTACTTGTCCAGGCATTCTTCCTGTACCTGCTTCACTATGCTCATTCCTCTATGTGGAAGTTTTCCTTCAATTTATATTTTCACGTTTCCTATAACATTGGTGGTCTTCCACTAAACTCCTACTACCTATTTCTCTCTTTTGACTTATATGCATCTTTCTTGGTATTGCATCCTCATCCAATATTTGCACATAGCTATAGCACCAAGCGGCTCGCTTGGTGTAGTGACTAGCGTCTCGGACTTCCACCCAGAAGGCCCGGGTTCGCGCCCACGTTCGGCGCATTAAAGATTTTTCACAAGCACTGAGTCGTTACCATCCCTCATGAGCAAAGGGATGGGGTAGTAGTACAGGACCCCAATGGAAATACGCCAAATCGGCCTTATTGAGCTATCCTTAGCTAGCTTAGCATGCGCTAGCTTTAAGAACTATTATTATTATTATTATTATCACCACAAAGTACAGTACAGTACTGTACTACTTTCAACTCCACATATCCCTTTCAATGCCATTCCAAAAGACTTCATACTTTGCCATCTGCCTTATAAATTGCTTGTTCAACTATATAAATGTATTTTCTCAGGTTGTTTCTATTATGATTCAGTAGGATTAGGATGGTCTAGGGTAGACTAGCCCATTTGTATTCGATCGTCCAATTAGCATGCAATATGAATAAGTTTACAGTACTACCCATCAAAAAGTATTGCATTAGATTTTTTTATTTTGTTTGAAAAGGTTCAATAGTTAATGTACGTTTTGACAGAATAATAATAATAATAATAATAATAACACTAATAATAACACTATATTTCATGTGATCGCTCAGATGATGAGGATATGGGTCGTCAGCGAAGGCAACTTTACATGCAGGGAAATTCAATATTAAGAAAATTTCATATGTGCACATGGGATACAAAAATAACATTGTTCAACTCCTACTGCTCACCAATGTATACAGCACAACTATGGTGGAACTATAAGAAAATTACAGTGAATAGACTAAGTATCTCATATCACAATATCATGAAAATGTTTCTGGGGCTCTCAAAATATGAGTACAAGTACGCTATGTGCCTATATGAACTTACACTGTTACAAATCACTCATTAGAAAGCTAACATATAAATTCATTCAGCGCCTTAACACTTCTGAGAACAGGATCATTAAAATGCTACAAACTCCAAGCATAGTGTACACCTCCAGGATCCAGGCACACTGGAGGAAGTTGCTCTATATTTTTCATTAAGTAATGATTTCAGGTCTGCTACTCTACAGAATTAGCATACGGTACTGATCCTCATAGTGCAGTACAGTACCGATATTCCTATACTGTACTGTAGCAACATACTGTACCGGAAGCTAAATGATGTGAGGCATGGTACTGTACACATGGACAGTGGTTTTGGTAACACAGTAGTTTGATGACCACTGTTTTTGGTTGAGGCAGTGCTGTGAACTACATGATAGCAAGCTGGGTATTATTTAATTTCTTTTTATTTTATGTAGCCTATGTACAGTAGCTTATATATATTTATATATATTTATGTTACTGTAAGGTATATATGGACCCCAGTATGGTCCCCTCTGTACTGTGTGAGTCTGAAATAAAGTATTATTATTATTATTATTATTATTATTATAATTAAAGTTGCAAGCAACGTTGTGCGGGGTTCGAGCGGGGTTGCACGCAGCGTATTGTGTTGGATACAAGGGCTGTGCCACATATATCAAAATATCATGTATCTCATCGGGCATGGAGAAAGTACAGAAGGAATATAGTGTAGCCATTTTGGCTATGGCCACTTAGACCATTAATAAGTGTGACCATTTTGGTTAAAGCTATTAATCCTGTACGAGTTGTTTTTGTTGTTGTTGTTCCCTAAGCTGCCTGGCCGAACAGCCCCGAGTCCCTGAGGAAGGCCATGGCCATGATCGGGCTTTCCCACAGAGCTCTCATTGAGTGTAGATTGTGTTGTTGGCGTAAGTGGTTGTGTGAAATGCAGTCTTCTATTATGTGTTTAATGGTATGGGGTGCTGTGTTACATCCCGGGCAGGCATCGACAACGGAGTCATCCAGTCTCTGCTGATAGCTCAGGAGAGCTGGATGGTGTCCGCATCTCAGCCTGGCCAGGTGGACTCTGTCCTCGCGAGGAAGGGAGGATTCGGAAGGATGGATTTCGGGAGGTCGTGCTTGCAGCTGCGTGTTGTCTGTGAGTGAGTGGATGGATCGGCGAGAGATATGAGTATGGATGTGCTTCTGGAAGGTGGTTCGGGGTGGGAGAGAGGACAGTAATTGTGTGTGATACCATGACTGGGTGTTTTGATATTTCTTGGTGTCTGTGGGTGTGTTGCCATGTAGTTTAGTGGGTGGTCTTGGTTTGTGGAGGCTACTGCCAGGAATTGAGTGCCTCTCATGATCACTGATCTTATGTATTGTTTATATACTGTGGTGGTAGTTTCTTTGTTGTGTCCAAATTTTGTGTGAGCAAGTGACCTGAGGGCGTTAAGTCTGGAGTCATTTCTTTTTAATGTTTGTGGTGTGCTGTTTGAATGTCATATGAGTATCATATGTTACTCCTAGGATTTTGTGTGTGTGTATGTGTTAGGGGTGTGTTGTTTATGGTGAGTTGAGGGATGTATTTGTGTTCTCCTGTCCAGCTTGTGAGCAGGGTTGCGGTGGATTTGGCTGGGGGTAGATTAAGTCTGTTTGTAGTGCACCAGCCATGTAGTGTGTTGAGATAGGGTTGAAGGAGATCTGTTGCTCTTTTTGAGTCATGGTGTGTGCATGTGAGTGTTATGTCATCTGCATAGGAGGCTAAGTTTATTTGGGGCGTATTGGGTGTAGTTATATCGTGCATGTACAGATTGAAGAGTGCGGGCGATAGGACGGATCCTTGTGGGACTCCGTTTGGAAAGTTTCTGATTTTAGATGACTGACCGGCAAAAGATACGTGTGCACATCTGCCTGCTAGGAAGTTGGCCAGCCACCTTTTTGTGCTGTTGTGCATGTTTGTGTTGTAGATTTTGTTTGTTAGGTTGTGGCGGGGGATGGCATCGAAGGCTTTACTAATGTCGAGTGTGGCTAATAGTGATCTGTGTGGTGGTCTAGCTGAGTTGATGCCGTCAAAAGCTCTTTGTGTAAGGTCTGTGAGAAGAGTGTTTGTGGAGTGCAGTGGCCTAAAGCCATGTTGTGTTGGAGCTAGGGGTAGGTCGGGTGTAATTAGTTGTAACACTAGGCGTTCCATGACTTTGGAGGGGGAGCAAAGGAGTGTGATGGGACGGTGCGAGGAGGGTAGCGTGGGGTCTTTGTTGGGTTTGGGGAATGTGGTGATGAGACCATGCTTCCAAATGTCTGGTATTGTGTTGTGTGAATAACTGTAGTTTGATATGTTAGTGAGTGCTTGTATGCCTTGTGGTCCCAGGTGTCTGAGGTGTATGTTGCTTATGTTGTCTAGGCCACAAGCGGGTGAGTGCTTGAGATTGTTGATGATATGCTTTGTCTGGTGATTGGTGAAGGGTGTATAGTCAGTGTCTGTGGGGAATTGTCTCTTACGTCGGATGACACGTCGGTCGTCTTTGTGAGGTTTTAGGTGACTGACATGTGAGAAGTGATTGATGAGAGTGTTTGCTTGTTGTTTACATGAAGGAGTAGAGTCTGTTGTTGTGATTGCAGCATGTGATTGTGTTGTGTTGCTGTTGGAAAGTGTGATGCTGTTTTAGTGTTTTGTAGAGTTTTTTGGGGTTTGTTTTGTGATCAAGTGTTTGTAGGAAGTTATTCCAATTTAGTTTTTGTTGTTCTTGTATTTTGTTGTTAGTTTGGGTGTTGAGTGCTTGGATTTGTTGTGTGATGTCTTGTGTGTTGGGTGCTGGGGAGTGTTTCAGTATGTTGCGTTGTCTGATGAGGTTTTGAATTTCTGGTGTGAAGTTGGGGTTGTGTCTTTTTGTGTTACCTCTTGGAATGTGTTTCTTGTCAGTGTTTTGGATAGTTTTATTGAGTATGTGTACAGCATTGTTGATGTTAGTGATGGGTGTACTGTTTAGAGTTGTGAAGTGTTGTTCTGTCTCATTTGTGAATGCTTCCCAGTTAGGTCTTTTATAATTGGTATATGTGTGTTTGTGGTTAGCTGGGGTGAGTCTGGTTTTGGTGGTGATAATGATCGGGAGGTGGTCAGAGCCTAAGGTTCTGACCACCCTCCAGGATGTTGTGGGGGCGAGTTCTGGGGAGCAAAAGGTGATGTCTGGAGATGATGGGTTATAGAGGGCTTGGTGAGGAATATGGGTATGTTGATGGATGTCGTTAAGGATGATGAGGTTAACAGTTTGGTTTTGTAGTACCAGCCCTCTGTCTGTGTCGGGGTTGTCAACAAACCAGGCCGACGTCTTGGCGTTGAAGTCACCACCCAGGATGATGTGTGGGGTGTTTGTGATGTGTTGTAAGTGTGGTCTGTATTCATTTGGTACTGTAAGGGATGTATGTGTTTATGATGGTTATGTTGGAGTTGTTGCCAGTGCGTATTTTAATTGATTGTATTTCTGTTGTGTTATCATTTGGGGGGAGGAGGGATTTGGTTTGTACACTGGTAACTATGTATGATATTTCTTTGTGTACCAGGGTGATGAGTCCACCGCCTCCGCCGACAGCCCGGTCTTGTCTGATGGTGGTGAAATCATGAAATGTGGGTGTTTTTTGTGTTGTGCGGAGTTTTGTTTCTTGTAAGATGGCAATGTGTATGTTGTGTTGTTTGATGAAGTGTGAGAGTTCGTGTTTCTTTGTGTTGATGCCATCTATGTTCAATTGGAGAATGTTAATGTTATGTGCACGATGTATGTTGGGTGCTGCTGCACGAGAATGGGGTGGGGGTGAGGGAGGGGGTGGGGGTGGGGGTGACGGAGGGGCTGGGGGTTGGGATGGATGAGGTGGGGGTGGGGATTGGGGAGCAGATGGGGGTTGGAATGGATTAGGATGGGGTGTGGTATGTTGAGTTGAGGATGTGGATGGTATGGGAAGGTTAGGGAGGAGAGGTGGACAGGTTTTAGGGGGGGGAGTGGATGATATGGGAAGGTTAGGTGGGTTGGGGAGGAGATGTGGACGGGTTTTAGGCGAGGGATTTGACTGGGAGAGGGAGGGGCATGAGGAACAAGTCCAGGTGTTCGTGTAGTGTTTCTTGGAGGCAAGTGTTGTGCAGGTGAAGTGGGTCCAGTTCCTGCATGAATTGCAGAGAACTGAACCATTAGTGTGGCGACTCGAAGTGATGGGTTTTAAGCAAGTTGGACATATGTATGTGTAGGTGGGTCCTGGGTTGCTCTCAATATCTCCGGCTAGAAGAAGTCTTCGAGAAATGACAGCCGGAGAGTCATTTCTCGGTGTAGGAAAAACTGTGTGATGTGTGTGTGTGGTGTGAGGTGGTGAAATTCCCGGCGCGACCGAAGCCGCTCCAAGGACTCCTGTACGAGTAGGCATAATTGCCCGAAATTGCCTTCAATCCCTGCTCATTTTCATGCATAAGCAAAGGCCAGAGCGTAATACAATTATGTATTCGTGAAAGTACGGTAATAGCTTTCAAATTACTCCTGAATCATCCCTGTACGACGTCTGGTTTTCTTGTAAGGATCTTGCAAACGAAGGGCAAAATTGCTAAAAATTACCAAATCCGATAGGCCTAGGCGAAATCGCTAATAATTACCAATTATTTTCTGTTTTCGCTATGTGTGACGCTGCACATAAGTGAACTCTCTCTCACACAAACCACAAGTGTCGTGGCGGGGCCTGTAGGCTCCGGCTGACGTCCATCCGTGCTGCTTGCAAAAGCTGGCCTGGCTCACAGGCTACAAAATAGCCGGAAAATCGTCTCCGTCATATGAGGGGCCCCGCGGGAATTGGGTTAAGAAGTGTGGTTGTTTTGATTATTTGATAGGGTCACCATAAGGGCAATGGCAGTCAAAATAGACGGGAACATGATGGCAAGCTTCCGTCCCCGCTCTGCGCAGTGTAAACAATGGTGGCGGTACGCCCGAACTCTACATTCTACCCGGCTAGGCCTATATTATAGGCTACAATAAATAAGTAGGCTAGGCTATTTTTTCTATAGGCTATGCCTAGTCTAATATTACAATTTAAGGTAGCATTCAAGTTGACTACAGCAGGACTTACCCTTGACCAGGTATAGGCTATCCTAGTGTTTAATAGGCCTATACCCCTTTGAAAGGACATTAGCCTAGTCTAACCTAACAACCTTACCTAACCTATTATAGTAGGCTATTAAGGGTGGAGGCTGCTGCCCCCACACCCCAATTTTTGGTGTATTTGTCTATTTTGTCTGTGAAGTGGGAATTTTTTCAATTTGTCGATAACGAAAATCCTCCATGCGGACTATGTCATTTTAACCCTTATTTAGCGGGTGGTAAGGTATTTTACACTGTACCGCTCAGCGGGCATAATCCCGAAATATTCGCTCAATTTCACTCGCCCTAGCGCTGTTACTATGGCTCCAATGCGAACGAAACGATCATTTTTGGAAAGAGCAACTCTTTGTCTCCCCATATAAGTCTATGAATGGATGTTATGAATGAGTCTGGAGGGTGGGAAGAGGTGAGGAAGAGGAGGTACTTTTGGTCTATTTCCAGGGCGCGTTCGGGTGCGTTCGCTTTGGCCTGGCCTCGGCCTCTCCCGCGTCTACTATTCCTTCGGTAATCGGTCTTATTTTTCTCTTATTTCTCCTTATTTCTGTATTCTCTGTATTATCTCTCTCTCTCTCTCTCTCTCTCTCTCTTTCTTTCTCTCTCTCACTCCTGTCTGTCTGTCTCTCTTTCTCTCTCTGGCTCGCTGGCTTTCCCTCTCTCGCGCGCTCTGTCTCTCTCTCTCTTCCTCATCCGTATAATATTATTCTCATTATTATTTTCTCTAATCTCTCTCACTCCTCCTGTCTGTCTGTCTCTCTCTCTCTGGCTCGCTCGCTTTCCCTCTCTCGCGCTCCCTTTCTCTCTTCCTCATCCGTATATGTAATTCTCATTATTATTTTCTCTAACTAATCCCTCTATTTCATTTATTTGCTGGTAATATTTCTGTATTATATCTTTTTCACTCTTTCTTCAGTTCAGTTTCTGTATTCTCTCTCTTTCTCTTCTCATCCGTATATGTAATTTTCATTATTATTTTCTCTAACTAATCCCTCTATTTCATTTATTTGCTTGTAATATTCTGTATTATATCTTTTTCACTCTTTCTTCAGTTCAGTTTCTGCATTCTCTCTCTCTCTCTCTCTCTCTCTCTCTCTCTCTCTCTCTCTCTCTCTCTCTCTCTCTGTTTCGCTTGCTTTGCAGGTTTTTGTTTTTGTTTTATATATAATATTATTTCACAACACATTTCCAAATCACCCTATGGGGTAGTGTTGAAGACTCATTGTTTGTTTGTGGTGTTCCCAGGAGGTGTTATCCACATGTGATTGCGGTAGGCAAAAGGCAGTTATGTGATTGAGGTAGGGAAAAGGCAGAACTGCCTATAGCGAGTGTATGAATGGGATTGAGGTAGACAAAAGGCAGAACTGCCTATAGCGAGTGTATGAATGTGATTGAGGTAGCCAAAGGCAGAACTGCCTATAGCGAGTGTATGAATGTGATTGAGGTAGCCAAAGGCAGAACTGCCTATAGCAAGTGTATGAATGTATGTATGAATGAATGACATGGATGTATGAGGTGGACCAAGAACCAGATGGATGGATGAGATTCGAAACTTTGATAGACGTATATATCACGGTATACGGTAGAAGTAATTCCTTACAATGTACCGTACATCGTGATATATACGCCTATCAAATTATTGCAATCAATATACGGTATATATATATATATATATATTTATATATATATATATATATATAGATATATATATATATATATATATATAGATATATATATATATATATATTTATATCCATTATATATATATATATATATACTGTATATTGGTGTATATTGATTGCAATCATTTGATAGGCGTATATATCACGGTATATATATATTATATATATATCGTATATTGATGGCAATCATTTGATAGGCGTATATATCACGGTGTACGGTAGATGTCTTTCCTTACGTAGGTGACCTTGAAATTGCTAGGACTCTTCTCTCTCTTTTCGTAAGGAATGCAATCTACCGTACACCGTGATATATACGCCTATCAAATGATTGCAATCAATATACACCAATATACAGTATATATATATATATATATATATATATATATATACATATATATATATATATATATATATATATATATATATATATACCGTATATTGATTTCACTCTTTCTTCAGTTCAGTTTCTGCATTCTCTCTCTCTCTCTCTGTTTCGCTTGCTTTGCAGGAATTTTGTTTTTGTTTTATATATAATATATAATAATTTACTTATCATTAC
>CM064485.1:27927557-28444215 GCA_032716605.1 Paralithodes platypus | reverse complement strand
AGGAAACAATGGCTGAGCAAGCGGCTCGTAGCCTAGCGAGGTCCTTTAGACTGTACGGCCAAATTACGTTAAATGACGGGGTGCTCTCTTGAGAGATCCAGATTGCTAGTATCTGGTTCTCTCCTGGCGACCCTCTTCAAGTCAAAGCAAAACGAGTTAGCACAGTGTTGGGTGGCAGAGGCAAAAGCCCTCACTCGCAACACAGTGCTAAACTCACAAGGTACACAGTCAGAAAGACAACCTAGGCTTCCCACGTATCCGTTGCAATTGTACAAGTTCAACAAAACCTGGTACACATCGGAAATCACAACATCAATAGCCTCACCCCAGTCTAGCATTAAATAGCCCAGCAGACAACCAAGAAATAGGTAGGGAGACACCGCGAGTGTGTCGAACCTCTACAGACAAAATGTTAACCCCTCCAAAATGTCTAACTAAGCATGAAATATCTGAGAGCTTCAGCATATAATACGATGGCCGATATATGAAATCGTGCAGAACAAAAGGGGAGTTATGATATTAAATAGATTAGAAGCATAAGAGGTAAGAAGTTGAGAGAGAGAGAAAGTGTTCTATAGGTGGAAGTCGGGGACAGATGGCAAGGGAGGTGTGAAAGTTATGCTGGTCAGGCAAGCTCTGAGCAAGGAAGGCACAAAGGCAGCAGGGAGTGCGGGGGGACTACCTCCTGCCGCGGCAGGAGGGCGGCAAGGCGGCCAGCCACTCAGAGGGCCCGACCGTGGCATGACGTCACCGAGACAACGCGTAACACTACGCGCACAACACTCTGCCTCCTGCACTTACTCACTCACACTCTCTAGCTGTATCATTCAGTCTTATACATTAAACTTATAACTGATGATATAAAATTTAATGCATTGTCACAGACGAAAATAAAGACCACTTCTATACTGCCTGTGACATGACGATTCACAAGAAAGAAAGTATAACATTGTAGATAGACTGTAGCCAAATTCATTGCCCTGGCGAGTGTTAGCGAGTGGCCAAGCGAGTGGTTGAGCCCACGTGGCGTTCTGCTAAGCTGCAGGCGTCACACAAGGCACACTTATTGCATAGGAATTCCCGTTCTTCACTGTTGGTCTTCTTAGAGATGCACTTCATGTGAGCTACATTTTTACACTTTACACAGTTTTGGATCTTCTGACGTCGTGTTATGAGAGATTCACAAATAAACAAATGGGTGCGCGAGGTACAGCTGAGTTCCTACATTTAGCACATTCAACTTCGTTTCTACTGTTAACGTAAGTACATCGGTTATGAACAATTTCATTACAACTGTTGCATTGTAAAAGTGAACTATTGTTCAAACCAATATTACAGACTATACATAGTTTTTTCTTACTGTTTATCGTACGTCTGGAGGTGTTGTTTGGTCCGCGTCGATCAGCTGTTTGTGCAGGAGAGGGCGGGGGATAGTCGCGGTCGGGCTGTGGTTGTTTGCTGTTGTTGTTGTTGTTGTTTTTCTTGTCCGCTGTTGCTGCTTCCCTGTTGATGTATTTGCGAGTGCTACCTGTTTTTATTGTTGTTTTTGTTGCATGGTGTGCTACTTGGATCGCCGATATCTGTGGTATTGATGGTAACGCTGCGGGTAGTGTAGTGTTGGTGGAGTGGGTAATAGCTAATTCCCTACATTTATCGCATTCCACTTCTTTTCTGCTGGTAACATAAGTACATCGATCGTGTACTGTTTCATTACAAATACTACATTGTGAAGTTGGACTCCTTTTGTTGAATCTAATATCGCACACTGTACATAGTTTCCTTTTATTGTTCGTCGTACGTCTGGCGGTGTGGTGATCAGCTGAGCGTCTAGGGTGTGAGCGCGAGGGTTGGGGACTGTCTGTGGCTATGTCACCCCATATGACCCCTCCCACCCCCACCTGTATTTGCTGTTTGATGATGTCCTTATTCCTGCCTGCTGATGCTGCTCCATTGTTGATGTTGTTGTGACTGATACCTTTCTTCCTAGCTGCTCCGGTTACATGTTGAGCCACCGATAGTGTTGGGTTGTGTTGTGGGTTGAATTGGAGCGTGACGGGAGACTGGGTCGCCGACCGTGTTGGGTTGTGTTGTGGGTTGAATTGGAGCGTGACGGGAGGCTGGGGTACCTGTTGGCCCAGTTAGTTATAAAAAAAAATTCTGCTAGGGACTGTTGAAATGTCGGTGTCTGTCTTACTTGGTTGGTGGTGAGGTTTCTTCAATGTTGAACTCGGGCCGGGGTTGGTCTCTACATCTCCGCAGCTAATTAGAGTGTAGCACAATAGGTGTTGTAGCGAGGTTGTGCCAGAGTACTTGCCAAGCCGCGGCGTCTTCCCGATATATGAACTTGACCAGGCAGGAATGGGGACAGAAGGTTCACTTATGTGTGATTTCTGTGTGACATTAATCTAACCCGACTAATTTTTGCGGGGTACAGTTTTGTTTTTAGATTTTGCATATTAACCCCTCAGACCCGGTTGGGCTCTGAGGCATCCATAAAAAACACTCCCGCGGAACCCGGAAGGGCTCTGAGGCTCCGGCAGCTTGAAAGCCTGTAAGCTTGGTGTGCGAGGCGTCCGTCCGACACATGTAAACAACAGCCGGTTGGACCGACGCCGCGCATCTCCGACCACAAGAAGGAGAGACGTCCTTGTTCGTGTGTGCCTGTATGTTATTGTTAAGTTGTGAAAAGTAGTGTAAAGTGGTCTATATCGCCACAAAGTTATCTCCACGAAAATCGTCATCACAACTGAACCAGTTGACTTAGAGAGCTCTACTCAACGCCATTCTACAGATACGAAACACATCTACGCTTGGGGATGCGCGGGAATGCGGAAGCAGTACAAATAACAAAGATACGGTAGCCTAGGCGTAGACGTTTTTCGGCCAAAACCCCCAGGTTTCGGTATGGAATACATAGCCGGGTATGATGGGTTAATGTACAGTACTGTAATTGGAATACGCATACAAATTACTACTCTACCCCAGAGATCCTGTAGTAAGAGAGAGGGGTCTTCTCTTTATTTGGACGCCATGTTCGTGCCTCAATTAAACGTTTTATTATATTTTTGATCATGTAGAATGTAATATCCAATGGCCAAACTATATATCCTGTACTAGTATTACCAAAAGTTTATTTAGGGAATAATGATATTTGTGTGTAAACAACATACATAACATACATACAAGTTTAAAGACCGTTTGTCCACAGAAGCTGTGGTTACAGTCTCACGTCCTAAATGGCAGCTTTCCAGGCGGTCCTGTCAAGGGCTGCCTGTGTTGTCAAGTTCTTTATTTTGAGATCGGACCGGAGTACCCGAGCCCACGTCATTCTAGGTCCACCCCTACGCGCAGCTCCCCCCAAGTTCACTGTCCGGCATTTCTTCACCCAGTTCTGATCATCCATTCTCTCCACATGTCCAAACCAACCAAGTCGGCTCGTGCGCATCACTTCACTGATACTCCTAATGCCCAGACGCCTTCTCAATTCCTCGCTCGATACCCTGTCCCTAAGATTAACCCCACACATCCATCTCACCATTCTTTTCTCATTTCGTTCCATTCTATTGACATCCTCCGCTATAACCGGCCACGTCTCAGAGGCATAGGTCATCGCGCTCCTAACACACGAGGTATACACCTTCCCTTTAACCCTTATTTAGCGGGTGGTAAGGTATTTTACACTGTACCGCTCAGCGGGCATAATCCCGAAATATTCGCTCAATTTCACTCGCCCTAGCGCTGTTACTCTGGCTCCAATGCGAACGAAACGATCATTTTTGGAAAGAGCAACTCTTCGTCTCCCCATATAAGTCTATGAATGGATGTTATGAATGAGTGTGGAGGGTGGGAAGAGGTGAGGAAGAGGAGGTACTTTTTGGTCTATTTCCCGGGCGCGTTCGGATGCGTTCGCTTTGGCCTGACTTCGGCCTCTCGCGCGTCTACTATTCCTTCGGTAATCGGTCTTATTTTTCTCTTATTTCTCCTTATTTCTGTATTCTCTGTATTATCTCTCTCTCTCTCTCTCTCTCTTTCTTTCTCTCTCTCACTCCTGTCTGTCTGTCTCTCTCTCTCTCTGGCTCGCTCGCTTTCCCTCTCTCTCGCGCTCCCTTTCTCTCTTCCTCATCCGTATATGTAATTCTCATTATTATTTTCTCTAACTAATCCCTCTATTTCATTTATTTGCTTGTAATATTTCTGTATTATTATATCTTGTTCACTCTTTCTTCAGTTCAGTTTCTGTATTCTCTCTTTCTCTTCTCATCCGTATATGTAATTCTCATTATTATTTTCTCTAACTAATCCCTCTATTTCATTTATTTGCTTGTAATATTTCTGTATTATTATATCTTTTTCACTTTCTTCAGTTCAGTTTCTGTATTCTCTCTTTCTCTTCTCATCCGTATATGTAATTCTCATTATTATTTTCTCTAACTAATCCCTCTATTTCATTTATTTGCTTGTAATATTTCTGTATTATATCTTTTTCACTCTTTCTTCAGTTCAGTTTCTGCATTCTCTCTCTCTCTCTCTCTCTCTCTCTCTCTCTCTCTCTCTCTCTCTCTCTCTCTCTCTCTGTTTCGCTTGCTTTGCAGGTTTTTGTTTTTGTTTTATATATAATATTATTTCACAACACATTTCCAAATCACCCTATGGGGTAGTGTTGAAGACTCATTTTTTGTTTGTGGTGTTCCCAGGAGGTGTTATCCACATGTGATTGAGGTAGGCAAAAGGCAGTTATGTGATTGAGGTAGGGAAAAGGCAGAACTGCCTATAGCGAGTGTATGAATGGGATTGAGGTAGACAAAAGGCAGAACTGCCTATAGCGAGTGTATGAATGTGATTGAGGTAGACAAAAGGCAGAACTGCCTATAGCGAGTGTATGACATTATGTATGAATGAATGACATGGATGTATGAGGTGGACCAAGAACCAGATGGATGGATGAAATTCGAAACTTTGATAGACGTATATATCACGGTATACGGTAGAAGTAATTCCTTACAATGTACCGTACATCGTGATATATACGCCTATCAAATGATTGCAATCAATATACGGTATATATATAATATATATATATATATATATATATATATATATATATATATATATATATATATATATATATATATATATATATATATATATATATATATATATATATATAATATATATATATATATATATTAATATATATATATATACTGTATATTGGTGTATATTGATTGCAATCATTTGATAGGCGTATATATCACGGTGTATATATATATATATATATATATATATATATAGATATACCGTATATTGATGGCAATCATTTGATAGGCGTATATATAACGATGTACGGTACATTGTAAGGAATTACTTCTACCGTATACCGTGATATATACGTCTATCAAAGTTTCGAATATCATCCATCCATCTGGTTCTTGGTCCACCTCATACATCCATGTCATTCATTCATACATACATTCATACACTCGCTATAGACAGTTCTGCCTTTTGTCTACCTCAATCACATTCATACACTCGCTATAGGCAGTTCTGCCTTTTGTCTACCTCAATCCCATTCATACACTCGCTATAGGCAGTTCTGCCTTTTCCCTACCTCAATTTCATAACTGCCTTTTGCCTACCTTACCGTAAGAAATTTACTGAACGCCTGCAAATAATACGCTAAAAAATGCTTGCAATCAAAATTTCAAACAATTTGAAGGTCACATGCAATTATATATGTATAGGTAGACCCAGAGAGGAAGAGACAAGAGAGAGAGAGAGAGAGTGTCGTGATAATAACAATGTTACATATGTATCGTATATATGAAAAAATTATATACGGTAGGCCTACATATGTTCCCCACAATCATATAATGCCAAGCACAAATATTCAATCTTTCGTTGTTTGTATTACCGTAAGAAATGTACTGATCACCTGCAAATAATACGCTATAAAATGCTTGCAATCTCTCTATTTTCTCTAATCTCTCTCACTCCTGTATCTGTCTCTCTCTCTCTCTCTGGCTCGCTCGCTTCCCCTCTTCCTCATCCGTATTATGTATTTCTCATTATTATTTTCTCTAACTAATCCCTCTATTTCATTTATTTGCTTGTAATATTTCTGTATTATTATATTTGTTTCACTCTCTTTCTTCAGTTCAGTTTCTGTATTCTCTCTCTTTCTCTCTCTCTCTCTTCCTCATCCGTATATGTAATTCTCATTATTATTTTCTATAATCCCTTTCTTTATTTGCTTGTAAAAATGTCTGTATTATTATATCTTTTTCACTCTTTCTTCAGTTCAGTTTCTGTATTGTCTCTCTCTCTCTCTCTCTCTCTCTGTTTCGCTTGCTTTGCAGGAATTTTGTTTTTGTTTTATATATAATATATAATAATTTACTGATCATTACTTACTATATCGTATAAACAATAGTAGGTAGCCAACTTACCATAATACCGATACACCAAACCGATACGCATGCGGTTATGTTTATCACCTGTTTACTAAAGTGCCACCATTATCGATTTTCTTCGAGCCGAATGGAGCGGGAGGGTTACCAATTGAAGTTAAATCCGCTAGCATATATTGTTAGATGTAAGACATGATAAATACCACTAGAAATATGAATTGGCAAAATCCATATAATATCACTTCGAAATTGTTCTGAAATTTCAAAACAAAACCGCTAGTGTAAGTCATTGCTGCTAGATCGAAGTAAAGTCTCTAGATCTAGCGGAAGTCGCTATACGTATTGGCAGTACTGCACACTGCCGACTGCGATACGTTGTTGACATTGTTGTTGATGTTCCAGTGGAGGGATGAACAAATTATTTTCCTTGTCCAATAATAGCTATTTCATAGTCCCACAGGACTTATTTTGATATATTTATCAAATTTACTGAACGCCTGCAAATGATATGCTATCAAATGCTTGCAATCAAACTCTCAAGCACTTTCAATGTCACATGCAATTATACAAGTATATATAGGTAGACCCAGAGAGGATTAGACAGACAGAGAGAGAGTGTTGTGATAATATAACAATGTTACATATGTATCATATATATGACAAAATAATATATACGGTAGGCCTACATCTGTTCCCCACAATCATATAATGCCAAGCACAAATATTAAATTTTTCGTTGTTTGTATTACCGTAAGAAATTTACTGAACGCCTGCAAATAATACGCTATAAAATGCTTGCAATCAAACTCTCAAGCAATTTCAATGTCACATGCAATTATAAAAAGGTATATTGTAGACCACAATCTTCGCCAAGCTTCGTTGTTGCTTATATTATCGTGAACAATTTACCGTATACCCTGGTTATCGTGAGAAATTTACCGAACGCCTGCAAATAATACGCTATAAAATGCTTGCAATCAAACTCTCAAGCAATTTCAATGTCACATGCAATTATAAATGTATATATAGGTAGAGAGACAGACAGAGAGAGAGAGGTCAAGAACATCTGCTAGGTGTGATTTTTCCCTGGGAGGGAAGAGAAGATTAGTTAGGGGCGTGCCCTGGCCTACATCAGAGAAAGAGAGTACCAAGGAGTACAAAGGTGTAGAAACAAAGAGAGTGAGACAGAGAGAGAGAGAGAGTGTCGTGATAATATAACAATGTTACATATGTATCATATATTATGATAAAATAATATATACGGTAGGCCTACATCTGTTCCCCACAATCATATAATGCCAAGCACAAATATTCAATCTTTCGTTGTTTGTATTACCGTAAGAAATGTACTGAACGCCTGCAAATAATACGCTATAAAATGCTTGCAATCAAACTTTCAAGCAATTACAAGGTCACATGCAATTATAAAAAGGTATATTGTAGACCACAATCTTCGCCAAGCTTCGTTGTTGCTTATATTATCGTAAGAAATGTACCGTATACCCTGGTTATCGTGAGAAGTTTACCGAACGCCTGCAAATAATACGCTATAAAATGCAAAGGACATTTCTTGTAGAGTGCAATTTTGAGGACGTAATGTGCTCTGAGAGAGAGCGGAGCGGTGATTAGAGCATAATGTACCTCCTGACCGCTCGTCACAGCCGCCGTGGACCTACTACAGGGAATTATATAAGGAAATTACCGTAGTTTAGGGTTTTGCACTCGTGTTGCACGATCGTTGAAAGACAACCAATGATCGTAGAAGGATGGTTCGGGTGTCATTGGAAAGCTCAATTTACGCCCTTTCAGGGATACATACTTGTATTACGCTCTGGGTCTTGTTTATGCATGAAAAAGAGCACGAAACAATCCCATTTAGGGTAAAAAAAAAACCCCGCTGGGCGGCACAGGGAAATATACTCCACCACCCGCTCGTAAGGTGATAAAATGCTTGCAATCAAACTTTCAAGCAATTATAAAATATAAATTGTACTTACCAACACCCACACCAGTATGTTCTTCGTCAGGAACGTCTTCAATATGGTCAACGGTCTGTCCAACATCAACCTCAACATCAACCCCACGCAAATTATGCTTGGGATGAAAGCCTATGATCGGGTTATTTTCGTCTTCCGAGTCATCCACACTACCAAAACTCTCACCCAGACATTCGACGGTTTCATCCAACAGCTTATTAGAAAGTTCTGAAGAGTTCAGCATGATATCTAGTTCCTGGGTGGTAAGCCGGGCGTGGTTAGTAGGGTGGCGCGACGCACTAGGGATGGCGGCCACCGAATCGAACACGGGCAAATCTTGACCTTCCATTATGGCTGCTTGAGGGTCACTGAGTCACGGTCACGCAGTGGGGATATGTGGGTGGGCCCTTGTAGTATACCGCCTGACCACCAGGTTCCGCTTTCCACCTAAATTAGGGTGGGAATACACCCACGGACTTAAGTCCGACCCCGCCATTTAGTCCAATTATCTCGTACCGGACTTAAGTCCGACCCCGCTAATAAAGGGTTAAGGTGGGGTGGGAGCCCTCTCATGGTCAGGAGTGGCAACGGCTCTCTAAACTTTCCCCAGCCACTTCTGACTCTAGCAATGGAGCTAGCTTCAGCGCCACCTCCAGCGTAAACTGTATCACCCAGGAAACAGAACTTTTCACACACTCCAGCGTTACACTGTCGAAATCAACACTGACAGGCGGGTCATTTAATACAAGATCTCCCTTGCACACTGCACATTCAAAGTCTATGATTCGTGTCAAAGGTCCTCTAGCTCCACTACATCTCTTGTGTACCCAGTCACTACAGACACAACATTGAATTGAATTACATCCCACCCCCTTCCCACATACTGCGCATGGATAGTCGCCGCTTCTTTCCATAGCTCCACGCCCTACTCCACTAATCATGACCTTTGTTTTATCTATGTTAAATCTCAGACCCATACTTGCCATACCTTCCCTCCATCTTTTGAACTTCGCCTCTGCTTCCTGCGCACTATCTGCGATAAGAACTAGATCATCTGCATATAACATCTCCCATGGGAGTCCTGTCCTAAATTCCCTTGACAGAGCCTCCAAGACTAAAACAAACAGTAATGGGCTCAGAACTGAGCCTTGGTGAACTCCAACTTTCACTGAGAACTCTTCACTCAGGCCCCCGTTTACTCTAACTGCTGCCCGTGACCCCTCATACATTCTCATTATCACACGCACCAACCACTCTTCTACTCCAAGTTTTCTCATAGCCCACTACACTACCTCCCTGGGCACCCGGTCGAAGGCCTTCTCCAGATCTACAAAAACTAGGTATAACTCCCTGTTTTTCTCTAGGTACCTCTCTTGCATTTGCCTAAGAGTGAAGATAGCATCAGTTGTGCCACGTCCCGGCATAAATCCAAACTGCATGTCGCTGATAGCAACAATTTCCCTGATCATGCATTCAAAGACCCTTTCGCTGACTTTCATGACTTGATCGAGCATTTTCAAACCCCGATAATTTCCCGTCTAAGGAGTCACCCTTGCCTTTATACATATTTACTATAACACTTTCCTGCCAAGCATAGGGAACTTTTTCCTCCTTTATGATAGCATTAATCAACTCTGTGACCAATTTTACCCCAGTATCTCCAGCTGCTTTTAGCATCTCAGCGACAATGCCGGAGCTCCCAGCGGCTTTTCCTGACTTCATTTTATCTATAGCACTTTTAACAGCGTCGTACCCTATCAAAGGCGGAGGGCCTTGTACTGGGACTACAGTGCTGAGCTGTTCCCTGTTCCATTCAAACTCCACATTAAGCAGTCTTTCATAATGCTCCTTCCACGCCTCTCTGATTTCTTTTTCTGTGTAAACAGTCGTGCCACTGTCATTATTTATGCATCTTACACCCACGATGTCCTGGCTACTGTCCCTTACATTCTTACCTAATTTATAAACTCCATTGGTATTATTAGTGCTGCAAACTTGTTCTATTACGCTATCCTGTATGGTTTTCTTTGCCCTGTAGACCTCTCTTCTAGCATTTCGTTTGGCGGACAGGTATTCTTCCTTGCTGCCACCTTCCTTCCATACTTTGAAACATCTCTTCTTCTCTCTGACTGCCGCTTCGACATCATTGTTCCACCACCAGGAGAACTTATGTCTAGGTGGCCCCTTTGTTTTGCCACAGACTTTGTCTGTGGTATCGAGGAGGCTGCGCTCTATAAAGTTCCATTTGCTATCAACATCTGGCCTAACGCCCATTCTCCTTTCGAGTTTCATCATTTCGTTGTGGAATCTGTCTCTGTACTCCTCTTTTTCCAACAACCATACTTTCCTTTTTGGCAAATGAACTTTCTTTCTGACAGGAACTCTACCTAGGCACATATCACATACTAGAAGCTTGTGTTGGGAGATGCATTCTTCACCTGGTATGATCTTAATGTCTCTAACCCACTTCCTGTCAGATTTGCTGATAAGGAAGTAGTCTATCTGGCTACTGGAGCCACCTGATTCATACGTTATCAGATGGCTCATCCTCTTCCTAAACATAGTATTACACACCACCATCCCTGTGGCAGTACAGTGCTCCAGTATGTATTCGCCTCCCAGGTTCCTACGGCCATAACCCTGTCCTCCGTGCACGCCCTCATATCCATCGGCACCTGCCCCGACATGTCCATTCAAGTCCCCTCCCACAATTACTGCCTCCCCTTCCTTGCATCCGACAACCACCCCTAGTAATTCATTCCAGAACCGTTCTTTGACATCTCTAGCTAAGCCTGCTGATATAACATCTATGACTCTCGCCCCGACTTTGATTCTTAGTAAAATCAGTCTTTCATTAAACCTTTTTACTTCTATAACACAATCTGCCCACCTCTCTGCCACCAGGAAACCCACCCCTCCCGTACCATGTTAATTTCCCTTCCATATAAACTTAAAGCGTTCGTTTTTACCCGTAATCCACCTCGCACTCCCCCCTTTCCACTGGGTTTCCTGGGCACAACATACATCAACTCGTCGTCTCTCTAGCATCTCCGCAATCTCACCTGTCCTTCCTTTCATAGTACCCACATTCACACTTCCGAACCTAAACTTGGGGGAAGAATCTGCGGCAGTGTCCTTTTGCGATTTTATATCAACAGACTTACGTTTTCTTTGGTAGTTGTTTTTAGTCATGATTGGTATTTTTTTGCCAATGTTGGAGGTCACTATCCCCAGGTATCCAGCTCCAGGCAACCCCGGGCAGTTGTCACCCAAAGGCCATCCCAAGAACTTAAATGGGGTGGAACCTAGTGGCCTCGGGGCACCCCACCAGAACCAACCGCAGAGGACACAATCCGTGTGCGCACACGGCACTATGGCTGGCCCGGTATTATGCGCCTAGTGATAGGGCAGCCTCCCGGTGCGCTACCTCCGGGTTCGGGCCCCTGTACTTCTAGGCGGAAAGTGCCAGTCTGTGGATGGTGAAAAAACACTATGCCCTGTACCCTCTCGGTCCTCCTGGCCAGGATGCACCCCCAGGGGGCCAGAGCTGGACCTGAGGTAGATCCCTCCACGTCAGCGAGCCACCATATGACGAGTTTGAAGCAAGTTTTACATGGGGTGCCTGCTCTGACTAGCCCCCAACCACAGTTGTTGGCAGTGGGCCTAGCCTTTGCCAAGATGGGCTTAACCTGCAAGGCAGCAGGCGGTTTAAGTGGAGTTTGCTCCCCTAGACAGGTTGCCGGCCACGGCTGACGAGTCCCGGCTACCCGGATTGTGTAGGGTTGTCTCCCCTAGATGGGTTGCCGACCAAGGCTGACGAGTCCCATCCACCCGAGAGAGTGGAAGAGAGGAAAGTATCACCAGTGGCACCAAGATGGGGGAGGTTGGCTGATCACTGTTACTATAGGATCTCTACTCTACCCTAGTTGGTTATGATCAATTGAATGGTGATATAAAGCAGTGGTTACTTAAATGTTGTAGATGTATATAATTCAAGTTTTTTCAACTTGGCGAATTTGTACTTATTATTTTTTTTTTAGCTTGAAAAATCTAAATTCAAGCTGATTGGCCCCCCCTATTACTACTCTCCTTGGCGCGGTTGGGGGGCTTCGGGGCCGGTGACTGGGGCTTGATGGGGGATGGTTGTCGTCATTTCCCTTCCTATCTCCCCTCGAGCTTTTGTCATCGGCTTGACTAATTTTGAGTAGTTTTTCCATTTCTCTTTCTATGTTTTTCCCCTTCTATTCTTATTCTGTCCCATTCGGATGTCCTCGGGCAACCTATATCTCATGTCTCCCTGGCCTGGCTAGGTAGCATGTACTGTTTGTCTTTCAATACATTTTATACCATTAAATATTGCAGTTTTACTACTAGATATTAATCATATTAGGGTACTGTCAAAAGCAATATTTCGCCAAAAACCTTGTTCATAGGTATTCCTAGACAAGTAGCCTTGTAAACTTCAGTAGATCTGTTTTTGCTTGTTTTCCTTTATATTTGTACAAAGCCTATCGTTGTCGTTTGTTATTACCATAGTTTAGCTGTTTTTCTAACCAGACAATATGATATGCGAGTTGTTATAATGGTAGTAGCAGTAGTAGTCATTCCCTAGGCTGCCTGGCCTAACAGTCCCGAGCTCCTAATAAAGGCCATGGCCGAGACCGGGCTTTCTCACAAGGCTCTCAAGGACTGTATATGTGTTTTTGGCATAATTGGTTGTGTGCTATATGCAGTCTTCCATAATGTGTTTGGCTTACAAAGAGCGTATATGAGTCGGATACAAGGGGAGGTAGAGGGGTAGGAAGACCTCCGTTGAGATGGAGAGATTATGTAGTACAAGTGTTGGAAGATAGAGATGACTGTAGAACAGGCAAGAGAATTGGTAATAAATTGGAATGAATGGAGAATGCTTGTGAATCGATGAGTGATAGCATGGTCGTTGGGAGTGGGGGTCGAGCGCCAGTTGGACTAGATAATAGTCAGTCAGGTGCCTGGCCCGGGTAGCCGGTTTATATGAAGGATCATGCCTGGATGTGAGGTGGGCTGGCATGTGGTAGTAAAGCTTCGGTGCGTGTCTTCCTGCTGAGACCAGAACCTCTCCAGGAGGTCTGGGACCTGGGAATCTTTTGCTGGAGACCCAAAAGGGCCTGGGTCTCTGAGTTTTCTCCTGGGTGACCTAGATGTGTGCAAGTTTTTTTTTCCCTGATCGTGCTCTGCCTCGAGTCGGCCACCCCCAGCTATGGGGTATGTGTCTGTGTATATACATACATACATACAGTGGGAAAATTGTATTAAATCTTTCTAGCTAGCTATGATTTGCATCTATATTCTGAAGTAATTTGTGTGATTCTCTAGCTTGATTTTGGGGAGGATTGCTAGCCCAATTGTCCATTGTTGTGTATAGTGTACATACATACAATGGTTTAACGTCAATTTTCCATTACTGTACATGCAATGTAACGGCTCAGACGGGGTTGCCTTTCAGTAGTTGAAGTGTACTGTAGTACAATAAAGTCCCGCCACAGCACTGCCCCACCAAGTCATCACTGGCTGATGTTGGTATAGTGCTAACCGTGCCTCAGCAAGACTCAACAGTCCCCCTGCAGCACTTGCACCTGCAGTATCTGCAACCACACCCTGCTCAGGTAATGTTCCAGAAGTGTAACGAAATTAGCAATGTGGCCCCATATGGGGACCGGCACTTTAAACGGCTCTCACTCGAAAACTGATTGATGAATTTTAAATTTCTTGTTACCAATAGAAACTACAATTAATGCTTAATATTATGTTAAGAGCAAATTACACTACTGTAAATATTAAGTAATATATAAAAAAAAAAAAAAATAGTGAAAAAAAAGGGTCAACAAAAGTGAGGCATATCTCATACATTACATAAGCTGGATTAATTTGGTTGCAGGGCTGTGGAGGGTATGGCTGAGGGTCTTGGGTGACAACAAGGCAGAACTCTGGGGCTAAAAAAAAGTTCGATAGGAAGGGGAAATTTGTAGTACACATTTGAGATTATGGACCCCACTGGTGAGACAAGTCACGATTTTCGTCTCCGACACCAATAAATTGGCACATTCGTGACATGTCTCAACACCTCTCATGAAATATCGTTTGACTCTCAAGGCCTCTCAAGGCCTCGCAAGGGCCCTCGCGGGTCGTCGCAAATGTTCGGACAGTTCAAAATTTTGGACGAGGACTCACGAGGATTGGTTACCCTCGCAAGCATCGTCGAGCATCGCCGAAGGATCTGCGAGGGTATCTGCGATCATCTGCGACATCGGCGAGACATCGCGCAAAATCGTTGAAATGTTCCAAAACGTCGCACGACGGATCGCCGATGATCTCGGATGTTCAGAGAACATCGACGATCATCGGCGATTTCCTCGTCGATTAGTCGTCGACGTGCGCACGAGTACTCGCCGAGAGTATACCCGCCAGGGGTATGCTCCGCACGAGGCATGCGAAGGGCCTTGCGACGTCTCCGAATGCTCAAGACACACCTGCCGAGGCCAAAGAGCACCTTCGGCGAGGTGGGTAAAAAAAAATGATTAGGCCTATAGTGAACCTGTCAACCCTTTCTTCTATGCACTTTTCGTGGGGGGTTCACCTGTTTTTTCTCTTTCTCTCCTTTTCTCTCTTTCTCTGGTTTGTATCCATTCAACCCCATTCAGCCAACTGTTTTAAGACGTTTATCCCCATCCAAGTATCGATATCATCCTGGCAAGCGATAGCGAACCAGCATTATATGGAGAAATGCGGCTTCACCGGAGACACTTTTCTATCGAAAAATGTACAAATTTAGCTTGCTCTCAAAACAGAAATATATACAGTATATGTTGGCTCGCTACCGCTCACCATGAAAATATTGAAACCTGGATGGGGGTAAACGTCTTAAAACAGTAGGCTGAACGGGGCCGAACGGATACAAGGCAAAGAGAGAGGGAGAGAAATAGAAAACAAACAAAAACCGAGGAGAGAGGGAGAGAAAGAGAAAACAAAAAAAAGGCGAGGTGGGCTCAATTTTTACTACCACAGATCCTTCATACGCTCCGCAAAATCGTCTAATTATAGCTAGACTACAATAAAAAAGACGTCACCGGTACACAAAGGATTAAACAGTCTAGGAAGAGTTTAAAGAAAATTATTAACACTCTTTTGTTCTTTGACCTTGACCTTTAACATTAAGTATTATAATATATACCGTATATATATATATATATATATATATATATATATATATATATATACCGGTATATATATATATATATATATATATATATATATATATATATATATATATATATATACTGTATATACTGTATATGAGTGAAATATATGATATTTAAGGGCAAGAATGTTAAGTGCGGGCGTACCGCCAGCCTTGTTTACACTACGCGTAGTGGCGTCGGACATTTCCCATCATGTTCCCGTCTATTTTGACTGCCTTTGGATATAAAAATACATTAGCCTAACCAAACAACCTAACCTAGTATTCATGTAGTAATGACAGGGGGCAAATAGCAGAAAATATAGCGTCGAAATAGACGGGAACGTAACTGCGAGCGCACAACATGACGACCGTACGCCCGATCACGACATCCATCCCTATTTAAGTAAAATGCAACTGACAGTCATCAGCTTATCGAAAATTGAGTATTTTTTATGATGAAGGTTAACTTATGACCTTGGCCTGTGACCTTGACCTTTATGTAGGATTATATTTTTGTTTGCTTTGATGTAACCCTAAAAAATCAAATAAGAGTGTCAAATTTCATTAAAAATCATCAGTTAGTTTCAGAGGTATTAACCCTTAATTAGCGGCGAGCAACATAAGTCGAGTTAAATAAAGCTGGACTATGTGGCGGCGCTCGACATAACTCGAGTGGCAATTTCAGCACGTAATGTGGCTGAGAGAGAGAGACAAGTGGTGGCAGGAGACTAGCGAGCGTATGACTGCTCCAGACCACCGCGGCGAACCTACTGACACAAATCTCAGCTCCCTCCTCCCTCTCTCACTCGCTACATACTCAATTATGTACTGAAAGTACCGAATTACCTGCTTTTTGCACTCGCGTTGCACGGTTATTGCAAGAAAACTATCCATCATACAAGGATCGTTATGGTGTCATTCGAAAGCTCTGTTTATGCCCTTTCAGGGATAGGTACTTGTTTTACGTTCTGGGTCTTATTTAGGCATGAAAATGATCACGTAAACAGCCCTATTTTGGCTAAAAACACCCCGCTGTGCGGTACACATAAATAAACCGCATAGGCCGCTCGTAAGGTGTTAAAGGAATAGTTGACCTTGACCTTTGACCTTCATCTTGACCTTCATGATGTCTGAACAAATAACATTTTAATATTCCCTTAAAGCACAACTGTCTCAACGAATGTTGTGAAGTTTACATGAATAGTAAAGAAATTAGCATATTGACCAGATCCTATTAACTGTGGGGTCCTGCAGGGAAGCATCCTTGGTCCCTTACTCTTTCTCTGTTATGTAAACGACATGGAACTAAGCGTCTCGTGTAAATTATTACTGTATGCTGACGACAGCGTGCTTCTGGTTTCAGGAAAAGACCCAATAAGTATTGCCGCTTCACTTTCCAAAGAACTAGAATCGTGTAGTGATTGGCTAGTGGACAATAGATTATCTCTTCACCTGGGCAAGACGGAAGCCATCTTATGTGGAACAAAACGCAAACTGAAGACATTGTGGGCTTCTCGGTAAACTGTAATGATATTCCTATAACAACAGTGTCACAAGTTAAATATCTCGGACTAAAACTGGACTCGACTTTGTCAGGTGAAACAATTTTGGAATCTATCCTGAGTAAGTGTAGAGCACGTATAAAATACCTGTATAGACAGGTGGGATGCTTGCCAGCGGCAACCAAAAAGACCCTTTGCCAAGCGCTTGTTCAATGTCATTTTGACTATTCTGTGTCATCCTGGTACTCTGCATCATCTAAATCAGCACAGCACAAACTTAAGGTCACTCAAAATAAAATGGTTAGGTTCATGCTGAACCTAGGACCCAGATCACATGTTGGCCAGGAACAACTTCAGTCACTAGGTATGCTCAATGTCTCTGACAGAGCCAAACAAATCAGGCTCACTAATGCCTTCAAGATATTCTATGACAGAGCTCCAGAGTATCTAAAGAGTAATTTTGTTAAAGCAAATGAGAGGAGTGGACATAATACAAGAAACAGGATGTTTAATTTTACGGTCCCGAGAATCCAAGGACAGGGTAAGCAAACAAACATTCTTCTTCACTGCCATCAAAGACTGGAATGACCTACCCCAGTCAGTCCGTGAAAAGAGAACACTGAATTCCTTCAGACATAGCCTGAAGGAACACCTGAACCGGACAGCTGCGAGAAGGGAGCACCAAGCTTATGCCTACTACTAAATACGACATAAGAGATAGGCTAAACAGACTGAAATGATTACTGATATTTACTATAGGATGTAAGGTATCTTAAAATAACCCCCTAGAAATACTTTCTCTAAAGTATCTACTTCTTTTATCCTCCCCTTTTTCCCCAGCTAACCTAATCCCACAAGGATCCAATGGAAATACGCCTAGTGGCCTTATTGGGCTATCCTTAGTTGGAATTATGCAAGGCTGGTACATGTCATATTTGTAACATATGTGGTACCAACACTGTAAAATGCTAACTGAATAAATATTATTATTATTATTAGGGGTTCGTCCCCTACGGGAACCCCTATTGTAATCATTAAACCCGGTTTTTCATCCAAATTCTTCTTACGTGCCGGTTTCGACGCAATAACTCCAGAACCGCTTTTTGGATCGGGATCAAACTTTCACAAGAGGTGCGTTTTTGTATTGGGCAAATTTTGATATGCTAAACATCCGGCATGGCGGCCAAACAGGTCCGTGGCAGCCGATTTCCCGAAAAACTTGATGCCTAAATACCGTCTCTCCCACTCATAGGAAACGACTGGGCTTTGGCATACGGACTCCCCTACTAATGTTCCGCAAATGTTATAGAGAAGGTTTTGGTTTTGCACGTGGGTTTTTTTCCGGCAATCTTGAAAAAACCTCGAATTCCACATCTTGAAAACTACGCCGATGATTAAAGCCATGCTTGCGTAGTTGGGTGAGGCTCGCGATTCCGAACGTTTTGATTAACAAAAAAATATAAATGGGTGGAATAGTTTGGCCGCAGCATTGAAAACTGTCTATTCTTAAATGACTTTAAAACCGCATTCGCTACCCACACAAAGTTTACCGTCTACAGTCTATAGGCTTCCACGCATCCCCCAGTTTTGGTTAAGAACATAATCTCTTTATTATTCAGATCTATTATTTTTTTTGTATTTAACTCTCTCAAAACAGTTTGAGTCCCTACGAATTCCAGCAATTATTTAGCCAACCTACCTATACATACCTACCCTACCAAATGATAATTCAAATTTATTTTAGGTGAATGACAGAGTATTGGCTAAGGTTTTTAACAATTCCTCCCTTTGCCAAATGCTTTGTTTAATAACAATGATATGGACCTTTAAAGTTTTGGCAATTGCCTGTGTGACTTACCCTGCCCTTCCTTCCTACCTCCCTCCTCCATCATATCTAGCAAATGTATCAACAACCACTCTAGTGAACTTTCGGTATTTAGTTTATTCAGCTAAATACTGTTGTTACTTCATATTTTGCAATTATTTGTCTTTATATTATATGTATTCATTGTCGATAGTATCAATTGCTTACTTTTGCGATTTCCTTAGTTTATTTGTGCTATAAATGTAGGTTATTTGTAGGGTAGTTATTGATAGGGGTCACTTGAGGCATGCTATGCTTACAGGTACCTACCCGATAGCACTATCGTTAGTGAGTGCTGTACTGTATTTTATATATTATTTTGTAATAGTATAGATATCTTATCAATATTTGTATTTTGTACTATTGTTAATGTCTTGTCATGTTGCAAATTTGATTTTAAATAATATTTTGACATTTAACATGTAGTTTCTTTATTCATGCAGAGTTTAGTAAAATTTGCCAGAACGTCCCGGACTTCCCAAACTTGACTACTTCCTTTAACGTGACGATAGTGCGTTGTTATATGTGCGATTAGTTTGCTTGGGAAACAGATTAACTTGCTCATGTAGTAATGTACACCCTATGTGGTGGATTGTGTTCTTTTATTTAATAATTTTCATTTTAGTAAGCGTTGTTTCCACATAGCGATTTTGATAATTTAATTTGACTTTATATTGTCCTTGTCCCAATTTTGGTTTGTTTAGTTTGCAAGTTTTACATTTTAAACTATTTATCCACATAAAATAGAAACCTATCACAATTTTTGTCTAATACAACCATAGACAGTGCTATTACATATTATTTGAACATGATGTCGAATTTAGCAGTTGCTGTTTACCTTGAACAGTAATGACAGAACCGAAAGCTTCTCTTGCCGTGTAGTACTCAAAGAAAGCAGGGTTACTTAAGCCGGCCCATACCGAACTGTTACCAAGTCAGGGCCGGTATTTATAAAAGAATTTAAAAATTTCTCTAGAAGTAATTTTAACTAAAAGAAAATCCTTAAAAGTATTTCATAAAACATTTAAAAGCATCTTTTAGTGGAAGCGTTAAGAAAGCTGCCACAACCGCTAATTCGCTACATCTAGCAAGATTACAATTGATGAATAACGTGTAATAGGTAAGTATAGGCTTCTAATTGCATATACTAATTACTATAAAACACTAGGGTAATAATGCAATATTTTGTTATTGTGAAATCTATTATATATTGCTAAATTGAAAGGGTAATATATTTACCATACCAAAACAATTGCATACTCCGGTGTGGCAGCATCTGAGATAGTTGCCAAATTCGCGAGTTTTCACAATTCGTAAAGTGGGGTAATTTCGGACATTTTTCGAGTTTGTTTTTTACAATTTCTCCTGACTGTAAACACATTGTAGAGATTTAACTAGGTCAAGTGATGTGTAGTGATAATGCGCCGTGCGCCGTAATCCAGGAAGCCTCCTAAAATTATCCCCCATAATATCCTTATCCTTATCCTAAATGATGTCCGAAGTATTCTTGAAAAGTGGAAAACTTCGGACTTGTATGGTAAAAGCGTTTCCATTATATAATGACAATGGCTAATTACTTATTATCGCCAAAGTCCAAAGTTATGACCGCAGTCCGAAATCACCCTAGTTTACGGTAATTTGCGAAAAAATAGGGTGCAAATAGGCTACTTGTTCTCGGATGTTATGAAATAGGCCTATCTTGTGACAATCGAATATTATATCTTAGTCATTCTACACTCCTTTAATTTGGTCTATTTGTTCGTGTTCTTCCAACAAGTACAGTATAGGCATTTGTCAACGAGGACGCTGGAACTGTCGAGGTTGTGGGCGGAGGAGGAGGATTTACCCACCTAAAAATAGAGAGACCGCGACCGCGGCAAAAAATGTAGTCGGACATAATTATATACAGTATGAATGGAAATGTTTAAAGTAGGTTCATATATATGGTGGTAGGTTACTTTCTAATATAGCTTATTCGTTGGAGAACACACAGTGGATCACCTTTGAGTAGTATGATGTGCGGGGTGGTATATGGATAGAATCAAGAGTTACCTAACATACTGCATTTGATAATATAGTTAACCTACAATCATGAGTTACTCTTACAGTTACATTTTGACCGTTGCCTAATAATGTAGGGTAATACACACTTTCATCTCGGGGTTAGGAGCTTTGTTCCTCTAAGGTTCATTCGTGGTTTATATGGTATCTTTTGATTAACTCAGAGTCGCTATAGGCCTATTAATCCAATTAGTCTTTTTAACATGAAAATTCCTTGGCAGGGGGTGGCGGATTTGTTATTCAACCATCTTCATCGTCCTCTAAAAGTAACTTTTAAGCGCTAAAAGTCCCCAGGAGGGCTTTTAGTTTTCGCCGGGTTTAAAAGCTACTTTTAGCCGCTAAAAGTTTTTTTACCCATCTTTTATCTTTTAAAAGTGGCCGCCATCTTTAAAAGCTACTTTTAAGCCTAAAAGTGCTTTATAAATACCGCCCCAGGGTTCTAGACTTGTGTTGGATACCAATGACTTTCAGGGCCGGGAGTTGTCCTCGACGCCGGAGGCTCCGAGCTCTACCAACAAGGACGGTGTTCATCCTCAGGCTAATGTGATACAGGCAGGTAACCCTCCATCTTTTACCACACTAGAGGCGGTCACGGCAGTAGAGTCTGACACTGCGTTAGACCAAGTTACAAAAGGGCAGACCGTAAGGCCTCCCATTAGGAACACAGTACCAAGCGGCACAGTTCTTCAACCGCCTCATGTACCGATTATGCCGCCGGGTTTCCGTGACCGGGATTCCCCGACACATAGCTCAGACTTGACATCTCAACCTAGTGGTAGTAAGATATTAAACACAAGTTCGACGGTACAAGTAGAAGGACAACCGACACAAGGAAACCGGACAAAGCCTCTCAAACGACCAAAATCCCCTTGTTTTACGTCCAAACAATTGGATGAATTACTACATAAGGTCATGCAACAATGTGCCATAAGATGCCACGTAGTCCTTCCACCGGCGGCAGGACCTCCGCCAGGTAGCCCTGTCGCCACTCTCCCTAGTGATAAAGGGGGGGGGGGGGGGTGCCTAGTACCTCTCTGACCACCCCTGGGTCACGGCCAGAACAAGTGTCCATCCGCCCTTTGTCGCCGGCCAAAATTAATGTTATAACAGAAACTGATGTTTCCTGGCTTCCGACTTCCTCTAACGTAGCTTTCTCCGCCGCCGGTAAGCCGGAACAAGGCTTACCGTTGGACGGTCAGTTGCAATCCCGACAAGGGAATGAATCACGGTCGGCAATGCCTAGTATCTCTTTCCAATCACCTATGTTTGGCTCTGGCACTTCGATGTCTTACGGGGGTAAAGTGGACACTGTTTCTGGCTCACTACCTCACGGCGGTGGAAACGAGGATAGACGATGTTCTTACCTCAATCCTCCATCTCAGTTTAACCTTCAGCCTCGTCGACAGCCAGCGGCTGGTCCGCCAGTTCTCGACGAAAGCACAGTCCCTACCTCTCACAATCTACCCCCAAGGTCACAGACAACATTCAATGATCGTTCCCTGACCCAGAAAGTACCGGGGAGGCTTTGGCTCCCGGTTACCACTATGTCTAGAGGAGGGGGGCACAGGTCTACTCAGGGGGAGGTCCCGGTGCCGCGAGAGTGGTCAATAGAAGTAAACAGGCGCAAGGTGTTTAGGGCAAAGGATGCGCAAGGGAGAGTGTTAGATGTTCTAATTCAGGCAATACCAGACCCGACAACTTTTCAATATTTTGTATATAACCCGGGCCAGATGACCCCTCTCCCGCCGGATGCCCCTAGTCAGGCCCCTCCTCCTCCAGATGTCCCTGTTTGCTCTCAACGTTGCGGCATCAATGGCTGCCAAGCTTTTAAGGATGACGAACCAAGCCAAAGGTTTCAGAGATGTAATCCTCATCAGGATCGAAGGGAATTGAATCTGAGTGAGGTGGGGCATTGGCCCTTGGGTAACGTGGGATCAGGAGCTCCAACATTTTGCTGTATTTATGTCTTCTAATACTGCATTACCAGTTCCCAATCCGCCAAAGACTGAGTTTCAGTGGCTTAAGCGAGAGCCCGGCGGAGTGCCCAGAGCTATCTTTGAATTCCTCATTGCCCCCCAGTTGGAAGTAAACGATTTTCCGGCTCCCTTTGTAACCCCAGATCCCATTGATCTCCAAAGAGATTTCCTGGTCAGAGACAATGCACATAGGAAATGTATAGGCTTTCTCCTAACCAGGGATACAGCCCAGGCTGTTGACCAACCAGTGCCGAATCCTCCTCGTCAGAGGACGGACATAGTCAAAGCGTTTCAACAATACCTCCTCCCTTCTCCGGCTCAGTCATTGTCAGACATAAGAACCGCCTTATTTGAAGCAGTCAGGGCGAGGCAGCTACTCAGACTCAGTATGGCACAAGGGCTTCCTAGTAACGCTTATTATAGGGTTCTCTACTCTCCCATATTAACAGCAACTCCAGTTAATGAACAAACACTGAAAGATGTTCGGATGATGATTCAGGCTAACAAAGGTACACACTCATAATTATCCCTAAGTTCAGCATATCCTGGATGGCCGGCGATCGGTGGACGATTTACCGGAGCCTCACCAGAAATGATCTTTAGACCCAACTTTTCTGTCCCAAGAAAGCTGCTTCACGTAATCTTGCCTCCCTCTCTAAGCCCAGCTGGGCACAGGGGTTCGAGATAAGAGACGGTGTTACCGCGCCTTGGCTGCGCCACAGTATTTTTCTCCTGCGCATTTAGGCTACGCCCTCGAGTGCATAACGGTTGGGATACGGGAGACTTTGCAATGTCCTACCCGGCACCCAGAAGTGAGGTGAGCGCTCTCCCTCATGACCGGACGAAAAAAAAGCGGAACACTAATGAGAAGGTTTGTCAACAGTCCTCGGCGTATATACACGCCGCGGCTGTTCTAACAAAAAACGATGACTTCCTTCAGAGGCAGATACCTCATGACCAAGGGCCAGGTACAGGTCCGCCGGTGGCCGACCGTCCTCTATGTCTTGCCAGTAGTAGGCAGAAGTTTTTGGCCATACTACCCTTGTTACCCCGCTAGGGGAATTATTGTTTAAGTTTCGAAGCTAGAAGGAATACCTGCCCCGCTTTGTGCGCCGGGTCGTAGTTTTTCTCCCTAGGCGGTTAAGCTTTTCCCCACTAGGTAGTGGGTGTTTAGTCCCCCCTGTTACTCAACATACAAATCCAACTAGGTGGTTTTTCGGTTGTAATGTGATACCCAGTGTCTTAAGTACCATGTTTTACTTATGTCCCTGACCCACGGCGGATTGAGGCCCTTGTGGGGTAGAAGTTACATTAAGGAGTAAGGTCCGGCGAGACAGGGAGCCTACTGGAACGTGGATTTCAGAACCCATTTCCTCGTGTGCTCCCAAATAACTGCCAAGTGATGTGGTTTCCATATATATGTGTATTCTTCCGACCGTCAAAGGCAGGCGTAGCTCACTTCCAGGATTGAATTTCCCGGCTATCTCAGTTTGTCAATATCAAAATTCGGCCAAGTCGTATTAGGACTCCCCCCCCCTCCTTGGGATAGGTGCGAGTAGGATTTTCAAAATTCTTTGAGCAGAGGGGGGCGGAGGTAACCCCCTTAACGGACGGCGGCTAGTTTTTCCGCCTCAGTTCCGATTCACCTGAGTAAAGTAGCTTCAGTTAACCTCGCTCACATTGCTGATCAAGTGGCCTCGGGACAGAAGGGAGTCTTAAGTCCACTCGTCCACTCTAGGCTAGACATGCCTTGTCTTCCCTAAAAAGCCATGTAGGGCTCCTAACACATAATAATAATAATAATAATAATAATCTTCTGGTTACTTATATAGCGCCCGTATCTCCTCTTTCGAGGATTCACAAGCGCTTGGCTTTCTTTAGTCTACCAGAGACCATTACCCATCCCCCTTGCTCATGGGGAGATGGTAACCGACGGCTGTATCCCAGAAAAACTTTTCAATCTGAGCGGGGATTGAACGCGAGACCTTCAAGATGGGAATCAGGCACGCTACCAACTGAGCCAGCCGGACGGTATAGACCCTTTCTCGGCTCACCCTCGGTCCGCCGGATTCGTAAACTAGTCCTAAGCATCCTTTCTTAGTAAAGTCAAGTAGGGTCCTTGGCGGCAACAGATCGGGGTGAAATAAGGATTGACCTGAGCGGCTGCCCTTCCTGGCCAATCAGTCCCAGCTCGATCCTCGGCGGATACTTCTCCAGCCGGGACGGGTAGAGACTGGGAAGCCTAAACCACCATCAGATTAACTCCAGCAGTGTAGGGTAGAACCACCCCAGGTGTTATATCCTATGAGATTTGTTGAGAGGCACCATCTAAAGTTTTCTCTCCGATAGGTCTTGCCACACGAAGGTTCGACAATCCCTGAGCTACGCTTATTACGCTGAGGGAGCACACTCCACGGACCACGCCGGCCAAAATCTGCCAACGATTTGGTCCTTAGAGTCGAGCTGGCTCGAGTTACGTTAGTAATTTTCCAAGCTCCCCCGGCGTATTACCCAGCATAGCATTTTGGTCCTCCAATGTGAAAGGAGGACTCAGAAGTTAAGTAACATTAAATATAGACCAGCTCTTGTTTGTTCTACAAGCTGTTTAATTTACCCATGAGGAGAGAGTTACCTCGATCCCTGAAAATGTTTTTGAGTTTTTTCATTTCAGATCTTCGAGTAAAAAGTGTCATTTCCCGGTAGACTTGCACACCGGTCCCAATCTCTCTCTCTTCACTAATAGTATGTTAAGTATTCCCGGCTTTATAGTTTTTTGTACTGAGATAAATGACACCCATTCTGGGCGAAGAAAAAAGGGGGGGGGGGGGGAGGATATGTATATCCCAGTACACCGAAAGGTATAACCCCTCCGCCGGAAGACACGGGTATCCAAGTACATCGGGATGTAGCCCCCTCCGCCGGAATACACGGTCTAGCAGGGCAAGCCATTTGCGGCTCCCGCCGAGGCAAAGCCCAGACATGCTTTACGAGCTAGAAGCTCAAGTGTTTATAATTTTTAGGTTAAGTGAATCTATAATTATGTTAGTATACTTGGTCCGAGATCAATTAAAAATAAGAACCAAGCTTTTAAAGCTAGTAAAATTTGTTTTTATGTATGTAAAAGTTTTTCCTATCTTAAGTTGCAACTAGATAGTTGGTGAGTGATCACCTAGTCAAATGACATCATGATTTTCACAGAGGATAAATTATTCACAGTTTAGAATCTGAGGAGAGTGATAAAAGTTTTGTATTAGCTGTTATTATCACATTGTACAACAGGTACCTCAAGTAGAGGCCCTAGTATAGAGCAGGACTTCTTCGAAGCAACGCACTGCTCACACTCTTTTGTATTTTTCTATATTGTATGTACACAATAAAATTTCTTATTCTGTTAAACAAATTCTGGACTTTACCTTACGGTAATGGAGGTTCAGATATTGTTGCGAATGTCCCCCTCCAGTCTTGGGAATTCAGGCAACATCGTCAATGATGGAGGGGCCATTATTAAATTATAGGTTTGATTCCCGGAGGGAAGTAAAGAAAACCTAATATTTAGTAGGGGCCCAGGAATCATTGATGATGAGGGCCCTCCCAACCATCCCCTCCCATTCGCTTGATATCTGGAGTTTTATCTTGATATATCAGTGAAGGGAGGATGATGCGCTTGGCGAGAAGCGGCAATTAAGAAGCCACAACGCAAGAAATCCACCGAATGTGGGAAGCGTGTTTATAACAGTATTTAAGTATTAAAGTTTTTCTTTTTTCTTCTCTTATTTTTTACAAAGGTTTTAGTGGGTACCCGATCTATGACGACATCGTAAGAGAAGTAGTGTTGCACTTATGAAGATGACTCTTGTTTCTTCCCCGCGGCGGCTGATTCAAACAGCCAACATGGGTGTTGAATGGAGACTTATACTCAGTGGCGGACCCGGGGGGGGGGCGGGGGCCCGCCCCCCCCCCCCCCCCCCCCCTTAGTGACCAAAATTGCGCCCTTACATCTGATATATATATATATATATATATATATATTTTTGACATAGATACCAACACCAGACACAGTACGGTGTCATCTTTTGCTGATGACACAAAATTAAGCAAGATAGTAAACACACAAGAAGACACGGGCCAACTGCAGGAAGACATGAATGTAGTGTTCCAGTGGACCAGGGAAAACAACATGCAATTGATGAGGAAACATTCCAATTAATACGGTACGGAGATAATAATGGTGTTAAAGAAATTACAAATTACTTAACAGAATCTAACCACATAATAGAACGGAAAGACAGTGTGAAAGACCTTGGGGTATTGATGTCTGAAAATATGGGTTTCAAAGCACATAACCAGGTCAAAGTGGCGGCTGCGAAACGTCTAACGGGTTGGATTCTGCGTACTTTTAAAACACGCGGTGAAGTACCTATGATAACGCTCTTCAAATCTCTAGTGCTACCGCGGCTTGAATACTGTAGCGTATTAACATCCCCATACAAAGCAGGTGAAATAAATGACGTAGAGAGTGTACAAAGAAATTTCACTTCGCATATAAGTTCGATAAAACATCTACACTATTGGGACCGTTTAAGAGCACTGAATCTGTACTCACTGGAACGTAGAAGAGAACGTTACCTAATAATATACACGTGGAAAATCGCAGAGGGTTTAGTACCAAACCTACATACTCCGATAGTCATGGAATTCAGTGATAGGAGAGGCTGGGAATGCGAAATCCCCCGGATGAATAACAGGGGTGCTATGGGCTCTCTGCGAGAGGGCTGGTTATCACACAGAGGCCCACGTCTCTTCAACAAACTCCCACGGCGAGTAAGAGACATGAGGGACATCTCGTTAGACAACTTCAAGAGAGCCCTAGATGTCGAACTGCAAAAAGTGCCAGACGAGCCCATCCTCGCAAGGGAGCGAGCTGTCGCTTCAAACAGTCTACTGCACCAAATCACCACCCATAACGAGGGGCGTTGCGCTCCTTGGTGCCGCTAGAAGAGCGGCGAACACATCTAAAGGTATAAGGTAAGATAGGTGGAATATCTACCGGTATATATATATATATAGATATATAGATATATATATATATATATATATATGCCTATATATATACACTGTATATATATATATATATATATTATCCGGTAGATTAATTGAGTACTTTATCCTTATCAACTGAATAAAGGTGGTTTGTAAATGTGGATACGATGTGGAATAGCCTTAATTAGACTTGAGTTTTCCATATTAAGCTAGATATGAAATGTTTACTGTATAGATTATTTATTTCATTGGCTAAATTATAGGTTTGATTCCCGGAGGGAAGTAAAGAAAACCTAATATTTAGTAGGGCCCCCGGAATCATTGACGATGTTGCCTATTAGTATAAGCAGTGGCGGATCCAGCACAGGTTTAAGGGGGGGGGGGGGCTGATATACATGAGGGGCGCCATAATTCACACAATATTCTTTATATGTATTGTATTTCAGATAAAATGCAGTATATGCAGAGGGGAGGTGTGGCAGAGTGGTCTTGGGGAAGAGGGGGAGGGGGTATAATGGGGGAGGGAGGGGGAGGGGGAGGGGGCATAACATACATAAATACATAAACACGAATTATATTATATATATATATATGGGGGAGGGGGTATAATGGGGGAAGAGGGGGAGGGGGTATAATGGGGGAGGGAGGGGGAGGGGGTATACTGGGGGAGGGAGGGAGAGGGGGCATAACATACATAAATACATAAACACGAATTATATTATATATATATATATATATATATATATATATATATATATATATATATGGGGAGAGGGGGCTATAATGGGGGAAGTGGGGGACAGGGTATAATGGGGGGGGAGGGAGGGAGGGAGGGGGAGGGGGCATAACATAGATAAATACATAAACACGAATTATATTATATATATATATATTACATCAATCTACAATTAGAAAAAAAAAAAAAAAAAAAATACCCTCTCCCCAAAAAATAAAAAATAAAATAAAATAAAAAATTATATATATATATATATATATATATATATATATATATATATATATATATATATATGGGGGGAGGGGGAGGGGGAGGGGGAGGGAGGGGAGGAGTATAATAATATATAATATATAATAATAACTGTCTGATACAGGCCACCTGTCTATCACCACACCTTCCCACTCTGAACCTGTTTTGGTGACTAAATGGCATTATGATAGGGCAGACTGGGAGGGTCTTCAAGGTTTCTTTATTGATATTCCCTGGACCTCTTTCTTTTCTAATGATGCACACTCCACCTTGAGCCACATACAAGATTTTGTAAAAATTGGAATGGAGACTTTTATTCCTCATCAAAAGTACAGTAAAAGATCTAATTCACCTAAATGGTTTGACCATAATTGTGCTAGAGTAACTGAACAAAAAGCAATAGCCTACAATGCATACACAAGATCAAAAACACATGAAGCCTTTAATTACTTTAGAAACATCAGAAATCATACCAAAACTGTATTAAACCTAACTAAATCAAACTTTCTCCACAAGCAGGCAAATAAACTTCTAAATAATCCAAATGATAACAAAATATTTTGGTCTACTCTTAACTCATTTAAATCCAACTTCACTACTGCTTCATCCATTCCACCATTAAAATCTCCGACTGGCAATCTTGTAAGTGACCCACGAGGTAAAGCTAACCTTCTTGCGGATATTTTCTCCACCAACTCAACCTTAGATGAAATAAATCAAGATGTCCCTGTACTTAATTTTAATTCGCCTGAAATTCCCTCACTTAAGATCCACACCAGACATGTCAAAACTATTTTGCAGAATCTCTCAGTAGATAAAGCTCCTGGTCCAGATGAAATTCCTCCAATAGTACTTAAGAATTGCTCCTTGGTGCTCGCTCCTGTATTGGCAAATTTTTTCCGTCTGTGTACTCATACCTCATGTTTCCCAGTACCCTGGAAAGAAGCAAACATCCATCCAGTTCCTAAAAAAGGTGCCTCTTCAGATCCATCAAACTACAGACCAATAGCTATAACTCCCACTCTTGGTAAAGTCTTTGAAATTATATTAAATAATCACATAATTAAGCATCTTGAGAATAGTAAATTAATCAGTGATAGGCAATATGGTTTTAGACGATGTCGATCAACTGCATTATTATTTTGTAATAGTATAGATATCTTATCAATATTTGTATTTTGTACTATTGTTAATGTCTTGTCATGTTGCAAATTTGATTTTAAATAATATTTTGACATTTAACATGTAGTTTCTTTATTCATGCAGAGTTTAGTAAAATTTGCCAGAACGTCCCGGACTTCCCAAACTTGACTACTTCCTTTAACGTGACGATAGTGCGTTGTTATATGTGCGATTAGTTTGCTTGGGAAACAGATTAACTTGCTCATGTAGTAATGTACACCCTATGTGGTGGATTGTGTTCTTTTATTTAATAATTTTCATTTTAGTAAGCGTTGTTTCCACATAGCGATTTTGATAATTTAATTTGACTTTATATTGTCCTTGTCCCAATTTTGGTTTGTTTAGTTTGCAAGTTTTACATTTTAAACTATTTATCCACATAAAATAGAAACCTATCACAATTTTTGTCTAATACAACCATAGACAGTGCTATTACATATTATTTGAACATGATGTCGAATTTAGCAGTTGCTGTTTACCTTGAACAGTAATGACAGAACCGAAAGCTTCTCTTGCCGTGTAGTACTCAAAGAAAGCAGGGTTACTTAAGCCGGCCCATACCGAACTGTTACCAAGTCAGGGCCGGTATTTATAAAAGAATTTAAAAATTTCTCTAGAAGTAATTTTAACTAAAAGAAAATCCTTAAAAGTATTTCATAAAACATTTAAAAGCATCTTTTAGTGGAAGCGTTAAGAAAGCTGCCACAACCGCTAATTCGCTACATCTAGCAAGATTACAATTGATGAATAACGTGTAATAGGTAAGTATAGGCTTCTAATTGCATATACTAATTACTATAAAACACTAGGGTAATAATGCAATATTTTGTTATTGTGAAATCTATTATATATTGCTAAATTGAAAGGGTAATATATTTACCATACCAAAACAATTGCATACTCCGGTGTGGCAGCATCTGAGATAGTTGCCAAATTCGCGAGTTTTCACAATTCGTAAAGTGGGGTAATTTCGGACATTTTTCGAGTTTGTTTTTTACAATTTCTCCTGACTGTAAACACATTGTAGAGATTTAACTAGGTCAAGTGATGTGTAGTGATAATGCGCCGTGCGCCGTAATCCAGGAAGCCTCCTAAAATTATCCCCCATAATATCCTTATCCTTATCCTAAATGATGTCCGAAGTATTCTTGAAAAGTGGAAAACTTCGGACTTGTATGGTAAAAGCGTTTCCATTATATAATGACAATGGCTAATTACTTATTATCGCCAAAGTCCAAAGTTATGACCGCAGTCCGAAATCACCCTAGTTTACGGTAATTTGCGAAAAAATAGGGTGCAAATAGGCTACTTGTTCTCGGATGTTATGAAATAGGCCTATCTTGTGACAATCGAATATTATATCTTAGTCATTCTACACTCCTTTAATTTGGTCTATTTGTTCGTGTTCTTCCAACAAGTACAGTATAGGCATTTGTCAACGAGGACGCTGGAACTGTCGAGGTTGTGGGCGGAGGAGGAGGATTTACCCATCTAAAAATAGAGAGACCGCGACCGCGGCAAAAAATGTAGTCGGACATAATTATATACAGTATGAATGGAAATGTTTAAAGTAGGTTCATATATATGGTGGTAGGTTACTTTCTAATATAGCTTATTCGTTGGAGAACACACAGTGGATCACCTTTGAGTAGTATGATGTGCGGGGTGGTATATGGATAGAATCAAGAGTTACCTAACATACTGCATTTGATAATATAGTTAACCTACAATCATGAGTTACTCTTACAGTTACATTTTGACCGTTGCCTAATAATGTAGGGTAATACACACTTTCATCTCGGGGTTAGGAGCTTTGTTCCTCTAAGGTTCATTCGTGGTTTATATGGTATCTTTTGATTAACTCAGAGTCGCTATAGGCCTATTAATCCAATTAGTCTTTTTAACATGAAAATTCCTTGGCAGGGGGTGGCGGATTTGTTATTCAACCATCTTCATCGTCCTCTAAAAGTAACTTTTAAGCGCTAAAAGTCCCCAGGAGGGCTTTTAGTTTTCGCCGGGTATAAAAGCTACTTTTAGCCGCTAAAAGTTTTTTTACCCATCTTTTATCTTTTAAAAGTGGCCGCCATCTTTAAAAGCTACTTTTAAGCCTAAAAGTGCTTTATAAATACCGCCCCAGGGTTCTAGACTTGTGTTGGATACCAATGACTTTCAGGGCCGGGAGTTGTCCTCGACGCCGGAGGCTCCGAGCTCTACCAACAAGGACGGTGTTCATCCTCAGGCTAATGTGATACAGGCAGGTAACCCTCCATCTTTTACCACACTAGAGGCGGTCACGGCAGTAGAGTCTGACACTGCGTTAGACCAAGTTACAAAAGGGCAGACCGTAAGGCCTCCCATTAGGAACACAGTACCAAGCGGCACAGTTCTTCAACCGCCTCATGTACCGATTATGCCGCCGGGTTTCCGTGACCGGGATTCCCCGACACATAGCTCAGACTTGACATCTCAACCTAGTGGTAGTAAGATATTAAACACAAGTTCGACGGTACAAGTAGAAGGACAACCGACACAAGGAAACCGGACAAAGCCTCTCAAACGACCAAAATCCCCCTGTTTTACGTCCAAACAATTGGATGAATTACTACATAAGGTCATGCAACAATGTGCCATAAGATGCCACGTAGTCCTTCCACCGGCGGCAGGACCTCCGCCAGGTAGCCCTGTCGCCACTCTCCCTAGTGATAAAGGGGGGGGGGGGGGTGCCTAGTACCTCTCTGACCACCCCTGGGTCACGGCCAGAACAAGTGTCCATCCGCCCTTTGTCGCCGGCCAAAATTAATGTTATAACAGAAACTGATGTTTCCTGGCTTCCGACTTCCTCTAACGTAGCTTTCTCCGCCGCTGGTAAGCCGGAACAAGGCTTACCGTTGGACGGTCAGTTGCAATCCCGACAAGGGAATGAATCACGGTCGGCAATGCCTAGTATTTCTTTCCAATCACCTATGTTTGGCTCTGGCACTTCGATGTCTTACGGGGGTAAAGTGGACACTGTTTCTGGCTCACTACCTCATGGCGGTGGAAACGAGGATAGACGATGTTCTTACCTCAATCCTCCATCTCAGTTTAACCTTCAGCCTCGTCGACAGCCAGCGGCTGGTCCGCCAGTTCTCGACGAAAGCACAGTCCCTACCTCTCACAATCTACCCCCAAGGTCACAGACAACATTCAATGATCGTTCCCTGACCCAGAAAGTACCGGGGAGGCTTTGGCTCCCGGTTACCGCTATGTCTAGAGGAGGGGGGCACAGGTCTACTCAGGGGGAGGTCCCGGTGCCGCGAGAGTGGTCAATAGAAGTAAACAGGCGCAAGGTGTTTAGGGCAAAGGATGCGCAAGGGAGAGTGTTAGATGTTCTAATTCAGGCAATACCAGACCCGACAACTTTTCAATATTTTGTATATAACCCGGGCCAGATGACCCCTCTCCCGCCGGATGCCCCTAGTCAGGCCCCTCCTCCTCCAGATGTCCCTGTTTGCTCTCAACGTTGCGGCATCAATGGCTGCCAAGCTTTTAAGGATGACGAACCAAGCCAAAGGTTTCAGAGATGTAATCCTCATCAGGATCGAAGGGAATTGAATCTGAGTGAGGTGGGGCATTGGCCCTTGGGTAACGTGGGATCAGGAGCTCCAACATTTTGCTGTATTTATGTCTTCTAATACCGCATTACCAGTTCCCAATCCGCCAAAGACTGAGTTTCAGTGGCTTAAGCGAGAGCCCGGCGGAGTGCCCAGAGCTATCTTTGAATTCCTCATTGCCCCCCAGTTGGAAGTAAACGATTTTCCGGCTCCCTTTGTAACCCCAGATCCCATTGATCTCCAAAGAGATTTCCTGGTCAGAGACAATGCACATAGGAAATGTATAGGCTTTCTCCTAACCAGGGATACAGCCCAGGCTGTTGACCAACCAGTGCCGAATCCTCCTCGTCAGAGGACGGACATAGTCAAAGCGTTTCAACAATACCTCCTCCCTTCTCCGGCTCAGTCATTGTCAGACATAAGAACCGCCTTATTTGAAGCAGTCAGGGCGAGGCAGCTACTCAGACTCAGTATGGCACAAGGGCTTCCTAGTAACGCTTATTATAGGGTTCTCTACTCTCCCATATTAACAGCAACTCCAGTTAATGAACAAACACTGAAAGATGTTCGGATGATGATTCAGGCTAACAAAGGTACACACTCATAATTATCCCTAAGTTCAGCATATCCTGGATGGCCGGCGATCGGTGGACGATTTACCGGAGCCTCACCAGAAATGATCTTTAGACCCAACTTTTCTGTCCCAAGAAAGCTGCTTCACGTAATCTTGCCTCCCTCTCTAAGCCAAGCTGGGCACAGGGGTTCGAGATAAGAGACGGTGTTACCGCGCCTTGGCTGCGCCACAGTATTTTTCTCCTGCGCATTTAGGCTACGCCCTCGAGTGCATAACGGTTGGGATACGGGAGACTTTGCAATGTCCTACCCGGCACCCAGAAGTGAGGTGAGCGCTCTCCCTCATGACCGGACGAAATAAAAGCGGAACACTAATGAGAAGGTTTGTCAACAGTCCTCGGCGTATATACACGCCGCGGCTGTTCTAACAAAAAACGATGACTTCCTTCAGAGGCAGATACCTCATGACCAAGGGCCAGGTACAGGTCCGCCGGTGGCCGACCGTCCTCTATGTCTTGCCAGTAGTAGGCAGAAGTTTTTGGCCATACTACCCTTGTTACCCCGCTAGGGGAATTATTGTTTAAGTTTCGAAGCTAGAAGGAATACCTGCCCGCTTTGTGCGCCGGGTCGTAGTTTTTCTCCCTAGGCGGTTAAGCTTTTCCCCACTAGGTAGTGGGTGTTTAGTCCCCCCTGTTACTCAACATACAAATCCAACTAGGTGGTTTTTCGGTTGTAATGTGATACCCAGTGTCTTAAGTACCATGTTTTACTTATGTCCCTGACCCACGGCGGATTGAGGCCCTTGTGGGGTAGAAGTTACATTAAGGAGTAAGGTCCGGCGAGACAGGGAGCCTACTGGAACGTGGATTTCAGAACCCATTTCCTCGTGTGCTCCCAAATAACTGCCAAGTGATGTGGTTTCCATATATATGTGTATTCTTCCGACCGTCAAAGGCAGGCGTAGCTCACTTCCAGGATTGAATTTCCCGGCTATCTCAGTTTGTCAATATCAAAATTCGGCCAAGTCGTATTAGGACTCCCCCCCCCCTCCTTGGGATAGGTGCGAGTAGGATTTTCAAAATTCTTTGAGCAGAGGGGGGCGGAGGTAACCCCCTTAACGGACGGCGGCTAGTTTTTCCGCCTCAGTTCCGATTCACCTGAGTAAAGTAGCTTCAGTTAACCTCGCTCACATTGCTGATCAAGTGGCCTCGGGACAGAAGGGAGTCTTAATTCCACTCGTCCACTCTAGGCTAGACATGCCTTGTCTTCCCTAAAAAGCCATGTAGGGCTCCTAACACATAATAATAATAATAATAATAATAATAATAATAATAATCTTCTGGTTACTTATATAGCGCCCGTATCTCCTCTTTCGAGGATTCACAAGCGCTTGGCTTTCTTTAGTCTACCAGAGACCATTACCCATCCCCCTTGCTCATGGGGAGATGGTAACCGACGGCTGTATCCCAGAAAAACTTTTCAATCTGAGCGGGGATTGAACGTGAGACCTTCAAGATGGGAATCAGGCACGCTACCAACTGAGCCAGCCGGACGGTATAGACCCTTTCTCGGCTCACCCTCGGTCCGCCGGATTCGTAAACTAGTCCTAAGCATCCTTTCTTAGTAAAGTCAAGTAGGGTCCTTGGCGGCAACAGATCGGGGTGAAATAAGGATTGACCTGAGCGGCTGCCCTTCCTGGCCAATCAGTCCCAGCTCGATCCTCGGCGGATACTTCTCCAGCCGGGACGGGTAGAGACTGGGAAGCCTAAACCACCATCAGATTAACTCCAGCAGTGTAGGGTAGAACCACCCCAGGTGTTATATCCTATGAGATTTGTTGAGAGGCACCATCTAAAGTTTTCTCTCCGATAGGTCTTGCCACACGAAGGTTCGACAATCCCTGAGCTACGCTTATTACGCTGAGGGAGCACACTCCACGGACCACGCCGGCCAAAATCTGCCGACGATTTGGTCCTTAGAGTCGAGCTGGCTCGAGTTACGTTAGTAATTTTCCAAGCTCCCCCGGCGTATTACCCAGCATAGCATTTTGGTCCTCCAATGTGAAAGGAGGACTCAGAAGTTAAGTAACATTAAATATAGACCAGCTCTTGTTTGTTCTACAAGCTGTTTAATTTACCCATGAGGAGAGAGTTACCTCGATCCCTGAAAATGTTTTTGAGTTTTTTCATTTCAGATCTTCGAGTAAAAAGTGTCATTTCCCGGTAGACTTGCACACCGGTCCCAATCTCTCTCTCTTCACTAATAGTATGTTAAGTATTCCCGGCTTTATAGTTTTTTGTACTGAGATAAATGACACCCATTCTGGGCGAAGAAAAAAGGGGGGGGGGAGGATATGTATATCCCAGTACACCGAAAGGTATAACCCCTCCGCCGGAAGACACGGGTATCCAAGTACATCGGGATTTAGCCCCCTCCGCCGGAATACACGGTCTAGCAGGGCAAGCCATTTGCGGCTCCCGCCGGGGCAAAGCCCAGACATGCTTTACGAGCTAGAAGCTCAAGTGTTTATAATTTTTAGGTTAAGTGAATCTATAATTATGTTAGTATACTTGGTCCGAGATCAATTAAAAATAAGAACCAAGCTTTTAAAGCTAGTAAAATTTGTTTTTATGTATGTAAAAGTTTTTCCTATCTTAAGTTGCAACTAGATAGTTGGTGAGTGATCACCTAGTCAAATGACATCATGATTTTCACAGAGGATAAATTATTCACAGTTTAGAATCTGAGGAGAGTGATAAAAGTTTTGTATTAGCTGTTATTATCACATTGTACATCAGGTACCTCAAGTAGAGGCCCTAGTATAGAGCAGGACTTCTTCGAAGCAACGCACTGCTCACACTCTTTTGTATTTTTCTATATTGTATGTACACAATAAAATTTCTTATTCTGTTAAACAAATTCTGGACTTTACCTTACGGTAATGGAGGTTCAGATATTGTTGCGAATGTCCCCCTCCAGTCTTGGGAATTCAGGCAACATCGTCAATGATGGAGGGGCCATTATTAAATTATAGGTTTGATTCCCGGAGGGAAGTAAAGAAAACCTAATATTTAGTAGGGGCCCAGGAATCATTGATGATGAGGGCCCTCCCAACCATCCCCTTCCCATTCGCTTGATATCTGGAGTTTTATCTTGATATATCAGTGAAGGGAGGATGATGCGCTTGGCGAGAAGCGGCAATTAAGAAGCCACAACGCAAGAAATCCACCGAATGTGGGAAGCGTTTTTATAACAGTATTTAAGTATTAAAGTTTTTCTTTTTTCTTCTCTTATTTTTTACAAAGGTTTTAGTGGGTACCCGATCTATGACGACATCGTAAGAGAAGTAGTGTTGCACTTATGAAGATGACTCTTGTTTCTTCCCCGCGGCGGCTGATTCAAACGGCCAACATGGGTGTTGAATGGAGACTTATACTCAGTGGCGGATCCAGGGGGGGGGGCGGCCCCCCCCCCCCCCCCCCCCCTTAGTGACCAAAATTGCGCCCTTAAATCTGATATATATATATATATATATATATATATTTTTGACATAGATACCAACACCAGACACAGTACGGTGTCATCTTTTGCTGATGACACAAAATTAAGCAAGATAGTAAACACACAAGAAGACACGGGCCGACTGCAGGAAGACATGAATGTAGTGTTCCAGTGGACCAGGGAAAACAACATGCAATTCAATGAGGAAACATTCCAATTAATACGGTACGGAGATAATAATGGTGTTAAAGAAATTACAAATTACTTAACAGAATCTAACCACATAATAGAACGGAAAGACAGTGTGAAAGACCTTGGGGTATTGATGTCTGAAAATATGGGTTTCAAAGCACATAACCAGGTCAAAGTGGCGGCTGCGAAACGTCTAACGGGTTGGATTCTGCGTACTTTTAAAACACGCGGTGAAGTACCTATGATAACGCTCTTCAAATCTCTAGTGCTACCGCGGCTTGAATACTGTAGCGTATTAACATCCCCATACAAAGCAGGTGAAATAAATGACGTAGAGAGTGTACAAAGAAATTTCACTTCGCATATAAGTTCGATAAAACATCTACACTATTGGGACCGTTTAAGAGCACTGAATCTGTACTCACTGGAACGTAGAAGAGAACGTTACCTAATAATATACACGTGGAAAATCGCAGAGGGTTTAGTACCAAACCTACATACTCCGATAGTCATGAAATTCAGTGATAGGAGAGGCTGGGAATGCGAAATCCCCCGGATGAATAACAGGGGTGCTATGGGTTCTCTGCGAGAGGGCTGGTTATCACACAGAGGCCCACGTCTCTTCAACAAACTCCCACGGCGAGTAAGAGACATGAGGGACATCTCGTTAGACAACTTCAGAGAGCCCTAGATGTCGAACTGCAAAAAGTGCCAGACGAGCCCATCCTCGCAAGGGAGCGAGCTGTCGCTTCAAACAGTCTACTGCACCAAATCACCACCCATAACGAGGGGCGTCGCGCTCCTTGGTGCCGCTAGAAGAGCGGCGAACACATCTAAAGGTATAAGGTAAGATAGGTGGAATATCTACCGGTATATATATATATATAGATATATAGATATATATATATATATATATATATATATGCCTATATATATACATTGTATATATATATATATATATATTATCCGGTAGATTAATTGAGTACTTTATCCTTATCAACTGAATAAAGGTGGTTTGTAAATGTGGATACGATGTGGAATAGCCTTAATTAGACTTGAGTTTTCCATATTAAGCTAGATATGAAATGTTTACTGTATAGATTATTTATTTCATTGGCTAAATTATAGGTTTGATTCCCGGAGGGAAGTAAAGAAAACCTAATATTTAGTAGGGCCCCCGGAATCATTGACGATGTTGCCTATTAGTATAAGCAGTGGCGGATCCAGCTCAGGCTTAAGGGGGGGGGGGGGGGGTGATATACATGAGGGGCGCCATAATTCACACAATATTCTTTATATGTATTGTATTTCAGATAAAATGCAGTATATGCAGAGGGGAGGTGTGGCGGAGTGGTCTTGGGGAAGAGGGGGAGGGGTAATATTGGGGGAGGGCGGGGGAGGGGAGGGGGCATAACATACATAAATACATAAACACGAATTATATTATATATATATATATATGGGGGAGGGGGTATAATGGGGGAAGAGGGGGAGGGTGTATAATGGGGGGAGAGGGGGAGGGGCTATAATGGGAGAGGGAGGGGGAGGGGGCATAACATACATAAATACATAAACACGAATTATATTATATATATATATATATATATATATTATATATATATGTGGGGAGGGGACTATAATGGGGGAAGTGGGGGACGGGGTATAATGGGGGGGGGGAGGGAGGGAGGGAGGGGGAGGGTGCATAACATAGGTAAATACATAAACACGAATTATATTATATATATATATATTACATCAATCTACAATTAGAAAAAAAAAATAAAAAAAAAATACCCTCTCCCCAAAAAATAAAAAATAAAATAAAATAAAAAATTATATATATATATATATATATATATATATATATATATATATATATATATGGGGGGAGGGGGAGGGGGAGGGGGAGGGAGGGGAGGAGTATAATAATATATAATATATAATAATAACTGTCTGATACAGGCCACCTGTCTATCACCTACCACACCTTCCCACTCTGAACCTGTTTTGGTGACTAAATGGCATTATGATAGGGCAGACTGGGAGGGTCTTCAAGGTTTCTTTATTGATATTCCCTGGACCTCTTTCTTTTCTAATGATGCACACTCCACCTTGAGCCACATACAAGATTTTGTAAAAAATGGAATGGAGACTTTTATTCCTCATCAAAAGTACAGTAAAAGATCTAATTCACCTAAATGGTTTGACCATAATTGTGCTAGAGTAACTGAACAAAAAGCAATAGCCTACAATGCATACACAAGATCAAAAACACATGAAGCCTTTAATTACTTTAGAAACATCAGAAATCATGCCAAAACTGTATTAAACCTAACTAAATCAAACTTTCTCCACAAGCAGGCAAATAAACTTCTAAATAATCCCAATGATAACAAAATATTTTGGTCTACTCTTAACTCATTTAAATCCAACTTCACTACTGCTTCATCCATTCCACCATTAAAATCTCCGACTGGCAATCTTGTAAGTGACCCACGAGGTAAAGCTAACCTTCTTGCGGATATTTTCTCCACCAACTCAACCTTAGATGAAATAAATCAAGATGTCCCTGTACTTAATTTAAAATTCGCCTGAAATTCCCTCACTTAAGATCCACACCAGACATGTCAAAACTATTTTGCAGAATCTCTCAGTAGATAAAGCTCCTGGTCCAGATGAAATTCCTCCAATAGTACTTAAGAATTGCTCCTTGGTGCTCGCTCCTGTATTGGCAAAATTTCCGTCTGTGTACTCATACCTCATGTTTCCCAGTACCCTGGAAAGAAGCAAACATCCATCCAGTTCCTAAAAAAGGTGCCTCTTCAGATCCATCAAACTACAGACCAATAGCTATAACTCCCACTCTTGGTAAAGTCTTTGAAATTATATTAAATAATCACATAATTAAGCATCTTGAGAATAATAAATTAATCAGTGATAGGCAATATGGTTTTAGACGATGTCGATCAACTGCAGACATGCTTTGCCTTCTTACGCATCAAATCAACCAAGCTACAGACCAACGTGGTGAAACACATACAATAGCACTGGATATATCAAAGGCATTTGATAGAGTCTGGCATCAATCCTTATTGTCGAAGATGTCACACTACGGCCTTGCATCATTAGTTCCACTAATTTCTTCTTATCTTCATAACAGAAAAATACGCGTAATGGTAGATGGTCTTTATTCTCAATTTCACTCAATAAATGCTGGTGTTCCCCAGGGATCAGTTTTGGCCCCAATTTTGTTCCTCATTCATATCAATGATCTCATATCTACCACTCATAATCCAATACATTCCTACGCAGATGACTCAACACTCCACAGTTCCTTCACATTTACCAATTCTTTCACCCAACCCGATCTTACAAATTCAAAAATAAACACTGCAATTTCTCTGAACCAGGACCTTTCTAGAATTAATGGATGGGGACAAAAGAATCTAGTTTCCTTTAATGCACAGAAAACCAAGTACATTCAATTTTCTAACCGACAGAATCTCACTGACTCCCTTATATTTTTTAATGATGTAAATATTCCCACTTCCCCTAGTATTGACATTCTCGGTGTAACATTAACTACTAACTTGAGCTGGACACATTATGTTAGAAGCATTGCTAAGAATGCCTCTAAAAAACTGGGACTCCTGTACAGAGTTCGAGAATTCTTCACTGACGAGCAGTTGGCCGTAATATATAAAAGTCATGTGCATTCTCAGATGGATTACTGTTCACCTCTGTGGGGTGGAAGTGGAGTGGTTGCATTGAGGCAGTTGGACAAAATTCAAAATAAAGCTATTAGATTAATCAATAACCCTGCAATCACACAGGACCTTCCTACATTATCCATACGAAGAAACGTTGCATCCCTTGCATTATTCTACAGATATTTTCACAGTAATTGTTCCGAGGAACTTGCTTCAATTGTGCCGCCTCTCCACATCTTTCCCCGTAGAACTAGGGCAGCTGAGAGCGCCCATGAATTTACACTTTCTCCTCCACAATGCAGAACTTCTGCATATCAGAATTCATTTATCCCCAGAGCTACTACTCTTTGGAATTCACTTCCCTCGAATTGCTTTCCACAAACTTACAATCTACAAATGTTTAAATCCAGTTGTTACAAACATTTTATGAATGGAGGATGCCTTTAGGCACATGGACCCTTTTGTTTTATCTGTGTTTTTCCTTCCTCCGTTCATTGTCTCTTAAAAAAACAAAAAACAAAATATATAATAAATAGATACTAGCCTAGTAATATTTATATGGGGGGCACGGGGAAGGGGGGGAGGGGAAGGGGGAAGGGGGGAGGGGAGAGGGGAGGAGGAGGAGGGAGGGGAGAGGAGTATAATAATATATAATAAATAAATACTAGCCTAGTAATATTTATATGGGGGGCAGCGGGAAGGGGGGAGGGAGGGGAGGGGGGGAGGGAGGGAGAAGGGAGGAGTATAATAATATATAATAAATAGATACTAGCCTAGTAATATTTATATGAGGGGCAGGGGGAAGAGGGGGAGGAGGGAGGGGAGGAGTAGAATAATAATATATAATAAATAGATACTAGCCTAATAATAATATATTGTAGGCTATATGGGGAAGAGGGGGAGGGGGTTATAATGGGGAGGGAGGAGGAGGAGGGGGGTATAATGGGGAGGGAGGGGAGGGGGGTATAATGGGGGAAGGAGGGGGAGGGGGGGTATAATGGGGGAGGGAGGGGGGAGGGGGGTATAATGGGGAGGGAGGGGGAGGGGGGTATAATGGGGGAGGGAGGGGAGGCGGAGGGTGCATAACATACATATAAATACATAAACACTAATTATATTATATATATATATATATGTGGTGGGAGGGGGAGGGGGCATAACATACATAAATACATAAACACGAATTATATTATATATATATATATATATATATATATATATATATATATATATATATATATATATATATATATTATATCAATCTACAATTAGAAAAAAACAAAAAAAAAACAAAAAAAAAATCTCCCCCCCCCAAAAAACAAACAAACATTATATATATATATATATATATATATATATATATGGGGGAGGGGGAGGGAGGGGAGGAGTATAATAATAATATATAATAAATAGATAATAGCCTAGTAATATTTATATGGGGGGCAGGGGGAAGGGGGGAGGGGGAGGAGGGAGGGGAGGGGGGAGGAGAGAGGAGTATAATAATATATAAATAGATACTAGCCTAGTAATATTTATATGGGGGGCAGGGGGAAGGGGGAATGGGGGAGGGGAAGGGGGAAGGGGGGAGGGAGGAATATAATATATAATAAATAGATACTAGCCTAGTAATATTATATGGGGGGGCAGGGGGGGGAAGGGGGGAGGGGGGGGATGGAGGGGAGGGGGGGGGAGAGAGGAGTATAATAATATATAAATAGATACTAGCCTAGTAATTTTATATGGGGGGCGGGGGAAGGGGGAAGGGGGGAGGGGAGAGGGGGAGGAGGGAGGGGAGAGGAGTATAATAATATATAATAGATACTAGCTAGTAATATTTATATGGGGGGCAGGGGGAAGGGGGGAGGGAGGGAGGGGGAGGAGTAATAATATATAATAAATAGATACTAGCCTAGTAATATTTATATGGGGGGCAGGGGGAAGGGGGGAGAGGGGGAGGAGGGAGGGAGGGAGGGAGAGGAGTATAATAATATATATAATAGATACAAGCCTAGTATTATTTATATGGGGGCAGGGGGGAAGGGGGGAGGGAGGGGAGGGGGAGGAGTATAATAATATATAATAAATAGATACTAGCCTAGTAATATTTATATGGGGGGCAGGGGGAAGGGGGGAGGGAGGAGAGGGGGGAGGAGTATAATAATATATAATAAATAGATACTAACCTAGTAATATTTATGGGGGGAAGGGGGAAGGGAGGGGAGGGGGGGAGGGTAGGGGAGGGGGAGGAGTAGAATAATATATAATAAATAGATACTAGCCTAGTAATATTTATATGGGGGGCAGGGGGAAGGGGGGGGGGGAGGGAGGGGAGGGGGAGGAGGGAGGGAGTGGAGGGGGGGAGGAGTATAATAATATATAATAAATAGATACTAGCCTAGTAATACTTATATGGGGGCAGGGGGAAGGAGGGAGGGGAGGGGGGCATAAAATAGATAAATACATAAACAGAATTATATTATATATATATATATGGGGGGAGGGGGGGTATAAATGGGGGAAGAGGGGGAGGGGGTATAATGGGGGAGGGAGGGGGAGGGGGCATATAACATACATAAATACATAAACACGGATTATATTAATATATATATATATATAGGGGGGGAGGGGGAGGGGGGAGTAGAATAATAATATATAATAAATAGATACTATCCTAATAATATATATTGTATATGGGGGGCAGGGGGAAAAGGGGGGAGGGGGGTATAATGGGGGAGGGGGCATAATAATAAAAAAAAAAAACATAGTATATACAAGAGATCAAGTGACTGTCTGGGGAAGGGTCACTCAGGTCCAGGTATCCTATTGGGAGGTGTGAAGCCAAGGGAGTGGTATTCGAAGGTGTGAAAACCACCACAAATACCATCACCACCACCACCACCACCACCACCACAACTAACACCACCACCACAACTAACACCACCACCACAACTAACACCACCACCACAACTAACATCACTGTGTTGACAGAAATGTGGAGGCATATATATACAGTAGGCTATATATATATATATATAAGAATAGGGGGAAGGCGGGGGGGAGGTGGGGTATAGGGAAAACAAATAAAAAAATTAAAACGCAAAAAAAAAATATATAGGCCTATATTACAAAAAAAAAAAAAAAAAAAAAAAAAAAAAATATATATATATATATATATATATATATATATAAATAGGCTACCCCTAATAAATAAATAAAAAAAAATATATAAAAAAATAAATAAAAAAAATAAAAAAAATATATATATAATTATATATATAACAATTATATATATATATATATATATATATATATATATATATATATAATTATATATAATAGAGTTTGTGGTGGGGGACATTTATGTTGGGTATAATAATAATAATAATAATAATAAATTATAATAATATAATAAAGCAAAAATATAAATGAAATACAAATATAAATACTTTTTTATGGGTGATCCCATACACAGGAATAACAGGTATAATAATAAATAATAATAATACAAATAATAAAATAGGCCTAAACACAAAAATAATAAAAATAATAAAATGGTGGTGGCATTTTCTGACCTGACCCACGGTCAGAAAAGTGACCTGACCCGCGGTCAGAAAAGGGACCCTACCCTATTGGTGTCAACACCACCACCATCTCCACCACCACCACCACTATCTCCACCACCACCATCACCACCACCACCACGACCATCACCACCACCACCACCACCACGACCATCACCACCACCACCACGACCATCACCACCACCACCACCACCATCACCACCACCACGACCACGACCATGACCACCACCACCACCACCACCACCACGTCCACCTACTCGTGGCCATCACCATCACCACCACCACCACCAAAAATGTTGACTGTACTTACTCATACTGCTGAGATTCCCTCGTGGCCATCAAGCCGTATATGTAGAGTGCTTTTGCCAATAAAAAACTTACCTCCCAAGCACTTTCCACCACTAAATTATCGAGCAAAAATGCAAGCACTTTCCACCACTAAATTATCGAGCAAAAATGCACAGGGCTGAGGGAGCATGGCGACATATGCTCGACCAGTAATGAAAGTTTTTTTCACTAAGAAACACTAATACAAGGTAAGATACACTACTTGAACTGATAAATAGCAATATAATTGACTGATATTATATGAAAGTGATCCACAAACAAGCAAAACGTATAGGCAAAAAGCATGGCTCCTCGTGGGCTCCACCACCTTGGTCACGTAGCCTACACCAGAGAATGCTCGACCAGTAATAAAAGTTGTTTCACTAAGAAACACTAATACAAGTAAGATACACTACTTGAACTGATAAATAGCAATATAATTGACTCGATAATGTATGAAAGTGATCCACAAACAAGCGAAACCATGGCCCCTCGTGGAGCCCACCTTGGTCACGTACACCAGACTAGCAAAACACATCACTAACATGGTTATTATACCCTAAACAAGAATAACACAATAATCCATCGATAACCCAACAATATAGCACTTCGTTTGGGTTATATTAGGGCGGTAATACCAGCCAGGCTGGGCAAAATGGAGGCCCCTTGGTTTAAAGGGCCGCGCACACCCACCTAGTAGACTGGCTGCTGGGAAGAGACTGACTCTCTCTACCACCGCGGGACCCTCACAGGGACGCTAGGGGGTTGCTAGATGTTTCCACATGTACATCTAACTTATCGGACTTACCAGCCAAAAGACCGGCTCAATTGCGTCATAAACTTATTTTCTGGCAATATAATAAGTCCATATGACGCGGTCGCGTCATATGAGTTTTTGGTTCACTCTGCCATATGACGCAATTGCGTCATATATGTCTGAAGGAGTTAAATTGCATCTAAAATATATTGCATGCACAAAATAAGGGTTGAAAAAGTATGTCCGAGTATCTTATTAGAAGGCTCGGACTGTTGTGTACATATTAAAATAATGTTTATGTAAAAGTGTTAAACACTTTTACATAAACATTATTTTAATATGTACACAACAGTCCGAGCCTTCTAATAAGATACTCGGACATACTTTTTAAACCCTTATTTGTGCATGCAATATATTTTAGATGCAATTTAATTTTAGCACTAACATTTTTAAAACTTTGTGCAGTGAACCTACCCTTTTCTACACACCTTTAGTGTGGAAGCATATTCGCATATATTTTTACCACAAGAATCAATATTTTTCATGTTTTATATATATATATATATATATATATATATAATTATATATATATATATATATATATATATATATAAGGTAAATATTATTGGTCCTTGTTATGCCCTGTTTTTCTACAGGATTAACTTGGGTAATGTGAGTTCTAACTGACTGGGTATAGAAGGCTGCATGCACAAAACAAGGTATGAGGAATAGAGAACACAAAATAAACACACGGTAACACGACACACGATCACTTTTATTTAGGGATACACTTCTATATGTTGTTGGATGATGATTAATCTGACGCATAAGAAGATATGAATATTCGTACAAGACAATTGATAGAAGTTAAACAAACTAGCATTAAGTGGATCTGGATGGAGCCTAGTCTCCCTCTTCCAACGTTCAGGTATTAATCTTCTGATCACTGGCTTTATTCACAAGTTTATATATTGGAGACCATAAATATTACTTATAGATTCATATTCAATGTTAGATTTATCACTAGTAGCTCTGGTGCACAAGGAGTAATTCATAGACTAGATTAGACACGCGTATTTTAGAGCACGGGAATTCTAGTAACCTGAGGGGGTACTGATCTAAGTTTTATATTCTTGTATCAGAAACACATAGAATGCAAATCAGTGGGCGAACATCAGATATCACTAGGGTTTCACGGTTATGTATTAATATCTGGATATATGAGTAATTACGAGAGTTAATATCGCCTGTTAATTAATAAACACTGATACGCTTAGCACTTCCTAATGGAATGGTCAATATATGAATTACACTGGGACAAAGATATAGCCACTTCGTAGAAATATTAATAAGTGAATCTCTACATAGCACTGTAACACTGTAGTACTGATAGAGTGAATCTTGGGTCGTATTTGATTGGTCTGGTCCTGGTTATCTTGCGTCCGTGAGGTTGGGGGCTAGCGACTGGTTCCGCGGCCGTCCAGATGGTCCATATGTAGAAGTTCTCAAGACGGATCTCTTGGCGATCGTTGCTGGCTACACTCTTATATACCCACTGGTTTATGTGTAGGTTATAAGGTGTATGTAGATGTCTTTTACGTGGACAGATGCTTCTATCTCAATCTGCCACGGAGTCTGCCGGCTCTGGAACTCAATTCTCAGGAACAACACAAGGGCAGAGCTAGAGGTCAACTTAAGGGGCCAGCCACTGGTTGGTGTCTATCTTTCAACTGATTTTACTGGGGGCTGGAACTTGGTTTATAGGCTCGGTTTTGGACCCTGTAGGCCATAGGGATCTCGAGTTTTTATGGATTTATTTGAGCTCTCAATGGAGACGGGAACTAGGTAAGGTGGTGATTATTGTTGTGGCACATGGCTATATGGAGCCTTCATAATGTGATATAACTGAGCCTTAGTAAGAGGTACTATTTTGGCTATACTGGAAGTATTTAGGGGAGAGAGACTGGATCTACTTTGCGAGGAGGATTGGGACAGCTGTGATAGGAACGTCTCTCTTAGATTGTTCAGTCTTCATTCTATGGTATAGCTGAGGTGCTAATTTGGTTATCGGAGTATGCAAGAAAGGTTAATGGGTCATTGGGGGTTAACAGAGGTTAGTAAAGGTGTTAGTCATACATGGTTAGTTCATTGATAGGAAGAATTCCTGTGCTACCTGGCAATGACCCGGAAGTCAAAACAGGGGTCAGGTATACCTCCGCAGGGGTCGGGGTCTCCCTCCTCGGGTGGGTGAAAGGGGTAGGGGCGCGTCCCTTCTCTGTGATGGTCGTCGGGGCGGCTATGGCTGGGGGCTTGCCATATCACAAGGGTTTGTAATAACCCTCTGTTTATGAGACAGATGTGGGTGTTCGTAATACCAAAACCGAAGGTGCCTTGATCAGCTGGTTTACTTGGTTAGGTTGTTAATTGCATGGGTGGTTGGATGTGGTGGAGACTGGTGCTAACTCTGCCACATTGATCTGGAAGTATGGCAATAGAAGTTAGTCACTGGTAAGGCGGCTAGCCTCGCACGGACGATCATTTGGTACAGGGTTGTGAATGGGTTGTGAGGGAATAGATGGCATGCAAAGGCTTAGTAAAGTTCTAATGGTGTTCCTTTCTACTGGGGGAAGGTAGGCTGGATAGGAGTATATATACAAAAGGTTTGAGAATGTTAGTAACGGAAAAGTTAAGGATATTCAGGGGGTATGCTGGAGAGGCTAGGTCGGAAGGGAGTTGAGGAGCATGGGGGGGTTAACGAGAGGGAGAGGGTTAAGGGGGGTTACGTGGGAGTTTGACCCTAAGGTCTCTGGGCGTAGGGGTGGCATTAGGCTACAGTTGGTATCGTAGCCTGGGGGTTAATGACAGGGAAGGTACGTTAGCCAAACGCTACCGGGATATAAGCAATAAGTGGTGGTATATGAGTTTGGAAATGATAGAATCATGTGGACTGTGGGCTGTGGGGAAGAGGAGGTTAACTGTAGGTGTGTGCTTGACTGTGGATAAAAGTAGAGAAAAACATGGGGTATTATTACTCGTCAATACGATGGTTATGGACACTTACTCTGACACTATTTCTTGCTGATTCTAGTTGTTCCTGGGAACTGCGTTTTCTATGACATATATATCAAAGAAAGCGGCAGTTCGTAGGGGTAGCTTCGGTATTGTTTCGTGGTGGAAAGGCGTCGAGACAATGGTAACAGAGGGTGGTGTATACAATCTCTGGTTGGGGTAAGAATTAGAGGTACTGCATGGTGGCTAACATCTGCAGTCATTTCTGTCTAGGTCTTACAGGAATAATGGTTATACATACACTGGTGTACCCGTGGGTATCATAGTTTCTTATCAATTATGACATGGGGTTTTAACAGATTACTTCTCGGATGGAAGAACATACATAGATTTATGGGGGCGGTTGGTCTTCAGAAACTTAGTCTGGCAAGACAGGGGGTTAACATATTACTTCTTGGATGGAAAAACATACATAGATTTAGGCCTGTCTGAACTGGTTTGCATTGGCTCAACCTAGGGACAGGGCATGGGTGTATTTAATTAAGGTGTATTCATGTTCATCATCATGTAGGTAGAGGTGTAGGACACGAGGGGTAGTGTATACGCGAGGTGGGGGAAGGGTCAGTGGTTAGAAGGGATAGGCAGGTGTGGTTTGGAGCTGCTTAGCCCTGCGGGCTTCGGTCTGTCTTAACTGGTTGGCTTGGTCACCTGGTCCTTTCGTTCTGTGGGCCTTTCCTTCGGGTGTTTCTGTTCCCGTTTCCTGGTGGTGTTCGCTCGTGGCTTCCGTGGTGGGCTTCTCGTTCTGGGGCATTTTAGTCCTCACCACCTACTAATTAGTGTTCCGGTGTAAATCCCTTAAGTTCCCAGACACCCACTTCGCACCTTTGTTTGATGTAGGACATATATAATTATGGACTACGATATAATTGGCAGCTAAAGATAGAAAAAATTAGAACCTAACCACTGGTGACTGGACGACTCGGCCCATGGGACAACTCGGCTCGGACAGCTCGGCCCACTTTTGGACAACTCGGCCACGACGGCGAGACAACTCGGCCCATTATTTGAGACAGCTCGGCCCCATGTTTTGCTATGGGGCAATTTGACGAGACCAGTCAGGATTCGGATGGGGAGAGCTAGGTGGAGGGTTTATGGGTGAGGCCATGTATGCAGCACCAAATCCTGTCCTCTGCATATGCGTGGCCTTTTCCCTAATATTTTTATTATGTTATTTAGGCTCAACTGTTAGGTTAATTTAAGTTAGGTTAGGTTAGGTTAGGTTAGGTTAAGATAATATAATAGTATAAAGGAAAAAAAATCGTGCCAAGGGGCCTAAGATTCTCACGCATACGCAGAGGACAGGATTTGCAGGATTTGGTGCTGCATACATGGCCTCCCGTTTATGGCGTGTGTGTAATGTGGGCGAAATGTTAGTTTATTGTATAATTATGTCATAGGCTAGTTCTCTCGATTCATAATGTGTAGGTTAGGTTAGGTTAGGTTAGGTTAATTAAGAGTTGTCTCGTAATTAACACGGGGCCGAGCTGTCTCGTTTTTACTGGGCCGAGCTGTCTCGCAGTGGGCCGAGCTGTCCTGCCCGAGCTGTCCCGTGGGCCGAGTAGTCTAGCATTCTAACCACTTGGTCTAAATATTGCAGCGCATTGGATTTCACTCAGTCTGAGTGACTCGTTTCATAGAAAATAAATACAAATAATACAGTTAATTAATTTGCTTGAAATATCATATACTGTAGACTAATCTAAACATGTTTTGCTGATTTAAATATAATACAAACTAAATGTATGATTAATAATAATAATAATAATAATGAAAAGGTTAAGTTGATCAACTTCTATTACCCATCTCTGAACAAGTAAACTACAGATCAGGTTTTATTCTGAATATTTACACCACTGGGAAGTATGTGTTCACCATTCTTGGCAATAATTGGCAATAATGGCTTAGAGACAATACCTTTTTTTTTGTCTTTGGTCAAAATTTCAAGTTTTTGTGTTCTCTTTGTAAACTGCTTCTTTCAACATAGGAGAATAGCAAAGGAAGGAACAAAAAAACATATCGCATCCATAACCCCCCGGGGCGGGGGTTTGCCCACGACCCCCGAAAAACTAAAAAAAGAAAAATTTGAGCCACCCAAATTTTGTTTTTGTGTCTGTAGTCTAAAGGGCTTCTGTAAGGAATATAAATGATCATATGAGGGCATAAACACCCTTATTACATCCCTAAAGGACCTCTTTGGGGTTCCCAATATCAAGGAATTTGGTCAATATTGAAACAAAATTAGTCCTTACCTCTGGGTCATATTTAATGTTTAAATTAGTTAGCCATAAAAGTTCATTTTCTATTCGTAGCGCTCACGATAGAAAATGTTGATTTAGGATGGCTAACCATCATATCCCCCCAAAACGTATTCTAAGGCTTGACATTCTAAGAAATTAATTTGCCAGAAATCATATATTGGCACTAACGAGTCTATTAACAGGTTTTTGTATTGCCCAAATGCATTCCCCTTCTAACCACTACAAATAGGCCTATAGAGGAACATTTGCTCGTCGATTTATGGCCGATTTCCCGAAAATTTCGGAGATGTGGTCATTTGGAAGTCAAAATCCAGCTGTATCCCAAAGATAATTGTATAATAGATTTTTTTCAGCACCTTCTATTATTCAATATGGGAAAACGATGACGCTGCTTTGTAGGGGATGCTTGTAGGATACGCCATGCAAAAATTGCGGGAAATTTGAAATTTTTTCTGTGACTTATCGATTTTACAAATGTTGCAATGAAATTCTGCGCTCACACGCGCGCGCACGTACATAGAGAGCTGAATTTTTCATCGAGTCAGTGTTACACCATTACCATATATATGGCAAAAGGCCAGCAATGAGTCTCTTATAGAAGCTGAGATAAAAATATTCCTAGAGTCTTCCCTTAATCGCAGAGCAATTCACACAATAACAGTTTTAAACGAAACCTCTAATGTTCCTATGTTGTTCGTAATGTAATGATCAAGCCTTTTCATTGTCTACTGTATTAATTTTCCCAGTTCACTTAAACATACTACTGTACTGTATAAGTATATATTCATCCAATTACTATCATTTACGTTTTCTTAAGTTTCAATTAAATTCGAACTCAGCTTCATCAACTTTTGATTCTCTGCCTCTCTTCTACATAGATACGGTACTTAGAAATATAGTTAGATGAAGCGCTATGATGACACTTAATTATTGTTGACATTAACAATATATAATTCACCAGTACACCTACACTGTAAACAAATCACCATAAAATATACACTAGAAGACCGTAAAATACCGCTACCGGTACCGAAAACAGTAGGCCTATTAAATATTACGTAATATGTTTAGCTGTGGTCTACCTTCAGAATACAACACAGACCGTAAATTGTATAACTATAGTTAAGTCTGTTGTATTTCAGCTGAAGGTAAATTACATGTCTTCATTTTGATTACTCAGCTACCGTGAAGATTATGTAGCCAAATACGTTGTTGATTATTATAATAATTTCGTATAAGCTAGATAATTATAAAATACATTTGATAAATATAAGCTATAGTTTAAATGTGATAAGTAGTTTCAATTAAGTGTGCTATTTTAACTTAGCTTATAATCTCTGTAGGCTACATACCGTAGCTTAATTATATATTTTGTCCTCATCATCTGAAGAAAGGTAGTTTGTAAATGATGATAAGATGTCGATAGCCTTAATTAGACTATATGAGTCTGATAAAAATAGGCTAGGCATAAATGATTTACTCTGGGTTATTTAAATTAGGCTAGACATAAATGATTTACTCCAGGTTATTTTGCTAATTAACTGACATGCCTGAATTAGAAAACTCAGACTGTGAGAAAGATCTAGGTGTGTTTTTTAGCAATGATTTGAAACCTAGAAAACAGTGTATAAGCGTTCGTAACTTGTAAGGCAAACAGGATTTTCGGATTTATCTCTAGGAGTGTGAGTAACAGAACTGCAGATGTTTTCTTAAAACTTTACTTGTCATTAGTGAGACTCCATATGGATTATGCTGTTCAATTTTGGTGTCCTTATTACAGAATGGACATAGATTCCTTATAGAGAGTACCGTACAACGTAGAATTAAACAAAATATCCATACTATTAGAAATCTTCCTTATGAAGGAAGGTTGAAGAAATTAGTCTTACATTCGTTAGAAAGACGGAGTTCGAGGGGATATGATAGAGGTGTTCAAGTGGGTTAGTGGGATTAATAAAGGGGACATGGTAACAGAGTTGTAGATAGGTGGAGTACGCTACCAAGTGCTATAGTGGGACCAAGAACGATAGAGAGTTTTAAGATAAAATTATATAGGCATATGGACGAGATGGGTTGGGTGTGCGGTACCAAGCAATGTAGCCAAAATGGCTTCAGAGTCAAAAGAGAACACCCTTCCACCTCAAAAATATGGAGAAATACTGACCCTCCTAGCCTGTGGGAGCATGGATATAAGCTGAGAAGTGTTGCCAAGGTCTCATAGCAGTGCGTACAAGTTGAGTGACTTTTTTACTGTCGGCCAACGTACATCGCTGGGACAGTAGGTGTTAAGAAGGTACCGGTAAGTACATGTGGGGAAGGTTGGTGATTTGGTTGGTATATGAACGGCTGCGGCGGTCGTGGTTGTAGCCTACCCTGGTTGGAGGTGGTACCGTACCAGAGGTTGGGGTTGTGACCTTCCGGCAGATTTTGGTATGCCAATATATATACCGGTACCGGTACTTAGCCTATAGGCTATATATTTAATATTATTTTTATGTAAGCTACCGGTACCGAAGCCTCCCAACAAGGTGCAGAAACAACAGTAAAGATTGAATCCACACAAAATACCCGAAGGCACTGGACAAAATTAACTTGAGTTAGGCCTAGTTGAAAAAAAAAAAGGATTAAACTATAGGTTTGATCCCCGGAGGGGAGAAGAGAAAACCTAATATTTAGTAGTGGCCCCAAAATAATTGACGATATGCCTATTAGTATAATAGTCCTCTTTCAAGTATCCGCGGTCAGCGTATTTGAAAACCCCGCCGCAGGGAGAAAGAGTTCTCATCATAAGTGTAACGCGAATTCTCTTATGGAATCGTCTTTATGATTGGGTACTCACTACGAAAAAACTTTGTAAAAACTAAAAAATTAAAATTAAACTTAACATTGTTATATAAAAGCTTTCCATCATGTGGATGTCTTTGTTGTGGATTCTATCCCAGACGGTGAACCAAACGTTCCCATACCTCCTTCAATGCTATATCAAGACTAAACTTAAGACATCAACGAATGGGAAGGGGATGGCTGGGAGGCCCCTACATCGTCAATGATTTCGGGGCCACTACTAAATATTAGGTTTTCTCTTCTCCCCTCCGGGGATCAAACCTATAATTTAATGTGGCCCCTCCATCATTGAGGATATGCCTGATATCTCAAGACTGGAGGGGGATATTCGTGACAATATCACCATTAACAAATACCGGTACCTATAGGTAGAGAAAAAAACAATCGTATAACAAAATAAGTGTTTATTGCTTACATACAATAAAATTAAAAATGGGAAAGAAAGCAGTGCGTTACTTCAAAGAAAGCCTGCTTAAAATGACCCTTCAGGCACATCAAAAAGAATATCACATTGAGATTCAAAAGTTTGATGTTCAAGGCACATAAATGATATGAGTATGTTTTATGTCCTTAGCGTAAATTTGTACATAGTAGAGAGTTTGTACAATTTCATATACTATCTTCTAGTTGTTGTTGTTGTTGTTGTTCCCTAAGCTACCTGGCCGAACAGCCCCGAGTCCCTGAGGAAGGCCATGGCCACGATCGGGCTTTCCCACAGAGCTCTCATTGAGTGTAGATTGTGTTGTTGGCGTAAGTGGTTGTGTGAAATGCAGTCTTCTATGATGTGTTTAATGGTATGGGGTGCTGTGTTACATCCCGGGCAGGCGTCGACAACGGAGTCATCCAGTCTCTTCTGATAGCTCAGGAGAGCTGGATGGTGTCCGCATCTCAGCCTGGCCAGGTGGACTCTGTCCTCGCGAGGAAGGGATGATTCGGAAGGATGGATTTCGGGAGGTCGTGCATGCAGCTGCGTGTTGTCTGTGAGTGAGTGGATGGATCGGCGAGAGATATGAGTATGGAAGTGCTTCTTGAAGTTGGTTCGGGGTGGGCAGGGAGGGAGAGAGGAAAATAATTGTGTGTGATACCGTGTGCTGGGTGTTGTTTTGATATTTCTTGGTGTCTGTGGGTGTGTTGCCATGTAGTTTAGTGTGTGGTCTTGGTTCGTGGAGGCTGCTGCCAGGAATTGAGTGCCTCTCATGTCCAGATGATCTTTGACTTTGAGGATTTTGGTTTCTTCACCTGTACAACACTTGCCTCCATGAAACACTACACGAACACCTGGACCTGTTCCTCATGCCCCTCCCTCTCCCAGTCAAATCCCTCGCCTAAAACCCATCCACCTCTCCTCCCCAACCCACCTAGCCTTCCCATATCATCCACTCCCCCCCCTAAAACCCGTCCACCTCTCCTCCCTAACCCACCTAACCTTCCCATACCATCCACATCCTCAACTCAACACACCACACCCCATCCTAATCCATTCCAACCCCCATCTCCTGCTCCCCAATCCCCCCCCCCCCCACCTCACCCCCCCCCCCCCCCTCACCCCCACCCCATCCTCGTGCAACAGCACCCAACATACATCGTGCACATAACATTAATATTCTCCAATTGAACATAGATGGCATCAACACAAAGAAACACGAACTCTCACACTTCATTAAACAACACAACATACACATTGCCATCTTACAAGAAACAAAACTCCGCACAACACAAAAAACACCCACATTTCATAATTTCACCACCATCAGACAAGACCGGGCTGTCGGCGGGGGCGGTGGACTCATCACCCTGGTACACAAAGAAATATCATACATAGTAACCAGTGTACAAACCAAATCCCTCCTCCCCCCAAATGATAACACAACAGAAATACAATCAATTAAAATACGCACTGGCAACACCTCCAACATAACCATCATAAACACATACATCCCTCCCCAAACATCCCCTACAGTACCAAATGAATACGGACCACACTTACAACACATCACAAACACCCCACACATCATCCTGGGTGGTGACTTCAACGCCAAGACGTCGGCCTGGTTTGTCGACAACCCCGACACAGACAGAGGGCTGGTACTACAAAACCAAACAGATAACCTCATCATCCTTAACGACATCCATCAACATACTCATATTCCTCACCGAGCCCTCTATAACCCATCATCTCCAGACATCACCTTTTGCTCCCCAGAACTCGCCCCCACAACATCCTGGAGGGTGGTCAGAACCTTAGGCTCGGACCACCTCCCGATCATTATCACCACCAAAACCAGACTCACCCCAGCTAGCCACAAACACACATACACCAATTATAAAAGAGCTAACTGGGAAGCATTCACAAATGAGACAGAACAACACTTCACAACTCTAAACAGTACACCCATCACTAACATCAACAATGCTGTACACATACTCAATAAAACTATCCAAAACGCTGACAAGAAACACATTCCAAGAGGTAACAGAAAAAGACACAACCCCAACTTCACACCAGAAATTCAAAACCTCATCAGACAACGCGACATACTGAAACACTCCCCAGCACCCCATACACAAGACATCACACAACAAATTAAAGCACTCAACACCCAAACTAACAACAAAATACAAGAACAACAAAAACTAAATTGGAATCTATCTATCTATATGCTCAGGCCCAATCCCCATTTTGGGGGTAGCCGACTCAAGACAGAGCAAGAACAGGGAAAACACAAAAACAACATAAAACAAAAAATAAACACAGATAAAAAAAACACAAACTCACACACATCCAGGTCACCTAGGAGAAGACCCAGAGACCAGGGTTACCAAGGTCGCTCCAGCACTCCCCCAGCCCCTGACCACCCGGAGAGGTTCCGATCTCGGCAGGCAGACATGCAGCGGAGCCAAAGCCACAAGCCCTCCCACCACACTTCCAGGCACACCCTTCATATTAATCGTTTTCCCTGGGCCAGGCGCCTGATGGACTATTATCTAGTCCAACTTGCGCCCGACCCCTTACTCCAAATGACCACGTGTTCACTCAACTATTCACAAGCATTCTCCATTCACTCCTGTCCACCACCACTTCCCCTGCCTGATCTATAGTCATTCCTCTATCATCCAAAGCCTTTCTTACACAGTCTCTCCATCTCAATGGGGGTCTTCCTGCCCTTCTATCTCCCCTTGTACCTGACTCACATATTCTCTTTGTAAGCCTTTCATCTCCCATTCGTTCAACATGACCATACCAGCTCAGCACCCTTCTGTCCACTCTGGCTGACAAATGTTCCTGCTGCCCCACTCTCCTACGTATCTCTTCATTCCTCAATCTGTCTCTACGAGTAACTCCACACATACTCCTCAAGCAGCTCATCTCCATCACATCCAGCCCTCTTTTCTCCTTTTTCTTCAGAGCCCATGTCTCAGCCCCATAGATCACTGTTGGCACAACAATTCCTTGATACAGTGCACTTTTTACTTTCACTCCAAGATTTCTCGTCTTCCACATACTTCCCATTGCTCCGAAAACCTTCCTTCCTTCACACACTCTCTGTTTTACCTCCACTTCCATACCTCCACTCCTGCTTATCTTTCCTCCTAGATATTTAAAACACTCTACTTGTTCCAATATTTCCCCATCCAGCCTCACATCTAGATTCACCCTATGCTCTCCCCTATTACACACCATTACTTTACTTTTATTGACATTCACCTTCAGTTTCCTCCTTCCACAAACCACACCAAACTCTTTGACTACCCGGTGCAGTTTCTCATCAGAATCCGCCACCAATGCTGTGTCATCAGCGAACAGCAACTGATTCAACTCCCAATCTCTACCATTCTTTCCTACTAAACCCAATCCTCTTCCCATAGTTCCTTTTCACCTCCCTCACCACACCATCCATAAACATATTAAACAGCCATGGTGACATTACACAACCCTGTCGCAAACCTACCTTTACCTCAAACCATTCACTCAACTCACCATTTCCTACTCTCACACATGCTCTGCTCCCTTCATAAAAACTCTTAACTGCTTCTAACAAATTTCCTCCTATTTCATAAATCCTTAACACCTTCCACATTGCTTCACGGTCCACACGATCATACGCTTTTTCCAAGTCCATAAAAGCCCAAAATATCTCCTTATGCTTCTCTAAATACTTCTCGCATAACTGTCTTACTGCAAACATCTGATCCACGCACCCTCTTCCCCTCCTAAAACCGCACTGTTCTTCTCCTATTGCAACTTCCGTACACTTTATTATCCTCTCTATCAACACCCTGCCATACAGCTTTCCAACCACTGACAATAAACTAATACCTCTATAACTTGAACACTCCTGCCGATCTCCCTTCCCCTTGTACAATGGCACAATACATGCACTCTTCCAGTCTATTGGTACCATTGACACAGCAAAGCACACATTGAAAAGTCTCACCAACCAATCTATTATCACATCTCCACCCTTCTTTATACACTCCACAGCAATACCATCCAAATCTTCTGCTTTTCCCGCTCTCATTTGTTTCACTGCTTCTTTCACCTCATTTTCCTCAATCCTTTCATTCATTCCCTGCCACCTGGGTGGCCTGGGTAACCTATCTCCATCCACCTCTGCTTCAATCACTGCTTCTCTTCCATCTCTTGTATTTAACAAAGATTAAAAATACTCGGCATATCTTTTCCTCACTTCAACTGGTTCCACTAGTAATTCTCCATTTTCATCTTTCACTGACTCTTCCCTCTTTTGTCCTCCTTTCCTTACTTTATTTACCTCCTTCCAGAACATCTTCTTTCGTTCTTCAAAATTCTCACTCAGCCTTTGGCCCCACCTTTCGTTTGCATCTTTTTTCGCTTCTCTAATTTTCCGTTTTGCCTCTCTCCTTTTCTCCTTGTACCTCTCCCATACCTCAACACTACCATCCTGTAAAACCCTCTCAAAACACTTGGAATAACTTCCTACAAACACTTGATCACAAAACAAACCCCAAAAAACTCTACAAAACACTAAACAGCATCACACTTTCCAACAGCAACACAACACAATCACATGCTGCAATCACAACAACAGACTCTACTCCTTCATGTAAACAACAAGCAAACACTCTCATCAATCACTTCTCACATGTCAGCCACCTAAAACCTCACAAAGACGACCGACGTGTCATCCGACGTAAGAGACAATTCCCCACAGACCCTGACTATACACCCTTCACCAATCACCAGACAAAGCATATCATCAACAATCTCAAGCACTCACCCGCCTGTGGCCTAGACAACATACACCTCAGACACCTGGGACCACAAGGCATACAAGCACTCACTAACATATCAAACTACAGCTATTCACACAACACAATACCAGACATTTGGAAGCATGGTATCATCATCACATTCCCCAAACCCAACAAAGACCCCACGCTACCCTCCTCGCACCGCCCCATCACACTCCTTTGCTCCCCCTCCAAAGTCATGAAACGCCTAGTATTACAACTAATTACACCCGACCTACCCCTAGCTCCAACACAACATGGCTTTAGGCCACTGCACTCCACAAACACTCTTCTCACAGACCTTACACAAAGAGCTTTTGACGGCATCAACTCAGCTAGACCACCACACAGATCACTATTAGCCACACTCGACATTAGTAAAGCCTTCGATGCCATCCCCCGCCACAACCTAACAAACAAAATCTACAACACAAACATGCACAACAACACAAAAAGGTGGCTGGCCAACTTCCTAGCAGGCAGATGTGCACACGTATCTTTTGCCGGTCAGTCATCTAAAATCAGAAACTTTCCAAACGGAGTCCCACAAGGATCCGTCCTATCGCCCGCACTCTTCAATCTGTACATGCACGATATAACTACACCCAATACGCCCCAAATAAACTTAGCTTCCTATGCAGATGACATAACACTCACATGCACACACCATGACCCAAAAAGAGCAACAGATCTCCTTCAACCCTATCTCAACACACTACATGGCTGGTGCACTACAAACAGACTTAATCTAGCCCCAGCCAAATCCACCGCAACCCTGCTCACAAGCTGGACAGGAGAACACGAATACATCCCTCAACTCACCATAAACAACACACCCCTAACACATACACACACACCCAAAATCCTAGGAGTAACATATGATACTCATATGACATTCAAACAGCACACCACAAACATTAAAAAGAAACTGACACCCAGACTTAACGCCCTCAGGTCACTTGCTCACACAAAATTTGGACACAACAAAGAAACTACCACCACAGTATATAAACAATACATAAGATCAGTGATGGAATACGCAAGCCCAGCCTGGGCTTCTAACCTAGCTGAAACACATCATAAGACCTTACAGACTATTCAAAACAAAGCCCTGAAGATTATTACAGGCTGCACAGCTACTGCACCCACAGATCACCTACTATCTTCTAGTTATAACTGATAGTTATCTTATAGGCCTATATAAAAAATAAAAATGTCTTGAGCTGTAGAACCAGCTTGACTTATCAAGTATCACAGTTTGTGATCTTATCACATAGTCCAGCGGAGGGTCTAGATGTCTTGAGCTCTCCAGTACCCCCCCCCCCCCTTTTTTTCTTTCACTTAAATTAAAATAGCACTTAGACTTACTAGACCTGCTGACGCAAGGCCACACAGGACATTTTTGGTTTATCTAGGGCCATTGATAGGTACCGAGTTAAGAAAGTATGGTTGGAAGCCCACAATTTGGTATTAGTAATATCCTCTAAATTGAATAATTGTGTAAAAAACGCAAAGAGACTGCCCATTTCCTTATGTCGTGAGCTCGGCCCACTACACCCAGATTACTTTCCTTGATTACATCGACGAGTAAGGAAGCCAATTTTTCCTCATGATGCGTGTAGGCTACCTGTATTATTAACCCACAGGGCTCCTTATTGTTGAGGCTTTGACACCCTCATGAACTTGATTAGAGCCTGCACCGGGCATAAATTATGATGTGTATGTCCCCTTTTGAGAGCCGGGATTGTAAATTCCGAGAACACATGCTCGGTATGCTCATTCTTCGCCACGAACGTGGGAGATGGGGCAATTTGCAAATGTTCATTTAATCTACTAAACCTGAGGCAATTAGGTTCGTTGCTCATCACCGCCAGCTCTGACACCCTGTTTCCTGTGGCCAAAGCTATAAGGAACACAGCCTTCTTTAATAATGAGTCAAAATCCGGCGCAAGACTGTACTTGCGTGAATGAAGCAAGGATAAGGCTTTGTCCAGTGACCAGGTAGGCATGAGCTGAGGTGGGCGAAGCTTGAAACATGCCCTCATGAACCCTTTCTCCTCCGCTTGCGGTATGGATAGACCAGTTAGGTCGTAAAAGGGGGTTCTAATGGCAGACAGATGATTTTTTAGTGTACCAGGTAACTACAGAAAAGCGCTGCTGATCAAACAAATAATTCAAATACTTAAAAACCAAAGCTACTGATTTGTCTGTTTGTGCCGTTTCCACTATCCAGGTTGTGAAAGTTTTCCAATGTGATTGGTATTGCCTCCTGGTCGACATAGTATATTGATTAAGTAATTTATCAGTGACACTGTCCCCATACGGAGTTAACCATTTAGCTTTCTGAATGTCCAAAAGGCAAAACGCAGCGAGGTCTCTAGGTTACCAATTGTCTCCAAGTGGAAGTACGAGACCGGGAGCGACACCGGGTTCTCGCACCACGTTTTCAACTGGTGGTACCATGTCTGAGCCGGCCAAAGAGGCGCGATCATCGAGACTAGGCCTCGGTAACCCCGTAGTTTGTGAACTACCTGACACATGAGTGAAGCGTCGGGAGGCGGAAAAAGAACTCCATTTGTTCCAGTCCTCCGTCAGCGCGTCTGGACACCCCGCCGAAGTTGTCCCCCGGCGGGTTAGGTAGAGAGGGAGTCTGTGGTTCCCTTCGGACGCTAATAGATCCAATTGTGGACGGTAGGGCTCTGCAATCATCTTGTTGAAGATGTTTTGCTTGATCGCCCATTCTACCTTGTTGCTTTGTTTCCGGGACAATGTGTCTGCCCAAACGTTCGCCACACCTGGGAGATAAGAAACGTGGAGATGAATGCTCAGCTTTTCGGCCAGAGCAAAAATCTTCTCTGACAACTCTAGCAACTTCCGAGACCTCGTTGACCCTTGCTTTTGAATGCAATGTACCGCATTCAAATTGTCCATCCGAAACGCCACTGATTTTCCCCGCAATGAGGAGCCGTGAGTTTGAAGGAAAAACAAAGGGACCAATAGTTTCTGCGCGTTGATATGATAGTTCTTGGATTGGGACCAAAGCCCTTGCCCTTGGTGGCCTAGGCTGGACTGATAACCCCAGCCTATTGTCCCTGAAGCATCTGTGTCTACCCTTACCGTAGGTGGGGGAGAACCCCACGTCATTGTTGAGTGCAGTATTTCTCTCTTCGCCCAGACCGACAGTAAGCTGTGAATTAAGGGAGGAATTTTCCACAATTTTCCCGCCGGCAATAGCGGGAAAAATTTGTTGCCTTCCAAGATTAATCTCTTTACTTTCAACCGGCCCAACTTCACAGTTAGTTGGATCCAGTTGAGAGAACAGACCAGAGACTCCCAGATTCTCCTCGTCGTGTTCAGACTGTGGAGAAACGCAAATAATTTCTTCTGAAATCTGTTGCGGTTGTCCACACTCTGACTGAGAGTAAGATTGGCTGTGTCCCAGACCAGCCCTATCCACTGAATCGCCCGTGTGGGAACAAGATGTGACTTTGCCAAGTTGACCTTGAACTCTAGGATTTGTACATGATTGATAACAAGGTTGACATGGGATTTGCATAAACTCTCTGCCTCCACCACTACCAGCCAATCGCCCAGATACCACAACACCTTGATCCCCTGATTTAACATTGGCATGAGGGCCTGCGGGACTAATTTTATGAAAATTCTTGGTGCCAGGTTAAGCCCGAATGGCATTCTTTGAAAGACATAAGTCTCTTGCCTGATCCTCAAGGCGAGGAATTTTTGGAACCGTTTGTTGATGGGGACATGCCAGTAGGCATCTGTCAGGTCTAACGAGCACATCCACCCTAGGTGGTGGAAGGGTTAGCCTGATGTGATTAACAGTGAGCATCCTGAAGGGTACATTGTGAATATATTCGTTCAAACGCGAGAGATCTACTACTGGTCGCATATGAACACTGTCCCTCTTTGGCACTAGAAAAAGTCTGGACGTGAATACCGGGCAAGTTGGGTCGACCGGAACAATGACATGCTTGGTGGTCATTTCCTGGACTAGCGACTCCACCTCTAAAGAAACATGATTGAGTTCTTGAGTTTGACGTAAGCGAGGTCGCCGGAGCCACCGCCAGGTGATCCCTTTGCGTACCACTGTCTTTGCCCACTGTCTTTGTATGTATGCAAGTCTATGTAAATATCTCTTTCTCTGTATGACACATCATATTAAAAAATATGTCATGACACTAATGTATGCTAAACGAAGTCAGAAACGTGTAATATATGGTAGTTTACATAGCAGGTAACATATAGGCCTATTGTGTTTAGCCATTCGCTTTTAATTATCTATATGATAAATTATACGTAAGAACTTTAACCCTTTCGGCTTTCAGTTTGGGAGACGTCGTTTCTATTTAATTGTAAATATATTTAGACGGTTTTAAGCAGTTTTGGAAAGATTTGTGGTAGCTATGGGGATATATTAAGATAATGATGTCCTTCCTAATCTGAATGATATTGTTGAATGGTAACTAGAATATTTTAATACGGACGTTACTCGTGATAAAAAAGTGTTAACACCTACCTACAGTAGGCATTATGCAAGGGACGTGGGTATTGAACATAACACTCGTTTTCTTATTGATGCCTATTCCGTTATGTGCCTGAACGTAACATACTCGATACATAACTAAAACCATCTCTTAGCATACTTACGATCTACAACGTCAAATTTACACATTATCCGGGACTTAATACTACATTTTTGTTATGTTTATACATACTCTTTCTAAAAACATATATCTTAGTGTGTGTGTAAACCATTCCTCTACTTGATGTTTTCTGCCAACTGACTGGCGACCCAGTAGTTTAAACTACCCAGTTTCACTGAGTGTAGACTGTGTTCGGATGAGATACACAGGCGTGGTGTCTAGAAGGGGGTTCATCGCCTGGTCCACAATTTACCGCCGTGACTGTACATGTAATAATCACATCCGGATCTCAACTACAGAGTGTGAGTCCAATGTTTAATCAATATGACTAGGAAATAGTTAACTAAATTTTACTCCTTCATGAATAATGATGTCATTTACAAAGCATCAAACATAAAATATACAATTATAGAAAATACACACATAAGATAAGATGGCAATACATATACTGGTCAAGTGTATATCAAGAGGAATAATAGTTAATAAATGTGGGTAGCTGAGATCATCTACTCAGGTACGCACAGTAAGCGAGGCTCGAAATACAAATAGGTCGCCCGGCTAGGTCGATGATCAAAGGTGCCGCGGCGTGAGGTTAAGGTCAAACGTACTGCGGTCAAGCTAAATAAATACTTGATTTAGTGCAACGTTAATTCGATAACACGGAATATGAAATTCGCTTTACTCTTATTGGAAAGGGAATTAAATTTACAATTTAATCATATAAGAATAATTGTGAATAATCTCTCACACGACATACGAAAAATAACTTCAATCGTAAATGAGCTAAAATCACGCTCGATGAGGAATTCAGATTCACCAAATATATAGTGAAACGATTATAGCGGAATAGTAGCTATAGAAGCAGAGTTTGAATAAATTAACAAACTACTGTAAATTAATCAGACACAGAACAAAGTGACGGATGAATAGCCGGAACGAGGGCTAGTGAATTATACAAATTTAGGATACAGACGCAGAACAAAGTAGCGACGTATAATAACCCGAAAACTGGTTGATAAAGTATAGAATACAATTAAGACACAAAACTATGTAGTGTTTGATAATTATCCAAAATAAGGGCTGATGACTATAGGAACGTACAATTGGAATTCTTAGCTTCGGTGGTGAAATAATATCATTAACCGAATATCGTAATTGATCGAACTATTCACAAGAACTATTATAGGAAATAAATCTTGAACGAAGATCAATTCAACTCAACGGAATGGGTTTTTACATTGAAAGTGGGCGAACTAATACACTAAGTGATCTCTTATATAAAATGGACGAAGCACTGTCCTGAGTTTGAGTTTAAATTTAAGGAAGGAAAATTGCTCTCGTTACACACTCCAATTCGAACTGGGACACTCAATCAATTATAACACAACTGAATAAAATCTGTGAGCGTTCACTAAGTATTACGTACAGTATTGGTTATTTAACGCAAGTGAAAAATACATATAATGTTAACCTGGACCTAGATTGGTTAGATCACAAATAATACATAAACAAATTAACTGCACAGATAGAAGTTAGGTTCTCGTACTACGCGAACAAGTGGGGCAAGGAGAGTCCAGAAATGGCCTCTAAAACAAAGTTAAATTGAACACTCGCATATTTTATATTCCCTTCACAATAATCCCCAAAACATAGCAACACTAGAGACACTTAGGGTATGGGTGGTGAAGAGAGGGGATCTGGACAACATAAGACTCGTATTTCCTCCTTCGGCGAGACACCAATGGGAACTGCCTCTCACACACAACTAGAGACGGTCTCTTCTAGTTCCTCTAACACACTGCTGGGTCGCCACACTCAAACTTTTTATAGGGAGAATGGCTAGCCCTATTCGGAAGTAACTTCGACACAGTACTATACTCACTAAAAGCTAATGCCAGTGGAAGGTATTTCCTTATGTTTGCCTACCGATCATAAATTTCAGTCAGGCTATATTTGGATGATAATTTGAATCTAATTTACTCCATTTCGGAATAGTAGGGACATGGGGTTTTCGATCTTTTAATTACTGTGCAGCTAATAATGGCCTTAAAAATACAATGAATATAGGAATATATGGGTATAGTTATGCTTTATTTCTTAAGATTATACTTATATTTTAGAAACCCTGCATGGTTGCAGGATAAATGTTTTGCATGTATTTATCTTTCTCCTGCTTTTCAACATTACATGCCAGGCTTTCGTTACTCTTTATTTATCAGCTATTGTGGTTACAGGTGATTTTCTGTACTGTAGAGATGATTCTTTTGGTCCTATCTGTGAAAATATGACATTAAGGTTTGATGAGGAATTAGCATAAATTCTTCCTCATCATAAGTCATATCTGATTCCTGAGGTGGGTAAGTCTCTTTTACGCATCCTGGATCCTATGATTGGTCCAGGAGGGGCCCCTGTGATTGGCCTGGAAACAGATCATGCTCAATCAGTGGCCCTGCATTTCCTGTGGGTTCCGGTAGGTGGCGTTGACATCGGTGCGTTGTTTGCTGATCCCATGGAGAACTGCGTTAATTAATTCTTGGTCTGAATGTAGGTCCTTTTCTTCATTCTCTTCTCCTTTATTTGTGCTATCCTGACTCTGGTTGGTCGAGTCTCTTCTCGGTTTAGGTGTGTATCTGAGGGGATTGCTAATGTGGCTGCTTGCAACCCCGTCATCTCAATATATATATATACTGTATATATATATATATATATATATATATATGTATATATATATATATATATACCGGTATATATATATATATATATTTTTTTTCTCTCTTTTTACCATGCATGCCGATGAATCCTAATAATCAACCAAACGAAGAAAAAAAAAAGAGGCTTATATATGAACGAAAGTAAGTGTGTGTGTGTGTGTGTGTATTCGGACTTTGTATGCTATCAGAGCTGGGCACTTTAGCCAACACTTCCGCAAATAGCCAATTCCGCCATGGCGGAAGTGTCATTTTGTTGGCGGATTAGCGTTGGCGCCAATATGGCTGCCTATTTGCGGGTTTGAAGCTCTGGAATGTACCTCCATGTTGCAAACCTCGAGTCCGCAAAATACAAATTCCAGCCGCCAGCCAGCCCTGGGCCGCTCCTGCAGCTCCAGCCAAAAAAAGTCACGTGACCAAGCCAACTACCTGTGTTCTGGAATCTAGGCCTATACATCGGCTCTTCACGTTTGTTCACTTACTTAGTAGCAAGCGTCGAGCTAACACCTACAACACACAGCAGTCCAAGAGTTCCAACCTGCTAGCACTTCAACTTTGTTTATATTTTCGGCCTATTGAAGTGAACATGGAGTCTACCATCATGCCTACCGCAGCTGCCAACAGCATGGGGAGCAGTTCACCACCATCATCCGACAGTGATGCTGCAGAACATGCAGAAATCGAGGACCTAAGCCACCCCTGGCCCCACCTAGAAACCTTCTATGGGCCTGTAATTACCAAGAAGATGTCTCTGGAGAAGGGCTTTATAACTTTATAATCTAGCCTAATTTAAGATTATAAAGTTAGGCTATCGTTAATTTGATTGATAGCCTCTTAATTTTTAACCCAAACTAATGTTATTAGGCTACCCTAATCCCATCAAAATGCCTCAAAGCATGTAGGCCTAGGCTAAGTCTAACTTCTATATAGGCTAGGCTATATAGCCTAGGCCTAGGTCTATAATCACTAATCCCATCAAAAAGCCTCAAAGCATGTAGGCTAAATATTGCATGTTCTAACTTCTAAATATAGCCTAGGCCTATAGGCTAATTACTAATATAAGTAATTTTATTAGGCTAGGCCTAGGCTACCCTAATCCTATCAAAATGCCTCAAAGCATGTAGGCTAAATAATACCGGTATTGCATTTTCTAACTTCTATATATATAGGCTAGCCTAGGTCTAGGCTATAATCAGTCAATCACTAATTCCATCAAAATGCCTCAAAGCATGTAGGCTAAATATTGCATGTTCTAACTTCTATATATATACCCTAGGTCTAGGCTATAATCACTAATTCCATCAAAATGCCTCAAAGCATGTAGGCTAAATATTGCATGAATTTAACTTTAATATATAGCCTAGGCCTAGGTCTAGGCTATAATCAGTCACTAATTCCATCAAAATGCCTCAAAGCATGTAGGCCTAGGCTAAATATTGCATGTTCTAACTTCTATGTATAGGCCTAGGCCTATAATCACACTCATTTTATTAGTGTCAAGTAGAAATTGTTAATTTTGAAAGTATCATATAGGCCTAGACTAAATTTAGCCTACAATAAAATTTTATTAAATTTTGATCTGAAGCTAGGCCTTTATTCTGAGCATTAAAATTAATAGGCCTAGGCTACTTTCTATTAAATTACTTAATCTATCTAAAGTAGACCTATCTAGGCATATATAGCCTATTGCCATTCCCAAAGGGGGGACCACGAATAAATTGCCTCCTTGCACCTCTGTGATCCGGCGTACCTCCTGGATGGTGCGGAATTGCGAATACTGATTATTACTGAAGCACTCTCCCCATAAACAAGTTGCCCCAACGTTTTACTACCCATGTGGACAAACTAAGTGGCCTATGCTATATATATTAACCCTTTCACTGCGGGTGACGTTGTGGAATGTTTTGGCAATTTACAGCAATTTCCAAGCTTTAAAAGCCTGTATGTATATCCTTCAGGTCCATGGAAGTTGGGCAACATTATATTTAAGTAAATATATATATTTATTGACATTAGAGATTGAATTTATTGATTTACCCTCGATTCTGTAGTTTAAATTTAAAATTAATAAAAAACGGTTTGCGTTTGCATATTTGCATTTGAGGACTAGAAATTTCACAAGGTTTGCACATTTGTGTTTGCTGAAGTTGTGTTCTGGGTTTGCTGATTTGTGTTTGCTGACTTGACTTTTTGTTTGTGGTGCCCAGCTCTGTATGCTATACAACCCAAGATCAAAAGAGTAGAGCCTTCATAACCCTTGTCTGTTGTCTCTGTATATCAGTTTCTTAGTTATCTTTTCTTGCCATGCACATTATCTACTGATGCATCCTAATGGTCTAATCATAGAAGACAAAACAATAATTACTTAATCGGCTGTACAAGGTGGGTTTGCAATTGTCATATTTGATAGCCTGTATCTAAGCAAACAATAACTCCTCATTATTGGGGATATTGAATAGATGTACTTTATTTATTTATTTATTTATTTATTTTTTTATTCCCTTTGCAGTTGGGCGCAACATAAATACGGCATCGTTGGGTAAGGTTACTAGGGCTCATAATATCTTAAATATTCTGATATCAATAATTTACATTCAAAGCCACAGTAACAGGTTCACAGAGGTCTTTTCCAACTTATAAGTTTTTTCCAGTTATGAGGTCGCTAGGCTAATCGCTAATCCCATCACCCTTTGACAGATATCACCCTGACTCCGCCTCCCAACGCGTACTCCTACTATGACGTAGAGCCCCCCCCCCTCCCCCCCCACCACCACCACCTCTCCCATCGAACAGGCCTTGTGTAGAGCAAGATATATAGACTAAGACTTAGTGTATATATCTCGGTGTAGAGGTGGCCTTGCCTGGGTACTCTAGGTGGCCTCGGTAGTAGTGGGTGCCTGAAAGGGGGAGGGGGGGGGGGGGGGGGTAGTTGTGGTGGCCCCAACCCCAACAAATATATTAGCAGAAATTTGAGGTTAAGGTTTCAAAAAAGTTGTTTTTTGCTGTATCTCAAGAACTATTGCTTTTACACACTTGAAGTTTGGCATGAATGTATTTGCAGGATGTGTGAGCGGACTGTAAAGCCATATTACTTTACCTTTAAAACGAAAGTACGGTATTTGTAAATAAATTTCATATATGGCCTTCTATGGTAGGCTAGGCTAGTATTCTACCTCAGCGCTGGCGGTCACAGGAATGGAAGTTTCAATAGACAGGTTATTTATTGTCCAGTAGTGGGTACGGTACCATCCCTTCCTCCACTTCCACCCCTACCTAAAATGAAAGAACAAATCTGCAGTTTCCTAGAAAGAGAGAGAGAAAAAAAAGGTAATGATGTAAATTAACTAACAAATTTACTTGAAAACTGAAATGACAGCCCCAGAGGAAAGGGCTCTTCAACGACCTCAACAACAGCGAACGGAGTGCAGGATTGCAACTATCAAAAGACAACAACAAACAGGGAAGTTGGCCCTCTTAAAGAAAGGGAAGACAAATAAAACAGGTACCCCTATACTACCTTCAATGTCCCCCCTTACCTGTGTCTCCCCTAGGGTCCCCCAAGGGGTAGCTGTTAATCCGCCCTCATTACCCCCTCCACCAAAAGGAAAATGGCCGACATCTACCCAGGAACCAGACTTGGATTATGATGAGCATATGTTTATGCAACTTAGACTTCAATCCCATCCCTATTTCCCAATGCAGCTCTACCACGACCACCGCCACAATAATGCAGAGAGGTGACAAGCACTATCTTTCCTATATCCTTCCTAATAAAGATTTCTTTCAACATTTACGAGATAATGCCTGAAATACATAAATCACTAAATACATTTTCACTCGTTCCCAAACACCATTACCTCATGCTATTTAATTTTAATAAATAAAGAATGTGTTCACCCATATAACCATGTATACATTATATTTTTAAGATTGTTAATAACCGGAGCAATATTCAAAAACTATATTCCTCAATACCTTTTTACCTCGAGAAGCTTTAGGCCTACCTGTGACTAATAATTAAATCGTAATATCACCTCACTGAACCAAAGTTCAGTAGGCAACAATCGAGGCTAATGAGCACACAATCTCACAATCTGTAATCTGTACGCAGCCATCCTTCAGATCTCGATTGCCGAAGTACTTCCGTATGGGGCAAGCCATTCTCCCCTTAAAAGTACCCGGCGCAGGTGTGTTCCGAGGACCAGCGAGGATACCTGTAGGGTGTGCAGGACCCACACACAACAGGTCAACCGGCCAGCAAAAAGAAAACGGGAGTGGGGTACTCAGTGACGTCACGCTCGCCTTCACCCAGGGCTCGCTCTCCACTCACACTCTGCCACTCCTTTCGCTATGTTTATAGCTCCTTTTTGTTAGTTGTTGAGCAAAATGATATTATTTTCTTTGACAAAATAAATGCAACTAGTAATATTGTGTGTAACTTTGTGACTTAAATATCTATGATTATACTATTTTGTAACAATTAACCCTTTCAAGCTCCAATACGCATTTCTCTTCTGTTTTCTGGCTATTAGTAGATGATTTTATTCTGATTAGTAACGGTATATGGAAGTCAAACGGTTGATTGAGATAGGATTTAGCCTTTTAATACCCACAGATCCTTTCTAAGCTACATACAATCGTCTAATGATAAGAAAAATATACTGCTAAAACGTGTCAGAGCTTCAAGGGGTTAAGAAGGGGAAATATCAATATTTTGGAATATAATATAGCCTACTTGGGTACATAAAAATCAAAATTACTACATGCTGTTGAGTAATTCCATGATGGTAGCCTACATACAATAAACTAATATGATAAATCCAAAATGAATTACAATTTAACCCTAGATGTGGTTGTGTTGTCATTATTAGCATGTTGTCCCTTATGGTAGAGTTCCTTAAAGAGGCAAGCACGACCACTTAGTGATGCACTGCATGTTTATCAATGTAATTCTACAGTATCCTAAAACCTTACATAAATAAAACATACCCATCAGTAATAAGTTAAAACAAAATCAAGTTTAGGAATAGGAAAGACATACAAAATGAAAATGATTGGACTGAAACAAACCTGATTACAAATCCAACATATCTGTAACACGCATACATATAAAATAGGTCATAGCTAGGCTAGTAAAGATATTTTGTTTGCCTAATGTAGAATACCGTTATTTGTTGTTCTCTCTCTCTCTTTTGTTGAAAGCTTGGGATAATGTTTAATTCAATACAAATATAAACATGTATTATTAAAGACAAACATTACTTAACCTAACAAGTGCGCATGGGGGTAATTAGACACCTCTCCCTGTGCGCATGTATTTGAGGTGTTTCCGTCACTAAAATATTCATTGTACCATTAATAGCATTAATACTTATCCATACGCGCCTATTATGGGTTGATTATAAAGGTATTAACCTGAAACAACAATTTAACGAGTGAAAACAGCGTTTGGATGGTCAAAATCGGAGATATAGCCCGCGAGTTGTATAATGTATGGGTGAGGCAAGCTGCTTTCCCGCCAATTTCCCCCAAGGCCACTGAGACACAGTCGATCGATATTCTCTCTCTCTCTCTTGCACTCGTTTGCTAACACTGATGACAATGCCCTGCTTGCAACTCGCTAATGTTAGCACGAAAATATACCTCAGAATAAGGGAATAACAGGGAAAATAGGTGATAACTGAAGGAGAGGAGGAAAGTGGGGAAGGAGGGGAGGTAGAGGACTGAGATTTTGCATGGCCCAGGGGCCAAACAAAAATAAAAAAATAAAAAAATATAGGGTATATATTTTTTTTTTCGATGTCAAAAGTTGATTTTTTTTTTCTCTGACTCTTAAGAGTCTTCCCGCAGTCCGCCGGGGGAACTCTTAAGAGTCTCCCGGCAGTTCCCGGGTTAAGAACATAAGATCGCGGGAAACTGCATTAGGCCATGCGGCCCACACGAGGCAGCTCCCATTCACACCCAGCCCATATCATCCATATGCGAATCCAACTTCAGCTTAAAGCTTTGAACTGTTCCTGAGCTAATCACTGCTCTGGGCAGTCCATTCCACATATTAACAACTCTATTCTCAAACAAGTGCTTTCCTATGCTTTCCTATATCTAAACTTATCTAACTTGAAACCATTTGAGTGGGTTATGTCGCCACTCTTTAGCTTTAATACCTCATCTATATCGCCCTTATTTATACCTTTTTATCCATTTAACTACCTCTATCATCGTCTCTCCTACATCTTCGTCTTTCTAGTGAGTGCAAGCCTAAGGCTTTCAATCTCTCCTCACCCAATAAGTTTCTAATATTATGTATCATCTTCGTCATTCTTCTTTGGACTGCCTCTAAAGGGTCGATATCCATTCTGTAATAAGGGCACCAAAATTGGACAGCATAGTTTAAATGGGTCTTACTAGTGCTCAGTACAGTTTTAAGAAAACTTCAGCAGTCCTGTTGCTAACACTCCTAGATATGAATCCTAGAACTCTATTTGCCCTGTTCCTAACTCATATACATTGTTTTCTGGGTTTCAGATCATTACTAACGAGCGCCCCCAGATCCTTCTCACATTCTGAGTTATCCAATTCTACATTGTCTAGTTTGTATTTCGCTTCTAAATTACGATTTCCAATCCTTAATACCTTACATTTGCCTACATTGAAACTCATCTGCCAATTTATTGACCACTCGTGCAAATGATCGAGATCCTTTTGAAGACATTTTCTGTCGCTAGCTGACTATTATCCTACCCATTTTAGTATCATCAGCAAATTTACTGATCCTACTCTTTATGCCTAAGTTAAGATCATTTATATAGATAATGAACAGAAGTGGCCCCAAAACAGACCCTTGGGGTCTACTTTTAACTAATCCCCACTCCGATTTTACACCATTGATACTAACTCTCTGCTTCCTACCAATCAGCCATGACCTAATCCACTTGAGTAGCAGCCCCCCAATAACATGTCCTTCTATCTTCCTTAACAGCCTTTCATGTGGAACTCTATCAAAGGCCTTACTGAAGTCTAAGTAAACTATATCATATGACTTGTCGTTATCTACCGCTTCATATACCTCAGAGAAAACTGAGTAAATTTGTTAGACAGGATCGTTCCTGAGTGAATCCATGTTGAGAGGGTTTAATTAACTTGAAAATGTTTAAGTGATTTCTAATTTTCCTGGCAATAATTGATTAAGTGATTAAGTGATTTTAATCTTCTTCCTTTGCATGTTTACATGTATTGACCTTTTGTTCCTTGTATGAAATGACGTTCAGGTGTCTTATCCTAAAGAAGATCGATATTTTGGCAACATTTATTTTTTATTTTTTATAACAGATAAAGGTAAAGTCGCTCAAGTGAGTTTAATTTCAGATGCAAGAACTTTTACACAGTTTTTCCCTTCATCTTGAAGCCATTCACCATGGACAACTTTGCATATTTCTCGTATATTGGTCAAATGAGACAAACAAAATTATACAGCTGACCTCTGTTACCACTTCTGTCTACGATGTGCCCTCTGATCTTGTTTTCTAAGAAGTGATACTTTAAAAGGAAAATCTCCTTTCCATATAGCCAGCAACCAAATCTAAAGACTGTTCTTCTACGAGAGTGGTGGTACATTATTTTTTTTTTAGTTTCTCATATATCTAAACAAAAATCATACTCAATACCTACTTCTAAATATCATATCATTGAACAACAGACAGATCTGATAAGCACAATTTTCTAGGCGTAACTCACGGTCGTTAGTTAGTTTTGTTTTTGCTATGACCAGTTTTACCCAAGAAATATTATTCATTTTCGGGATCCTGAGTGATGTTGCTTTTATTGCTGAGCAATACACTATCAGTTGCTTTAGTCTTTGTTTGAAACTGACAGCATCTGGATGTCTTATACAACCAAAAAATAATATATGAATAAATATATAAATACAAACAATATACAGTATATATAATAATGTGTAAAGTGTCCTGATTTATAATAAATATATAAATACAAACAATATACAGTATATATAATAATGTGTAAAGTGTCCTGATTTATAATAAATATATAAATACAAACAATATACAGTATATATAATAATGTGTAAAGTGTCCTGATTTAACCTTCTTGTCATGATAAATTCAAGGGTATGAGTAACTTTGAGCATTTCAAAGAGTCATATAAGGAAAAGGCAACTACTCTTTGCTGAAATCTGTAGTGGGCTGAAATTGAACTCTATTGTGGTCATAATGTGGATAATTGTGCGCAAATTGCTTAGCTGTTCTTCCAAATGCAGACCAGACGCACAGTGCTTTCCTATCGCTTGATATAGAAGAATTCACCACATGAAACTATGCATCTGTTGTTAATATAAAGCTTGCAGTTTCTTTCCAGTTTGTGCTGATTAAATTATCTCTTTCTCCTAAATATATTATTGCATACTTTACTCGCTATAATTTGTTGTCCTTGAACATTTTGGTGAGTTTCACTAAGTTTGTAAGCTAAACCATATTCAGATTTAGTTATCATGGACATTTCACGAATGCAATCATCTGATATAATATCTCTATTCTTCATCACAAATCCTGAATCTAGATTATTTCTACTTAGTTTGAGGAGATGAGGGACATCAGCAAACACACACATTCTTGTTATATATTTGCATATTTATCTCCTTAATAATAAATTCCTACACAATCTAGTATTGTATAATATATAGTGTAATATTATTATTGTTATTATTATTATTATTATTATTGTTGTCATGATGATAATTACTATGGTTAATTTTGATAATATTGCTGTATCGGCGATGATAATGACAGCGAATTTGTAGCAGTGTGGTGAAGATTGGTACCATACTATCACTGCACTGCTGTTGTTTTCGATGTCATTGATAGTATATTGCATTACTGTATTTAGTAGAATACCACTACACATGTAATAATCTGCCACAGGTAATGTTATGTCTATTGCTGTAAACATGACAATTATTGTTCCTTATCTGTAAAACTGTAGAGTTGATGCACCAGTTGTTACAACTACTAATACTGTGACCATCATGGAAAGTGAGTACGGTAATACTGAGCAGGTACTGGGTATAATGAACTTAGGCTATATCAGTGAATCAAGTGGTCAGGTCTGGGCAGACCCAAGGTGTCAGTGACGTCACGCAAACTCCCCCCCCCTCCCCCCGCGCGGCCAGGGCTGGCCGGTTGACCTGTTAGTGTGTGGGTCCTGGGCGTGTGTGTGTGTGTGTCTGGGACGCCCCCTGGACTACGTCGGACCTGGTTACTACGCCTGATCAGATCTCTCTCTTTTGGGCTACGTCACCTATACTTCCATCCCAAAACTTAAGTGCTTCTCATTGTATAAAGTGTTTTTTATTTAAATATTTCGAAGGGTGATTAAGATATGCAGTGTTCCATTAAACGTTAATATTTATCAGAGATTGTCGATTCTCCTAATTTGCTATCGCCCCTCGTATTGCGAGAACATTCCACATTCTATTTGCAGGGATTGATGTATGTATTAGTTCTGTGGATATATCTCTTATATTCTAGATCAGAGCTTTACATATATTCGTTCGGGATTTATGTACAACGCTCTACACGTAAATTCTTGTGAACACCCAGCAGATCTTAATATTGTGTTTATTGTTGACTGGGTACCGGTACTTAATTACAAGATAAGCGTATACAGAGAGAGTTCTGAGTGTGTCTCGTAGAACTGCGTTAAAAGATTCCGCTTCCAAACATCACCATCCGTTTCAACTTATTTATTAGGCCTATTGACTTAACTATTCCAGTCAGTCCTTCACCACGCTTAAACCGCGGCGAGGCGATGTTCAGCCAAATGTACTGGCTTATTTAATTATTCTTCATTGAATGAGTTTAGTCTTCGATGCTTTGACTCTTCGAGTTTATTAAGATATTTATCTTTTATTTTATGAATTAACGTGCAAGTTATTCAGACCTCAGTTAATATCCTAATTTCTATAGTCAAATTCTATTGTAAATAAACAGTATGTGAGGAAGAGCACTTTATTGACAACGTTTCGCATATAGCTTCATCAGGCCATTGGCCATTGGCCTGATGAAGCTATATGCGAAACGTTGTCAATAAAGTGCTCTATCTCACATGGTGTTTATTTTCAGCCGTCCGGCTGGCTCAGTTGACAGCGTGCCTGATTCCCATCTTGCAGGTCTCGTGTTCGATCCCCGCTCAGATTGAAAAGTTTATCTGGGATATAGCCGGCGGTTACCATCTCCCCATGAGCAAGGGAGATGGGTAATGGTCTCTGGTAGACTAAAGAAAGCCAAGCGCTTGTGAATCCTAGAAGGAGGAGATACAGGCGCTATATAAGTGACCAGACGATTATTATTATTATTATTACCGGTACTTTTCAAAGTATATTATTATCAAATTCTATTGTGAGCCGCATCGCAGTAAACGTGACCTACCTTGTCGGCTAATCCTCTGGCGGTTGCCATTTACCTTCAGGATATTAATTATTTGTTGTTGAGACCAAACCTCTCAGTGTTAGTTATTTTGTGATTCTATATTGATTCATTACATTGTTTTTTATACGTATTTTGATCCTAGTGTTCATCTTTAGTTCACTTATTATACAAAGTGAATATATAAGTATTTTATACCAATTATTGTGATCCATATTCTTTCAAGCTCATTTCCATATATATGAGACTTGATTCATGTCATATTTGTACCCTAGCTACATAAGAAATAAAACATGTGAACCGCAATTGTGTATTCTGTGACCATGGTAGAGATTGATATCCTTATTGTATTATCCAAGCCAGTTCTGACCCCGTTGGTTTATTTAGGTTCTCAGCTTCACGATAGTGAACATAACGAACCATTCAAAATGCAGTAAAAATAATCTACTCACATAACACTGGAGGCAGCGGTGTCTCAACTCGGCATAACGACTTGGATTTGCATATTTTCTCAATCTACCCATTTCATGAATCAACATGGCTGGTAAATCGCTCGAAATAATTTCTTTCAAGCAAGAAGATCACGATATTGCTGCCTATCTTGAAGTTGTGAAACCAGTCCTTGACATTGTATTTAAGGATGATGATATCTCAAAAATCCATAGGGTAAGACGGGGTGATTTCGCCGCGACGCTAATAATTTGCATTGAAACGCCGATATCTCCGAAACTATTGCATGGATTCGGCTGCAATTTGGCTTAGGTTGTAGAGCAGTTTTGGCTTAGGTTGTAGACCTAATTTGGCTTAGGTTGTATAGCTAGTTTGGCTTAGGTTGTAGAGCTAGTTTGGCTTAGGTTTTGTTGCTGTTTCGCGGGGCCTGGCGCCGGGGCTAGCGGCGCGTCTGACAGTATGGTCGGGTGTGTGTGGGGGTGTTTGTATGTGTGTTTGTTTGTTTGTATGTTTGCGTGTGACACAGTGTTGGCAGTTGCCGTCAGCTGCTGCCTGGTACTTTGCACTAGCCCCCAACACGCCGCACCCACACGAGACACGTCAACACCCGCACTAAATACTTCCACACCCGTAGGCCTAATAAATACGTCCACAACCGCACTAGACACGTCCACACCCGCACTACATGTCCACAACTCCACACCCGCACTAGACACAGTGGCGCCTAGGCCTACACGTGTGACACACCTGCATCTCTGCCCGCCCTGTTCAGTTGTGTGTGTGTGTGCGTGCGATGTTTTTCTATTGGCATGTTTAGTGGCAGTTAGGGTTTGTGAATGTTTTCATTGCTTTTACCTGTGCGCTAGTGTTTTGTCAAACAAGACAGCCACGCCATTCATAACATTAAAACTACCGGTACTTAAGCTGTCACCTCTAAATCCGTTACGCTACCCCCTCACCACGAACAGTGGATTCCTATCATACCTACTTTATCTGGTGACGTCATCATCACTCCGAATCTCCAGAGTCCTTTCGTTAGAGATTGCCTTACCAGTCCAGCCATCATTTCTGATAAATTAAATTACATTAGAATTGCAAATATTTCTGATCAGCCCCTCACTTTGCCAAACGGATTAGCTATTGGAATTAGGTAGAAAATCATGATGAGGAACTTTCTCTACCTACTCATCAAGAAAACTCCCCTTCTCCTAAATTTCCTGACATTCCATCTCATCTCACTTCTCAACAGCAACTTGACCTGCGTAATTTAATGACTTCATTTCAAGATATATTTGCCACTTCCAGTCAAGACGTAGGGAAAACCACCTTGCTTTATCACAACATTCATACCGTAGGGCAACCCCTTAGGCAACCCATTCGCCGGAAAAATCCTATCCAGCGACTAGAAGAAGAATCTCAGGTAAAAGAAATGCTCGAAACTGGGGTTACCAAATCATCCACCAGTCCTTGGTGCTCTCCCGTAGTATTAGTTAGAAAGAAAGACGAGTCCACTAGATTTTGCATAGATTACCGGCAATTAAATGACGTAACCATCAAAGATGCAACCCCCCTCCCTCCCATTGACGATTCTCTATTCACTGCTAGGAGCGAAATGGTTCACTACCTTAGACCTTCAGGCCGGGTATTGGCAAGTGCCAGTACTTCCAGAACATCAACAAAAAACAGCCTTCGCCACTAGTCAAGGGCGACTTTATGAATTCACCATGCTACCTTTTGGCCTATGCAACGGTCCTGCCACTTTCTCCCGACTCATGGAGTCTGTATGGCAAGGCTTAACCTGGAAGACCTGTTTAGCTTATTTAGATGACATAATTGTTTTCTGTAAAACTTGGGGCGAACATCTCCAACGCCTTAGCCAAGTCTTTCAGCGAATCCGGGAAGCAAATTTAAAACTCAAACCATCAAAATGCATCCTAGCCCAAAAGGAAGTAAAATTCCTCGGTCACCTCGTCTCTGAGGAAGGAATAGCTCATGACCCTGAAAAACTCGGGGCCATCAGTGCCATCACCCCTCCTACGAATGTCAAAAGAGTCAGGGCCTCTTTAGGTTTAGCCTCCTACTATCGCCGATTCGTAAAGAACTTTGCCACCATTGCCAAACCTCTTCACGATTTGACCAGGAAAGAAGAACCATTCCTGTGGACAACGTCGCACATTCAAGCTTTTAATTTACTTAAAGATCTCCTTTTAGCCACACCCGTTGTATCATTTTCTGATTACACCAAGCCCTTCCGCCTGTATACCAATGTGTCACAATTCGGTATCGGTGCCGTCCTCGGTCAAACTAGAGACGGACGGGAGCACATAATTGCCTGTGCCAGTAGAACCTTAAATCCAACCGAAATGAACTACCCAGTCACCAAGCGAGAATGTTTAGGGATAATTTTGGCCCTTCAGTACTTCAAGGCGTATTTAGCTGGCGTCAAAGTAACCATCATTAAGGTAAAATGGCCGCCAGCCAATCAACGCGCTCCCTTTAACCTTCCCTTTAATCCAGACGAGTTTGACACTCTGGACTCTGGAGGTAAACATGCCACACCTTCACGGCCGACCAATCAGAAGCCTCCGTTTTCGGAGCTGACAGCTACGTGTACAGCTTCACGTTTAAACTCGCTCTTGCTCTCTCCACAGCCCGTTTCCTCTGGTTGCAATAGGTCTAATGCATCAGTGCCAGCCCTATACTCCCGTAAGCCACTAAAAGACATTCGCAACCAGCTTCCAGGAACTTATTATGGAGAGAAAAGAGTTGAAGCGAAGGAGAGAAATATTCAAGCCGCGCAACCAAAATATCGACTGGCTGAGCGGGCGGCTCAGCCAATCACAGCGCCGGAAAGCGGGAGGCAGGGCTATATCAAGGGGGTGGGGGAGGCTGCAGAGTTCATACACCTCTCGGACTCCACTGGGCTAACTTCTTGCAACCCACATTCTCTCCCTCGCTTCGGCACCCATGGAAACTTGGATCCACTTGTTCCAGCCTTCCAGCCCACACCACTAGTTCCAGTAAAGTCCACCTAAGGCCTAGCATCACTCTCCCCTACTAGGCGGATACATCTTCAGTATCCGGCCGCCTGTCGTCACATCGCTGGCTTGCACACCTACAGCCAAGCGATTCAAAAGGGACGACAAATAGTAGATGGGAGCGAAGATTTCCAGTTGAGCTATTAGCCGGCTCTGAGGTGGTGAAGATGTTCCAGTAGATACCTAAGACTGTCTTATATTTTTAAAGGACCCATATTGGGCCCGAACCAGATTTCGAGAAAGAGAGAAAATGCTTGACAAACCCAGTGGTTCCAACCAATAATAATTGATATGTTCTTATAGGACAAAATAAAGAGAAAGATACTAGACTTATGTAAATAAATAAAATGATGATGGGTTAAAAGAATAATAGTTATTCTTGACAGAGAAGGCTCCATGCCAATTAGCTATCAATAGTATAGGATTTTGTAGGGCAGCAAATAGATATTAACATTAAAGTAATAGGGGATAATTCATAAATAGATAAGCAACTATAGGGCTCAGGGGAATAAAGAATAGTTGCAATTAGATCAGCTTTAGTTTTAGAAATAGGTAAGGAGGACACTAGTCCGTATGATCAACTATATCTTTTTGTTATAAAGGAAACATTATCAATCATATTGTTTAAAGGAATATTCCGTCGGTTCCGTGGTAAGCGTTACGAGTATTAAGCCCAGGATAATATTGTAATCATAAAATATATGTAGAGGATTAAGTGGTGAATATTGTTCATGTAGGTGTTTTGAGATACTGATCATATCAAGCCATTTGTTGAGATATATTATTGGAATAGGTGGTATACGTGGCATACAGACTTATTGGTAATAGGTTAAGAGAATATATAATCTAAGAGTGTTCTAGTTAGGGAGATCGAGGTCATGTGTAGTAATGCCCTGGTCTTTTGAGTAGATATATTATGTAGGGTTAAGAGAATATACAATATAAGAGTGTCATATGTAGTAACGCCCTGGTCTCTTGAGTAGACATCTTAGGGCCCGGTAAAGTTATATTATTTTGGAGTTTAGTTAAGAATATATCTCTTGTTCTAGATAGGGAAATAAAGGTCGGATTTATTAATGCCCTGGTCTCTTGAGTAGACACAGTAGGGCCCGGTAAAACTATATTATTTTGGAGACTAGTAACTTGCCTTTGGATCGAAGTCGAAGTGAGTCAATACCTGAATAGCGGGAATCCAAATAGGTGGTAACGGGAGCTCTCGAGTTCCAATGTACAACCTATGGTGGGTCGACGAAATATTAAATCTGTGTATTGAACTCATTTCGGCCCGAACAGAGAAATAGTTACTAGGTTAGCATAAAGTTAGTAGTAAGTTTGTTAAATAAAGTATACAAACTTCTAAATGACTGTCGAATTATTCCCCACCTTAGTAGTATATTTAGAATAAGAAAATAAGTACAACAATCATAACCGACCATCACGCCCTCCAATGGCTACGAAAGTCAGATACAAAAAAATGCCTTAACCGTTAGATGGCGAGAATCTCTCGAGACGTTTAATTTTGAAATGGCATACCGTCCCGGGAAACTCCACACTAATGCTGATGCCCTGTCTAGGCTTCCTCTAGCTTCACCTACCACCACTATCACCTCTTCACCTAATCTAGACTCACCCTCTCTGCATGTCACCTCTCTTCTTGATGTAACTCCACCTATCAAACACTCTACCTCACCCTCTGACCACGCCCCCATTCGAGCCATATACCATCAAGATTCCACTGATCATGACCAACAGCACTTATTGCAACAATTTCAAACTCACCAGAAACCTGACTGGATGCCTCATCATCTATTTTCACAGCTTCAAAGACGAGGAGACAATCTTTACACTCCAGACGGGAAAATTGTCCTCAGTTCCCCCACCGCCTTGTCAACTATGCAATCGTTGCATTTACATAATGGCATCCATCTCGTGCAACGCAAATTAGTGTCAACCTTTCAGCAGATTTACTGGCCCTCCTCCCCCTATGTCACTGCCAAAAAAATCACTGAAGCATGTCGAGCCTGCGCCCTTGGCAATGATCGACCCCACACCCCAGGCCCATCTGGCAAACTAGTTGCTTCCAAACCATGGCAATTATTAGCCGTTGACATCATGGGACCCATGGAAGGTATCAAAGGGTTTAACCCACTGAACCCCAGCTAGTTTTGAATAAATGTACATCGACAGACCAGCTGATTTGGCCTTTTTTTTTTTTTTTTTTTTTAAATAACTTATATAGATGAGAAATGAAGAATAACACACAAAAAAACACTCACCTCGGTCATTTGGGGGTCCTATGGGGGGGGGGGGGGGGGCAGCCTCTGTCATCAGCTGATGCCGGGCGGCCTTCAAGCTTCCCACCCGGCTACACACAGCTGAGCGCGGCAGCATGGCAGATGTACGATGCGTCCAATTTTCGAGTGACGGTTATTTACACCACCCGAGCATCATGTGTGCCTTCATAGTTCAGATATTTTTTTTTTTTCTATGTGATTGAGGGAGGCAAAAGGCAGAACTGCCTATAGCGAGTGCCTCCCCCATAGTTGAAAACAAAGCGAGGAGAGAGGGAGAGAAAGAGAAAACAAAAAAAGCGAGGTGGGCTCAATTAAGCCGTAACGTAAACATTGAGCCCACCTCGCTTTTTTTGTTTTCTCTTTCTCTCCCTCTCTCTTTGCCTTGTATCCGTTCGGCCCCATTCAGCCTACTGTTTTAAGACGTTTACCCCCATCCAGGTTTCAATATTTTCCTGGTGAGTGGTAGCGAGCCAACATATATATTTTTTGTTTTGAGAGCAAGCTAAATTTGTACATTATTTGATAGAAAAATTTCTTTGCCGAAGCCGGACATTGCCAATCTCCGAATTAAGGGGAGATGGGTCGTTTTTCTGGTCCCTTTTCTTCCTCATGGTTAACCCCATTAGTTTTAATATTTTATGACGTTCGGCCCATTAGTTTGGCGATTTTAAGACATTTCACCCCATTTCGTTGTCAATATTAAGAGTTTTCGTGTCATTTAGGCGTCGAGTTTTTCCTGGCTAGCGATAGCGAGCCTGTACTTTTTGAGGAACCGGCCTTCGGCCAGGATATTTTTCTATCGAAAAATTTACAAATTGATCTTGAAGGAAGGTGTTGGAGGGTGCTTTGTATGCTTGATGGAGGTCTAGGGATGAAACTAAATAAATCATAAACAAATATATTAATGAGCAAATATTACGCCTAAATATTAAGGGGAAACGGACAGTTTGTTTGGTCATTCATTCCTTTATTTCTTAGTTTCCTCACTAGACCTCCATCAAACTTAAAACAAAAAACTCTAGACAAGATAAATTTGTACATTTTCGACGAGATGGGTTGGGTAGCGCTTAATTCGCCGAAAACGTCGCAGAACATACGCCGAGGATTCGTTCATCCTTCCCATTATTTCGCAATACTATATTCAAATGTGACAGTTCTCGCCGAGGTCATCGGCGAACCATCGCTCAATTTGCCGATGACGTCGCATAATGTCGCCGATTACGTCGTATCCATCGGTGACATCGTCGCCGAGTGTAAACTTGTCAACGGTTTTTAACGGTCAAAATCGTTGACGTCGCACAAATTCGTTGCGAATTGACAAAACTACGTCCTCGGCGACGAAAATCATATGAAATCGCATCAGTGGGAAAGGGGCATAAGGAAGCCATACTGGCGATCTGAGAGCAGATTATGAGAAGAGAAATGCTTAAGAAATTTGGAAGCAAGAATAGTTTCAAAAACTTTAGAAAGACAAGAGATGAGAGCAATTGGACGATAGTTGGAGGGTTGAGAGCGGTCACCCTTCTTTGGGACAGGTTGAATGTGAGCAAACTTCCAGCATGAAGGGAAGACGTTAAAGGATAGACAGAGACGAAAGAGTTTGCCTTGGCAGGGAGTCAGCAACATGTATCAAATATTGTCATTGTAAGTGAAGTTACAGTGTGATAAGTGCATAGATTCAAGTTTTATAAGTCTGGAGGGTGTGGCAAGACTCGCCTGCGTCCATGGTTACCATGACGACTGGCGGGCTGGTGGCCACCTTGTTCATGCACTCACGCACGTACACAAACTACCAGCTGAATGACACCAGCCCTCCCCTTCACTCACTCTCACTTTTATTATGCCTCTCTCACGTACTCTGTTTATTGATTTTATACTCTACTGTATATTTTATAGTTAGAATATGACTGTTACACATTGTTTTAGGCACCTTTGACTTAGAAATATGGGCTTTGACGTATTCTTAGTGGGGAGACAGGGAAAGTGGTGGTGAAGGCAGGGGGAGTGGGGGAGGACCAGTGTACACATAAACTTGCTGTGTACGTAGCAACATGACACACTATCTCGTCTCTTCTTACCCCTACCATGACCTGGCGGAATTTTGAGGAATGCCTGGGGTCTGTGTCATCCTCCTCCTCTTCCCCACTTGGTGGGGAGTCAACTATGTTATGGGAAGTGTTAGGGGAGTGATAAACATAGCAAGGCGACGAGGTAAACAAGGTAACTGGGCCAGGAGGGAGGTGGGAGGCCGCCCAGTCCTTCCACTCCCGCGCTCTCTCTCCCCACTCCCCACCGAGGTGGGACTTGGGTATTGCCATTTGATAAGTATTGCCACTGTTGGGCAACATCATAAGGTATATCCCATATGAATTTGAACCCTCTAGCTGCCATAGGATAAGAATAAATAAGCACAAAAGTGGCGGTGGGATAAGTGGGTAAGCTGGCTTTCCCCATCCACCCTTACTCACCCGCGCGGATGGGCTAGGGGGTTGCGCGTACCGCCACTGTTCGGCAACATCATAAGGTAGTTTCCCATACCATCCTCAGGCCTCTAGCTACCATAGGACAAGAGTAAATCATTTCAAAGTAGCGGACGCAACCTATGTGGCGCTGGGGTTTAGCGTTACATACATTGCCGACGCATACGCTGTGGCGCTGGGATTTCGTGGGTTAAATATATAATTACCTTCGTGGATACTTATTCTAAGTATGTAATAGCTTGTCCAGCGAAAGATCGCACTACTTTTTCAGTCGCCGAAGCCATGTTGCAACACGTCTTTCCCTATTTTGGCCTACCTGAAGCCATTCACTCTGACAATGCCCCTGCGTTTACCAGTCACATTTGGACCGAGATTTCACAAATATTCGGGTTTGAAATCAGTCATTCCTCCCCATATTGGCCCCAAGGTAACTCTATCTGTGAACGGAGCCATCGTACCATTGCAAATCAGATCAGAACCTGGTTGCAACAAATGAACACCACCGACTGGCCTAGTCAAGTCAAAATCGTGCAATGGGGTATAAAGACTTGCCCTAGACAAGACGGGATCTCCCCGCATGAGAGAATTTTTGTGATTCCACCCCTCCTACTTCCGTTACGTCACCTGTCTGTCCCCCACGAGCCCTTGTCAAATTTCGATCAATCCTTAGTTCACTTGAAAAACCGCCTCAGACAACTCCAATACTTGCAAGATCTGCATCCTGACGAAACTTCCAAAGTCAGTCCCCACCATGTAGGCGATCTTGTTATGATATCTCAGCTTCCTGTTCCTTCCAAACTCAAGCCCAGATACAAAGGACCACTCGAAATTCTTACCATGCCAAACTGTTACCAGGTCACCGTCAATTACCATGGTGAATCACGCACGTACCGCAACCAACACGTACCCCGTTTCCAACCCATTGACGAGAACATCACTATGCTAGCTGACCCAGTCAATAATACTGCATGCCCTGTACTTGAAAATCAAAACCTTTGTGCCTCAGAATCACCCCTTCCACCCCCCATTCCTTCTCTACATAATTTACTTCCCGTCATATCACCACCACCTCGACCTACCTCACACCACCTCAATCACCCCAATACTCTAGCACCACCTTCTCACACTTTTTCCGCTCTGCCTGCTCTGACCTTGGATCTACCCGCCAAACTTCCTCACCCTCCTGCCTCTTCTTTATCTTACGCTTCCTCCGAAACTGACATTCCTATCTTTTCTACTTCTCCTACGACTCTGCATTCTTCTCCTGCCTTTCCTCCTGTTCCATCTCCACTTTGCCTAAACAAACATTTCCTTCTTCTTTGCCTAAACTTACCACCTCACCAACTGTTTCCACTCACACCTCCCACTCTACCACCTCTGCCGCTAAATCTCCCCCCACTCACACAATCTCCAAACCTTCGACTAGTGCAACCTCGCAAATTGCCAAACCCACACCGAAACCTCTCTCGGGAAGTTCAACCACTACCTCACGCACTACTTCTCCTATCCCTAACTCTCCACTCAGTCGACCACTCTCGACCACTCCTACCAATTCAACCTCTATACTTGCCAAAACCCCACAGAAACACCTCTAAAACACTTCAACCCCTATCTCACGCTCTGTTTCTCCTATCACTAAATCTCCACTCAATCAACCTAAAGTGACCACTTCTACCAATTCAACCTCACGTGTTTGCCAAAACCCCACAGAAACTTCTCTCAAAAAATTCAACCTCTTCCTCTTTGAAATCTCCCAAGAAATTCATTTCACAAATTCCCTCACACAACCTTCCACTTCAAATCCAAATGTAACCCCCCAACCACCTTAACTCAACCTTCTTTACAAACCCCTTGCAGAAGATCTGGTCAGCGAGTGACACAGACGACATGGTGGTCCCCAGCCATACACATCCCCAAGCCCAGGAAAATGGTTCCCACCAAACCTACAAAGCCTACCGCCCCGGATGTAGCCACACACATCAAAGGGCTGACCACACCTCCACCTATGCAGTCAGCCAACACCAGTCAGGTCATCGGGACACCCCCGCAAACACCCGATAAGCCTGCTGATCCTCCACCATCTCAGCTCCTCCCCTTTATACCGGAGCACACAACCAGCCCCAGCTCCTCCTCCAACCTCAGTCATAGTCCTGACCTAGCTCCAGCAACAACAGCCATGAGAATCACCAGGCTGACCCTCCGCAGAAACCTCCAAGACACTCCAATCACCACTACTGCCCAGTTAATCAATCAGGCAAAGATGGCAACCACCCCTTCTCACCTCGCCGTGTACCAGGAGTGCCACGCCCCCACCGACGCCCCTACGGTACTGTGGTACCGATTTTTACGTGGTCTCACCATCGACCACCGTAACCAAGATTCCACAACCTATGTACTCCAGCCTCGGGGACGAGACTTTGTCATTGACGAAGGAGGGGAAATGACAGCCCCAGAGGAAACGGCTCCTCAACGACCTCAACACAACAGCGGACGGAGTGCAGGATTGCAACTATAAAAAGGCAGCAACAAACAGGGAAGTTGGCCCTCTTAAAGAAAGGGAAGACAAATAAAACAGTTCCCCCTATACCAACCTCAACGTCCCCCCATACCTGTGTCTCCCCTTGGGTCCCCCAAGGGGTAGCTGTTAATCCGCCCTCATTACCTCCTCCACCAAAAGGAAAATGGCTGACATCTACCCAGGAACCAGATTTGGATTATTATGAGCATATGTTTATGCAACTTAGACCTCAATCCCCTCCCTATTTCCCAATGCCGCTCTACCACGACCACCGCCGCAACAACGCAGAGAGGGGACAAGCACTATCTTTCCTATATCCTTCCTAATAAAGATTTCTTTCAACATTTACGAGATAATGCCTGAAAATACATAAATCACTAAATAAATTTTCACTCGTTCCCAAACACCATTACCGGCACCTCATGCTGTTTAATTTTAATAAATAAAGAATGTGTTCACCCATATAACCATGTATACATTATATTTTTAAGATTGTTAATAACCAGAGCAATATTAAATAACGATATTCCTCAATACCTTTTTACCTCGAGAAGCTTTACCCGTGACTAATAATTAAATCGTAATATCACCTCACCGAACCAAGGTTCAGTAGGCAACAATCGAGGCTAATGAGCACACGATCTCACGATCTGTAATCTGTACGCAGCCATCCTTCAGATCTCGATTGCGGTAGTACTTCCGTATGGGGCAAGCCATTCTCCACTTAAAAGTACCTGGCGGAGGTGTGTTCCGAGGACCAGCGAGGATACCTGTAGGTGTGTGTGTGTGTGTCTGGGACGCCCCCTGGACTACGTCGGACCTGGTTACTACACCTGATCAGATCTTTCTCTCTTGGGCTACGTCACCTATACTTCCATCCCAAAACTTAGTGCTTCTCGTTGTATAAAGTGTTTTTTATTCATATATTGCGAAGGGTGATGAAGATATGCAGTGTTCCATTAAACGTTAATATCAGAGATTGTCGATTCTCTCCTAATTTGCTATCGCCCCTCGTATTGCGAGAACATTCCACATTCTATTTGCAGGGATTGATTATGTATAATTCTGTGGATATATCTCTTATATTCTAGATCAGAGCTTTACATATATTCGTTCGGGATTTATACACAACGCTCTACTCGTAAATTCTTGTGAACTGAACACCCAGCAGATCTTAATATTGTGTTTATTGTTGGCTGGGTTACAAGATAAGCGTATACAGAGAGAGTTCTAAGTGTGTCTCGTAGAACTGCGTTAAAAGATTCCGCTTCCAAACATCACCATCCGTTTCAACTTATTTATTATTGACTAAATTATTCCAGTCAGTCCTTCACCACGCTTAAACCGCAGCGAGGCGATGTTCAGCCAAGCGTACTGGCTTATTTAATTATTCTTCATTGAATGAGTTTATTCTTCGATGCTTTGACTCTTTGAGTTTTATTAAGATATTTATCTTTTATTTTATGAATTAACGTGCAAGTTATTCAGACCTCAGTTAATATCCTAATTTCCATAGTCAAATTCTATTGTGAGCCGTATCGCAGTAAACTTGACCTACCTTGTCGGCTAATCCTCTGGCGGTTGCCATTTACCTTCAGGATATTAATTATTTGTTGTTGAGACCAAACCTCTCTGTGTTAGTTATTTTGTGATTCTATATTGATTCATTACATTGTTCTTTATACGTATTAGTTCACTTATTATACAAAGTGAATTTATAAGTATTTTATACCAATTATTATGATCCATATTCTTTCAAGCTCATTTCTATAATTATATGGGTATATGAGACTTGATTCATGTCATATCTGTACTCTTGCTACATAAGAAATAAAACATGTGAACTGCAATTGTGTATTCTGTGACTTTGGTAGAGATTGATATCCTTATTGTATTATCCAAGCCAGTTCTGACCCCGTTGGTTAATTTAGGTTCTCAGCTTCACGATAGTGAACATAACGAACCATTCTAAATGGAGTAAAAATAATCTACTCGCATAACAAAAAGTATAATGGAACTATAATAATAACTAAAACAAAAACTAGCCTATAAATACTAATACGCCTCATCAACATAAACTTTTGATTTGCATAACCTTACACACCACAGTTAGGTTAGTTTAAACACTGCTGGACTTCATTATAAGTTCCACTATAGTCTTTAGTTCTTTACCTTGACAAACTTGACAAAGTTCACAAACCCCAGCAGTATCCTAGATGACTTATACTGGGCTTTCTTCATCTGAGTCAAACAAAACCTCAGCCTTTTACCTGTTCCGGTTTTCAGCAACCACTAAATTTTTTTTTTTTAGGTGAGCACTGCACTTGGAGGGCCTAGGCATTGCAAAATAGTTGTAAATATCTGGAAATATCTCAAAATGCCAGAACCTCTTGTTGATAACTCAATACTCTCTTGCCTGTCGTATGGCCAAATGTATATTTTCTCAAAAATCCTGTTTTGAGGCTTATATCTCCCAAAAACATACATTGTAGGGGACACCCTTGGGGCTATGGTTGATATTCTATCGGCCATAAGGTGCCACTTATCCTAAAATTCGCGAAGCTAGACAATATATTAGTGTGTTTTATGTCGTTTTCTTGATTGCATAGTAGGCCTAATAGAGAAAACAAATTTTATAGGTGACTATAGTACATTTTCATTGAAACCCTGATAAATATAGTAATTTTTAAGGAAACGGTTGAAAACAGTGTCTCCTTGTGCAGGAGGGGTGTGTGGTCCGCGAGCATTCAGCTTCCCAGAAGCTGGGTGTACTGCGGAGGTTCTTTACCCCTGCACAGCTTCTTGCTCTGTACAGGGAGGAGCACAGTGCGTCCATGTATTGATTATTGTTCGCATGTGTGGGGAGGATCCTCTCACACAACACTTCTTGACAAGGTAGAAAAGAAAGACTTTCGTCTCATTAACTCACGTCCACTCACCGACTCACTGCAAACTCTCTCTCTTCGCCGCAATGTTGAATCTCTCTCGCTATTCTACCGCTTTTACAATAATCAGTGTTCCTCAGAGTTCTCTCAGTGTATACCACCTCCTCTACATAGAGTATGTAACACCCGTCTTGCAACACAATCCCACCACTACTCTGTGCAACTCTCCAACCCAAGAGTGAAACGATATTATCAATCTTTCTTCTATTCAACAGCTGAGTTCTGGAACTCTCCCCGAATCCATCTTCCCCTCTCCTATGACTTAAATTGCTTCAAAATCCGTGTGTCCAGGCATTTTGGCTCGAAAATTCCTTGATTTTGGCCCTGTCACTCTTTCAACTCTGGGGGAGGCACACGACACGGGCGGTTCTGCCTTTTGTCTCCCTCATCCACATAAAAAACATGTTTAAATGGCCGAATGAGCCTATTAAAGGGACAATATTGTCACTTTAATACCGGTACTCATTTTTTAAAGTCTAATTATGGGAGAAGCCATTAACCTGACAAGCACGATATAGACCTAGGTGCTAGGGTAGTTATTTGTGCATTTCTAGCCCTGTATTCTGACAGAATTCGTTATATTTACAATATAAACCATTATTTGTTTTCGGTATGCTTTTATTTTACATATATGATGTATATATGAACCTTCAAGAGTGCTAAAATAAGTGGGAAAAGCATTTGGGTGGTGAAAAACGAAGATATTGGCCACCCGGTCATAATCTCAGGCGAGAGAGAGACACAGGCAGCCCTCCCCTCTCGCTGTCTGGGAGTCAACTGAGACGAGCGGGGCGGTGTGTGCCGGTGTCTGGGTGTTGCATAACGATCTTTTATGCAACCCACTTGTGCTACATTATCGCGGGAGAGAAAAATAACCGATAAATGATGATAATAAGTGGATAAATAGGTGATAATTGAGGAGGGGGGGAGGGGGGAATAAGGTGGGGAAGGAGGGGAGGGGGAGGGGTGAGAAACACATGGATGAGTACTAGAGGGGAATTATCTCACCTAGAGACAAAATCCTTTGTTTTGATAGGCCCTTTTTTTTTTTGGAAGGCTTTTTTTATGGTCCTGCTTCCGTGAGGCCTATCGCGTTCCCTATAGGAAGCCTTCCGTGAGGCCTATCGCGCTTGCCGGGTTAAGAAGGATAACTAAAAAATAATATGTTGGTCATATTTTGGTTCTAAACTCTCCCCTTAAACCTGGTGGGCGTTTGAGGTGTGGTCCGGTGTTAGGCAATTGAGGAGACTGTCTCGCTCTCGTGGCAGGTGAAAGGGTGGAATTCGGGTTGGGATGATGAGCCGCATATCTTGGTAGACTTCCTCGAACATCCTGAAACAAGTGACATGATGTTAACCATTTGCGAATCATGATGAAGTTTTAGCTGCTTCTTTTGGCTATTATTAGACAATTTTATATAGTTTAGGAAAGATCTCTAGCAATCAAAGGGGTGAAGTCGATCTCAATTAACCTTTTGACTCGCTCAAATTCCTCGTTTACTTAACCCATTGGCTGCGGGTGATGTTCCAGAATGCATAGGCAATTTAGAGCAATTTCCAGGCTTTGAAAGCCTGTAAAAGCCGTAGAAATTGAGTGTCAGTGGGCGGGAGCATGAGGGACCTCCGTCCAACCCTCAGAGCAGCCAGCCGCTCACTGAGGTAGACTGTGGTCTCGCGCGGCTGTCTCCACAGTGTTGCCGAGCGAGCAAGAACTAATAATTAGCGAGTTTTCCCGAATGTCTATGGCAACGCTGCGGGTGAACCCCGCCACCTACGAAGCTCGTTCTGGTGTAATTTTGAAGCTATTTTCGCCTAGTTTTTGGCAGAATACAGTTTATTTAATGCAGATAATTTATTTATCATTCAGGAGTGCCTGAATATGCGCTAAATAGCGCAAATAAGCCTGCAGCCATAGGGTTAATAACATTGTCCTGTAATAGCCAGAATAAACAGTCAAACTGAGTTATAATCCTCGGTTAATCAGGCTGGCATACGAGACTATTCCTATCCAGTTTCAAAACTAAATCTATTGTTTTTATTCATTCGTATTGATCAATATACAAAATTAAAATTAGGCTCTATAGTTTACATTATGTCCCTGGAAGTTATTAAATGCCCTAAACAATACGGAAGGACATTTTCCGTATCCCGTAGCTAACACGCACACACATACACACGGTATAAGGGCTTGTCTCAGTTGCTCCTGCAGCATTTTTTAAAGCCATTGCTTGGCAAGATGATTTTCTCTTGGGAATGAATGATATTTAATGTTGCTATTTTGGAAGGTTTGCATCCATAAGCAGCACAATATCTTTGCTTTCTCATACCACATTTAAAAAATATTTAGGCTAATGAAATATAGATTATTCCCTGGTATCAATACTCATGACCAGCTCACATGAGACCTTATTTAGCTCGGAGTCGATGCGCTTAAACCCAACAAGCACATGATTGATGTTTTTGAAAAGCCTGAGTACCGGTATGTGAAAAAGAACCTTCGAATCAGACAGAATTTTATATATTTACGATATAAAGCATTAGTTCTTCATGTGCGTATACTTTACTTATATGATGAATATATGAACAGTGAAGACCAGAACATAGGTGTAAACAGCAAATATCTAGTGAAAAACGTATATGTGTGGCGGGAGATGGTGGAGGGAGGTGAAAGAATGCAACATCCTGTAGGTGTGGTTCCTAGGCCTGCTCGAGGCAAACTGACTCTACTTGTTCTCATCCGCTCATGTGAAGGTGATGAGGAAGAGTGAGAGACCATGACTCGTCTTATTTCGAGCAAGGAAAGGAAGGAATGGCGAACATAGAAAGAATAATAGCCAATATTTGAGGGGGGAGAAAGAGGGGGAAGGAGAGGGAGGAAGGGGGCACACATGTAAGGGTGTATGGAGGTATAGGGTGTAGGAGGGTGTAGGAGGTATGGTACTAGAGTGATTATAGGCTACCACCTAATCACATATTGCTTCCATTTGAGTACCTGTGTTTTTTTTTGGGGGGGGGGAGTTTATTTTCATGGGCTCGCTTCCGTGAGGCCTATTGCGTTTCTTGGGTTAAGAGTACATGACGTAATTTACTAAAATTGTTATGCCCTGTTTATCTACAGGTTTAACTTGGGTAATGTGAGTTCTAAATGACTGGGTATATAAGGCTGCATGCACAATACAAGGTATGAGGAATAGAGAACACAAAATAAACACACGGTAACACGACACAAGTTCACGTTTATTGAAGTAAGTAAATAAAGAGCATGGAAAGATAGTAATTCTCGCACAAAACAAATAATAGAAGGGAACTGCTAGCATTAGCGGATCTGGATGGAGCCTAGTCTCCCACTTCCAACGTTCAGGTATACTCTTCTGATCACGGGTTAATTAGCAAGTTTGATTTTACTGGAAGACCTCAATATATTCATGTAATTCAATTTCACTGATTTGATCTCTCACTGGCTGGTCGCGTGCCCAAGTAGCAGCTCACAGTTAGGATTAGACACGCATATATTGTAGAACACGGAATCTCTAGTAACCTCATGGGGGTACTGATCTAAGTTTTATATTCTTATGGCAGAAATACGTAGAACACAAATCAGTGGGCGAACGTTAGATATCACTAGAGTTTTAATATCTGAATAAGGTAATTACGAGAGTCAATGTCGCCTGTTAATTAATGAGCACTGATACGCTTAGTACGTCCCAAATGGAATGGTTAAATCTGAGTTACACTGGGCAAGGTTATAGCCACTTTATAGAAAGTTAATAAGTGAGTGTCAAACTAGTACTATAACACTTAGTACTAGCAACATGAATCTTGAATAGTATTTGTAGATCTGGTCCTGGTTATCTTGCTTCCGGTGATGTTGGGGGCTAACGACTGGTTCCTCGGCCGTCCAGGTGGTCCAAAATGTAGGAAGTTCTCAAGTCGGATCTCTTGACGATCGTTGCTGGCTACACACTTATATACCCACGAATTTGTGTGAAGGTTATAAGGTGCACATTAGGACTTGTACATGGACAGATCTTCTATTTAACTTCTGCCATGGAGTCTGCCGGCTCGGGAATCTCTCAACTCAGGAACAACACAAGGGCAGAGCTAGAGGTTAACTTCAGGGTAGTGACCACTGGTTGGTGTCTAACTTTCAACTGATTTGACTGGGGGCGGGAGCTAGGTTTATAGGCTCGGTTCTGGACCCTGAAGACAATAGGGATCTCGAGTCTTATGGACTTATTTGAGCTCTCAATAGATATGGGGACTGGGTAAGATGGTGATTACTGTTGTGGCACATGGCTATAGGAAGCCTTTAATTTGTGATATAACTGAGCCTTAGTAAAAGGTACTATTTTGGCTATACTGGAAGTATTTATGGAAGGGAGACTGGATCTACTTTGCGGGGAGGACTGGGACAGCTGTGATAGGGGCGTCTCTCTTATATTGCTCAGTCTTTGTTCTATTGCATAGCTGAGGTGCTAATTTGACTATCTGAGTATGCAAAACAGGTAGATGGGTTATTGTGGGTATAGAGAAGTGAGTAAGGGGGTTAGACATGCATGGTTAGTTCATTGATAGGCATAATTCCTAGGCTACCTGGCAATGACCCGGAAGTCAAAACAGGGGTCAGGTATACCTCCGTGGGGGTGGGGGTCTCCCTCCTCGGGTGGGTAAAAAGGGGTAGCTGGGCGCCCTCTCTCTGTGATAGTCGTCCGGCGGCTGTGGCTAGGGGCTTGCCATATCACCAGCGTTTGTAATAACCCTCTGTGTATGAGACAGATGTGGGTGTCCTTAATACCAAAACCGAAGGTGCCTTGGCTAGCTGGTTTTACTCGGTTGGTTGTTAATTGTAGGGTTTGCTGGATGTGGTGGAGACTGGGTTGCTAACTCTGCCACATTTATCTGGAAGTATGGCAATAGAAGTTAGTTACTGGTGAGGCGGCTAGCCTCGCACCGACGACCATTGGGTGCAGGGTTGTGAAGGGGTTGTAAGAGAATAGATGGCATGCAAGGGGTTAGTAAAGTTCTAATGTTGTTCTGGCCTACTAAGTGAAGGTAGTCTGGATAGGAGTATATATATAAAAGGTTGGAGAGCGTTAGCAACGGAAAATTCAAGGATCTTCAAGAGGTATGAGAGAGAGGCTAGGTCGGACAAGAGTCGAGAAGCGCGGGTGTCTTAATGAGAGGGGGGGGGGGGGGGGGAAGCTCAGGGGCTACAGGGAAATTTGTCCCTAAGGTCCCTGGGCGTGGGGGTGGCATTAGGCTACAATTGATATTGGAGTTTGAAAAGACAATAAAAGTACGTTAGTCAAATGCTACCGGGGGATGCAAATACGGGGTGGTATATGAGTCTGGAAAAGATAGAATCATGTGGACTGTGGGGCTGCGGGGGGGAGAAGGAGGTGAACTGTAGGTGTGTGCTTGACTTGTGGGTAAAGTGGGGAAAAACATGGTGTATTATTATTCGTCAATACGAGGGGATATGGACCTATTATTTGACACGATGTCTTGTATGTCTAGGTGTCCCTGGGAACTGCGTTTTCTATGAAATATAGACCAAAGAAAAACGGCAGTTCGTAGGGGTACTTCGTTATTGTTTAGGAATACTATGATATGTACTGGTAACAGAGGTTATCCATACAATCTCTGGTTGGGGTAAGAGGTGTATGACACAAAGCAAATTGGCGTAGGGTGGACTGGGGATACGAAGGAGGCAAGTGGAAGACGTATGACAATTGTGGAAAAGTAAATGGAAAAAGGTGAACACAATGGCGGATAAAGATACTTAACCTAAGGATTGAATACATAGATTTATGGGACGATGGGTCTTCAGGAAGCTTAGTCTGGCAAGACAAGATGTTAGGGAATGTTAATATTAATACTTAAACTAAGGATTGCATACATCGATGAACGACGACATTATAGTCGTCGTCCTAACAAGGTGATGAAACCTGGTTGATCTGTACTTGGCACAATACGACACAAGGACAGTGCCGCTATGTCGTATCAATACTGGTGGCAGTTAATATTATAGAGACACTTAGTTACTAGAGGTAAGAGGTGTATGACACGAAGCAAATTGGCGTAGGGTGGACTGTGGATACGAAGGAGGCAAGTGGAAGACGTATGACAATTGTGGAAAAGTAAATGGAAAAAGGTGAACACAATGGCGGATAAAGATACTTCAAAATTTCAGACCTAAAGGAGGTGTATGTTGCTTCGCAAAATCTGAAATTGCCCTGGAGGAGGGTACTAGTTTCAATTGTCCCTATTTTGATTATTCTATATACAAATTAATTTCTGCTGGTAAATTTAAATACATATGTTGCATCTACCGTTCCCCAAATACTCCTCCAGAGCAAAGTCTTTTTGATTCTCTGTCCTCACAACTCAGTGTCCTCAACTTAAATGCTTCTTCTGAAATCACTGTGTTGGGTGATTTTAATGTCCATAATGTTGAATGGCTCACTCATTCAGCCAGGACTGATGATGCTGGTCTTGAATGTGAGCTATTTGCAGACTCATTTAATCTCACTCAACTAGTCAACCAACCCACCCGTGTACCAGATAATCCTAATCATAATTCCCACCTACTGGACTTATTTTTAACAACCAATTCAGAAAATTATGATGTTACAGTGAGGTCCCCACTTGGATCTTCTGATCACTGTCTGATACAGGCCACCTGTCTATCACCTACCACACCTTCCCACTCTGAACCTGTTTTGGTGACTAAATGGCATTACGATAGGGCAGACTGGGAGGGTCTTCAAGGTTTCTTTATTGATATTCCCTGGACCTCTTTCTTTTCTAATGATGCACACTCCACCTTGAGCCACATACAAGATTTTGTAAAAATTGGAATGGAAACTTTTATTCCTCATCAAAAGTACAGTAAAAGATCTAATTCACCTAAATGGTTTGACCATAATTGTGCTACAGTAACTGAACAAAAAGCAATAGCCTACAATGCATACACAAGATAAAAAACACATGAAGCCTTTAATTACTTTAGAAACATCAGAAATCATGCCAAAACTGTATTAAACCTAACTAAATCAAACTTTCTCCACAAGCAGGCAAATAAACTTCTAAATAATCCAAATGATAACAAAATATTTTGGTCTACTCTTAACTCATTTAAATCCAACTTCACTACTGCTTCATCCATTCCACCATTAAAATCTCCGACTGGCAATCTTGTAAGTGACCCACGAGGTAAAGCTAACCTTCTTGCGGATATTTTCTCCACCAACTCAACCTTAGATGAAATAAATCAAGATGTGCCTGTACTTAATTTTAATTCGCCTGAAATTCCCTCACTTAAACCTCTGAAGTGCGCATGGGGGTAATTGGAAACGTCCCCCTGTGCTGACGTATTTGAGGTGTTTCCGTCACTAAAATATTCATTGTGCCATTAATAGCATTAATACTTATCCATATGCGCCTATTATGGGTTGATTATAAAGGTATTAACCTGAAACAACAATAAAACGAGTGAAAACAGCGTTTGGATGGTCAAAATCGGAGATATAGCCCGCGAGTTGTATAATGTATGGGTGAGGCAATCTGCTTTCCCGCCAATTTCCCCCAAGGCCACTGAGACACAGTCGATCGATACTCTCTCTCTCTCTCTCTCTTGCACTCGCTTGCTATCAGTGATGACCACACCCTCCAATCGGATTTCTAATGTTAGCACGAAAATATACCTCAGAATAAGGGAATAACAGGGAAAATAGGTGATAACTGAAGGAGAGGAGGAAAGTGGGGAAGGAGGGGAGGTAGAGGACTGAGATTTTGCATGGCCCAGGGGCCAAAAAAAAAAAAAAAAAATTTTTTTTTTTTTTTTTTTTTTCGATGTCAAAAGTTGATTTTTGTTTTCTCTGACTCTTAAGAGTCTCCCCGCAGTGCGCCGGGGGAACTCTTAAGAGTCTCCCCGCAGCTCCCGGGTTTTAAGATCCACACCAGACATGTCAAAACTATTTTGCAGAATCTCAGTAGATAAGGCTCCTGGTCCAGATGAAATTCCTCCAATAGTACTTAAGAATTGCTCCTTGGTGCTCGCTCCTGTATTGGCAAAATTTTTCCGTCTGTGTACTCATACCTCATGCTTCCCAGTACCCTTGAAAGAAGCAAACATCCATCCAGTTCCTAAAAAAGGTGCCTCTTCAGATCCATCAAACTACAGACCAATAGCTATAACTTCCACTCTTGGTAAAGTCTTTGAAATTATATTAAATAATCACATAATTAAGCATCTTGAGAATAATAAATTAATCAGTGATAGGCAATATGGTTTTAGACGATGTCGATCAACTGCAGACATGCTTTGCCTTCTTATGCATCAAATCAACCAAGCTACAGACCAACATGGTGAAACACATATAATAGCACTGGATATATCAAAGGCATTTGATAGAGTCTGGCATCAATCCTTATTGTCGAAGATGTCACACTACGGCCTTGCATCATTAGTTCCACTAATTTCTTCTTATCTTCATAACAGAAAAATACATGTAATGGTAGATGGCCTTTATTCTCAATTTCACTCAATAAATGCTGGTGTTCCCCAGGGATCAGTTTTGGCCCTAATTCTGTTCCTCATTCATATCAATGATCTCATATCTACCACTCATAATCCAATACATTCCTACGCAGATGACTCAACACTCCACAGTTCCTTCACATTTACCAATTCTTTCACCCAACCCGATCTTATAAATTCAAAAATAAACACTGCAATTTCTCTGAACCAGGACCTTTCTAGAATTAATGGATGGGGACAAAATAATCTAGTTTCCTTTAATGCACAGAAAACCAAGTACATTCAATTTTCTAACCGACAGAATCTCACTGACTCCCATATATTTTTTAATGATGTAAATATTCCCACTTCCCCTAGTATTGACATTCTCGGTGTAACATTAACTACTAACTTGAGCTGGACACATTATGTTAGAAGCATTGCTAAGAATGCCTCTAAAAAACTGGGACTCCTGTACAGAGTTCGAGAATTCTTCACTGACGAGCAGTTGGCCGTGATATATAAAAGTCATGTGCGTTCTCAGATGGATTACTGTTCACCTCTGTGGGGTGGAAGTGGAGTGGTTGCATTGAGGCAGTTGGACAAAATTCAAAATAAAGCTATTAGATTAATCAATAACCCTGCAATCACACAGGACCTTCCTACATTATCCATACGAAGAAACGTTGCATTCCTTGCATTATTCTACAGATATTTTCACAGCAATTGTTCCGAGGAACTTGCTTCAATTGTGCCGCCTCTCCACATCTTTCCCCGTAGAACTAGGGCAGCTGAGAGCGCCCATGAATTTACACTTTCTCCTCCACAATGCAGAACTTCTGCTTATCAGAATTCATTTATCCCCAGAGCTACTACTCTTTGGAATTCACTTCCCTCGAATTGCTTTCCACAAACTTACAATCTACAAATGTTTAAATCCAGTTGTTACAAACATTTTATGAATGGAGGATGCCTTTAGGCACATGGACCTTTTTGTTTTATCTGTGTTTTTCCTTCCTCCGTTCATTGTCTCTTAAAAAAAAAAAAAAATTAACCTAAGGATTGAATACATAGATTTATGGGGCGATGGGTCTTCAGAAAGCTTAGTCTGGCAAGACAAGATGTTAGGGAATGTTAATATTAATACTTAAACTAAGGATTGCATACATCGATGAACGACGACATTATAGTCGTCGTCCTAACAAGGTGATGAAACCTGTTTGATCTGTACTTGGCACAATACGACACAAGGACAGTGCCGCTATGTCGTATCAATAAATATTATAAAGACTCTTAGTTACTAGAGGAACAATGCAAGGGGGCGACTGAGCACGGGTTACATATATCTATACTCGTCATGGGAAATGATATACGAGGTCTAGGGACAGGGCATGGGTGTTTTTAATATGAATGTATATTCCTGTTCATCATCTTTGTAGTTAGGAGTGTAGGACACAAGGGGGTAGTGTACGTGAGGTGTGGAAAATGGTCAGTTTAGAAAAGGTATGTGGGTGCGGCCTGGAGCTGCTTAGCCCTGTGGGCTTGGGCCTGTCTGAATTGGCTGGCTCGGTCAGCTGGTCCTTTCGTTCTGTGGACCTTTCTTTCGGGTGTTTCTGTGTGGTGTTCGCTCGTGGCTTCTGTGGTGGGCTTCTTGTTCTGGGGCATTTTACTTCCCTCTCCTTCATTATAGGCTCGTCCTCGAGCCTCAAGGGTGAAGTAAAAAGAAGGATAGTCATGGTGGGTCATTTTAAGGGTATTTAGAAGGTTCCACCAAGCAAGAGAGCGACGGTCAGGTTTCTTTTGCAGGTCAATGTATACCTGTAAGAATGTGTCCTCTGTGTTGTGGCGGGCGGCTGCCCGGGCTTGATGTGGGCGTGGTACACGGGCCAAGTGTCCAGTGTTTTTTTTACTTTAACCTTCCGTATGAATGGTTTGTAGCTTTCCCCCGTGGGGGTCGGAGTGAGGTGTGTGGGATTGACAGGAGGTCTGTTTAGTGTGGTGAATGGGTTACTAACCGAAAGGGGATTCACGCGTGACAACAGAGCTGGGGATGAAGGGGGAATGTGAGTCTGGGTTTTGTTTGGTTTTCTTGGGCGGTGTTGTAGGTTGGGAATATATAGTGAGGCAATGCGCAAGATCGGTTTAGGTAAGGTGGGTGAAGGAGGTGTGTGGGAAGGAGGGGGTGTGTGTGTTGTGTGGTTTGGGTCCTGAGTGTCAGAACGGGGTGTTATTTTTGTATCGCTGTCTTTAAATCTGATGGGTCTGTTGATTATTCTACCTCTGGCGGTCCTGGTGGGAAGATAGATGTTTGTCGTGGGACTTGAGTCGCTCGACGATGTTTTATATTGAGGGGAAGAACGTTTTACAGGTAAAGGACATGTGGGGGCTTTCTCAGGGGTGTCTTTGGGGGGGAGATTCCTTGGGGGTGGGTTGGTGGGGGGTTCGGTGAGATGAGGAGGTTGGTCGATGTGTGTGGGGGGGGTGGGGGGGCTGGTGGAGGGAAAGGGGGGGATGCGGGGGGGGCTAGACGGGTGGGTAAGGAGTGTAGATTTAAGTTGGAGGGTTGGGGGTAGGGGCGTGTGTCGTTTGATGAGGTTGGTGATTTGCTGGTGATTATTCGTCTTCTTTCCCTTTGTGGGGGAGAATTCGACGAAGAAGAAGAAGAGGAGGAGGAGGAGTAGGAGGGTAGTGGTGTGGCAGCCCTATGGAACTTGGTTAGCAGGGTGTGTTTTCTGGAGGTTTTAAACGATTTTTGTCGTGGGCGTAAGTTGTAGCGTGAGGTTACTGAGGTAGATTGTGTGGTGCGGTTGGGTGTGTACTTGGTTTGGGGTGGGGGTGGTGGTTTTCTCACTGTGGTGCCTGGTGGAGGTATGTCAGGGCTAGACGGGAGGGTTTCCGTTGTGGGTGGAGGTTTTCGTACTTGGATAAGTTGGGGAGGCACTTGACTATCAGAAGTGAAGGAAGGTGTCATGGTGGAAGAGGGTGTGATAGTGGGGGCTTGGGTTTGTGGAGGTTAGTTTGGGGGTATGTTGAGAAATGATTTGTCGGTTCGGTGCTGGAGGGCTTAGGTCCTTAGGGGTTTGTATGGGAATATTCATAGCCTGAGTGGAAGGGTGAGTAGGGGTGTTTAATTCAGGGTCGGACGTGTGGGGTGGGGTAATCTTGTGGCTTTAGAGGTTTAAACGCTCGGACGAATCTAGTTCGGAACGTGCGAGTCACGCCGTGATAGTCGATGGTGACTTGAAAGGCATTGGGACTTGTATGACGGTGTAGGGCCCGACATAGCGAGGGCCTAACTTGTTGGTGATAGGGAGGTTGGCTACCATTACAGTGTCATGGATGGCGAAAGGGTTTTTGTCATCGATGTTATCAGTTTTGGTGTCCTGACAGATCTGGGCGGTATGGAGGGTGTTTTGCAGATGTTGCAATGGGTCAATTGTGGAGGTGGTGGAGGGAAGGTGAGCGTGGTGGTGGGGCAGTAACAGGGGGTACACCGTAAACACGTTCATGAGGGGAAATACCGTCTTCTCGGGGACAGGTGTTCATGCCCCATTGTATCATCTTTAGTTGTGATGGCCAGTCTGAGGTGTTAAGAGCAATCATTCTTGTACGTAACTGGTTGTTGATGGTGCGATGGCTGCGTTCGCATATAGCATTTCCTTGAGGCCAATACGGGGATGAATGTTTAATCTTAATACCGCATTGTTGGGTGAATTGTTGCCAAACGTGTCCACTAAACTCGGGGGCATTGTCCGATAGAAGAGCAAGGGGAAGGCCGAATATAGGGAACACTTCTGTGGCAAGCAGTGTGGCGACTGTGGTGGCTGTGTGGTCTTTAACTGGGCAGGCTATTAAAATTTTTGAATATACGTCCACAAATGTGACGATATAGCGGTTGCCAGCGTAAGAAGGAAACGGGCCCATGATGTCGAGGGATAGGACTTGGAACGGTTTGTTGGCAGAAATGGTACCAGCTGGGTCTGGGGTGCGTGATCTATCCTTACCCAATAAACACGGTTTGCAGGATTCTGTCACTCGTTGTGCAATTTTGGAGGGGTTGGGGGTCCAGTATTGGTCTGTGAAGATCTTTAGCATCTTCTTTTGTCCAAGGTGTATGCCGTTTCCCTCTTGGATGGCAATCATGTAGTCATGGGCAATGGTGGGGTCCAAGATTATGTGACCAGTGGTGTGGCAAGTTGATCTCCCCAGCGAGTCAGTCCCCTGAAGACATTTAACGGTATCCAGGGGGGTCTGATTCTTGCTTCCCAAGATTGAATTAGGGAGGGGGCTGGGGGGGCATTCTGTCGGGGGTTGGGGGTAGATACCAACTGAGTGTTTTGTAAGGCGGCTAGGTTGGTGGGGGGGTCTTTTGGTACTGGCAAACGTGACAGGGCGTCTGCATTAGTATGGAGTTTGCCTGGACGATATTGTATGGTAAAGTCGTAGTCCTCTAGTGTCTCCCTCCTACGTACCAAAATGGCTGAGTTGGTTTCGCACCTACGCAGCCATTGTAAAGATTGATGGTCGGTAATTATTTCGAGTTTTGCGCCCAACACAAATGACCGGAAGTGGTTGAGTGCCCAAATGACCCCTAAGCACTCTCTCTTGGTGGCTGCGTAATTCTGTTGTGGTTGGGTGAGGGTGGAGCTGGCATACGCTATCACATGTTCCTTTCCGTCTCTGAATTGAGATAAAACTGCACCCATGGCGTACAGAGATACGTCGGTATAAAGACGGAAAGGTTTCTGGTAGTCAGGGAAAACGACAATAGGGGCTTGGATTAGCTTTTGCTTCAAAGTGTTAAACGCGAGGTCTCTTTCAGGTGTCCAGGTGAACGGGGTGTCTTTGTGGGTAAGTTGGTGGAGGGGTCTGGCTATGGTGGCAAAGTGAGGGACGAAACGTCTGTAGTATGTGGCTAAACCTAGAAACGAACTTATTCCTTTAACAGTGGTGGGTGGGGTTTGGTTTTGTATGGCTTGAAGTTTCTTTGGGTCTGGCGCAATACCATGTTCAGATATCACGTGTCCGAGGAAATCTACCTTATTCCGGGCAATCACGCACTTTGAGGGTTTTAATTTCAACCCGGCGGCTCGGATTCTTTGAAGGACTTGTCTCAACCTGAGGAGGTGTTCTTCCCAGGTTGGAGAGTACACAATAATATCGTCCAGATAGGCTAGGCAGGTTTCCCAGGTTAGGCCATGTAATACCGTTTCCATCAAACGGGAGAAAGTGGCGGGTCCGTTACAGAGGCCAAAAGGTAGGATGTTAAATTCATAGTGATGGCCACCACTAGTGGAAAATGCTGTTTTCTTTTGGTCCTCGGCCTTGATAGGCACTTGCCAATACCCTGCTTGCAAGTCGAGGGTAGTGAACCATTTGGATCCGTGTAGGGAGTCAAGGGAATCGTCTATTCGGGGTAAGGGCGTAGCGTCTTTAATGGTTATGTCATTTAACCTCCTGTAATCGACGCAAAAACGGGTTGTCCCATCTTTCTTTTTTACTAAGACAACAGGGGAAGACCAGGGGCTAATGGACGGGGTAGCAATCCCAGCCTCTAACATTTCCTGGACTTGGCGTTCCTCTTCCTGACGTTGTATGGGGTTCTTTCTACGGGATGGTTGTTGTATGGGGGGGCCTGTGGTGTTAATGATGTGTTGTTCTACATCAGTCTGTCCGATTTCGGTGGGTTGTTGGGCAAACACGTCACTGAATTCCAGCAGTGGGTCGTACATGCCGTTCTTTTGGTGGTCAGATAGTGTCTCAGGGAGAGGGGGCAATTGGAGACTGGTAGGGGTGTCGTTACAATGTATGGGGAGGTCATCGAAAGTTTCGAGGTCTCCTATAATGAGACCTTTTGGTAATGTCAGGGGTTCCTCTGAGATATTTGCCACGAGAATGTGGTTGATGCGAGCGGAAATGATGGCGGGTTGTAAGAGGCAACGATGGGGGTTGGGGGACGTGGTAGTGGGGGAAAATATCATGTGAGTTTGGGGTATGGGCCGCAGGTTCACCCATTTTTGATGGTGGAGGGGAATTTGGCATTTATCTTGAACTACAGCTGGGCTAATGATAGTGGGGGATTGACTGGCGAGCAGGTGCTTGGTACTTATAAGGGGGGCAAGGTCACTTTGGTGGGGGTCACGCGTGAGGGGGGGATTAACGGCGCGTGTGGGAGGATCAGTGGGGCGCGGTGTGAGGGGGTTAGAAAACGGGATTTGTTGGAGGGACTGCGGAGGGTTGGTGGGGGGAGCGTTGTCGGTGGCCGTGACGGTTTGTTTGGAGTTTATGTGGATTTGGTGGTTTTGTTTGTCATGAGGGGGCGAGTCAAGTGTGAGGTTGTGAAGTTTTCTAGGGGTGTGAATTGTGTGGGGGTGGAAGGGAGCTACTGACGAAAAACTGTCACAAGGGGGATTGGGGTGGTGGTGGAATTGCTGGGCATTTCTGGGGGCATGGTGGGAACATGGTTGTGTCCCTCGGTCGGCACGCGTGAGGAGGGGATTAACGGCGCGTGCGGGCGGTTCAGAGGGGTGAGAGGTGAGTGAGTTAGAAAACGGGATTTGCTGGGGGGACTGCGGAGGGTTGGTGGGGAAAAAGTTAGGTGTAGAACATGGGTTATTGGTGTCGGACTGGTGCATTGATTTGGGTTTGTTAACAGGACGAAGGTGGGGAATTTTTTTGGTGGCAGTAACGGTCTGGTTAACGGTTATGTGGGACTGGTGAGTTTGTTGGTCATGAGAGGGCGAGTCAAGTGTGGGGTTGTGAACTTTTCTAGGGGTGTGAAAAAAACATTGTTGGGTACATCGGTCGGCATTTTCTCTGGAAACATGTGTACATAAACATTGGATAGAATTATGGTTACATATATCAGAGTCTGTCCTGAAAACATGGGAGGATTTATTCTGGACAGAGTTACGAGAATTGAGGGGATTACCGAGAGGGAGTTGCTTGGACTTGTCTTCTTTCGTTTGTTGAGGCATTTTTTTACTGAATTGGGTGAGGTTTTGAGAGAACTCGGGGCAAGGGGAGGTTTTAGGAGTCACCTTAGTGCTAGCTGCAACTTGGTAACCCTGACTCAGGGTTTGTTGAGGGGGAGGGTGTTTTTTCTTTTTGGGAATGGGTTTCTGCGTGATTGGTTTGTCAGAGGCTTTGGGCTGGAATTTGTTTTTGAATGAGATCAGCCTTTGGCCGCAGTCAATCTGGGCCTGGAGTTTTTGAAGGAGGTCAAGTCCAAGGAAACCATCATAATGTTTATAGTTGGAGGAAAATACTGTGAATGTGTGATAACAACGAGCATGGGGGTCAGGAGTGGTTACTGATAGGGGTAAAGTGTCTCCTAGGAGATTTAAGTAAGTATCAGCAGCTGAGATGAGTTCTGTTTTGGTGTTTAACAAAGGGCCAAATAGTCGGGGATGTTTTTCATAGTAAGATTTGAACAAACATGACTTGGCAGCTCCCGTGTCGATTAGCAAGCGGACAGGAATGTCCTTGATTTTGGCCATGTAATAAATGGGGGCAGTGCGACTAGTTATGGCGTCCCCCGCCGAGCCCATCATGGGCGGGGATACTTTAAAAATCCTGGGGGTCGGTATCTACCTCCTCCAAGGTTTCCTCGGTAGCGTCTGAGGTCATGATATGGGGGGCTATTTCTTCCTCTTGTCCCCACTCCTCTTCATTTACAGAAATGTGAGGAGTAGAGGGGCGAGGTTTGGCAGAGTCACAAATTTGATGGAGGGCACATTGAGCATTACAGGCAGGGAAATCATAGGGGTTGATAATAACTAAGGTAGGGTTTTTACTTTGGTAGGTGTTGTAGTTGCTGTTCCGGTTGAAGATTCTGCGTGGCTGGGTCGGTTGGAACCGGGGTCTACTGGGTTGGGGCTTGCCGGAAGGGTAGGTGGGTCTGTTGTTGAAGGATGAGGCTTGGTAGGCATTCTTGGATTTTTGGTGGTCGGTTTGCTGCGGGTGCGTGGGAAACCTCTTGATTGCAGCGATTTGGGTGGGTGCTTCTGTGCGCAAGGCCAAAATATGTCGGATTGTGGTGAGATCTTTTTGATATCCGACGAAATCGTGCACACTGAAATGATCCTTTACTGCTGAGGGTAATTTTGATACAAGGTTGACCAGAATCTGCTGTTCTTGCTGGATTCTGGTCAATGTGGGGAAAAACTTTTTGATATGTTGGGTGATCTTATTCACTGTGGCATCTAGATCGCCTTCGAATTTAGTGTCTTGGAGACGGTTGTGGGCTACGAAAACGCCCAACGAAGGCTTAATGGCCTCTATCACTATTTTGCAAAATTCGTCCCATGTGAGAGCAGGGTGCACTTGGTAGGCAACCAGGGAAACGGCTTTTCCCAGGTGCGTTAATGTCACGGCTATCTTTTCTGCGTCCGTGGTATAAGCTAGGTCAAGTATGGGTTTCACTATGCCCATGAATGTTTCGATCCCATAATTTTCTCCATCATAATGTGGGATGGGAATGTGAGAACGGTGCGCCATGATGTTCTCGTGTTCTGGCTGTTCCAAACTTGCAATGTAATGCAACCTTTTATCCGAATCAAGAACCACCGCTGCTGCCAATGTTATGCCCTGTTTTTCTACAGGTTTAACTTGGGTAATGTGAGTTCTAAATGACTGGGTATATGAGGCTGCATGCACAATACAAGGTATGAGGAATAGAGAACACAAAATAAACACACGGTAACACGACACAAGTTCACGTTTATTGAAGTAAGTAAATAAAGAGCATGGAAAGATAGTAATTCTCGCACAAAACAAATAATAGAAGGGAACTGCTAGCATTAGCGGATCTGGATGGAGCCTAGTCTCCCACTTCCAACGTTCAGGTATACTCTTCTGATCACGGGTTAATTAGCAAGTTTGATTTTACTGGAAGACCTCAATATATTCATGTAATTCAATTTCACTGATTTGATCTCTCACTGGCTGGTCGCGTGCCCAAGTAGCAGCTCACAGTTAGGATTAGACACGCGTATATTGTAGAACACGGAATCTCTAGTAACCTCATGGGGGGTACTGATCTAAGTTTTATATTCTTATGGCAGAAATACGTAGAACACAAATCAGTGGGCGAACGTTAGATATCACTAGAGTTTTAATATCTGAATAAGGTAATTACGAGAGTCAATGTCGCCTGTTAATTAATGAGCACTGATACGCTTAGTACGTCCCAAATGGAATGGTTAAATCTGAGTTACACTGGGCAAGGTTATAGCCACTTTATAGAAAGTTAATAAGTGAGTGTCAAACTAGTACTATAACACTTAGTACAAGCAACATGAATCTTGAAAAGTATTTGTAGATCTGGTCCTGGTTATCTTGCTTCCAGTGATGTTGGGGGCTAACGACTGGTTCCTCGGCCATCCAGGTGGTCCAAAATGTAGGAAGTTCTCAAGTCGGATCTCTTGACGATCGTTGCTGGCTACGCACTTATATACCCACGAATTTGTGTGAAGGTTATAAGGTGCACATTAGGACTTGTACATGGACAGATCTTCTATTTAACTTCTGCCATGGAGTCTGCCGGCTCGGGAATCTCTCAACTCAGGAACAACACAAGGGCAGAGCTAGAGGTTAACTTCAGGGTAGTGACCACTGGTTGGTGTCTAACTTTCAACTGATTTGACTGGGGGCGGGAGCTAGGTTTATAGGCTCGGTTCTGGACCCTGAAGACAATAGGGATCTCGAGTCTTATGGACTTATTTGAGCTCTCAATAGATATGGGGACTGGGTAAGATGGTGATTACTGTTGTGGCACATGGCTATAGGAAGCCTTTAATTTGTGATATAACTGAGCCTTAGTAAAAGGTACTATTTTGGCTATACTGGAAGTATTTATGGAAGGGAGACTGGATCTACTTTGCGGGGAGGACTGGGACAGCTGTGATAGGGGCGTCTCTCTTATATTGCTCAGTCTTTGTTCTATTGCATAGCTGAGGTGCTAATTTGACTATCCGAGTATGCAAAACAGGTAGATGGGTTATTGTGGGTATAGAGAAGTGAGTAAGGGGGTTAGACATGCATGGTTAGTTCATTGATAGGCATAATTCCTAGGCTACCTGGCAATGACCCTGAAGTCAAAACAGGGGTCAGGTATACCTCCGCGGGGGTGGGGGTCTCCCTCCTCGGGTGGGTAAAAAGGGGTAGCTGGGCACCCTCTCTCTGTGATAGTAATCCGGCGGCTGTGGCTAGGGGCTTGCCATATCACCAGCGTTTGTAATAACCCTCTGTGTATGAGACAGATGTGGGTGTCCTTAATACCAAAACCGAAGGTGCCTTGGCTAGCTGGTTTTACTCGGTTGGTTGTTAATTGTAGGGTTTGCTGGATGTGGTGGAGACTGGGTTGCTAACTCTGCCACATTTATCTGGAAGTATGGCAATAGAAGTTAGTTACTGGTGAGGCGGCTAGCCTCGCACCGACGACCATTGGGTGCAGGGTTGTGAATGGGTTGTAAGAGAATAGATGGCATGCAAGGGGTTAGTAAAGTTCTAATGTTGTTCTGGCCTACTAAGTGAAGGTAGGCTGGATAGGAGTATATATATAAAAGGATGGAGAGCGTTAGCAACGGAAAATTCAAGGATCTTCAAGAGGTATGAGAGAGAGGCTAGGTCGGACAAGAATCGAGAAGCGCGGGTGTATTAATGAGAGGGGGGGGAGAGTTCAAGGGTTGAAGCTCAGGGGCTACAGGGAAATTTGCCCCTAAGATCCCTGGGCGTGGGGGTGGCATTAGGCTACAATTGATATTGGAGTTTGAAAAGACAATGAAAGTACGTTAGTCAAATGCTACCGGGGGATGCAAATACAGGGTGGTATATGAGTCTGGAAAAGATAGAATCATGTGGACTGTGGGGCTGGGGGGGGAGAAGGAGGTGAACTGTAGGTGTGTGCTTGACTTGTGGGTAAAGTGGGGAAAAACATGGTGTATTATTATTCGTCAATACGAGGGGTTATGGACCTATTATTTGACACGATGTCTTGTATGTCTAGGTGTCCCTGGGAACTGCGTTTTCTATGAAATATAGACCAAAGAAAAACGGCAGTTCGTAGGGGTACTTCGTTATTGTTTAGGAATACTATGATATGTACTGGTAACAGAGGTTATCCATACAATCTCTGGTTGGGGTAAGAGGTGTATGACACGAAGCAAATTGGCGTAGGGTGGACTGTGGATACGAAGGAGGCAAGTGGAAGACGTATGACAATTGTGGAAAAGTAAATGGAAAAAGGTGAACACAATGGCGGATAAAGATACTTAACCTAAGGATTGAATACATAGATTTATGGGGCGATGGGTCTTCAGAAAGCTTAGTCTGGCAAGACAAGATGTTAGGGAATGTAATATTAATACTTAAACTAAGGATTGCATACATCGATGAACGACGACATTATAGTCGTCGTCCTAACAAGGTGATGAAACCTGTTTGATCTGTACTTGGCACAATACGACACAAGGACAGTGCCGCTATGTCGTATCAATACTGGTGGCAGTTAATATTATAGAGACTCTTAGTTACTAGAGGAACAATGCAAGGGGGCGACTGAGCACGGGTTACATATATCTATACTCGTCATGGGAAATGATATACGAGGTCTAGGGACAGGGCATGGGTGTTTTTAATATGAATGTATATTCCAGTTCATCATCTTTGTAGTTAGGAGTGTAGGACACGAGGGGGTAGTGTACGTGAGGTGTGGAAAATGGTCAGTTTAGAAAAGGTATGTGGGTGCGGCCTGGAGCTGCTTAGCCCTGTGGGCTTGGGCCTGTCTGAATAGGCTGACTCGGTCAGCTGGTCCTTTCGTTCTGTGGACCTTTCTTTCGGGTGTTTCTGTGTGGTGTTCGCTCGTGGCTTCTGTGGTGGGCTTCTTGTTCTGGGGCATTTTAAAAATTATCGTCTATAATTATCTTGTCACATACTATCAAAGTAGGCTATATAATAAGGTTAATTGATATATCAGAAAATAAGAAACTTACAATAATTATAAAAACACCATCGTGTTCTGGAAATATTTATCCATTTCAGGCAAGTGTTTTCAACTGTGGAAGATTTCGGAAAATATTCGGAAATCTGCCTAAATTAAATAGTGAATAAACTATTACTGTTCGTATATGATCTTTTCTCATCATTATTCATGTAATGTTATTTGTATTATATCTTTAAAAATACAAGTAGCTTCAACTATCTATTCTGCATTTATTGAGGTAATATTATATTTTTTACTAACTTCACCACAACACCAAACACCTCCAATGAAATGAATAAAAGCATATAATTATGTGATCCACCAGGATTCGAACCCGGGTTATCACACACAGATTTTTAGACACCTTAACCATTACACCACCAAGACGGTTAAAGGTTTATGCACACGCTTACGACTTATTATCCACTCTCGAATACTGGATATAAATCTAATCATGTTCTTATTCCCACCGCACTATGGTAGCCTAATGTTTAAGTGAGAGGAAAGGATATTCATGGGGCACAGATCATTAAGAACGGCCTCACTACGAAATGTCCCTGAACCTACTGATAATCTATTTTTTATTAACTTCACCACAACACCAAACACCTCCAATGAAATTAATGAAAGCATATATGTGATCCACCAGGATTCGAACCCGGGTTATCACACACAGATTTTTAGACACCTTAACTGTATGTATATGATAAATAGTACCTATCATGTATCTATCATATATCTATGTGCATTAGTATCCATATATAACACCTCTCTATAATTAATATGTACCATACCACTTACAGGCACTCACCCATAAGAATTGTATCATATAAGCCCATATGGCAATTATGTGAGTTGCTCATTATCCCCGCTAGGGGTATGGTTTACAAACAGATATGGCCACTTGTCCACCTTCTACAGGCGTGCCTATCAATGTATCCAACTCTCTCCTCTAATAAGAACTACTTCAAGATTACCAGTGTTTAACTTATCCCACTATTAAGATAAGTACACTGTGGACCTGCATAGCAGCCAGGACCACCCCTTAACATGGCGCAGTGTGTATATACGGAGTTATAAGAGTTGATTTTGAAACCACCATCTTCCTTCAAACCAAGCCAGCAACTTTGAAGTGACTACCCAGGATTTTACCTTGGAATGCAGTGTTCAGTGCCCCCTGGATGTACAGCGTGATCAGTGAAGTGTTGTGCATTACTAGTGCAGTGTTTTGTGTGCATTTATTATGTGTGTAAGCTTGGGTAAGCATATCATGAGCGTTGGCCCACATTGGGAAGCGAGAGCGTGAAGCAGCACACCCTCCCCTCACCACGGCCGGAGCAACACTGAGGAGGCCCGGGAGTGAACACACATACGTACGCAGAGGTGGGCAGGTGCGCGCCATTTGGCGCTCTGCGCTCTGCGATCCGGTGCGCATTACCAATATAGAGGAGCGCGGAGCGAGGAGCGGCAAAATTCTGAAATCGGAGTGCAGGCGGGGAGCGCAGCTAGAAATTCGCGCTCCTTTCTGGCGCTCCGGAGGCGATTTTTCCTGTCAACAACAGGTACAAGAATGTCATTATCGTGTACAGTCATCGTACCGTTCGTACGGTGTTACTCACGGTGTTAGTGAACTGTGATACAGTGATACTATGATAGTGACAGACTGACAGTTACAGTTGTTAACTTGTTATTTTTTTTTTTTTGGCTTTTGCTAACGCAAAGTAAACCTTACGGGCAAGTTACAGCTTACGAAGGGGCCTAAGGGTAAGTCTGGCAGTGGTATAGCCCGAGCCTGTCTGACTGTCTGATAGTCAAAAGACACTATAGACTTCAGAGACTTTTATAATTTTATGGTATTGATACTATCGGAATGTTACTTGAATGTATGGGTGGGAGGGTGGTTTGGGGATGGTGGGGGGAAGGTAGAAGCGTAATTGACTGTGTTACAAATATGAAGCCGATTGGTGAGGTAGTTTCGCCACCACAGATTTTATTTGTTTTCCTTTTCTTCGTACGGATACGCTGGAAGTGGGTTGTGGGAGGCAGTTGGGGGTGTGGTGGAGGGAAGGCATAAGGGTAAGGCACTTGTCACACAAATATGGAACCGATTGGTGCAATCGTTTCGCCGCCACAGATTTTCTTTTTTTTTCCTTGTGAGGCGACCGATAGTCAGCGAGTGGGTGGGAGGAGGGGTTTGGGGTAGTGGTGGTGCCGTGGTGGGTATGCAGAAGGGTAAGGTACATGTGGTAAAAAACTAAAAATATGAAAGCCATAGGTGCAGTCGTTTCGCTGCTACGATTTTTTTTCGGCGAGTCAGTATATAATTATATACGGACCTGGCACTGGGCGTGACAACTGACATCTGACAAGACCCTAGTCCCGGCCGTATATATATAATTATTATAAATTATAATTGTACCGTCGGACCTGGCAGTTTCGGACCTAGTTTCTCAGTTTGGACAGTTTCTGTAATTCTTTATGTCATATCATAGATATCAATGGACAGTCACAATGTCACAAACTCACAATGATATCAATCATATCATATCATTGACATTTGCAATGATATCAATCATATCATATCATTGACATTTGATTCATTGATATGACATAACGAATAACAGAAACTGAGAAAGTGAGAAACTTAAACAGTTAAACTTCAGAAAGACACCATGACTTGAGTTTTTTTTAATGTTTTGAATTCTTGGAATTTAGTGAAGTGAAAGACAAAGGACAAAGTGAAGGACAAAGGTAAATTTTTTTTTTTTTTTTTAAGAGACAATGAACGGAGGAAGGAAAAACACAGATAAAACAAAAAGGTCCATGTGCCTAAAGGCATCCTCCATTCATAAAATGTTTGTAACAACTGGATTTAAACATTTGTAGATTGTAAGTTTGTGGAAAGCAATTCGAGGGAAGTGAATTCCAAAGAGTAGTAGCTCTGGGGATAAATGAATTCTGATAAGCAGAAGTTCTGCATTGTGGAGGAGAAAGTGTAAATTCATGGGCGCTCTCAGCTGCCCTAGTTCTACGGGGAAAGATGTGGAGAGGCGGCACAATTGAAGCAAGTTCCTCGGAACAATTGCTGTGAAAATATCTGTAGAATAATGCAAGGGATGCAACGTTTCTTCGTATGGATAATGTAGGAAGGTCCTGTGTGATTGCAGGGTTATTGATTAATCTAATAGCTTTATTTTGAATTTTGTCCAACTGCCTCAATGCAACCACTCCACTTCCACCCCACAGAGGTGAACAGTAATCCATCTGAGAACGCACATGACTTTTATATATCACGGCCAACTGCTCGTCAGTGAAGAATTCTCGAACTCTGTACAGGAGTCCCAGTTTTTTAGAGGCATTCTTAGCAATGCTTCTAACATAATGTGTCCAGCTCAAGTTAGTAGTTAATGTTACACCGAGAATGTCAATACTAGGGGAAGTGGGAATATTTACATCATTAAAAAATATATGGGAGTCAGTGAGATTCTGTCGGTTAGAAAATTGAATGTACTTGGTTTTCTGTGCATTAAAGGAAACTAGATTCTTTTGTCCCCATCCATTAATTCTAGAAAGGTCCTGGTTCAGAGAAATTGCAGTGTTTATTTTTGAATTTATAAGATCGGGTTGGGTGAAAGAATTGGTAAATGTGAAGGAACTGTGGAGTGTTGAGTCATCTGCGTAGGAATGTATTGGATTATGAGTGGTAGATATGAGATCATTGATATGAATGAGGAACAGAATTGGGGCCAAAACTGATCCCTGGGGAACACCAGCATTTATTGAGTGAAATTGAGAATAAAGGCCATCTACCATTACACGTATTTTTCTGTTATGAAGATAAGAAGAAATTAGTGGAACTAATGATGCAAGGCCGTAGTGTGACATCTTCGACAATAAGGATTGATGCCAGACTCTATCAAATGCCTTTGATATATCCAGTGCTATTGTATGTGTTTCACCATGTTGGTCTGTAGCTTGGTTGATTTGATGCGTAAGAAGGCAAAGCATGTCTGCAGTTGATCGACATCGTCTAAAACCATATTGCCTATCACTGATTAATTTATTATTCTCAAGATGCTTAATTATGTGATTATTTAATATAATTTCAAAGACTTTACCAAGAGTGGAAGTTATAGCTATTGGTCTGTAGTTTGATGGATCTGAAGAGGCACCTTTTTTAGGAACTGGATGGATGTTTGCTTCTTTCCAGGGTACTGGGAAGCATGAGGTATGAGTACACAGACGGACAAATTTTGCCAATACAGGAGCGAGCACCAAGGAGCAATTCTTAAGTACTATTGGAGGAATTTCATCTGGACCAGGAGCCTTATCTACCGAGAGATTCTGCAAAATAGTTTTGACATGTCTGGTGTGGATCTTAAGTGAGGGAATTTCAGGCGAATTAAAATTAAGTACAGGGACATCTTGATTTATTTCATCTAAGGTTGAGTTGGTGGAGAAAATATCCGCAAGAAGGTTAGCTTTACCTCGTGGGTCACTTACAAGATTGCCAGTCGGAGATTTTAATGGTGGAATGGATGAAGCAGTAGTGAAGTTGGATTTAAATGAGTTAAGAGTAAACCAAAATATTTTGTTATCATTTGGATTATTTAGAAGTTTATTTGCCTGCTTGTGGAGAAAGTTTGATTTAGTTAGGTTTAATACAGTTTTGGCATGATTTCTGATGTTTCTAAAGTAATTAAAGGCTTCATGTGTTTTTTATCTTGCGTATGCATTGTAGGCTATTGCTTTTTGTTCAGTTACTCTAGCACAATTATGGTCAAACCATTTAGGTGAATTAGATCTTTTACTGTACTTTTGATGAGGAATAAAAGTTTCCATTCCAATTTTTACAAAATCTTGTATGTGGCTCAAGGTGGAGTGTGCATCATTAGAAAAGAAAGAGGTCCAGGGAATATCAATAAAGAAACCTTGAAGACCCTCCCAGTCTGCCCTATCGTAATGCCATTTAGTCACCAAAACAGGTTCAGAGTGGGAAGGTGTGGCAGGTGATAGACAGGTGGCCTGTATCAGACAGTGATCAGAAGATCCAAGCGGGGACCTCACTGTAACATCATAATTTTCTGAATTGGTTGTTAAAAATAAGTCCAGTAGGTGGGAATTATGATTAGGATTATCTGGTACACGGGTGGGTTGGTTGACTAGTTGAGTGAGATTAAATGAGTCTGCAAATAGCTCACATTCAAGACCAGCATCATCAGTCCTGGCTGAATGAGTGAGCCATTCAACATTATGGACATTAAAATCACCCAACACAGTGATTTCAGAAGAAGCATTTAAGTTGAGGACACTGAGTTGTGAGGACAGAGAATCAAAAAGACTTTGCTCTGGAGGAGTATTTGGGGAACGGTAGATGCAACATATGTATTTAAATTTACCAGCAGAAATTAATTTGTATATAGAATAATCAAAATAGGGACAATTGAAACTAGTAACCTCCTCCAGGGCAATTTCAGATTTTGCGAAGCAACATACAAATGGAATTCAGGCTATTCCCTGAGTCTCCCGAAACCTTGGCGGTAGTACTTCCCTGGGCGGGGCTGCCTACCCCTACTACCTACAACAGAATTAAATAACTTCTAGAAGCTGTTTTGTTTGTTTTGTTTTTTAAATACCTATTTTTGGGAGCGCGGAGCGCAGGAGCGCGGAGCGGGAAGCGCATCGGGTCTGCTGACAAAAGGAGCGCGTGAGCGCTGCCGCATTACCTTATGTCTGATGAGCGCGGAGCGCTGCCGCATTACCGGTCCCACCGGAGCGCGCCCACCTCTGTACATACGCATACACTGGGACCGTTGCACGCACTAGTTACCAGCAACTTTTATGAGCAAGAACCCTGTTATTTCCCAGAAAAATTGTTCCAGTGAGGCTTTCTTTCTGTTTTTGTTATCTACCTGTCTGTCTGTCACCCAACCAAGATAATGTCAGACCAGGAGAATGACCAAGCACTACTATCTCCCACACATCCACCCCACCTCACTCCTTACCCCCCAACTACTCCCTCAGCTCCCTCTGGGCCAGATTTCCTACAGTTTATCAAGTATCTGGAGGAATCTAGGAAGCATGCTGAGCTAGTGAGAAGAGAGGCTGATGACCTAAGGAGACAAGAGGATGCTATCAGAAGAGAAGAGGAGAATGCTAAATTCCAGGCTTTAATTCAACTGTTTGCCCCTTCCACAACCCAGCAGCAACACTTTTCCTCTTTAAACCCTTCAGCACCTCCCCCACCACAGAAGGCTACAGCCCAGACCCCTCCACCACTGAAAGCCGACGCCACCTTTCAGATGTTTCGTGAGTGGAGACGACGCTGGGATGACTACGCAGTAATGGTGGACCTCTCCATATTACCTCTGGCAAAGCAAATGATCCAGCTTCGCATGTGTCTTACCCTTGAGATGCAGCGCATCTTAGAACACACCCTTCAGATCGCCCCTTCCACTGACAAGACTGTTGATGAGGTGTTGGACGCCCTGCAGATTCACATCAGGGGACTTAGGAATGAGGCACTTCGTCGACGAGAGCTGTTATGTTGCACACAGCTTGAAGGAGAGTCATTTGCAGAGTTTTATGTCCGCCTGAAACGAATTTCAGAGGAAGTTGATGTGTGCCCTGGAAATTCGTCTGTCTGCGAGGAAACACAGCTCAAGATGGTGATCCTCATGGGTATCAGAGACAAGGAGCTGGTACAGAAGCTCATCTCCCTAGACTCCAAGTCATCACTACAAGACATTGTGACTACATGCCGTTCATATGAGGCCGCTCGATCTGCGACCGCGGCCATTAGTGCTCCTGCTGACCAGTTGAGAGCCATCTCTTCCTACAAAAAAGACAAGAAAGCTTGGGAAAACAGTAGGACTCCGCCTATCAAGACCTCTTCGAAGCCAGCTGATTTTTGCCAGTGTTGTGCTCGCCAGCATGGGTCGGACAAGTGTCCAGCTGCCCAAAGCACCTGTAACGGCTGTGGACGACAGGGCCACTGGTCACGGACAGTTAAGTGCCCCGCCAGTAAGGCCCAATGCCGCCTCTGTAGCCGTAGTGGGCATTATGACAAGTGTTGCCAGGCGACGAAGAAGAATGAAAAACGCCGAGGTGGTTCTCCAAGCTACAGAGGTGCCTCCTCCGACTCCGACAAGCCTCATGAGGCGAGGGACAACAACTGTCGTCGTGTGGGATCAACTTCTGCTGACAAGACACCACAGCCCATCATCGTCACCCTCTCGTACGGCGATGTCAAATCCTGCCTACAGATGCTACCAGACACGGGTGCTGACGTTACGGTGATTGGCCAGCGACACCTCGATGGTCTGGGTATCCCTAGGAGCAGCCTGCATGCCCCTTCGCCTACTATGACGCTCACGGCGGATGGCTCCCAGATGGCACCTGCTCTAGGTGCGTTCCAGGCAACCCTCACCCTAGGCAAGAGATCGTGTCCCGCCCTGATTCAAGTACACGACTGTGTCCAGACTCCTCTGCTTTCTTACGGCCATTGCAGGGAGTTAGCTATCATCTCTCCTGACTTTCCTAAGCCCATTTTGGAAATCACACATGTCAACAGGTGCGAGGCTACACCTCTTTCAGCCTCCACGTCACCTTCGGCCGCCAAGGATTACTTCCTGAAGGAGTTCAGCGACGTGTTGGTATCCAAAGATGACCTGAAGACAACGCCCCTCAAGCCTATGATGGGTCCACCTATGAGGATTCATCTGAAGGAGGGAGCTGTGCCCTTCGCCATCCACACTCCACGACAGATTCCCTTTGCCTTTAGGGATCAGGTCAAGCAAGAGTTGGAGTCCATGGTGGCCCAAGGTATCATCAAACCTGCCGGAGACGACCCTTCAGATTGGATCCATCCCCTCGTCGTTGTTGCTAAGGACGGCACAGGAGTGCGCATCACCGTCGACCTCTCTAAACTCAACAAGCAAGTATCCCGCCCAGCCCACCCTTCGCCTACACCCTTCGCAGCAGTTCGCAGTGTCGACCCAGCGGCTCGCTACTTCACCACCGCGGACGCCCTCTGTGGTTACTGGCAAATGGAGCTGGCTGAGGAGGATCAGCATCTGACCACCTTCATCACACCATATGGGCGCTTCACACATTGCAGAGGACCCATGGGATTCGCAGCTACAGGCGACACCTTCTGTTATCGAGGTGAAACGGCCCTCCAAGGTGTCCAGAGGTGCGTCAAGGTCGTGGATGACATCCTGCTCTCCGATGAAGACTATGAGTCGCACCTTGACCGTATCCACGACGTGCTCACCAGGTGCCGCAAGTTCGGAATTACCCTTAACAAGAACAAGTTTGTGGTTGCCGCACCGTCTGTGAACTTCTGTGGGTATAACATCTCAGGTGATGGCATTTCGGCTGACCAGAATAAAGTAGCTGCTATCAGGGACTTTCCGACCCCGACCAACTTGACCGACCTGAGATCATTCATGGGCTTGGTCAACCAGCTGGCCGAGTTCACCCCCGACATCGCCGCTACTGCCCAGCCTCTCCGCTCCCTGATGAGCCCCAAGAGGACATTTCTGTGGACCCCAGACCATGATGAGGCCTTCCTGCGCGTCAAGTCAGCCCTTGTCAGTCCACCCATTCTCGCCCTCTTCGACCCAGACCTGCCCACCCTTCTTCAGACTGATGCATCGCGGCTTAATGGCATTGGCTACGCCCTTCTGCAGGACCATGGCGATGGCCATCTGCGGCTAGTCCAGTGTGGCTCTCGATTCTTGGCGGATGCCGAGACCCGCTACGCAACCATCGAGCTGGAAATGTTGGCCGCTGTCTGGGCAATGTCGAAATGTAGACTATATCTACAGGGCCTACAGAACTTCACATTGATGACTGATCACCGCCCACTCATCCCTATCATCAACCACTACATGTTGGATGCCGTGGAAAATCCCCGCCTCCAGTGCCTGAAGGAGAAGATCTCACCCTATGTCTTCACAGCCGTGTGGTGTGCCGGCAAGTTGCTCTGCATCCCTGATGCCCTATCTCGAGCCCCTGTCAGCCACCCCACACCAGAGGATGAGATCGCCTGTGCCGATGCCGCCGCCCACCTCAGGACAGTAGTGACCACAAAGGACGTCATCAACCCAGGAGAATCTTCAGCTCAAGACGCCGACAGGACTCTACAGGATCTTCGAGCCGCAGCAAGAGCGGACCCTGCGTATGCCCGCCTACTCGACTGTGTTACCTCAGGATTCCCTGCCAACAGGTATGACCTCCACAACACCTTGCTCTCATACTGGAAGATACGGGACGACCTCGTCTTCTATGGCCCTAGGGTCGTGGTTCCTGCTGCTCTCCGCCGCCGCACCCTACAACAACTTCACGACAGTCACAGAGGTGTGGAGGCCACCAAACGCAGAGCGAGGCAGGCTGTCTTCTGGCCGGGGATAGATTCCGACATTGCCAGCACTGTCCATGCTTGCGAATCGTGCCAGATCCTCCAGCCTAGCCTCCAGAAGGAACCCCTCATGAATGACGACAACCCTACAAGGCCCTTTGAGTCCGTTTCGGCCGACTTCTTCATGGTGGCTGGGAAATCCTTCCTGGTTGTGGTCGACCGTCTCTCGGGGTGGCCTGTCGTCGTCCCCTGCAAAGGCGACACTACTGCATCTGCGACCATCAGGATCTTCTGTCGCTACTTCCGGGAAGTTGGTGTTCCCCTCCGTCTGAGGACCGATGGAGGCCCACAATTCACCAGCCACGATTTCCGGGACTTTATGGAGCGATGGGGAGTCCACCATGTGGTAACATCACCGCATTACCCACAATCGAACGGCCATGCCGAGGCTGCAGTGAAGTCTATCAAGCACCTCATCCTTAAGACTGCGCCCTCTGGCAACATTGACTGTGAGGACTTCGACCGGGGTCTCTTGGAACTCCGGAACACCCCCAACTTCACTGGCCGCTCCCCCACTCAATTTTTGTATGGTCATCCTCTTCGGACATGTCTCCCTGCCCACCCCCGATCATTCAATAAGGAGTGGCAGACCAAAGCCGAGGACTGTGACAAACGTGCAGCCGACCGTGCCGAGCAGGTTAAGACCCGGTACGATGCGCACGCGCAACCCCTCCCCAGATTACGTGTCGGTCAGCAAGTTCGGATTCAAGACCCGACATCGCAACGCTGGGACAAGGTGGGGGTTGTCATGAGTCTTGGCAAGTCCAGGGACTACGAGGTACACCTCCCTAGTGGCCGTGTGTGGTGGCGTAACCGCCGCTTTCTCCGCCCTGTGCCACAAAGTGTTGACCCCCTCCCCCAGTCCCCTGTGGCCCCTTTCTATGACCAGAAACAGATGTCCTTAGATCATAGCCATTTAGATTATAGCCCCCCAGTTGCCCCACGTTGCTCAGTACGACTCAAGGAAAAGAAGTCCGCTCGAGATTGAACTACGAGCGTGAGGGGGGAGGGAGGTGTATGTATATGATAAATAGTACCTATCATGTATCTATCATATATCTATGTGCATTAGTATCCATATATAACACCTCTCTATAATTAATATGTACCATACCACTTACAGGCACTCACCCATAAGAATTGTATCATATAAGCCCATATGGCAATTATGTGAGTTGCTCATTATCCCCGCAAGGGGTATGGTTTACAAACAGATATGGCCACGTCTCCACCTTCTACAGGCGTGCCTATCAATGTATCCAACTCTCTCCTCTAATAAGAACTACTTCAAGATTACCAGTGTTTAACTTATCCCACCATTAAGATAAGTACACTGTGGACCTGCATAGCAGCCAGGACCGAACCCGGGTTATCACACACAGATTTTTAGACACCTTAACCATTACACCACCAAGACGGTTAAAGGTTTATGCACACGCTTACGACTTATTATCCATTCTCGAATACTGGATATAAATCTAATCTATCTATCTATCTATCTATTGCCTGACGCCGTGATCCCCGAAGGGGTGGCCACGAACGAACCGCCCCCATGCACCTCTGTCCCCAGTCAGTCGACGCCCCTCCCCCCAACCAGCACCGCCTTCGTTCATGTACTTCCTCACTCCATCCTTCCACCTCATATTCGGTCTACCTCTCCCCCTCTGTCCCTCCACCTCGCTCTCGTACACCCTCTTAGTCATTCTCTCGCTTTCCATACGTTCCATATGGCCGAACCATCTCAAGTTGTTCCTTTTCACACTTTCCAGCACATCTACCTCCACACCACACCTCCTTCTCACTTCCTCATTAGTCTGTCTATCCCTCCATGTAACTCCGCACGCACTCCTTAAGTAATTCATTTCCACTGCTCTCACTCTTGGTCTGAGTCTCTCAACCAACGTCCATGCTTCGCTTCCGTAAGTCAGTGTCGGGATTACCACACTGTCATGCAAGGACTTCTTCACTTCCATACTGACCCCCCTATTTCTTGTTACTGCTTTTAGCGTTCCTACAACCCTCTTCCCCTGTTGTACCCTCTCCCGCACCTCTTCATCCATAGTCCCATCTTTACTCAACACACTGCCCAGATACTTAAAAGAGTTGATGATCTCCATAGCCTGACCGTTCAGCTTCACCTCACACTCTGTGACTTCACCCCTTTCGAAGACCATAACCTTGCTCTTCCCCGTATTTACCTTCAAATTCCGTTTTTCGCACACTGTTCCAAACTCATTTACCAGACCCTGCAACTCCCATTCATTATCACTCATCAGAACTGTATCATCCGCAAACAGTAGTATAGGTAGCTTCCACTCAATTCCCTCCCTTTTCAGCGATACACCAACATCCACTGCTCTTGATAGTATTTCTTTCATAACTCCATCCATATATACAGTAAACAACCACGGGGACATCACACACCCCTGTTTCAACCCAACATTCAGGTCAAAGAACTCGCTCTGCTCACTCTCCACACGTACTGCCGCCTTTGCACCCTCATACATGCTCTTCACTGCTTTCAGCAACTTGCCCTCTACTCCGTATATTCTAAGTACTTTCCACAAACCTTCTCTATCCACTCTGTCATAGGCCTTCTCCAAGTCCATAAAGGCAACATACACCTTTTGTTTCTTCTCCAGATACTTCTCCACAACAAAATTCAGGGTAAAAATCTGATCTACACATCCTCTTCCCTTCCTAAAACCTCCCTGCTCGTCGCCTATCCATTTCTCCGTTCTCACTCTCACTCTCTCAATCACTACCCTAGTGTATACCTTCCCTACTACGCTTAGAAGACATATTCCTCGGTGGTTACCACACACTCCTCTTTCCCCTTTGCCCTTATATAGGGGGACTATTATGCCAGTCTTCCAGTCATCGGGTGCACTCCCCTTCTCCCATGCTAGTTTGCACATTTTCCATACCCATTCTATCACTATCTCACCACCATACCTCAACATTTCCCCACACACTCCATCTGTTCCTGGTGCTTTCCCCAACTTCACTCTTTTCATGGCTTCCCACACTTCTGACCTCCTGATCCCCACCTCCTCCTCCACTACTTCTCTTCTTCTCCCTCCCATACCATATCCAGCTATGTTTGCTGGCTCTTCATTCCTTTCATTTAGCAACTCACTGAAGTACTCCCTCCATCTTTCGACTCTCTCTTGCTTCTCGGCTAGCATTCTCCCATTCTTATCTTTCACACCCTTACTGTTTCCCTTGCTACCTTCCCTAACTTTCTTGACTTCTTTCCAGAACAGTTTCTTACTCTCCCTCCATTTTACACTCAGATTCCTTCCAAATTCCTCATCTACTCTTCTCTTACTTTCCTTCACTACTCTCTTCACCACCCTCTTACTCTCCACGTACCTCGCTCGTTTCTGTCTCTCGGAATCTTCATTCCCTCTACTACCCAACCACTCTCTATATGCTTTCTTCTTTTCTTCCACAGCTATTCTTACCTCTTCTGTCCACCATGCTATACCTTTCACTCCCCTCCCTCTTCTCCTCACTCCACACACCTCCTCACATGCTGAACAGATCTCATCCTTAAACACCTTGCTCATCTCCTCCACTTCCTCCATAACTTCCAGGTCGAACCCACCTAGTCGTCTTTCCACTGCTCTCCTGTACTCCTCCCTGACTTCCTCCTCCTGCAACCTCTCCACCCTCCTCACCATTCCACCCTCCTCTCGCCTCCCTCCCGCTCTCCTCACCCACTTCTTTTGTATCCTAACCTTAGCTACCACTACATAATGATCAGACAGACCCCCTCCAATACCCCTATACACCCTAGCATCCATCACAGATTTCTTCATTCGTTCATCCACACATACATAATCAATCAATGACTTTCGTTCCACCACTGTCTTATCCTTCATCGTCAACATCCGTTTCCACGTGTATCTGTGGATCATTCTGTGTCGGAAGAAGGTGTTGGCTATCCACAGCCTCCTCCCCACACATACGTCCACAAGTGCACTACCATTCCCATTCACCTCTGATGGTACCCCCCACCCTCCCACCACTCCCTCAACTTTCCTATCACCCACCTTACCATTCATATCCCCAATCAGAAATATTCTTTCGTTCTTGTCAAACTTCTCCAGGCACGCCTCCACATTCATCCAGAACTCCTCTTTCTTTCTTTCAAGTATATCCTCTGTCGGGGCATACACGCATACAATCACCCACGTTTGTATTCCTACTTTCATTCTCACCCACACAATCCTTGAACCCACAGACCCATACTCTCTTACACATTCCTTGTGTTCTTATTCTCACCGCACTATGGTAGCCTAATGTTTAAGTGAGAGGAAAGGATATTCATGGGGCACAGATCATAAAGAACGGCCTCGCTACGAAATGTCCTTGAACCTACTGATAATCTATTTTTATTAACTTCACCACAACACCAAACACCTCCAATGAAATTAATGAAAGCATATATGTGATCCACCAGGATTCGAACCCGGGTTATCACACACATATTTTTAGACACCTTAACCATTACACCACCAAGACGGTTAAAGGTTGAAGGCAATGTATGCAATGGTTGTGAAGATATTGTTTGTTATAATATAATATCCATTACGAGGCTCACGCAGACTACCGCTCAGCTATACAAATATATCGAAAAGCAGCGTTGCCAATGTCTGGCAGGGGGGAAATCAAATTGTGCGCCACCCTGCATGAATACTTGTTAGTCTAAGAACTCGTGATAAGATTGATCTTAATATTTACTTCAAATCTGATTCAGTATTTATATTTAGTCAAAGTCAAAATATGCACCTTAATACTTGCCCTAACTCATGTAAAGTGAAGATTGCAGTATTAGGCTTACTTGTGTTACCTGATTTTTTATTATACTGTATATGTAACGTCTCAATTTGTGAGATATCGTTTGAGTGTAAAATATAAGCTTGATTCCCGGAGGGAAGTAATGAAAACCTAATATTTAGTAGGGGCCCCGTAATCATTGACGATCTGCCTATTAATATAATAGTCTCCATTCAACACCCGCGTCAGCCGTTTTGAATTCACCGCCGCGGGGATGAACAGAGTATTCCTCATAAGTGTAACGCAACTTCTCTATGTTGAGAATGGGGAATCCAGGAACTTGCTTGTCCGGGCCAATTGTGGCGAACATGGTCAGTAAGAGTGCAGCGTATGAAAGAACCACCGGCTACGAAGTAGACTGATAGCCCATGAACCACAGGACATCCCGATGACCTTCGCTCTCTTATTCGCTGTCAAGTCTGTTACCGGCGGGAATGCTTACCTCCGGTAACCGGAAGGAATGTATAGGCCTATCTGAGCTTTGTCCTACTAGGCCTGCAACCTTATCTGGTTGCTGCCAGTGCTACAGAAGTGAGGTCCTACGGAACCACAAGAACGTATGATGGAGATAAATGCTAACCACGAGGGTGGAGCATTGGCAAGTGTGACTGAGACGGATAATGTACGGTAACATTCTCATAACTGGTATAAGTGCCTTCAATGGATCCCAGCGCCTAAGCTAGTCATGCCACCAGCGAAGGGGATCAGATAATATTTTGGTCCCCCCCCCCCCCCCCATCACCGGCAGGGGGGGAACAGATGAGAATAAACTGGAGACATAGCACAAGCGCACAGACCCCCTGGGAACTGTAAGGGGGGGGGCGGCGGCATGGTATTCAGGATTGCTGGTGGTCTCATACGACCTAAGGTTATTACTAGATCCGACCGTATGTGTATCCCAAGAAGTTACCATTCTTAAAAGCATTGTTACTACGAAGTGAGAACTGTACCTATTACCGTGCCACCTGTGACCGAGGCCCTTAGCATACCCGAGAGTCGACGCGCTCCCGCTATGTTCCTTGGAGGAGTTAAACTAAAAATTTCTTTCTATGAATAGTTAACTAAAAAAAAACTTTGTGTTAGGGATACAAGACCCCACTATGCCTGTGATGATAGTCCCAAAATAGGTGCCCTTATCTGTTTATATCTGTCCAATCGACCAGGTGTCCTTATACCTATGCCTAATACCAGCGATCTACCCTCGGTCGACACATGTTTCACTAAGTGAGTTACCAGACTCCAGACAGTGGAGCATTAGGACAGCTTTGGCCAGCGACCGGCGGGAGTCTAACTAAGCCCGTGAGAGTCCCCTACCCCCCCCAGCTCGTGGAATGATTACCCGCCGTATCCGTCACATGGTGAGCGTGCCCTACACTGGTTTCACGGATCTCGGCAGGCTGTGAAGCCAAAAAACCTGGCCGTTGGGGGAGGGGGGGGGGGGGGGGTGCAAACTCCAGCCTGTGCCGCTGACCAGTGCTCCCCCCCTGCGGGCTATGTGATGCGTAACGTGTGCAGGAAGATATCCGACACCTGTCAGTTCCGCAGAAGCATAGATGTAAAACCAGTTAAGTCTAATGTGCCGGGACGCGGCACGGAAACATAGCAGTGACCCTTAGCGCGGCCTGGGTGTTAATGTAAGGACAGTATAGACCTCGGGACCCTGTACCAGAGCGCGGTGTAGGGAGAGAGATCTACAAAATGGGTTTGGGATGAGGGAATCTTCCAAGAGCTGGGAGAAAAAGCCAAAACCAACAAGCGGGTATTACAGTGTGATAACAGGTTGTCTCCGCTTGTCGCTGGCCATCGTCGTGTCCGCAGGCTAAGACAACCTAGTGTGATGCCACTCTACTGACCCTAAGCATCATATTTACATCTCTTTGAGTCTGTGAATCCACCATAGATGCTGTTAGGATTGGGGAAATAATAACCTTATAATAAACATTCTCGGGTAACCCTTGCACCATATGGAGTCTGAGAAGCTGCCTGGCTCGAACTGCCTCAAACAAGGCTGTTCGGATATCCCCGAGTGGTCCCGCCGGATTCGGCAGGAGGTATTGTTGAAAAACTCTAACAGTTTCCTCCCGACGTCTCGGCGGATTGGGCAACGGTTTAGCAATCGCTTGAGCTGTGTCTCTAGTGAGCAGAAAACCAATAAACTTCCGATGGGCGTTATCCCGCACCAGGAACTCCCGTTGGAGTTCAATAGAGTCTGGAGTTAAGAAAGGAGCTGGGAAGTGTCTAGCTTCTAATTGAGGGGCAATGAGGAACTCAAATATAGCTCGTGGGACCCCGCCGGGCCGTGGCCTCAGCAAGTCAAACTCCATATGGTGCGGTGGTGGAACTGGTAGGGAAACATTGGACGTTATGTCAATAGCAAACTGTTGGACCTCTTGATCCCAGTACACCCATGGGCCATGTCCTACCTCTCCCAGATTGAATTCCCTTTGCTCTAGCTGTGAACTAGTTGGAGTAAAGGTTGGACTTGGTTCAATCAACCCCGGAAAATGATCGTTATTGTTGGCATGAGGGCTAGTGGAGCAACTAGGAACATCTGGGGGAGGAGGGGCAAGCCGTCCTGGTTCATAGACAAAGTACTGATAACTGGTAGAGTTAGGCATTGCTATAGGGACCCCGATGACCTTACCCTGGGCGTCTTTGGCCCGGAAAGCTTTATGCCTATTTACCTCAATGGTCCATTCCTGTGGTACTGGAACCTCACCATATATGGATCTGTGCCTGTCCCCTGCCTTAGACGAGGTAACCGGGAGCCACAGCCTGCCCGGTTCTTTACGACCCTGAAGCTGATCTTCCGTTTGTGATTGAGATTGGGGGAGTGGAGCAATGGGTACTGAAGGAACAATTACCTGACGGACTAAGGGATCTTCAAAAGAGTACAGGCATATGATTCTAAGTAACTCTGCTGTGTCGCAGAACAATTCAGCATCCGCTACCCTTGCAGCGTAAGAATCGAACTTATTCTTGATTTCAATCAAAGTTAACAAGCATGACATATCTTGGTTGTCTAGCCATTCATCGAAAAGATCCGAGCAAACAGGACATTTACTGGCTGTCCATGAAAAGGTAGTCTTGTCCAAACATTTAACACAGCGTATACACAACCTGTGCGCCGCTACTGGGACAGACAAACAAGTAGGCGTAGAGCAAATCCAGAAGTTAGGCATGGTTACTGACTCCCCTCCCCGCCAGGGACAGTCCCTCCTCAGCTGTGCTGCTCCGGATATGAAGAGTCTTGAAATAGAAATTTCCAGGAATCCATGCTCATAAGGATAACCTGAGAGGTGATAATAACATCCTACCTACTACCCGGCGACGAAAAAATTTGTGAGCCACAGCCCACCCATTTTCTCGCCTCCAGGGAGTTGTCGTGAACAACCCCTCGGCCTTTTCAATCGGGGGGAAATCACTCATGACTGCTTACCTATGACATGGATCACTGGCCCTAGTCAGACATCTAGCGAGCGTCGTCCTGCAGCTGCTTGCTAGCTGGACACTGCTACACCTTTTACCCAACTGTGCCGCCGGGCATAGTGGGAGGGAAAACTAGCAAGTCAACCCCAAACTGTGCCGCTGGGCCGGCGGGGTAAACTGGTAAGTCACAGGGCGAGTCTGATAATCAACGGTTGGAAACCGTCCTCCCTCCACCGGACTGTGCACGACCGCCGGCAGGGAGGGTAGTGGTACACTACTAGTCAAAGGAGGGGAAAACAAGCCCAAGCACGCCAGCGCGGCAGTAGCTGGGCCTAGTACGAAGACAGAGGGCCGGCGGGCCAAGGAACAAGGAAAAAACTAGTCAAGAGCACAAGACCACCAATCCTGAACCAAAAAACCCCACAAAATAAGAATGACTCCTAGCGATCCAGGAAAGAGATGAAACTCGAACCCGAGAACACAGGAAAAAATGGGGGGGGGGAGGGCATAATATAAATATCATTATAATAACAATGCACCCTTAAACCCTAAGGAGACCCTAACGTGGCTGGCCACTAGGCATAAGTAATCCTTACCTTGGGAAGAAAGACTAAACCTGAAGACAACACGGCCACAGCACGAGGGGAAGAGGCCCACGAGAGGGGCCCGGGAGCAGGCTCGAACACCAGAAGACCCCACACCACGTGTGACAATCCTTAAACTGGAGCGTCTGCTAATGTGAAAAAACAAAAAACAAACAAAAAACAAAAAAACACATGGCCCCAGGCCCAACACGCTGGACTGAAGACCTACTGCGATGAAACTAGCCTGCTAACTAGAAATAATCAACAGCTAAGGCGCGCATAAACAAGAAAAAACACACACGTGGCGACTGAATTGGAGAACACGTAAGCGCCTGAAAAGTACCCTAATTTAACACTTCCTGCGGGCAACCACACGGGTAGCCTGTGCTAGCTAGTCTAAACCCTGTTCAATACAACTCAGATATATACAAATGAGTAAGGACTCACGAGAAACTGAGTGAACGACGAATGAAGCGGAGCGCAGGCGAGACACGTCCGACTTGGTTGCCCGCGGGGAAGAGAAGGAGGTATGGCCGCCTGGTGAGGAGCGGATGGGTGCCACAACGCAAGAAATCCACCAAAGTGGGAAGCGTATTATAACATTGTTTAAGATAAAACAAAAAAAATCTTTTATTTTTTACGAAAGTTTTTTCGTAGTGGGTACCCGATCTATAGAAGACTCCATAAGAGAAGCTGCGTTACACTTATGAGGAATAGGTTACTCTGTTCATCCCCTCGGCGGTGGATTCAAAACGGCTGATGCGGGTGTTGAATGGAGACTATTATATTAATAAGCAGATCGTCAATGATGGAGGGGCCACTATTGAATAAAACGTCTTGTACTAATTGTATATGGTAACTCGCCTTGCATTTGATTGTGTACAGTATAGCCTATGTATTGAGCTCCTAGTTTCTCTCCGCTAGAAGAATCCACAATACTTATTCTTGTCTAGCATAACATTATACAGTGTATATACAGTATATATATATATATATATATATATATATATATATATATATATATATACTTATATACTTACAATGACGTTCTTTCAATTTTTATACGGCCGTCGTACGACGGAGCGTATTATGGTATACCGTACCCTCTGTCCATCCGTCTGTACGTTAACTTTCCTTGTCATCGCTCTAATGCCTTTACTTATTCACCGATTGTGATGAGACTTGCAACATTCCTTCACTACTAAAATACATTGGACGAGGTCGATTTTCATCTTTTTACCAAAAAATCTAGAGACGCTACCACCAAATTTCTCTGTCTGATAGCAGCGTATGGGTTAACTATTATTATTTCTTTACCGAATTTTATAAGATTTACAACATAGCTTCTCAACAATAAGACCTTGGACTAGTTCGATTTTCAGTGTCTTATCAGAAAATCTAGGGATGCTTCCACCAACTTTCTCTCGAGTGCCTATATTTTTTCACCAATTTTGGTAATATTTACAACTTTGCTTTTCTACTAATAGACCTTGTATAAAAAGTGATGATGTGATTGTTGTAGTGATGATAACAGTAGTAATGATGGTATAGTAGATGGTGATGATAGTTGTAGTAAGGATTCGATTGTAGTAAGGATGTTGGTGATAGATAGTAGTAATTTAGGTGATAATACCGGTAGTAATGATGATAGTGATAGTAGTAGTGATAATGTTGATAGTGATGATCATTATAGGCCTATAGTAATAGTGATAGTTGTAATGATAGTAGTGATGATGGTGATAGTAGTATTGATGATAGTAGTGATGATGGTGATATTGATAGTACCGGTAATGATGATGGTGATAGTAGTAATGATGTTGATAATGATGATGATAGTAGTGATAGTTGTAGTAATGATAGTACCGGTAGTAGTGATGATGATGATAGTGATAAGGTTGATAGTAGGCTAATCATGATGGTGATAATAGATGGTGTTAATAGTACAATAATACTGTATAATTGTAAGTCATGTGACAGGTCTTGTTGACGGCTGTATTATGCACCCGTTTGCGGTGCTATTGTTATTCTGGCTACCGGTATCTATCTATCTACATTATATATTGGGTGACCACAATTGAATGGTTTCCACACTCATGTCAAACGTCAGCCGGCGCTCCTTCTCCCACCCAACACCACTTTCACTCTTATACCTCTCAACTTCATCCCACCGTCTCACTCGGTCCGCATTATTCTGTCGGCCCTTCCACTTCACGCTTATACACTATTTTAGTCACTCTCTCACTCTGGCTATAATTAGACAGTATTACTCAACTTGAAAGAAGGATAACAGGCTTATTAGCATTGCTTTTCCACCATTTTAAGTATAGTTCACACATTCACGTGTGTTAGCCCGAGTAAGCAAAATTCCACGAGTCATCTCTAGTGTCCACGAGTTACTACGAGTCACCACGAGTGTGCCGCGAGTGAACTGCAAGGGGTGGAAAATTTGAATTTTAATGGTCATTTTCGGATCACGAGTAGGTACGAGTCACCACGAGTTACCATGAGTACGACACGAGTCACTACAAGTTACCACACGTACGACACGAGTCACAACAAGTTACCGGGCACTTTTCGGCCACGTGAAATTGTCCGTTAGTTGCCGCAAGTATTCACGAGTCTTTCACGAGTAGTTTACGAGTCACTACGAGCCACAACGAGTCGCAGCAAGTCACTGAGAGTTGTCGGACTCGCGGTCAAAATTTCATGCAAGGTTGAAATTTTGCCGGACCAGCCCGAGTCGCCAGGGGTGTCCGCGAGTTCCACACGAGTCGCCCGAGTCACTACGAGTTACCACGAGTCGCCTAAAATTAAAACTCTGCTTAAGACTCCGCTGAAAGCTCTCATGTGAATTGGGAAATGGGATACCTCATTTGATGATAGCCAGGTGCTCTTTAAAATTGGGTCGAGTAGGCCTACTGCTGAATGTTCTTCACACACACACACACACACACACTCTCTCTCTCTCTCTCTCTCGACTCTTGAAGCAGAGGAGGTCCAATCACCAACATGGCTACATACATACATACATAACATTTTAAGACTGAGTGCTCCACACATATGTGCAGTTTCAGTCTCTTGTCCTAATGGCGGCGTTCCAGGCAACCCTGTTAAGGGCTCCTTCACTTGTCAAGTTTTTGGATTTAAGATCAGCACGTATAGTCCGATCCCAGGTGTTCCTCGGTCCACCCCTTGGTGCAGCTCCCTCCACAATCACAGATCTGCATCTTTTCACCAAATTTTTTTCATCCATTCTCTCCACATGCCCATACCATCCCAGTCTACTTGTACGCATCTCCTCGCTAATACTCTTTAAGCCTAAACGTCGCCTCAGCTCATCATTTGTTATTCTATCCTGCAGTTTGGCCCCACACATCCATCTAACCATTCTCATCTCATTACGTTCCATTCTATTGACATCCTCCACTTTAACGGCCCATGTTTCTGAGGCATACGTCATTGCACTTCTAACACATGAGGCATACACCTTTCCCTTCAGGGGGAGAGGCATTCTTTTCATGGTCAGAATTGGCAGCAGTTCTCTGAACTTCCCCTAGCCACATCTAATTCACAGCTACAGGATCATCATTTAACACAAGCTCGCCCTTGCACACTACGCACTAACATTTCTTGATTTCTGACTTATCCTTCGGTTTTAATTTAGCTACCCCGAGGCTGACAGATTTGGGTGAAGTTCTTCAGGATGATCTTGAGACTGTCGTGAAGCAGATAAGTTATTATCAGTAACACTTTCAAATAATTTTTGACTTACCTTCAATGATTCTGAGGAAATTTGCTTCGAAAATTGAGACAGTCACAGGGGGTAATTTTGTACACTTGGGGCAATTGAGGACCGTTCATTAAAACGTCAATTATAATTATTTACAAATTTCTGTCTTTAACCTCTAAGCTGCGCAGGTATGGTATTTGAAAGTGCCTGCGGTGCGAAGGTATTCTGATTCATTCCTCACTAAAATCGTCAATTTACCATATATATAATTAATACTTATCCATATGCACCTATTTTACTTTTAATATGAACATATGAACATGGGAAAGCATTAAAACAAGTGGTAACAGCAATTGGGTGGTGAAAATTGTATATTTTAGCCCCGCGGTCGTAATCTGGCCCAGACCGGCGAGAGAGAGACACCCTCTCTCGTCTCTCAGATGACGAAGAGGAAATAGAAGAAGTCTGGCTCGTGGGAGACTCGATGATACGTGGTCAGCTCACAGAGTTTTGCGCCAGGGCACCTAAGACCAGGAAGCGTTTTTGTATCCCTGGTGGTGGTGTGGACGACGTAGTTGCAGCAGTTGACGAAGTATCAAAGCTGGCCCCTGCTAATACAATGTACGTCATCCACGTTGGATCCAACGATGTACAGCGAACCCGGTCGGAAGATTTGCTTTTAAAGTACCAGCAGCTGATCAAGTCGTTTAAGGAGAAGTCATCAAGGATCATCGTCTCAGGAATCGTCCCCCGGCTCGGTGTAGAGAGCCGATTTTACAACATAGCCACCAGCACAAATCGTTGTCTAGCAAACCTCTGCAGGAAGGAGAACGTGGGATTCGTCGACACCTGGGACAATTTCTACTACGATGACTAATTGTTTTCGGACAATGGAGTTCATCTGAACCAGGTGGGAGCAGCACGTTTTGGGCGTCTTCTCAACGATGCGGTGACGGATTTTCGGAGAAGAAATCGACTCGGCACAGGACAACCAGGAAGGAGGACCGAAGACAGCGAGGACGGCAACCTACAAAGGAATTAAATACTAATCCGTCAAGAACCGCGAATTTGGATAAAGCTCCACCAACACGACCCAAATTCAAAACCGCCAGGGATAACGACCGAGGACCGAGGACAGCCATGAATGTAAATGTAGATCCAACCAGAACCAAAAATTCGATGAAAGAACGTTCTGTGAGTTCTAAAACCACAACTTTAAAGGTTTTCTATGCAAATGCTCGTAGCATACGCAATAAATTTTCAGATTTAGAGGAACTAGTGTTTACAGAAAATTATGATGTGATTGGCATAACAGAATCTTGGCTCAATACAGAAGATAGAGACTTTTTAGCAGAGTATTCACTTCCCGGTTATGTAATGTTTGAGAACAGCCGAATAAATAAAAATGGAGGTGGCGTTTTATTTTATATCAAAGAAAGTCTTAACCCGACCCTCGTGTCAAAACCTCAAATTGTGAACGTCGACACATCTTTTGTGCTAATAAAGAATAATAAAGGTACAAAAATAATACTTGCGTTAATATACAGACCTCCAGCTCAATCAGTGCAAACTGACCGAGAAATTTACGAACAAATTGCAGATGTAAGTAACTCACAAGATACCGTAATTTTTGGCGACTTTAATTTACCTGTGACCAAGTGGGGCGATACTCTTACTTCACACTCCGGACATGACTTGTATACGAACTTGCAAGAGAGTTCGCTTTATCAATTTGTTCGAACGCCGACCCGTGGTAATAACGTTCTTGACATTGTACTTGGAACAAAAGAAGAATTGATAGAGAATTTGAATGTTGGTGATGAATTCAGTAACAGCGACCATCGTACGATAACTTTCACTTTAAACTTTACTAGTAACGAACCAAATAGTAGCATCGAAAAAGTCCCTAATTTCAAGAAAGCAAACTTCCATAAACTTAGAGCTATGTTTAAAGAAACTGACTGGAGTTTTTTAATTAACAATAACGACATAAATACATCTTGGAAGTTATTCGAAACCACTTACCTAAAAGCAGTGCAAGACTGCATACCATCGAAAATACGGCGTCCAGGCCATAATAATAAGCCCAAATGGTGGAATAAAGATATTTCAAACTGCCTGCTTGCTAAAAAATTTGCTAATGATAGATTAAAATCCTCACAAAATGACGAAGAACGGGTGAAATTTGTAGAGCTACGACGCAAAGCCAAAAAGTTAATTAAGCAGAGTAAAAAGACCTTAGAGTTACATATTGCGAATCAAAGTAAAACAAACCCGAAAGAATTCTATAGTTATATCAGAAAGAAAAAAGTAGTTACTTCAACTGTTGGACCGTTAGTCGATGAAAATGGAAAATACACCAAAGACGAAGTACAATTGAGTAATGCCCTCAATACCTTCTTTGCATCAGTTTTTACAACAGAAGACCTCAGTGATATCCCTACACCATCGCCGATTCAGATTGATAATTCAGATGTTCTAAGCAATATCACCGTTACAGAGAGAGAAGTATTGAATTGTTTAGATAAACTCAAGGTAAATAAAACGCCAGGACCTGATACAATCTCGCCTAGAGTTCTAAAGGAAGCTAAGGATGAGCTCTCCAAACCACTGACATTACTATTCAATAAATCCTTGCAGTCTGGAACTATGCCTGATCAGTGGAAGCTAGCCAACGTAACACCGATATTCAAAAAAGGCAGCAAATCCCTACCCAGTAACTATCGTCCAATTAGCTTAACCTCAGTTGTTTGTAAAATGCTAGAAACGGTCATACGAGACAGACTCGTAAATCACTTAGAGGAAAATAACATACTTAAAGATACTCAACACGGCTTTCGTAAAAAACGTTCCTGTTTAACAAACCTCTTAGACTTCTTCCACGATATCCTCAACCTCTACGATGAGAGTAAAGCTGTAGATATTATATACCTTGATTTTCAAAAGGCCTTTGACAAAGTTCCCCACAAACGTTTACTTCTAAAACTAAAAGCGCATGGAATACAAGACGGTGTGTTGAAATGGATAGAAAATTGGCTCAGCAACAGAAAGCAAAGGGTAGTCATAAACGGTAAGGCATCTAAATGGACCAATGTAAGTAGCGGGGTACCCCAGGGATCGGTACTAGGACCAATTCTCTTTCTAATTTACATCAACGACATAGATGAGGGTCTCATCTGTACAATCTCAAAATTTGCTGACGATACAAAAATTGCAAATAGCGTACTCTCAAAAGAACAAGTTGACGATATGCAACACAATCTAGATAAATTGTCTTGTTGGGCCCAAATTTGGCAAATGAGTTTCAATGCGGATAAATGTAAAGTACTACATGTCGGATACCTAAATGAGAAAGCAAACTATTCGATGAATGGCACTCAGCTTAAGAATGTAAACAGAGAAACCGATCTGGGAGTAACAATATCGAGTAACTTAAAACCGAGTCAACAATGTTCAGAAGTTGTTAAGAAGGCAAACAAAATAATTGGCTTTATAGGCAGGTCATTTGAGCATAAATCCAAAGAAGTTATCCTAACCCTTTACAATTCCTTAGTCCGCCCTCTTCTGGAATACTGCGTTCAATCCTGGTGCCCTTATTACCAAAAAGATATAAACAAGCTAGAACGAGTTCAACGTAGAGTTACCAAAATGATACCTAGCCTAAAGAACAAACCATACGAAGAGCGTCTTAGAGAATTAAATCTATTTCCTTTAACCCAGCGCAGATTAAGAGGTGACTTAATTCAAGTGTTCAAAATCATCAAAGGCATCGACAATATGAACTGTAGTAAGTACTTCACTATCGACCAATCTAATTACACGCGGGGAAACGGTTGCAAAATTATTGGTAAATCTTTTAACACGCACGAATCTAAGAATTTCTTCTTCAATCGAGTTGTCAACTTGTGGAATGGGCTTCCCCGAAACGTTATATACTGCATCACCGTTGATTCATTTAAACTCCGCCTAGACAAATATCTCTCATTAAACCCGCGACTGACTGCGTTTGTAAATGAATAACTTTATTTTATCCCCCCTCAGTTACTAACCCATCTGTCCTCTACTAACTTCCTAATCCTGCCACAGACATTAGTTCCAGGGCAGTAATTCCCTTTCCAATGTTCCCTTACCCACTCTAAACCACTGTTTGGACACTTGATCCTCAGTGTTTTGGAGGACAAGCAACCTAGAAGGGTCACTAGGCCTGTTGTTGCTTGATTTCCTTTGTACCTTTGTACTCTCGCATAGCACTGAGAGGCCAGGGGAGGGTTGGAGGGTCGGATTTACACTCCTCCACCCTCCTCTCTCTCTCTCCCACCCGTCCTCCTACGAAAATACTCGATAAATGTCGGGAATAATAGAGAAAATACCTGATAATTGAGGAGGGGGGAACACATGTGTAGGAGTGGTAGCAAGTAATGGAGGGAAATTATCTCGCCTAAACACAATTTTTTTTTTTTTTAGTGACACTGGGGTGTTTAAAATGTTTTTTTAGGCCTATGATCTTATGAGTCTTCCCGCAGCCGCCCAGTAGAACATCTTATGTGTCTTCCCGCAGCTGCCGGGTTAACAAGTTATGGCTTAATGGTGTTGTGCATGTTTGAATTGATAAAATTCTTATAGGCTATATTGAATAATAAGGGGTTTCTAGACTGCCCTCAATTGCCCAGGTATTAACCCTTAAAGATCGGGGCCGGACTTAAGTCCGGCTCCAATTTACAGCAAGTTAGGAGCATTATTAAGGCTTTTAAAGGGTTAAAATAGAGTGCAAATGGCCGGGAGCGCAGCGGGCCAGACAGCCGACTCCCAGGGCTTACCGCCGCCCATTACTCATGTTCCTTGTGTTCTCGAGAGGCTGGCAGTGTAGCCAGTAGTGAGCATAGCTGGGAAAAATATGCCGCTATACGCTAAACTCCCATGTTACTGGTATCACTGTATGAGAACCATGAGTGCTACGTAGCTCGTTCTGGTCTCATTTTGAAGCTTTTAGCGCCTAGTTTTTTGCTAAATATTTTTTTTTTCATGCAGATACTTGATTTATTATTCAGGAGGGCCTGAATATGCCCAAATAAGCCCAAAACCCCCCGCTAGACAAGGGTTAAATTTCCTTACAGCCCAAAACTTACAATTACCGTACTTTAATGCTCACGTGATAAGGCCATAGAACGCCTGTTTTCTGATCTACCAACTATTTCCGATTCGGACAGAGAGTATTTTGTTACTTTCAATGCTTTCAAAATCCCAATTTCTCCATCTATCTACCCGTCACAATCTTCCACACGCCTATCCCTTACTCTTCAACAACACAAATCAACCCTTTATATTCTCTCAGCATTCTTGGTATTTCTTTCTCTCCTGACCTTTCTTGGAAAGATACCGTAATATTAGGCTACCACTCTTGCTAAATCAGCTTGCCAGAATTTAGATGTGCTCAACCGTTTCCGTGGGTTCTTCAACCCCGCACATCTTGATCTGCACAGCGGCACAGTGCGCCAGCAGCGCCAATGTATTGGGTACTGTTCGCACTTCTCGAAAGCATTTCGTCTCATCAACTCTTACTCATCAACTCATCACTTACGAATTCCCTACAATCTTTCTCTGCACGGCTACAATGTGGAATCTCTCACTCTTCTGCTGCTAGGCTAATACAATAATCAGTGTTCTTCAGAGCTTTCTCAGTGTATACCTCCTCCATTACAGAGAGTGGAGGGCACCCGACCTTTCAACACACTCCCACCCCTATTCTGTCCAACTTTCTAACACAAAAGTGAACCGATTTTCCCAGTCTTTCTCCCACTCAACAAGTAAGCTTTGGAACTCTCTCCTTCAGTCTCTTTCTCTCATCCTATGACTTAAACTCCTTCAAGCTCCGTGTGTCTAGACATTTCGACTCTTAAACCGGGAACGGCGCCGAGACTCTTAAGAGGTTTTGGTGGTGAAAGGCGACGGGGCTCTTAAGATCCAAGGCCTAATTTTTGTTTAACCCCTTACGAACGGGGATGTTTGTAACTTCTACTACCTGCCTGGCAGGCATATTTACCCTAAACGAGCTTTATTCCATGCTCTTTTTCATGCATAAACAAGAGCCAGAGCGTGATACAATTATATATCTATGAAAGGGCGATAGTAGAGCTTTCCAATGACACCTGAATCATCCTTGTACGACCACGGATTATCCTGTAGCGGTCGCGCAACACGAGGGAAAAAACCCTAAAATACGGTAATTTCACAAGTTTTTTCCTGGTCTCGTGAGGCCGTGAGTGTGAAATGTTGTAGAGGTACTGTCAGTCACAGCACTGGGTCCGTGCCGAACGGTCAGAGCCCGCCTATCATCCTCCCAACGCGTGAACTCTCTCTCAGAGCTGATAATGTGCTCACAATCCCTTTCGACATATGTTGGGCACCGCAGGGGTGGCCATGATTCTCTCATACGACATGTGTCGGGCCCCGAGGCTTGAGTGTTAAAAGACCCCAGTAGCACTCAAAACAAAGGAATATGTGATTAAGTGAGATAATTCCCCTCCATACCTCCTATCATTCCTCCACATGTGTCAAAACCCCCTCCTTCCCCCCTTCAATTACCACCTAGTTTTCCTCTTATTCCCTTGTTTATCGGTTTATTTATCGCGCCAATATCTCCAACCCGGTTCCAAGGTCGTCTAGCCTACTGCGCATATCGAGAATGTGGGAAGAGAAAGAAAGCAAGACTAAGGGCACAGTCTGCCTTCAAGGCCTCTGAGAGGGAGGATATACGTCGCATTCGCCTCTCACCTCATGACTGGAGGGTCGGCAATAATTCGTCTTTTTCACCCTCCAAATACTATTCCCATTTGTTTTATTGCTGTTACATGTTAATATCTTCATATTAAACATAAAATAGACGCATATTAATAAGTAATAACGATATTTATGGTAAAATTACGATTTTAGGTGGGAATAAAGCCAAATATCCTCGCTTGGCGGGAGGGTTTGAACTACCAATAGCGTGCGCTTCCCAGGTTAACGTATGGTACGGTAGGCTAACTTAAATTTGGCTGTCTATCACTCTTTCCACTTTCGGGGAGACACTTGTTACAAAGAGCTTTGTCTTTTGTCTCCTTCATAGAACAAAATGTGTCCAATTGTTCAACAATAGCAAGAATAAGATAATAATACCACTTAAAACTCACGTGATGATGACCAGGCGGTGAGAGAGTTGGGCGGGGTTTTCCTGAATGATCTGAAGACTTTTGTGCAGAAGGGAAGAAATTGTCAGCGACATATTCTCAACATTTCCGGACAAATCTGAAGGTCAAAACAAAGTGTCAAACCGGGACAATTTGGTTTTAAGACTGGAATGAATAGGAGAAAAATACAGAGACATTTATATACGAAGTTGCATTGTTTTGAGCATTTCGTTACTTACAAGGACTGAAAAAAGAACTGAAGCATAAATTTGACTGTATAGGCTACTATAGTAATGATGACTAACAAGAAGAGAGAAACATCTTGGGTCAAAACATAATAAAATACTGGTACTTCTCAAATCAAACTGCCTACCTATTGAAAGGTATATAATAAACCCATCTTATACCAGAATTGTCCTGTGTGATCTGGAGACTTGGGTGCAGAAGGGAAGAACATTTGAGCGACACAGTCCTAATTTCCGGAAAACTGTAGATAATAAATATATAATAGTTCTCAAATCAAACTGAACGGACAAATCTGAAGAACAAAACTATATAACATACTTCTTAAATCAAACTAAACGGAAAAATTTGAAGTACAAAAATATATAAATTATCGATACTCCGTAAATGAAAGTAAACAAAGCACATGCTCACATATATTATGGGGGTATAAAGTGTCCATAGTAATTGTCTATTTAAAGGTATATTGGTGGTAATAAATAAACCCATCTTTTACCAATTAGAAAGGTAAATCATTATCAGTATGCCCAATGATCTTCTATGCCTTTTTCATATCCCTTGTTTTATCGTACCCTTAATGTTTTAACTGTGTCTACACTAAAAGATTCAAGGGTATGAAAAATATATTAACAATCATTGGGTATATTAGTGATTTACCTTTCTATCCTTGCGTCAGATGGGTTTATTTTCACCAATATGCCAAATGGCCAGATTATTTTGGACACAATAATTATACCTGTTAGGCTACCTTTTCCATACCAATATGTTATATGTGTACATAGGCTAATTGTTTCGTTATAATGTGTTATAGACATTGATATTTCTTTTTTACGTAGTAGATAATTAACTAAAGATGAAATTATTGAAAATAGTTCTTTTAAAAATGAGGAAAGAGAGAGTGAGAAGGGGTGGGGGGGGGGGGGGTGATCTCTGTTAGCCTATAGAGAGGAACCTTGTGTGTTTAATAATGATACATACAGATAATAATAATGATACATCGGGGATCTAATCTAAGTATCCAAGTCAAAGAAAAGATAGGATTATGTAATCGATTAGTTCGGACCCACATACCTGGCTAATCGAGAGATTAGAGTAATCAGACGAGCTGCTAATGTTTTAACTCGATCTGATAAATATGAAATAACGTAATGGTGCCCACAACTTATGTGGGTTAGAAATATAGGGTTTGTGTTAGGAGAGAATTAGCTTGAGACATACCAGGTAGTTAGGAAAGGCAATTAGGCCTCCATTATTTGGATTTTTTTTTTTAAAAGGAAACTATATTATTAACATACCGGTGATAACACCTCGTCGAAAGCATGCTATCGATCGCGTGTAGTATCTATTAACGTAATCAAAGGATATATTACTTAATAATAGTTTCTCGATCGGAGTCGAAGTAGGTCAAAGCTCTGAATAGCGATAGTACAGATAGGTTGTAATGGGAACTTAAACATTCCGAAGTACAATATATTCTGTACAGTAATGTCGTTACTGTCGTAAGTATGGTATTCAGCTCTTCAGTTTGAACATATTTCGACCTGGAGAGAGAATCAATCTCTGTGAGGAATACTGATTGCCATTAAGTTTACTATATGTAGCATAGACTTCCAAACAACTGTCAAATTATTCCTACCCTATTAGATAAGTACTGGGTATTTTAAATAATATATTATAATAATAATAAAAATAATAATAGTTAAAGGATTGGTGGACGGGATGTCCACCAATCAGGGGACGGGATTCGCTCAGGTAAAGAGACAAGATTTACCCTTCATAACGTGCCAAGAGAACAACACTGCCACATCCCTGCTCTCCGCCAATCAGAGGCCTCCAATGACGCAGCGACGTAAGCAAGCTGTGCTGCCTTCCTCATCCTCATCAGTAACTTCGCTCCCAGTTCTTTCACGCATATTCTATCCTGGTCGCAGATGTCATAATACCTTGGTGCCACCTTCGTACTCCCGTCAGCCACTAAAAAAACATCTTAAACCAGCTGCCAGGAGAATATTTAGAAGATAGACTGGAGCAAGAGAGAGAGGGGAAACAGATTCAAAACGAGAGAAATAGCCAGACTCCGCCCGGCTGCGCGGCTCGACCAATCAGAGAGTGCCCAGTCGTGAGGAAGGGGTATATAAGGAGGTGGGCGGGGCAGCAGGAGCCACTGACCCCTGGGCACTTGAAGGCAGCACAACTAACCGCTCTGGCGCTCTCAGCAAAGGCGACCCCGAGCTTCCCCTTGGCACTCTGGGGAGAACAACTAAGTCTGTTCCAGGGCTCCAGATACCTAGCACCACCACACCCACCACGGCTCAGATACACCTTCAGTATCCCGAGGCCTGCAGACACATTACTGGCCTACATACCTTTAGCCAAGCAGTTTGAGATGTTCATCAAGTGGTAGATGGAACGGAGCGAATGGAGGCGGTCTACTGGCCCACTTTGAATTGGTGAAGACAACCAGAAGACAAAAAAAAAAAATTTAATTTAAGGACCCTTATGGGCCCGAACAGACTTATTAAAGAAAGATAAATGCTAAGACTACCAGGGGTGTTCCAGCTATAAAATATGATGTGTTCTTATAGAACAACTAAAGAGATTATTTACTAGACAATTGATGAAATAAAGAGATGAAGTGTTGTGAGATATAGTTGTTTCTTGTTAGTAAAGGCGACCAGCCTATTAGCCAGTATTAGTATAGGATCTTATAGGACTTTAAGTAAGATAGAGAATTAAGAGACTTTAAGTGAGAGTTATTGGAGAACATAAAGGGGTTTAGTAATTGATACTCAGGTTATAACTAGCTATAGAAATAGTTAGGAAAGGGCATTAGCCCATACCCATGAAATACTCTTTTTGTGAAATGGAAACAATCTATATTAATTAGATATTCACCTCGTCGACAGTATGCTTTTGATTGCGCATACATATCTAGCCATTTAGTTTTAAGAAGGTCAATGATTATAATCTTGGGAACTGACCTGGAGGACAGAGCATTCTAATTTTGTAAAGGTAATGAGATACGGTACAGTCTCAATCCCTAAAAGTAAGCCCCCCTCGATGCTAACAATAACATTAGCTAGGGTCTTTCTGAACGACGGGTAAACTTGGGAACACACAAACGAACACACTCCCCTCAAATGAAACAGAAGTTCGAACAGCCATATGAACCTTTTGTGGTTGACTGTGTTACGTCCTGGGATATATAAACACTGGGCTCTTTCTATTGGACTAGGTATGCGGCAACAAGCAACAACGGAAAACGCTAGATCCAACCCTTATCTATAAACCCAGGCAACAAACCACCCTAAACCGTCAAGAGTCCTGCCTGGACAACGAGGTATCCTATGACTCGGTTACAGGGTGCACGCACTATAGACTGCTGATAGTCAAGCAGGCTATATAAAAGATCACACAATTAAGTTGACTTAAAGCTTCAAGGAAAAGATAGATAACGGAATTAAATTGCAGAAACAATTTAATAACAAACTAGAAGAAAGTACATTTAACGTTACGTTAATTAATACAACTAATCACCCCTGTGTGAAAGAAGGTGAAAGCAAACAGTCCTCAAAACATCGTACAGGTAGACAAGATGCGGGTCTCTAAACTGCATGCGGCTACTGTAGGATCTGATGCTTAGCAAAGAAAGTAAGTTACGGATTTAGAGAACTCTTAACTCATAAGCAGGAATAAATACTAGTGATAGGCCATACAGTGTATAATGGCATAGGTATAATTAAATAAAGGCAGCAACTCGCAACATAACCACATACAGGTGTGCTTCCCACTCTTAGTCAGGCAAGCCTGCTCGGACAGAGTCTCTAAGCCACACCCTGACTCACAATGCTCACAAAAACGGTAAACTGTGGCACAATAACAAGCATACAGATATAATAAACCACTAGCTGTTAATCTGCCAGGTGGCAGAGGTCTAGCCGGAAGGATATAGGCTTCGGATACCCGGGCTGAGCCACCTGCTCTAGCCTAGGGACGTTCCCAAGTCTGTGCGCCAAATTACTCTAATTGAAAGGGTGCTCTCTTGAGAGACTCAGATCGCAAGTATCTGACTCTCTCCTGGCGACCCTAAAACAAAAGCAAGATGTGCTAGCGCAGTGCTGAGTGGACTAGGCAAGGGCCCTCACACAACACAACACTAGACACACAGGCACACAGACAAGAAAATGCCCCCAGACTCCCACGGGTATCCTAGTAAAGTCGTGCGGGTCCACAGGACTCGCACCAGCAGACTTTACTTAAAGGATCGCAAAAAGCCTCCCCTCCGGTCTAGCCCCTGCTAACCTGACACAAGAACACACCAGCAAGCATGAAACCACCAAATATGAGACAACAAAAAAGCTTCCTAGGTCTCATTAACAATTAAATCTCTGCATAAGGCCCTAAATCCTATCTAGTTATCTGAGAGCTCGTCGTTAATACAATAATAGATATAAGGTCTATCAAGGGGATGGGATAATTAAATAGATTGGTGAAGTAGTGGAAAGAAGGTATACAAAGTAAGAGAGAAAGTTTCTAAGTGGGGTTGAGAGGGATAGATATCAAGGGGGTCCGAAGGGTACGACAGTGAGGTGAGCTCTGAGTCTTGAATCTGTCTGGACCCCACCCTAGGTATGCAAAATACATCCCATGCTTGGCAACACTCAACACAGTTGCCGGGTCAAAATCCTCTACCCCTGGCGTGAGTCGAAACTAAGCCTAACGTTGCTATCAAATGCACGTGGCAACATCAGGCTCGTCCCAAGCTGGACTCTCCGCGCGAAGCAACGTCCCCCAGCCGGTCTCTCTCTCCCGCTCGTGTCCTCCCACTCTCACTAGACTTACATCTTATATATTATAATGAAACAATCAACTATCGAGAATAAAATATACTAAGATGCGTTGGTTAAGAATAAGGGCAGCTTCAAGCTGTGAAACAACATAAGAATATCCCAGACATTAGTTACATTGTCGTAGGATATATACTAAGGAAAAGCCGGCCGGCCGGCTGCCGCCAGCCGGTTTCTAAACGGCTGGGCAGCCGACGCGCGCGCATGCCCGCAAGTGGCTACTATGCAGGAGCGTCACAACTGCAACCACAGTATGTTTCTTATGCAGGAAGTGGCTACTATGCAGGAGCGTCACACCTCCCCCAAGATATAAGACCCTTGACTAAGTTCTTCATATCTAACAGAAAGCTTCTCATAGTACCACACACTGTTGCGACACAAGGCACTATATATAAAAAAAATAAAGACTGTTGCACTCCACCGAGCAAGTTCAACAAACTTAGCGACAATAAGCGAAAACATTCAACTTAGATACTGCTACAACATCTTATACAAAATTCTACACGTTATAAAAATAAAGAGTTTTTATAATGTTTTTGCTTTTTTAATTTGTTTTTTCCGGCTGAACTACAGTGACAGCCTATTTTCCTCCACACTCAACCCTCAATCCTGTGGCAGTCTAACTAACATCATCCACCCTTGATAGACAATCTGCTATCACGTTATCAGAACCGGCAATATGGCGTATGTCCAGATTATACTCCTGAAGCATGAGTGACCACCTGGTCAGCCTCATATTCCGGTTATGAAACTGATTCAAGAATTTCAGAGGGTGATGATTGGTATAAACCACTACGACTGGTCCGAAAGCAGGAACATATACATCGAAGTGCCTGAGCGCCAGCACTATCGCCAGGAGTTCTTTTTCAATTACAGAGTAATTCCTTTGTGTACTATTGAATTTTTTACTGTAAAAACTCACTGGATGTTCGATACCTTCATCATCTGTCTGTAACAAGACAGCCCCAGCCCCTACGCCACTGGCATCAGTCGCCAGCTGAAAAGGTCTGCTGAAGTCCGGGGCCCTGAGTATGGGGTGGGTACATAACAGGTGTTTCACCAAGGAAAACGCCTCTGCACACTCAGGAGACCACCGGAACTTCTTGTCCTTAGCTAATAAGTCAGTTAAAGGTGCAAGTACAGTCGAATAGCCTTTGATGAAGCGTCGATAATAGCCTATCATACCTAGAAACCGCATGATTTGTTTCTTAGTCGTAGGCTGGGGAAACTGATCGATGGCTTTGATCTTTGTCTGTGGAGGGCACACCTGACCCATCCCCACCTCGAACCCCAGGTACAAAACTGTGGCTTTGACAAAATCGCACTTACCCAGGTTTACCACCAAACCTGCTTCATTCAGTTTATTAAAAAGCTGTCCGATGTGAGCACAGTGACTGTTAAAATCATCGTCGTATATTACGACATCATCTAGGTACACCGTACAGTTGGGAATGTCAGCTACAATGTCGTTCATTAATTTCTGAAACGTTGCAGGGGCATTTTTCAGCCCGTATGGCATAACATGGCAACGATATGTGGCACCGTCCACCACAAACCCACACACCTCTCGCGCTCGCTCAGACAAGGGCACTTGCCAATAACCCTTAACAAGGTCTATCTTAGTGAGGAACTTGGCTTTTCCTATCTTATCCACACTGTCGTCCACGCGAGGGAGAGGGTAGGCATTTGTGGGGGTTAAACCATTCAACCTGCGGAAATCTATACAAAACCGCACCTTGCCATCTGGTTTGGGCTGCAGTGTGACGGGGGAAGTCCACCTTACTGCACCCTCAGAAATCAGCCCACGTTTCAGCATATAATCCAGCTCTTCCCTAAGTGCTGGTAATTTAATAGGGGGAACACGGTATGGCACTGATTTAAAGGGCGGGTGGTCCCCAACATCGACATCGTGCACCGCTTGAGAAAACAGCTGGGTTTGAATCAAACAAGTGCTGCACAGCTACACGCTGTTGCTCAGGCAGGTGCAATATCAACTCGTGAGCCACTTGTCTAGAATTCCCCACCCACTGATCCGCGGAAACATGACAATCCCAATTATCCTCCCCCGCAGCTTGACTGTCCCTTCCTCCTTCTCCACCACGATCGCTGCAGATCAACACCGGGACAGTGAGAGGCTCGGAGGGGCGCCTCACATACTCTTTCATCAGATTTACATGGCAAAGTTGGTTCTTTTTCTTACGATCAGGAGTAGCTACTAAATAGTCGAGATCAGAAACCTTCCTTACAACCCGATACGGACCAGAATACTTGGCAGACAAGGGGTGTCCCACCAGAGGCAGTAGTATCAGTACCTCCTGATCTACTTCAAACTCCCTCAGCTTCACCTTCTGGTCGTATCTGTCCTTCATCTGAGCTTGTGAACTCTTAAGGTTCCGACCTGCTACCTCCAAGCTCTTTAGCATTCTCTCACGGCTTTCAACTACATACTTTAGAAGCGAGCATGGCTTTGTGACTCCCTCCCAGATCTCCTTGACTATGTGGAGGGGCCCCCTGACCCTGTGTCCAAAAACCAACTCGTTCGGGCTAAATCCCAAGCTCTCCCCAGGTACTTCTCTCGCAGCAAATAAAACGTATGGGAGACCTAGATCCCAGTCCTTCCCATTTTCCATGCAATAACACCGCAACATACTCTTGAGAGTCGAGTGCCACCTTTCCAAAACTCCCTGATTCTCGGGATGGTAGGCAGATGACACCACAGACACTATCCCATGTTGCTGCATGGTCTGCTTAAACAGAGCAGAAGTAAAATTGGATCCCTGATCAGACTGGATCTCCTGAGGGTAGCCATAACGAGAGAAATAGACAAGTAGGTTTTTGACAACAGTCTTAGCCATCCCGTTGCGCATGGGGTAAACATCTGGATACCGTGTTAATACATCCATTACAGTTAGTAAAAATTTATTGCCGGCACTAGTGGGGGGCAATGGGCCAACCATATCGATAACTACTTTGCTGAAGGGCGGCCCAATGACAGGGATGGGTTGTAACGGGGCTCTCGGGATGACCTGATTGGGTTTCCCAACAACTTGACAAGTGTGACACTGTGACACCCATGACACGACACTCGCCTTTAACCCAGGCCACCAGAAAAGCTTGCTCAGAGCTGCCTCCGTCTTACGTGCCCCCAGGTGCCCTGCCAAAGGCACATCATGAGCTAATCTCAATAAGCTCTCACGGCACACCCTTGGTACTACTAACTGGTCCACTAATCCTGACCCGCCATCCCACTTTTTCTTGGGATCCTGATGTCTCCGATACAAGATCCCCTCGGACAAGAAAAAATCACCAGGCTGCGCATTCCCATCGCTCTCCAGTTCGACAGCACCATTACCACACGCCCTGACTTCAGGATCTTCCAGCTGCAAGGAAATATATCAGCAGGTGCGAGATTATCCAAGTTCATCTTAAATAATTTGTTTCCACCTCCAATGTCCCGCTGAGCCATCCTTTCCTCACGCTGCGCATAACGATGCTGTCGCAGAGTCTCTTCCTGCCCTGCACCTGCACTAGCGGTGACAGGCCCCGGGGCCTCTCCAGACTCTAACATAGGTGCCAATAATGAGTCACCAAGAAACACTGCCGGCTCAAAACTCTCCAATTGACCAACACTTCCCGTGTTCTTGTGACCTTTCCTCCGCGGTTTGATAGACTGAGGTGGTGGCTGCAAGGCTCCGGATGTCTGAGAACACGTCACAACACACGCCATGGTTTGTACGCTACACTTCTCAACCCACTCCTGTTCCTCCCTACTAACGTCGGCCGCCTTCTCGGCAACGACCAAGGGTGAAACCTTAGAAGCAGGCACTGCAAAGTCGTTGCCGAGGAGGAGGTCGACGCCCCCAACAGGCAAGTTCTCTACAATTCCGACATCCAGCTCCTTCGCCACACCACCCACCTCCAGCTCCATCCGCACCAGCGGGTAGGACTTCGTAGCATTGATCCCCTGAACTACCACCACCCGAGCAGCGTTAATCGGTCTACCAGTAAAGTTCCTTAACAAGGTCTGAGAAGCCCCAGTATCACGCAATAGCTTAACTCCTCGCCTTTCGCCAGCCCACCTCACAAAACCATGCCCTCTATGACCCCCAAAGACGTCGCGGACAGGGTTCGAGCCTTCCGGACTCTTGAACACAGGCTGTGTCCCAACCTCTGACGAACTACCCTTGGCAAACTCAGAAAATATAGGCGACACCCCTATGCTGCGGGCCAATGACACAACCTTGTTTGGTGGCTTGTTCAGACAAGCATTTGCAAAGTGACCCTCCTTGTGACATGCAAAGCACTCTTTACTCTTTGGTTTCCCTTGGGAGTGGGAGGTACCATTAGACTTCTTATACGGGACGGTATTTGGTTTATGTTCAGTTTTATTGTCAGTGCTAGATGGTTTTGTGTATTTATGTGTATCAAAATTCTTGGGAGGGGGAGGGGTATGATCCTTTGCACCCGACTCACTCCTAGCTGCTGTTTCGCACCCTCGAATTTATGACAGTCGGCGGTCAGCCATTTCTGATGCCTCCTGGAGAGTTCTAGGATTTTTTTCCTTTATATTTAATGTTAAGTCCCCGCCTGTGCACTTAAAGAACTGCTCCAAGAGAACCAGCTCACTCAACTCCTCAAAAGTAGCTGCCCTCTCAGAACGCAGCCAATGTCGTAGTGCATCAGACAAGTCCCGGGCGTATTCTAGGAAGGTACTATCCTTGCCCTTAGTAACATCCCGAAACTTCAAGCGGTAAGTTTCTGGTTGTAACTCATAGGCCCGTAGCACAGCCTTCTTTAGCTCATCATAAACTACACAGGACTCTAAAGGTAGTGCATCATACGCTTTTAGCCCCTTTCCTAGGAGTCTTGATGAAACTAATGCTGCCCACTTTTCCTGAGGCCACTGGTGTTCCTGACACTTCTTCTCAAATCGCATAAAAAACTCAGTCACACATGATTCATCGAACACAGGAACTAGTTTAAGCAGGTGCGACAATGATTGGTCCCGATGTCTGTTACCTCCCCCAATATTTCGCCCTGTTACCTCCACTCGAGATCTCTCCAGCTCCCTGTCAGCCCGATACCTAGTAGACTCTGCCTGCAGTTCAGCCTCTCGTATAGCTGTTCTCTCTGCGGCCTCAGCCTGAGCTCTAGCAACCTCAGCCTGCACACTAGCCTGTCTCTCGGCAGCCTCAACCTGAGCTCTAGCAGCCTCAACCTGAGCTCTAGCCTGTCTTTCGGTAGCCTCAACCTGAGCTCTAGCAACCTCAACCTTGGCCATCTCAAGCCGAAACAACAAATCTGGAGTCAACCCTTGAGGAGGGGAAGGTGCATTTAATGGAGAGGGTCCCTGTGATTGAATTCCACGCTGCCATTGACCATCAACTTGGGGGTATCTACTAAATTCAGGCACCCTGACGTTTGATATGGGGGTAGAGTGGAGGGGGGGCTGGGGACCGGGGCCTCCAGTCGCCTCTCCACCCAGGTCTCTCCCTTCTAAACCCAATATCAAAGTCCTCAGCTGATCTTTCCTCATGCCACTTAAACCCTGGTGACCCTGAAGACCTGCCACACACTTTAAGCCATACTTATTCAGCTTCAACACCCTGGCAGCGGTAAGGGGCACCTCTAAAAATCTTCTAGTACCCTCCTCGCTATCGACTAGCCACTCCACAGGTCTTTCTCCCTCCGAGCCCGTATCGTGACCTGACCCATCACTGTGTTCTGATGTATTAGACATGCTTGTGTACTGCAGTAATTATCACGGTTATAGAATGTGCCTTATCTCCTATGCAAGTATGTATATACTAATGTTATTTAAAGTCTTTAATGTGTTATATTGGTTGCTCCAAAAAAAACCTCTATGTCCACTGTATTCCTCTAATCATAAGGAATCTCAAAACAAATGACCACTATATTCCTCTGTTCAGTAAATCCTATGCAAGGTCGCCATTTGTTACGTCCTGGGATATATAAACACTGGGCTCTTTCTATTGGACTAGGTATGCGGCAACAAGCAACAACGGAGAACGCTAGATCCAACCCTTATCTATAAACCCAGGCAACAATCCACTCTAAACCGTCAAGAGTCCTGCCTGGACAACGAGGTATCCTATGACTCGGTTACAGGGTGCACGCACTATAGACTGCTGATAGTCAAGTAGGCTATATAAAAGATCACACAATTAAGTTGACTTAAAGCTTCAAGGAAAAGATAGATAACGGAATTAAATTGCAGAAACAATTTAATAACAAACTAGAAGAAAGTACATTTAACGTTACGTTAATTAATACAACTAATCACCCCTGCGTGAAAGAAGGTGAAAGCAAACAGTCCTCAAAACATCGTACAGGTAGACAAGATGCGGGTCTCTAAACTGCATGCGGCTACTGTAGGATCTGATGCTTAGCAAAGAAAGTAAGTTACGGATTTAGAGAACTCTTAACTCATAAGCAGGAATAAATACTAGTGATAGGCCATACAGTGTATAATGGCATAGGTATAATTTAATAAAGACAGCAACTCGCAACATAACCACATACAGGTGTGCTTCCCACTCTTAGTCAGGCAAGCCTGCTCGGACAGAGTCTCTAAGCCACACCCTGACTCACAATGCTCACAAAAACGGTAAACTGTGGCACAATAACAAGCATACAGATATAATAAACCACTAGCTGTTAATCTGCCAGGTGGCAGAGGTCTAGCCGGAAGGATATAGGCTTCGGATACCCGGGCTGAGCCACCTGCTCTAGCCTAGGGACGTTCCCAAGTCTGTGCGCCAAATTACTCTAATTGAAAGGGTGCTCTCTTGAGAGACTCAGATCGCAGGTATCTGACTCTCTCCTGGCGACCCTAAAACAAAAGCAAGACGTGCTAGCGCAGTGCTGAGTGGACTAGGCAAGGGCCCTCACACAACACAACACTAGACACACAGGCACACAGACAAGAAAATGCCCCCAGACTCCCACGGGTATCCTAGTAAAGTCGTGCGGGTCCACAGGACTCGCACCAGCAGACTTTACTTAAAGGATCGCAAAAAGCCTCCCCTCCGGTCTAGCCCCTGCTAACCTGACACAAGAACACACCAGCAAGCATGAAACCACCAAATATGAGACAACAAAAAAGCTTCTTAGGTCTCATTAACAATTAAATCTCTGCATAAGGCCCTAAATCCTATCTAGTTATCTGAGAGCTCGTCGTTAATACAATAATAGATATAAGGTCTATCAAGGGGATGGGATAATTAAGTAGATTGGTGAAGTAGTGGAAAGAAGGTATACAAAGTAAGAGAGAAAGTTTCTAAGTGGGGTTGAGAGGGATAGATATCAAGGGGGTCCGAAGGGTACGACAGTGAGGTGAGCTCTGAGTCTTGAATCTGTCTGGACCCCACCCTAGGCATGCAAAATACATCCCATGCTTGGCAACACTCAACACAGTTGCCGGGTCAAAATCCTCTACCCCTGGCGTGAGTCGAAACTAAGCCTAACGTTGCTATCAAATGCACGTGGCAACATCAGGCTCGTCCCAAGCTGGACTCTCCGCGCGAAGCAACGTCCCCCAGCCGGTCTCTCTCTCCCGCTCGTCTCCTCCCACTCTCACTAGACTTACATCTTATATATTATAATGAAACAATCAACTATCGAGAATAAAATATACTAAGATGCGTTGGTTAAGAATAAGGGCAGCTTCAAGCTGTGAAACAACATAAGAATATCCCAGACATTAGTTACATTGTCGTAGGATATATACTAAGGAAAAGCCGGCCGGCCGGCTGCCGCCAGCCGGTTTCTAAACGGCTGGGCAGCCGACGCGCGCGCATGCCCGCAAGTGGCTACTATGCAGGAGCGTCACAACTGCAACCACAGTATGTTTCTTATTTTCGCAGGATGTAAATTACTTCAAGTTGTATAACTGGACACGGAAATCTGAACTAGGCATACTGACCCAAAACGAGGTATATTGATAATGGTTGAGTATGGTTATTTATGTCTGTGAATCAATAGATAACACAATTACTTATATTCACTGCATTAAAGCAACTTTAGTGGTCAAACATTATTGATGACATTAAGAACAACTGGCAACCGTTTTTTAACTTCATACTCTATTCCTCTCTATTGATGGTAATTATACAGTCGATATTTCTGTGTGTCCTGCTAAACTACTCTCTCCCCAACCCCCCTTTTCCTTAATTTGAAAATATTTTAGCTTCTATTGCCTTCTGACACTAGGTAGAGATTACCATGATTCTTTAGGAAGACCTTACCTTCCTAGACCGGTAAAATGCACATCTCACTCTGTTCAGGCATACCACCATATCTCTGGGTAAAATGTATGATCGTAAATTTTCAGCTCTAGGAATAGTAAAATTGTTTCTGACAAACTGTCACTATACATTAAGAGCTTATAGTATATATGAACTAACTTGGAAATCATTAACATAATAATAATACAACTCGACAACAAAAAATAGGTTGGTAGAAGTCGAGAACCAAGCCAATTCAGATAGGTAGCCAAGAGAGAGAGAGAGAGAGAGAGAGAGAGATAATGGAATGATACTAGCAGTTGTTGAATAATAGTAACAATATTGCATATGTTGATATATTATTTCACCAAATATTATTGTTGCATTCAATCTTGTTGTTTTATCTAGCTCAGATGTAGATCCTCATGATTCAATAATCTACTATTTTTGCGATATTATTGACTTTTGAATACATAGTTCGTGGCAGAATGAAGTAGCTCCCATGAGGAAACAAATTAAACTCTGATGCTATCCAATTACATTATTTACTAATTAAAACCTTCTTAATTATGTTCAAGGGCATTATATTCACTCCGTAATTACAGCATGTTGAAATGCTAGATGAAAGTAATGTAATGACTAATGTGACGCAATCGGCTTCATGATAACTTTGAAATAAGTACATATGTAAAGAAATCCCATTCTCGACTAACTTAACTCTTTGAAGATTTACGATGCATTTTGACCGTTTGTTCTTGTTATCACAACTCAATGTTATGCACCTTGTGGAAGATCTGTTGGTATTAAAAGGAAAAGACTCATTAAATCCTTTGACTTTCATGCTACTCATCAAACTATAAGCGGAATAAACTAAAAAATGCGTCATGATCCACATGGGGATAACTTCTAAGGTATACAGCTTACCGTGTATTAATATTCCATCAACTTCCTTCAATCATTATCTTGTTTAATATGAGCTTCCGTTCATGAGCATATACTGTACTCTGTGCAACTCTCCAACTCAAGAGCTAACCTATATTTCCAGTCTTTTTTTCTATTCAATAGGTGAGCTCTGGAACTCTCTCCCTGAACCTATCTGTCCTTCATCCTATGACTTAAATGCCTTCAAACTCCGTGTATCCAGGCATTTGGGATCGACCGTTCCTTGATATTGGCTCTAACACCCTTTTAACTCTGGGGAGGCACTCGCAACAGGCAGTTCTGCCTTTTGTCTCCCTTATACACATATACAAATTAAATATCTATATAATATTTTCGATTGTCTGTGTGTGTGTCTGTTCTTAATAGGCGGCAGCAGTTTTGGACCTGGGGAGCTGAAACTTTGCATGTGGGTGTCAATTGACCTGGGTCAGGTCATAGAGGGGGCGAGGCCACGATCGGAGGTCGTTTCGAGGCCGAAATTGAAAAAACATTGAAAAAATTGAAAAAAATGGCCGTTTGGGGCAGAAGGAGGCCTCCGATCGAAAAGGTGTATGGAACGAAAGTTTTTCGCAGCGCCCAAAAATGGGGGTACGGATGAGGTCAGATCCAAAATCGGAGGTCATTTAGCGGCCGAAATCGAGGTCGCCGTTTAATGAGGCACAGGGAGGTCGAGGCCGGTGATTATGGTAGTAGTAGTATTGTGATGATTGTGGTAGTAGTGTTTGATGATGGTGATTATGGTAGTAGTAGTGGTGGTAGTAGTGATGGTGATTATGGTAGAATTTAAACCTGGGCAATACCGGGTACCCCTGCTAGTACTGTATATAAGTCACTACATATGTTAGATTGGCTAAGTGTTAACCCGTCCAGCCCCGGCTAGTTTTGTAATGTTTGTTCACCAGAACCCGGCCGGTTTTCAAAAAATGGTTTTATTCCAGAAACAATAGCGAATGGGTTAGGAATGAAGGAAAAACCACGAAAAACCGCTCAAAAAGCTTAAAAAATAGTCCTACAGAGCCCCCGAAAACGTATTTTACAAGAGTAAAAAATTGAAGGCAATTATCCCCAAAAAACAGGTTATTGCGCGCTCACGCACGTGGACTTTGAGAGTTTTCAACCATCGGCACGGTTGCGTGGGATACGTACACAGTTCCCATACAAATCTGAGCCCTCTTGAGTGGCTACACCTGAGGTTACGGTCGGCGCACTTAGGGTGACGCGCCAGGCGCGTCTCTGGGGCTGTGCGTTACATACATCGCCGACGCGTCAGGCGCGTCGCTGGGGCTGTACGGGTTAATGGTATTTTTGCAACACTGCTGTGTTAGAGAAAGTGAGAGGGAAGGAGCAAACACTCGATAAGGTGATATGATAACCTGCAGAAATAATTAATCATCAATGGAGTAAGACAAAACTGTGCTGAGTGCGCATTACATACATTTATGCAATATATGACATTTCGTTTTACCTACGGTAGTCAGGTATTGCGCAGATTTTGTATTGTCGCAAATAGACATGTGTTGCATGATTAATTATGTTTATTCAGAATTTACTGCCATATTAATAAATCTCACAGAAAGGCTTTCCTAATCCCTCACGGACGAAATTTGCACAAACAAATAGTAATATTTCTGATTATGAATGGACTAATCCCTTTATAACACATTACAACTGTTTATATATCTTTAATTATATATTTAGTAAAACACTTTATTTGTTAGTAGTCTTGGCAAATCCAACGTCAAGGCTATTAACCTAATTGCAATGACGACTTGTCTATTTTGACTGCTATGTCGTCATTCCAACCCCGGTTAAAAAGAAAACGTCTAGAGTCTACTCCTTATCTTGCTCTAGGAGACGTTGTACATTAACCAAAACTACCACCGAAGGTGAAAAAAGCATAGAAGAGAAGAAAAAGGGGTTTACCTTAGTTACCGCTTAAGGCCCATCCCGTGTTCCGTCATGTGCAGATCCCTGTCGAACGTGCGCATGAGCGACCCTCTCTTGTCATCATTTTTTCACGCGCTCCATTGAATGAAGTCGCTTTTGTTGTGCTCCTTTAATTCACCCTGTTTAGGTTCGTTTCGGCTTATCTGGCCTTCTTTTTTGTTAGACAGATGTTACGTGATCTAGGGCACACGTAAATGGGCTCCTAAGTGTGTGTAATGGAGACGCGTGTGGAAATAGCCTACCGAAGGTACGGGGGCGCCTGGCGTTCCTCGTATATGTTTTTCATTCTTTCTCTTTTCATATTCTTTTTTCCTGTTAGTCTGGGCATAGTTTAGCTTTTAGCTTAATTTAGCGTAGCTCGTTTTCTCATTCAGGAATTGCTATGCCCCTATGAGTTTTCATTTTTTCATAGCCTAGGTGTACCTTTGGTAAACAATCTGAGATTTCGTTGGTGGCGGTGCTGTTTCGAGTCCTTCACTGTGTCTCAAGGGCCTGGGCGACAGGTGGTTCGTGATACTCCAGGGGTACCCCACGGGGGCCCCTCCTTCACACCACAGGGTTTTTCGCCCCTGACACATTCTCTGCTCACGGCTAGGCCACCCTTTTTCTCACCAGTTTCATTTACTGGTTTTTGTTTTCTCTTCCTGTTTCACCTCCATCCTTTCATAGTCTTTTACCCAATCCAGGGGTACCCCACGGGGGCCCCTGTTTGTGCGAAACCACCCTCCCTGCCACTTCTCCTCATGGGCTTTGCTCTATCTCTGTGGGTTGGGTGGTTCCTGGGGGATGTGCCTCCTCTACCCTGGTGTGTCTTCCTTGCCTCTCCCTTTACCGGTTGAGTCAGGATAAATTCAAGGAAGACACTGCTCAGCTTGATGGCCATCATTGCTTGGAGTTCATAAGGAGATGACGCATTTTTTGTGACCTTTTTTGGTATTCCCTAGACGCTCCTCTCGCTTTTTTCGGCGCCGGACCATCTCGGCCGGTCCCGCAAATTTGCGGGAGCTCGATTCGGTCCTCTGGGACATTTCGGCTCCCCGCAAATTTGCGGAGATCGTTGGGGGGTCCCGCAAAATTGCGGGAGGGTGGTGTCGATACGGTTATGCCTCCATTGGCCCGCAAATTTGCGGTAATAGTTGGCTTTCACTATTGACTTTTTTTATGTCATCTTGTTGCCTGATACTATATTGGTGTATGCACTTTACTGGTGTTATAGGCCCTGCATGTAAGATGTTGAGTGGTGGTTAACACTTTCTCCATCTTTGCAGGTTCTGCTAGTGCTCTTCCGCCTCGGCCGCCCTCCTCACCTACCTCTGTGCTCCCAGTTTAGGGTGAGTACGGATACCTGTTTGCATGTGTGTTCCTGTTTCCCCATGCTCCTTCCCTGGTTCTTCTTGGACATTCTCTCCACTTACTCCTTCGACGTGCTGATTATGGTGTGTGTTCTTCTAGTGCAGGTAGGCTGCCTTGCTTTCGCCTTGGTTGTCGCTCCCCGTGCTTGGAGAGCCACAAGTCCTGCTTGCGCCACTCGCTCTGTGTGTCCTCTACGGCCTACCTCCCTGCTCTGTGTGGCACGTGTCTGGCCCTGGTGGTTGTGCTGCTCCATGGCCCTGGTTCCTCGGCGGCGGCTGTGGCCTCTGCTTCCATTCCGTCGGTGTGGACGATGGTCTCCCGCCACATTAGGTCTGTGGGCCACCGTTCCCCGGCCTTTGTTGCCGACCGGATCCGCGTCGCCCTGGGTATCCCTGACCCGACTGAAGGCCGTTCACCTGGCCCTCTCCCTGCTCGGGCCCTCTCCCCTGGGTCCCGCAGCTGGTCGTCCCATCGTCGGGGGGTTCCCCAGCTCCGTCCACGCTCTCGCTCGCCTCGTCGTCCGTCCTTTACTGCCCCTCGTCGTCGTCCTGATCGCCTTGACGACGCCCATCGCCCTCGTCATGGTTCTCGCCCTGAGGCCGGGTTTAGCGGCTCTGCCCCTGTGCGCCCTCCCCTGGCCTCTACGGATAGGGGCTCTACTCCCTTCCGCCCGCTTCCCCAGCCCAGACGACTTCCTCTTACGTTGTCCTCTCCGCGCGCGGTTGTTCATGCTGTAGCTGGCCCTCTGCTCCCTCCTCCTACACTGTCCGGGAGGGTCCGCCTGGATGTCGTTGCTTCTCCTACTTCATCTGCTTCAGTGCCTATTCTTCCTTCACGGTCTCGTCCCACGGTGGAGGCCCCTCCCTCCTCCGCCTCGGTGTCGGGCCGCCCTGTTATCTCAGCCCCGGGGATCCTTGCTCTGTTTCCCCCCGCGGCTCCTTCTAGCCTCCTTTCACCCGGCCAGCCTTCCCACTCCCGTCGTCCTGCTCCTCCTCATTCTTCTCTTCCTGACCTTCACTTACCGTCTCGCCATGGGGGTACCCCTCCTCTTGCCTCGGTGGGGTTTCGCGAGGTTTCGGGGTCCCCTTTCTCAGGAGCTGACGTGTCGCTGGAAGAGGGGGATGGTGCTGTTTCCCCCTAGGCCGTTCGTGATCGGGGACGAGTCCCTCAACGGCGACACAACCGTCGTCGCTCGCCTTCCTTGGGCCGCGACGCTGCTGGTTCGTGTCGTGGGTCTCGCTCCCGCTCACGCTCGCCCCTGCGGGCCGACCAATCTTGGGGGGGGTCGCCTCTCTCGTCTCGATTGTCGGCTATGCAGGGCTGGGTTGTGTCACGCATCGACGGGCGCTTGGAGTCGATGCAAGACTCCCTCTTCTCGCGCTTCTTGGCGGTGACTCACCCTCAGCGCCTCACCCTACCTACCCCTGCTACGGTCCCCCTCCCTTCTGCAGGCCTACGCTCTGGTCAGACGTCAGCCGCCCTGACATCCTTCCGGCTGTTCAGTCCCTGGCTGTGTTGACGGGTCTGTCCTCCTATGGGACAGGTTTGTGCGACGCCGGTACGCCTGGCTTAGCCATCATGCTCGGTCACCCTCTCCCATTGGAGGCCTGGTTTGCTGAGGCCTTCGACTTCACACACTGATCCGTCGACGGCTCTCCTTCCGTCCCTCCCCCGGAGTCATCACTGATTTTGCCTCCTCTTGTGTCTGTCGGCGGGTTGGACGGCGCGTTCTCGTCCTGGATAAGTGCGCCCGTTCTTGAACTTTGTTCTATTGCTACCCCGTTCTTCTCTCACCCAGATCAGCCCTCTGTCGCCAAGGTTTTTCCCTTGCGACAGAGGGTGACGGACTTATTGTCTTGTCTTTAGGTTCCCTCCAGACGTCTGTTCGCCACCTGCGGCTTTTCGAGGCATCTGCGCCAGGCGATCTTCGCGAGGGTTTGGACCGCGTTCAGCGGATCCACCTTCGGCTCGCGGTGTCTTTGGTTCCCGGGCTGAAGGCGGTTTTGTGCGCGGCAACTCGGCAACGCCCGACGGTACGGTCCTCGTTCTGCCGGCCGGCCCCCTTGGATATTCGTCAGGGTTTGTTGTCCTCTGCGCTATATACGTCGTTTTTTTTTAAGCAGGATGCTTGGAAATGCTACGCTTCTCTGTCGGCGGCCCCTGCTTCCGACACGCGACGACACGCTGTGTCGTTGCAGACCCTGCTTACGTCACGCACCGACGCGATGTGTCGCGCGCGGGGTCTTCTCAGTCCCGTCCTTCTGCCGGTCCTCTTCGGGGTGCTGCTGCAAGTGCTGCCGCCTTGCACGGGCGCAGGACTGGGACGTTGCAGGCCAGTGCGTCGGTTCCGCCTCGCACTTCTGTTCTTGCCCCTTTCATCCCCGCCGTGTCGGGGCTGGCCGGCCTTCCGCTTCCGGCCGCCCTTCGACGGGGTCAGCCCCGCGACGGCCTGGGGTTGGGGTGGCCCGCCCTTTTCGACGAGGTTGGGGGGGGGTAGAGGAGGTCAACGTGGCGCTCAAGCCCGCACGGCCCGTACCGGGGGTACCTCCACGTCAACACAATGTGTAGGTTCTCTGGGTCGGCCTCCTTGTTCTCCTTCTCGCCTGGCCGACCGGGTCGCTCCCCTCCTCTCGGGTGCTCCCTCGGGTTGTTTTCGCCCTTGCGCCCCTCGGTGGCCGCGAGGGACGTTGGGGGCGGCGGGTTGCGCGGAGGGGTCTCACCTGGAGGTGGACGTCCAGACCCCCACTCCGCTCTTGTCACCGACGCCGGCCCATCTCTTCAGAGGTGGCCCACGTGTTAACTTCCATGCCCGAGCTGGGTAGAGTCGAGGGAGTTGACCGCCGGTCACCCGGTTTTCCTCTCCCGTGTCTTTCTGGTACCGTCGCCGAACTGCGACGCGATGCGACCGGTGGTGGATCTGTCGGCCCTCAACGGGCACATCGTGCTCACACGGTTTCGGATGCTGCCAGTACCCCTGGTACGCCTGGCCCTGCGCCCTCTGTCGTGGGTAGTGTCGCTGGCCCTCCAGGATGCGTCTTGGCTCGTTCCTCTCCATCCTCGCTTCCAGCGATTCTTGGCTGTTCGGACTTCCGATCATGTGTTCCTGTTCGACGGCCTTCCCTTCGGTCTCCACATCGCGCCGCGGATCTTCTCCGCACTGGTGGGGCAGGCTCTGGGTCCTCTCCTCAGGAGCGGGCTCCAGATCCTGTTTTCCTTGGACGATTGGTTGGTAGTTTCCGAAGCCCTAGGACTGGGCATTGGCGACGCCCTCACAGTCGTTCGCAGCATCGCACGGTTAGGGTTCCCCTTCGATGTTCCCAAGTCACGCTTGACCCTGTCGCGTGTCGTGCCATGGGTCGGTCTCACATGGGTTTTGTCCGGCGCTACGGTGACCCGGGGTCTGCCGGCCACGGTGCACCTTCGGTGGAAGGTCTTCGCCGTGTTGCACTCGGTCTCCCTCCCGGGGTGGCTCTGGGACTCGTTCGTGGGTTCGCTGCATTGGGCCGCTCTGCCCCTTCCCTTAGGGAGCCTCTGGCTACGCCGCCTCCTCCTCATGGGCACCGCGGTGTTTCCGTTGCCCCTATGGATCGGCTCCTGCCGCTCCCGCGTACCGTTCGCAGATGCTTCGGTCGCTGGGTTGCTCGGGGCTCGCTCTCTGCGGCTGTGCCCTGGACCGCCCCCCCGCCGACGGTCTGGGTAGCCACAGATACGTCGAGCGAGGTTGGGTGAAGTTCCCGATCGAACCTGGGACGTCCACTTCCCGGCAGATGGGTGGGTCTCCCTCCACTTACCCGTCTATGCCCTCGGACTGTTGGTTCCTTTGTTCTTCCTGCGGGACCACGCGCTGGCCCTTCGGGGTAAGTCGGTGGCCTTCGGGTTGGACACTCAGACAAGCTGTCCACTGTTTACTAATGCGGGGGTCCTCCAGGTCGTTGACTCTATTGGGGGTCTCGGTGGAGTTGTTCTTCCTCGCGGACCGACACCTCTTCTCCTTGCATGCCTCCTCCCTGCCCGGGCCTGCCACCCTGTGGGCGGCCGCCCTGTCGTGAGGGCAGGGCGTTCTTGTAGAATGGGCAATGAAACGGACTGTGTTCGCCGACCTCGCGGCTTCCTGAGGTGTTCCGGAGGTCGCCTTGTTCGCATCGGGGGTGCCGCGCCAGTTGCCTCTGGACCTCTCCCTCCGGCCTCGCGCTCCGGGGGGGGTCCGGACGCTTTCATGGTAGCCTGGTACAGGTGGCGGTCGATATACATCTTTCCGCCTCCAGACGCGCTGTTGATGTGCCCAGTCCTCGCGAGGCTGCGGCTGTACCATGGCTGCGTCTGGCTCCTCGCGCCTCTGTGGCCGGCACGGGCTTGGTACGCCCGGTTGCCGCGGTGGTGCCCGAGTCCGGTCCCTCTCCCTGTCTCCGGCTTCCACTTGGGCTAGGTTGGAGACCTGCGGACCTCGTTGGCCTTCGCATCGTGCTTGTTCATGAGGCACGGTGGCTCCCGGTCCCCGGCCGGGCCCTGACTGACTTCCTGCAGCGTTCCTGGCCGTCTTCTCCTTGGGGGACTTACGGGTCCCACTGGAGGTCTTTTACTAGGTGGCTACTGGCCACTCGCCTGCCAGTTGGCTCTCCTTCCCTCATCCTACGCTTCTTGTTTCACCTCTTCCGTACGCGTCACTTTCAAGTAGACGCTATATGTACCCACTTGTCTGCCGTTCGGGGGGTCTTTGGGTCCGTCGCTGGGCTGGTCGTTCCGCCACAGGAGCTGGATTCCTTCCTGACGGCTGCCTTCCGGGATCGACCGCCTCCGCGCCAGGTCCCTCCGCAGTGGGATCTGGGGCGGGCTCTGGTCCTTCTGGCTTCACCCACGTATACAAGGGTCGCTACGCCGGTTCCGTTGCTCGGGCGTCCACTCTTCCTTGTCGCTCTGGCCACTGGGGATTGGGTGTCTGCACTAGCGGCATTGTCACGGCCCCGGGACTGCGTGCGATTCTCCCCGTCCTTGCATGGCGTCTCGTTCGCCTCCTCCTCTCCTTTTGTTACAACGCATGGGAGGGAGGCCCCCGTTTTCCAGCCTTTCGCCATCCAGGCTGTACGGCGTGGGCATCCTCGCCATGTGTTGTGCCTGGTGTCAGTCTTGCACTCCTCTGTTGCGTCTGTGGCGCCGCCTTCGGGTACTGCTGTGTGGGTGTCTCCTCGGTCAGGTGGGAGGCTCTCGCAGGTGCAGATGGGCCGCCACGTTTGTCGGACCGTTCGTGCCCGTCACCCTGTTTGTAGGGGTTCTGCGCACGATGTCAGATCCTTTGCTGCCTCCTTCCGGTTCCTGCCATGTCGATCCTTACCTGCCATCGCCTCGGCGGTTTTGTGGTCTTCTATCAATTCCTTCATCTCCTCCTACCTCTCCGTGTCCAGTGTTCGACCCCCTCGGCCGGTGCTTGCTCTCGGGGGTCGTGTTTCCTGGTGCTCTGGCGAAGATCCCTGGTCTTCCCCCCTTGTCCCTCGTTCTTTTCCTTTGTTTTATTTGACAAAGGGGGGGGGGGGGGGGGGGTACGGGTTTGCAACACTGGATTGCAAGTTTGGGATTATGTATTGTTCCAGTACATAAGTGTTTTTGCCACATTGAAAATTGTGTTTTGTTCTTGTGTTCAGTGTTTTTGGGTGGTTTTTGAAGAAAAGGGATTTTGGGTACAGTACCTTTTTGGTTTCAGACAAGTCTATGTTTTTGCATTACTATGAATGACGGGCATGTGTTAAAACTGTTCTTTTTAGCTACTCCTCAGTTTTTCACTCTTTTATTAAACTCTCTTGTTTAAATTGTGTCTTTGTCATTCATAATTTTGTTTTATGCATTGTTTTTTTTGGTAGGTTGGGCTTGGATGTCCTCCTCCTATTTGTTATGCAACCTTGACGTTGGATTTGCCAAGACTACTAACAAATTGGGAGGTTTGACGTACCTCCCAACCTACCAAATAGGAAAACCTACTATTTGGTAGTAGTCTTGGAAAATCCAACGTACATAATACCCTCCCTCACGCCGGACCCCTGCCCATCCGCGTTCTTCTGCTGACGTGAGATGTGATGACAAGAGAGGGTCGCTCATGCGCACGTTCGACAGGGATCTGCACATGACGGAACACGGGATGGCCTTAAGCGGTAACTAAGGTAAACCCCTTTTTCTTCTCTTCTATGCTTTTTTCACCTTCGGTGGTAGTTTTGGTTAATGTACAACGTCTCCTAGAGCAAGATAAGGAGTAGACTCTAGACGTTTTCTTTTTAACCGCGGTTGGAATGACGACATAGCAGTCAAAATAGACAAGTCGTCATTGCAATTAGGTTAATAGCCTTGACGTTGGATTTTCCAAGACTACTACCAAATAGTAGGTTTTCCTATTTGGTAGGTTGGGAGGTACGTCAAACCTCCCAATCAACGTTTTAAAATACGAAATAGAATTACCCGGAGTATAATAATCAAGCTTTTTATTTCTGAAGGACTCGACTCGATCTTGTGACTTCAGGTTGCGATATAGCTTACTGTAGCTTGGATTGAGTATAGTTGGCCAATCTTCATACCTATCCATTGCATTATGACCTTCGTTAAAAAATAGTGTGTTGTTACTATAAATAGTATTGCTGAAACAGTTTATTCTATTTTGAACTTGTAGGTTTCGGACACTTTGAGGATTTTGTTGTTATTGATTTCAAATTTCATGCGTTTCAAGCTAAATATAGCCGTATGAGAAGTGTATTTGTGAATGTTGTTTATACACAAATAATTGTGCAATATTTTATTTGGCTGACCTTTAAATAACTGATAGCAATGGAAAGCAAAAACTAACGTTGACACATCAAAACCATCAAGGGTTCATTTTGCTGTTCGAGCCACCTGTGCTAAATCGGAGTGGAGTGTGTTCGTTTGTGCCACGTTTACCTGTCATCCAGAAATACCCGGGATACCAATATTTCTCGAGTCAAGGGGGGCTTACTTTTAGGGATTGCGACTGTACCTGTTGAGTTAGTAATTATATTTAGATATTGTACAGGTGATGAGAATACCTGTTGAGTTAGTAATTGTATTGTAATTGATGTGGTAATTGCGAGTCATATTACAGAAGGAATTTAAGAACTTGGACCTACTAATAGTTTAGTAGTATGGTCATGGTAATGTAAATGTTATATGAGATATTAATCATGTACGATATGATAAAGGTGTTTTGAACTTATAAAGGGAATAAAGTTTATGATTTATATAGTAAGGGGAGAGTTGATAGATACAATAAAATCTTGAGGGATAGTAGGGGAAATAGTTTTGTCAAGCATTGTGAAGATAGTGATGTGCCTTTGGCTCGAAGTCGAAGTGAGTCAAGACTCTGAATAGCAATTGTCCAAATAGGTGGTAATGGGAATGTAATAATTCCAAAGTACAAACTATAGTGGGCCGTTGTAGGTATTCAAAATATAGCTTGAATTCATTTCGACCCGAACAGAGAATCAATTGCTATGGAGATTATGGCTACCGTGAGAGTTTTGTAAATAAAAATACAAACCTCTAAGCAACTGTCGAATTATTCCAACCCTAGTATAATAGTATATTGTTACGCTGGCCAGCTTGCCAGAATACACTCGTAACTCGCTAGCGCTTGCCAGGGCAGTGAAATGGGCTACAATAATCGTAGAATGATGTTCTTTCTTTCATAGAGTTCATGTTGTCACAGACAGATCAGTGGTGGTCTTTATTCTTGTCTGTGACACTTGGAAGTATTTTATATCATTGATAGAATATAAGATGCATTGTGTGAAGTTGTAAGGAGAGAGAGAGGCGAGAGCGGGATGGTAGTGTGTGCGTGTGTATGTACGTGCGCATTCCTTTCTTAGGCGGGGCCACCCGCTCGTGATTGGCCGGCGGGCCCTCCTCATGACGTACAGTGCATTCATTCGACATATATTGACAGGCCCCGCCCACTTCCCCAACCGTTATCATACGGCTGGCATGACTGTGCGAGGTGCGAGGTGTCCAAATCAGCACAAAAATAATTTAATCTGTTTGCAGAAGTAACTAGAAGAATACAAACTAGTAAATGCCTACCTAATATTGCTAGAATATTACTCCAATATTGATAACATGTGCTAAAAGATTCGGAGTATAGCCAGCATTCTTATTGCTAGGTGTAAAATATTGCCGCTAGATCAAGTCAATATTTATTTATCAATTTAAATTATTAAAAATGGCCTACAAAGCCATCTACCTTTCTACATCAACGAGTGAGAAAGAAATGTTAAGACTGGAGCCTGTCTTTAACAGCTCCATTCCCTTGTTCAAGTAAATACTTTTAGATCTAGCGGTAAGGTAGCTACATTGGCAACGCTGGTGTCTTTTGTCAATGCGCTGTCATTCAAACGTCAGTTCAGTTCCCTCCTGTCTTCTGAAGGGGAAAGATGGCGTCTCCTGCCCATACCCCTGGCAGACCTGCTGGTTCTCTCCGACTTGTCAGTCAAGCCAGGAATATTGTATTAAATGTATTCAAGTATTTTGATAAGGAGAAAACTGAGCCAGTTGATGTGGTGGTGAAGAAAACCTCTGAGGCAACACAAGTTTCACAGCCATTGACTAACAAGATCAGAACTCAAGGCAGGAAGATTGAAGGAGTCTTTCATTCACCAGTTTACCAGCAACGGCTTTCACCCATACTTGGATCAATTGACAACTTGATCACTTCACACTATGAGAGAGAGAGGGAGGGAGGGAGACTGAGGTACACAGACAAGGGAGGGGGAGGCATTAGGTACCGTACCCTATACACCCAAACGCAGTCGCTCGCTAAGCCTAGCTTTAAAATGTCTACCTCTGCTCTGCCCAAGTAGACGAGGTAACAATGGTAATGGAGTTTACTTTTCTGTACAATGGTATATGGTAATATTGTATTGTAAAGAATAACTGCAAATATGCATGTATTAAAGCGCTCTTACATCCTATAATTAATTTTACTTGGAGCTCTCATCAGCTCCGTGGTAAGGTGACAAGTGACTTGTCCGAGATTGCGGTATAAGCTCTACTTCGTCTACGGCGCTGGTGGAAGCGGGCGGGGCCTGTCGATATATGTCGAATGAATGCACTGTAGTCGTCTGTGATTGGAGGCCGCTGTCCTGGTAAGGAGGTGCGGGCTCCTACCCTCGTGTCTCCTGCAGAGCTTGGCATGGCATGCTTGGTCCTACATGTCCTTTGCAATCTGTCCCCCAATCTAACCCCTTTATTACTTTCTCTCTCTGAACTTCTTCGTTTTCATACTCCTCTCTTTATTCAATTACTTATCCCTTCTGGTTCTGCATACTACTTCCATAGTCGGCCAGTCGTATTACCAGCACCAGCTCTCCATATATGTTTGCACTAGTTTTAGTGATTATTAGAGTCATAGTCAAATTGTATCATAGTGTTGGGGTGCTTCTAATTATTGAGCTGTTCTTTCCCATTATTTAATGCTAGACAGTGGAAGGTATCTTTGGTCGTTGTCTGAGTTATGTATGTGGCAAGTCAGAGCCTGTACAACATCGACGAAGTTAGCTAGCCTGTAAACATTGTGCATATTTTCCTTTGCGAGTGTAGCAGCATACCGGTAAAGGGCTTTTGCCTACTCTTACCTGTATGATTGCTACCTCATTTTGTTGACCTTTGTGGAGCGCCAGGGCAAGACCAGATACTAGAGATCTGGACTTACCAAGAGAGCCTCCAAGTCACTTAACGTAACATAAGGGAAATCTGTTCAAGGGGAGACAGTAGGCTACGAGCATGCTTGCGCTCTGCCTAGTTTCCTAGTACCTTTTATGCCACTGCTAGACTTTATTAGTGAGAAAGACAGCATTGTGTTTATTAACTTTCATTGTGTATGCTTTAGGAATTATTCACGCCTTATTTTAGCCTAGGTTGATGCATAGTGCACAACCCAGTTTGGCTGTTACGATGGCTAAGGAAGTACTGTTTCTGAGTGGTTATTATTAGTGCTGTCACAGAGTTGTTGCACTCCCTTGTTATATATATGTATCCTACTTATTGGTGTATTTAAGATACACGCTTTGGTGTCCTGCCCCTGCATTTATTTCTGTTCTATATTAACGAGCATCTTAGAGCATCAGACCTTTTCAGAAGATTCCATATCTGATTGCTGTAGGACTAGACTTCCAGTGTTTTCATAGAGCATTGAAGAGTTTAGTGTTGAGTGCAGACTCGCACTAAAGTTAACGTAAGCATATATTCCTTTATTAACCCTTGTCTAGCGGTGTGTTTTGGGCATATTCAGGCCCTCCTGCATGATAAATCAAGCATCTGCATGAAAAAAAAAAATTATTTAGCAAAAAACTAGGCACTAAAAGCTTCAAAATGAGACCAGAACGAGCTACGTAGCACTCGTGGTTCTCTTGCAGTGGTGCCACGAACATGGAAGTTTAGCATATATCGGCATATTTTTCCCAGCTATGCTCACTACTGGCTACACTGCCGGCCTCTCGAGAACACAGGGAACATGAGTTAATGGGTGGCGGTAAGCCCTGGGAGTCGGCTGTCTGGCCCGCTGCGCTCCCGGCCATTTGCACTCGATTTTAACCCTTTAAAAGCCTTAATAATGCTCCTAACTTGCTGCAAATTGGTGCACGACTTAAGTCGAGCGCCACTCTTTAAGGGTTAAATCTTATATAGTTTATTCAAGCATTGTTATTACTTAACCCGGGAGCTGCGGGGAGACTCTTAAGAGTTCCCCCGGCGCACTGCGGGGAGACTCTTAAGAGTCAGAGAAAAAAAAAATCAACTTTTGACATCGAAAAAAAAAAAAAAAAATTTTTTTTTTTTTTTTTGGCCCCTGGGCCATGCAAAATCTCAGTCCTCTACCTCCCCTCCTTCCCCACTTTCCTCCTCTCCTTCAGTTATCACCTATTTTCCCTGTTATTCCCTTATTCTGAGGTATATTTTCGTGCTAACATTAGAAATCCGATTGGAGGGTGTGGTCATCACTGATAGCAAGCGAGTGCAAGAGAGAGAGAGAGAGTATCGATCGACTGTGTCTCAGTGGCCTTGGGGGAAATTGGCGGGAAAGCAGATTGCCTCACCCATACATTATACAACTCGCGGGCTATATCTCCGATTTTGACCATCCAAACGCTGTTTTCACTCGTTTTATTGTTGTTTCAGGTTAATACCTTTATAATCAACCCATAATAGGCGCATATGGATAAGTATTAATGCTATTAATGGCACAATGAATATTTTAGTGACGGAAACACCTCAAATACGTCAGCACAGGGGGACGTTTCCAATTACCCCCATGCGCACTTCAGAGGTTAAGAGCATTTTCATAACGTAAGTACTCCTGTTGTGAGTTGGCTTTGCCGTCATCGGAATGCCTTTGTAGAAGTGCATTAAAACCCAGTTAATTGATACCCGTTATCCAGGAGATTAACTCTGGAGGGTTTGAGTGTTTTTGTTCACCGGCGTAATAGTTCGAGGGTTTGGAATTAGCGTACCGTTGTTGCAGATATAGCCTATCATCTAGTCCATTCTTAAGTGCCCTTGTTTATTTCGTAGTGCCGGTCGTAACAATATTTATAGATTAGTACTACAATAGTAATAACATTAAATACAAATAATAATAATAATAATATAACTACAGATATAGCTAACAAGAATGTAGACCATAACCTCACCTCTTGGGTCACGGTCCAGGGCCCTAATGGCGGATCTTACGGCCTCGGACTGTACCAGAAGGACCGTAACTTGTTCTTGGGCCATGAGAACATCATACAGCCAGGTATTGGCGCCTGGCTGATGGACCTCTGGACCAGTCAGGCGGCAGATGTCATGGACCTGTTTAGTTGGGGTTAAGATTAAGGGGAGGTTCTTTGTATTTTATTTTAACCTTTATACAGTACACCCAAGACCCCCCTTCGAGATATATTCATGAATTTTTGGTTGAAAAATGCCATGGCCAAATGCCGAATCCTCGTAAATTGCAATATCGCTATAGCTCGGTAGGATAAAATCAACACCTACAGTACAGTAAATGGTACGAAAGGTCTTAAAGTTGACACATAAATGAGGAGGGTCTTAAAACAGCCAAACTAATGGGGCGAGCATCTTAAAATCTCAGAAGTAATGGGCAGGGTTGGAAAAAAATCAGATTTTTTTAATAAAAATCATAATCATTGATTTTTTGTATTAAAATCAGATTTATTTGATTAAAATCGATTTATTTTTTATTTTTTTAACACAAACTTCCATTTTACGCAAAACATGTATAATATTGTAAGTATATATATATTCCTACATCTTAAAAGGCTACCGGTATTACTTTGATTATATTATGTCAGAAAAACAATTAAATCAAAGTAATTTAACCCTTGCCGAACAGCCATTTAAACCGTCCCACCAGTGCTGAATCTGGATGAATCGTCGAATTTTCAGGATTTTGGCGCGCTTACAAATACTGTACGCCAAAAAATGGCCTAACCTAGGTTATATATATCTATCCAGAGGCAGTACTCATTACCTTACTATGAGTGAAGACTAGAAGAGGTTCAGTTTTTATGTGAAAATGAGTAGGTCAGTTTTGGCTACTGCGAGCATAGAACCGTGTGAATTCCCATGTTTCGTCATTTAAAGATACTCATATCTCTGCAAATAAATAGCTTACCCTAGGTTATATACATACCAGAGGCAGAACTCGGCGTTAACTTGCGATGGGTGAAGACTAGAACACTGTACATTAAGCGGTTATTGTGTGAGGTGGGAAATAAAACCGGCTGTTTTGTGATACTACCAAGAACTGTTCGAATGCGACGATGCATTATCGGCAGCCACGGCTACGGTCTATTTACATTCGTTCAACAATTAATTACTGATTATTTATTCAGTAATAATATTGATTATTGATTACTGATTTATTTCACCATTGTAAGCATTCCTATTTCACTGTCGACTACTTTCATGCATCGCTTGAGACTCAAGAAATCAATAGAAGCTTTGGTTAGGCCTGCACGCAAGCAGGAGTCACCTCATTGACTCGCTATGTGTTTTTGTTCTTGTTGGTTATACGGACCATCCGCTAAGACAACAACACTTTCTCAAGTGTGGTTTTAAGTGGTTTTAAGCCATGAAATAATGCTATGGAGCTATGTAGTCCACCCGGGCGATATGGGGCAAACTGGAAATGGAGCCCTGGAATCCAGCCGGGCAAGTAGAGTTAAGGAGCAAATATAATTATTTTCTTTGAAAGAACACAATTTATTTAATTTCTTAAATTCTTGAACTAGTGCAAAATGTTATTAGAAATATGCAAAATATTGTTGATATAGGTTACTATACAGTATAATGTTTAAGAGGGTAACATTTTTGGTAGACTATTAAGATTAGCGAAAACTGACTTATAATTACTAGGAATGTGATATTTTAATAAAAAAAAATTTTTTTTTATTTTAATCAATTATTTTTTTCGTTGATTATAATCGATTAAAATCGTTTGATTTTAATCATGCCAACCCTGGTAATGGGGCTAAGCATGAGGGAGAAAAGGGTCCAGAAAAAAATACCCTTCATAAATCCATGGGGCCCAGGATGAAAACCGGTTCCATTAGAGACGACTTTCATCTCCAATTATCATGCACCAGACATTTATCTTGTTGTGGAGTAAGTTATGATTGCTAGTAAGCTTAATTAAGACTCGTATTAAAACGCCTCTCTCTCTCTCTGTACTGAAAGTTTATATCAGATACCGGTAATAGCTGATTATTTATTGAAGATCATACTGACGGTTGATCCCTTTGCATGCATTTGGTTTTACGACTGGGATGAATGTGAGAAGGAACACACCAAAACTAACATGAAATTGTGTTGGTTTGGTCAATTTATCGCTTCCAAAGACATACGGTATGAGGAACAGTGTACTATAATTTAAACTTTACATACAGAATACTTAAGACTAACATGAAGGGACTTGGTATGCGTTTGACACCCTAATCTGATTCCTGTGATATCGGGATCTGTGTTATCGACAATATTATATTTTTTCCAGCTGATGGTAAATTGTTATATCTTCATCTTCATTACTTAGCTATTACGAAGATTTTGTAGCGAAATATGTTGCTGATTAAGAAAACGTGGCAATGAGATGATGCAAAGCCATAGTTGTTTCCTATTTTGTTCAATAAGTATTGAGAAATCAGTTGCTAAGGGATTCAATTTGCCATAAACTGGAAATAAACCGACTAGCCTATATACCAGGGTGTCTCAATATAAATGTGACCCATTTGACTGTTAATAACTCTGCCAATATTAATTATATTATTCTCTTTTTTTCAGGTTTGGAAGATCATAGCATAACATTGAAAAATCATCTATCAAAATGCCTTGGACAATAGAGGAAAAAACTATGTGTGTCACTGCTTATCTGGAGACAAAATCCTTCAAATCGGTACAGGCAAAATTCCGCAGGGAATTCAACTTTAATAACTATCTCCATAAATTCCAAATTACCCATTGGGTAAACAAATTTAAAGCAACAGGATCATTAAACAAGCTCAGTAAAAAAGCAGAACAATCCACAAGTGGCAGGAAGTTGACTGCAAGATGTCCTGAAAATGTGGATGCGGTGAGAGATTCTGTCGGAAGGAGTCCAAAAAAGTCCATCCGAAGACGTTCCCAAGAGATGGGTCTTTCTCATGCGTCAGTGCACAGAATCTTGAAGAAGGACCTTAAACTCTATCCATACAGAATCCAGATTATGCAGAAACTCACGCCAGCCGACATGGAAAAACGTGTTGTGATGTGCCAGTGGTGCGAGACCAAGATCGAAGAGGATTCTGACTTTCTCGATAATGTTTGGTTCAGCGACGAAGCACACTTCTCACTCTGCGGACATGTCAATAGCAAGAACTCGGTGTTCTGGGGATCACAATCACCAGACGAGGTTCTTCAGAGACCATTGCACTCTGTGAAATGCACTGCTTGGGTGGCCATCTCAAAACATGGCATAATTGGACCATTTTGGTTTGAAAATGAAGCCGGGGAGACAGTCACTGTCACAAAGGAGCGTTACATTGTGGTGTTAAACAAGTTCTGGAGGACACTTGGAGCACGTCGTGGAGTGAATCGAGGTGTGCAATGGTTTCAACAAGATGGGGCAACTCCACATACTGCTAACATCACAATGGAGTGGCTCGATCATCGATTCCCTAATCGGCTGATCAGCAGACGCCGCGAACCAGAGTGGTCTCCGCGTTCACCCGATCTGAACCCCCCGGAGTTTTATCTCTGGGGGTTCTTGAAGGACAACGTGTATGGGAAGAATCCTCAATCTATTGCCGAGCTGAAAGTGGCCATAACCCAGACGATACGTGCCATACAGAAGCAAGAGTGTGTGAGGGTTATCGATAACTTTGCTCGTAGGCTACAAGTGTGTCATCAGCGCAGAGGCACACATTTAGAACATGTGCTGTAAAAATGTAGCTTTTGAGCAAGAGATACCAAATAAACATTTATTTTAATTGTTATCATGTCAGCTTCTAGGAAATGTAATATTTTTTTGAGTTTCTTGTCTGGGCAATAAATCATGAACATATTAATGGGTCACATTTATATTGAGACACCCTGTACAAGGTAAAAGCACCCATTGACCATCCAGTACCAGTTGACCACTTGCGAGTTTCAGGCTAGCCTATAAGGAAGTTGGAGCCGTAAACATCAATATAAAACAGAATGACGATGCTAACACAGTTTTCTGATGGATGTAAAGTGTGATGAAATTGTTTTCATATATTTAAGAATGTACTACTACACTTCGTGTGGAACACTTGATCTCTATATTTACGTAGGCCTATGTATGTATTACGACCGTATTTTTGCTGGTAATTTAGCTTAATATCGGTGTCTACAGCTCCAACTTCCTTGTAGCATGAAACTCGGAAGTGGTCAATTACCCGTCCATTTGAAGTTCATGAAACTAACTACTTCTAAGTATATAAAGCAATGGGTCTGGGAAACCGCTGATGATATTTTTCATAGCACGATAGTTCAAACACTCATTTAAATATGATGGTAAATGCTCAAAAATTACGAATTATTATTTCCTTAGGTTAGCCCTATTTTGCCAAAGAGCGGCTTGTTTGAATCCCCTGTTTCGCTCTATTAGTTTGGAGATTGTAACACGTTTCACCCCATTAGTTTAATTAGACGCTTAATTCCATTCAGGTGTAACAAAACAAATTCTGGACGAGCGATAGCGAGCCTGTACCGTAACTTAAAATAAGGCGACCATTGGCTGGGACATTTTTTTTATCGAAAAATTTACACATTTAGCTTGATAAGGGTGTGGGTTCGCATTTCTTTTAGTTTGAAGGAAGTCTGGGAATGCTTTTTTTTTAGTCTAATGGACAAAATTAAAATACATTGCTCGAAATTGTCAAACTAGCAAAATACTAAATAACTAAAATATAATGACCCACAAAAGGAAGGATCAAATAATGTAACCCCTTCTGTACCGGCGACGCCTTTTTAATTTCATTCTAGCTATATTTAGGCCTAGACGATTTTATGAAGCTTAGGAAAGATATATGGCAGCTAAAACGATTAATTAAGATACAGTAGTTTGTAACGGTTAAATGGGTAGACGTCCACCCTAAGCTGAATAAAATCGTGTTATAGTTGCCAGAATATAATACAAAAGAATGTTACTGGTACTGAATGGATTAAGTGTACGGTAAATAACTGACCTTCCTACGACACCGATTTCGGATGTCTTCGCCCAGGTCACGACAAGCTCGGGTCACCCTTGGGTCATCTTGGTCACAGTAGAGTAGCAGTACGTCACCCTCTGTGGAGTCAAAATGGCGGCTGCTCAATCTTGGAGTCAACATGTATTAATATTTATTTATTTATTTATTTATTTAGGCCTATTTATTTATTTATTTATAATTATTATTATTATTATTATTATTATAACATCATTACGGCACCTCGGTTATTTTAATGAGCTCACACACGCACACATGTCTATTTACGGTATATATCTATCGATCTGTTAAGGGGTTATCACACTGGGCCAATTCTCGTCACTCTTCAGCAAAAAGTGGAGCTACCGTCAATCTCCAGCACAAATCTCACCCTTTGATGGAGCTAGGATGCTTCCCGCACTGGGTGGGAAGCTCCAGTTTTTGATGGAGGTAGAGTGACAGCCTCTTTACAGCTCGCATTTAATCTCATTGATATCTCAAGTATATGACGTCGAAATATATATTTTGCTACATAATTGTGTGTTTTGATTGTGAGAAGGGCTGCGGATAGACATAAACTAAGTGAATTAATGCTAAAATAGCTACACCACTTGCAGCTAAATAACCACTTCCTATACCTACGCCACGGCGATTGGTATGAAACGAAACATTCGGTTGTGTAGCAGGAGGAACTGTTTTTCAGATGCCTATTTACTAAGAATCATTGAACAATATATTTAACCTAGCCTAACCTAACCTAGTATATTAGTGGACTATTTATGAATGTAAAATGTAAAAATATATTGTAACATCAAATTATTGAGATAAATACAGGTCTACCCGCATACACAGGATTATGCCTACAACCTCCGAAAAGTTCAAAATATTTCCTCATATATGCTCCAAATATAAAACATAATCACGCAAACTTGTAGATTGAGTCATATTGAAATATAATTGTCGATATAAATCCATATTACTCTAAATTATTGGTGAAACAGCACAATATAAACGATCGTTTAGTTCCGAGGTAACGACAGGGGCTCCGTCAGGCTATAGCCTATATTTTGCGAAAAACTTCCTCATAGCTACTTATATAAGCTTCACATGCAAAACATAGCAACATTAACGTATAGATTGGGTCCTATTACACAAAGTTTGTCAATATCAATCCATATTATTTTACAGTTTAAGTGAAACCACTGTTCTATAGCCTACGCCACGGCGATTGGTATGAATCGAAAAAGTTCAAAATATAAATTTCCTCATATAAGCTTCAAATTTATAAAAAAATTACACTAACGTGTAGATTGAGTCATATTGCATTATAATTGTAGATGCAAATTCATATTGCTATACATTACAGTATAGGTGAAACGGACCAATATAGGCTAAGGTCGGACGTTGTTATTGTTGTGTCGGAGACTCACGCAGCCAGGACGCTTGGCGTGTGTGATAGAATTTGCTGGCGCTACTGACTGGAAACGGAGACTGGAGATTGGAGATTGACGAGAATTTGGCCCAGTGTGATAACCCCTTTTACACACACACACACACTCTCTCGCTCTCGCTCTCTCTCTCTCTCTCGTGTGTCCCGGGGTCTAAAGCCACTTTCACACATTCACGATGTTGGTCCCATTGTACCCCGATTTGAATATCGGGACACAACGTGGTGCAATCCCCAACGTGTGTCGGGGTCGTCGGGGAGCGTCGTGTTACCCGCGGTGCGGGAAGTGGCAAACCGGGCTTGGCCACCAAAGTTTTAGATTTGTTCAAAAATTTTGCACGATGGACTTTTGGCGTGGTACCATCGGGTAACGTCGGGTACAACTGTCGATGTCGTGGGTCTGGCGTGTCTGCATCAGGTTACATCGGCATCGACGTGGCGGCGTCGGGGTATAAATAGTTATAATATATTACAATAAAAGTCATGTAATCCGAATGGCAGCGAACCGACAGTGCTTCGGATTAGGGGAGTATTCTGACAACACTATAAATACGCACATGATGAATAAATAAAGACCTGATATGGTATAGGCTAGGCCTATACCGTATATAATATTCCATAATCAACTTATATCAAACGAGTTAATAAGTTCAAATGAAAAATCAATGTACCGGTATGATTACCGAAACACGTGTGTGTTAATTGTCCAGTGAGTGTGTGCGCGTGTGTGTGTTATTGTTCTTGTGTGGCTATATCGACCGCCACTGATACACGGTATGCAATAAATATTATTATAATTATGCTCTATGGAATTGAATTTCATTTTACCTAATACAGTAGTTTATAATAGTAAAAGCCAAAGGAAATACTAAGTGTTATTGATTAATTTAACACAAAGTAGTGTTTGTGTGGGTGGATGGGTTTAGATAGAGGAGATTGTTCCTGTGTTTTCGACGATTCCATCCTTACACAAGCTATGTTTATATCGATCCTTTTGCACAAGATAGGTTTATATCAATACATTTTACCTTCCACAATTAGAGAAAATATGATTCATCACGAAGTGTAGCCTACCTGTGGAGATTAAACGCACTGTTATATTATATACTATATGAGATATACCGGTATCGGTATATCGTTTTTTTATCGTTGTTTTTATTTTCATACTAAATCACAGCAATTTTTTCCGCTGAACATGATGGCGGTGTTTAGAATATGCTATCATCAATATTGGATTTTATAGAAATAAATCTATAACGATAGTTTTTTGTTTTTATAGAATCCCAGCCGCACCAAAATATTCGCTCTCAATGGGGGACAATAAAAAATTCGTCTGCTATTTTTCCCGCCTTAGGTTCGCACCAACCTAAATTTGTTGCCATCGAGTGAATTGAATTTTTAAAATCGCAGTCATCAAAATATCACTGGATTCATCTCCAAACTCGCCCAATCACTTAATACCGCACAACAGACAATTTCAGCTATTTTAATCCTATCACACACATTTTCTGATATGTTTATCTTTAACAGCCATGCATGCATGATACTATGAGTTCCTCAAATATAACTAGGCCTAGTCCCATATAGCCTACTGTATGAGTAGTGGCCTACGTGTCACATCATTTAAATATTAATGAAATACCACATACATTATTATCACAATCATGCACTCATCAAATCTGCATCAATATCCCAATCCCCCCTCACAAACAATCACTTAATTAGGCTATTCAGTCACCACCACATAGGCTACCATACATGTACTGTATAGTACAACCAACAGAAAGCCATGATGAACGTTTGTATGAAATGTAGCCTAGCTATAGGCTACTCAACACTCGACACCTCTACAACTTTAATAGTATATAGAACCAGCCCAATTCCGCTTTCCTCAATGTTAGTTAGTTAGGATAATACTTCAGAGGCTATCCACCCCATCACACTGTAAATCAAGAATATAATATCGTTTGAAATGGAAACTCGCAAATATACGCTTCTGAACGAATCCTAACTAGCCCAATGGTGCGAACAAAAGAAGACCTTGGCAACACTGTGTACGTATATCCCGCCGCGGTCAGATGACGACCTAAACAGTCGCCCGTGGAAAAGGCAGTGTTGTAAAAAAAATTGTCATCATCTTTTTCGAATTTCCTGCATCTCCACGTATGTAATTTGCTGCCTCTGTTTTCTATGACATTCTGATTCACATTGATTGATTTCCTGTCACTGGTCTAATAAGAAATATAGCCGGTAACATATTTAGCTGCCCGATTTGATAGTGGATTATAAATTGGTAACTTAAAAGCGCACGATAGCTTGTTTTGTAGGAAAGAAACTATAGTGCGCAGGCGCAGACATTCAACCTGCCAAATTCTACAGCTACAGAATATAATACCGTATGTTCAGCCAATTTCTACTGAAACACGTATTTGTTAGTAACTATAAAGGAAGTAAATACAATACTTCAATGAGTATTAAAATTTCGCCCAGCCTATCACACCACATTAGATGAAACTAAATTTCTTGTTCAATAAGCTGATATTTATGTATCGAATTATGTTAATTATTATATATTCACTGCATTAACGAGTATATAATCATCATATTATGAATCTAGTAAAAATATACTACACAACTATGTGTCAGATAAGTGTGCAAGCTGTATTAAACCTCTTAAATCACGAAAACCCTCAAACACCTCAATGGTGTATCACACACGATAGTCATTTGAATAAGACCCCCAGCGCCATCTGGATTTTTAGTACTATTTTCACTCATTGGTTTTCACCCATAATAATTGTTTTTTAATTACATTTTTTATGAACGGCAAGAGGAAAGGTTAGTATATAAGATTTCAATAAAACAATAAATAAAAATAATAATATGTGGAATTTCACCATAGGTGAAGGTTACTGTTCAGTCCGCCCGTACTTTCCTCCCCCATCTCAGTTGGTTTTCACCCATAATAATAATATTGTTTGTTGTTATTTTTTTTTTTTTTATGAACGGCAAGAGGAAAGGTTATTATATAAGATTTCAACAAAAAAATAAATTAAAATAATAATATGTGGAATTTCACCGTAGGTGAAGGTTACTGTTCAGTCCGCCCATACTTTCCCTCCCCATTTTCACCGATAAAATATGGGACAATGAATATTCTGTAAGCAAGTGATATATTGGATTTTTCATTAGCTTTCTAATGGTACATATATGGCCTATGTACGATCAAAACTTTTATTTTTCCTGAATATTTTTTGTCCGTCGCCGCTGTCACCCACTGGTAAATATTTTTGCTTCACTTCATGGTCTATTTTCATATAATTTAACGTTGGATACAGTTTTTAGATATTAATTTCGTATACCGGCAATGAATACAGATTGTTATTTACGAAGAACCAGCTCTCTACGTCAAAAACTTGATTTTATATAAAAAAATTCATTCGCCTATACCTTACAAAGAAATAATTCAACCTTATCTTACCGTAAACTTGACTGTTGAACGTAATACCTTTAACACCATATGTATTGACGATATCTGTCAGGCTGCCCGACGTTGTGGCGTCGTCCTCATCGGGTCGGCCACGTGTCACCATCATAAAGCCACTTTCACACATTCACGATGTTGGTCCCGATGTGCCACGAGGTACACAAATTGGTACATCGGCAGAGACAGTGACACGATCTATGCGTTTGACGACGAAGCCTCGACGGTGACACGTGCTAGCCACGTCGGGCCAGATGGTACCACGGTTGCAACACGACGGCGCCACGTCAATGCTGTAACGGTCAAAACCATACCCCGACGTACCCCGACGTGGCACTAGGGGAACACGACGAGGGGCGATGGACTTATGATGGTGACACGTGGCCGACCCGACGAGGACGATGCCACAACATCAGGCAGCCTGACAGATATCGTCAATACATATGGTGTTAAAGGTATTACGTTCAACGGTCAAGTTTACGGTAAGATAAGGTCGAATTATTTCTTTGTAAGGTATAGGCGTATGATTTTTGTTTTATATAAAATCAAGTTTTTTGTCGTAGAGAGCTGGTTCTTCGTAAATAACAATCTGTATTCATTGCCGGTATACGAAATGAATATCTAAAAACTGTATCCAACGTTAAATTATATGAAAATAGACCACGAAGTGAAGCGAAAATATTTACCAGTGGGTGACAGCGGCGACGGACACAAAATATTCAGGAAAAATAAAAGTTTTGATCGTACATAGGCCATATATGTACCATTAGAAAGCTAATGAAAAATCCAATATATCACTTGCTTACAGAATATTCATTGTCCCATATTTTATCGGTGAAAATGGGGAGGGAAAGTATGGGCGGACTGAACAGTAACCTTCACCTACGGTGAAATTCCACATATTATTTTAATTTATTTTTTTGTTGAAATCTTATATAATAACCTTTCCTCTTGCCGTTCATAAAAAAAAATAAAAATAACAACAAACAATTATTATGGGTGAAAACCAACTGAGATGGGGAGGGAAAGTACGGCGGACTGAACAGTAACCTTCACCTACGGTGAAATTCCACATATTATTATTTTTATTTATTGTTTTATTGAAATCTTATATACTAACCTTTCCTCTTGCCATTCATAAAAATGTAATTAAAAAAAACAATTATTATGGGTGAAAACCAATTGAGAGCGAATATTTTGGTGCGGCTGGGATTCTATAAAAACAAAAAACTATCGTTATAGATTTATTTCTATAAAATCCAATATTGATGATAGCATATTCTAAACACCGCCATCATGTTCAGCAGAAAAGATTGTTGTGATTTATTATGCAAATAAAAATAACGATAAAAAAACCGATATACCGGTACCGGTATATCTCATATAGTATACCGGTATAATATAACAGTGCGTTTAATCTCCACAGGTAGGCTACACTTCGTGATGAATCATATTTTCTCTAATTGTGGAGGTAAAATGTATTGATATAAACCTATCTTGTGCAAAAGGTGATATAAACATAGCTTGTGTAAGGATGGAATCGTCGAAAACACAGGAACAATCTCCTCTATCTAAACCCATCCACCCACACAAACACTACCCTGTGTTAAATTAATCAATAACACTTAGTATTTCCTTTGGCTTTTACTATTATAAACACTACTGTATTAGGTAAAATGAAATTCAATTCCATAGAGCATAATTATAATAACATTTATTGCATACCGTGTATCAGTGGCGGTCAATATAGCCACACAAGAACAATAACACACACACACACTCACTCGACAATTAACACACACGTCTTTCGGTAATCATACCGGCACACTGATTTTTCATTTGAACTTATTAACTCGTTTGATATAAGTTGATTATGGAATATTATATACGGTATATACGGTATATACGGTATAGGCCTATACCATATCAGGTCTTTATTTATTCATCATGTGCGTATTTATAGTGCTGTCAGAATACTCCACTAATCCGAAGCACTGTCGGTCCACTGCCATTCGGATTACATGTCTTTTACTGTAATATATTATAACTATATTGGGCGGGTGCCCAATCCCGAAAAGGGTTGAAATAGGGTAGCTATTCCCCCCCCCCCCCCCCCCCCCCCCCCGGCCAAAGGCGGCTTTCTAGGGCCTTTCCTAGCTGATGCTGAGAGGATTGGGTTCTAGTCATGTGGTGATGGGCTGGTCTATCAGAGTGAGAACTGAGCAATCTCTGCCATACCCATAGCTTACTCTGACTGTTCCTTTTACTTATATATTTTCTAGATCTCCAGTGACGGTGTCTCTTCCGTGGATTGACCTCCCAATCTACCAAGATTGGAAGCCAAAGCGTCACATTTTTCCCTTGCCCCTCAACTTTCCCTTCATAATTGTTGAGGGGCACAGGGCCCTGGGTGGGGCTTTGGTTTCCTGGGCGTTTCCGCACCCTCCTCAGCTCCCCGCCATGGAGTGGCTTCGGTCACCCAGGCTTTTTTGTGGTCGGCGGGTAGGGTTCTGTGGGAGCGCTCGGTTATGGCCTTGGCCTTGCTCGGGGCCTTGGGGCTGTTCGGCCAGGCAGCATGGGGAACAACAACAACAACAACTATTTATACCCCGACGCCGCCACGTCGATGCCGATGTAACCCGATGCAGACACGCCAGACCCATGTCATCGACACGTTGTACCCGACGTTACCTGATGGTACCACGCCAAAAGTCCGTCTTGCGAAATTTTTGAGCAAATCCAAAACTTTGGTGGCCAAGCCCGATTTGCCACGTCCCGCACCACGGGTAACACGACGCTCCCCGACGACCCCGACACACGTTGGGGATTGCACCACGTTGTGTCCCGATATTCAAATCGGGGTACATCGGGACCAACATCGTGAATGTGTGAAAGTGGCTTAAGTCCATCGCCCCTCGTCGTGTTCCCCACGTCGGGGTACGTCGGGGTACGGTTTTGACCGGAATTTTGACCGTTACAGCATTGACGTGGCCCCGTTGTGTTGCAACCGTGGTACCATCTGGCCCGACGTGGCTACGACGTGTCACCGTCGAGGCTTCGTCGTCAAACGCGTACATCGTGTCACTGTCTCTGCCGATGTACCAATTTGTGTACCTCGTGGTACATCGGGACCAACATCGTGAATGTGTGAAAGTGGCTTTAAAAGGCGCTGTGTCTTGCGCTAACCAACCGCGAGGGCCGAGGCAAGGGTTAGAGTCTCTATCCTAAAAAAAAGTTTGGCCAGAGAATTGTACCGTGGTTCCTCCCTAACCAAGCTGCTATCAGCCTGTGTTAGCCTACACATACTCCTCAATTCTCACCAATATAAAGTGCATCTGTGTATGTACTTGGTGGGAAGCCAGGCACCTCAGGGTCGCCAAAGGTTGCATGTGACCTCGTAGTTAAGGTAGAATAAGTATTGTACTGTACCTAGGTTTAAGACAAAATTTAGATTTTTAGCCTCAGGGCTGCAATGAACAATAAACCGACAATTATTATATATTATTATTATTAATCGGTACACACCATAGCACAACAAAACACACACATACAATATAACACTTACCGGTACCACTTTTCCTCAGACCCAAACACACACAGAAAAACACCCATTAATGCACAAAACACACATAACACCGGTACAACACACACACAATACTACACACACACACACACACACACAATGCAACACACACAATACAACACAACACACAATACAGCATACACACAATACAACACCCACCCACAATACAGCACACACACACACACACAACACAACACTCACACCCACCCACAATACATAACACAATACAACACACAACACATACAATACAACACACAACACAACACACACACACAATAACACGCTCAAACACAATACAACATACCACCCACCCACAATACAACATACCACCCACCCACCATACAACATACCACCCACCCACAATATACAACACACAAAATACAACACACAATGCAACACACATACAACAGCCATGCAACACAACACACATGCAACAGAACACCCACCCACAACACAACACACACCCATAATACAACACACACACAACACAAAACACAATACAACACACACCCATAATACAACACACAAAGCAACACACCACCTACCACTTGTCCTCAGACCTAAACACAGGCAAAATAACACCAGCTCTACTAACACAACTCACCACTTATCACTTGTCCTCAGACCTAAACACAGGCAATACATAACACCAGTTTTACTAACACAACACACCACTTACCACTTGTCCTCAGACCTAAACACAGGCAATACATAACACCAGCTCTACTAACACAACACACCACTTACCACTTGTCCTCAGACCATGCCAGGGGGTTGACTGTAAGTAACCTACAGGACGGTGTGGGTGGCGGTAGGATATACACCACCCACGAACACCAACACACAACACACCGGAACACGACACACATACGCAGCACAACTCACATACAACACAACACAACAGACCACAGCAACACACACACACACAACACAACAATGAAACACACACGGAACACAACACACATACGCAGCACAACACACGTACAAAACAACAGACCACAGCAACACACACACAACACACGGAACACGACACACATACGCAGCACGACACACGTACAACACAACAGACCACAGCAACACACACACAACACGACACACATACGAAGCACAACACACATACAACACAACACAAAAAACAGAACAATGAAACACACGAAACACATACGCAGCACGACACACATGACACCCAATACAAAAGACCACAGCAACACACACAACACACGGAACACGACACACATACAACACAACAATGAAACGCACACGGAACACGACACACATACAACACAACAGAGCACAGTAACACACCACTTAGTAACACACAACACAACACTTACCACTTTTCAGACCTTGCCAATAGTTGACGTTGTAGTGGTGTAGGTAACCCCGGAGACGTAAGCGGGGGTATAATATTAACACCACCACCAACACCACCAACGCACAGACACACAACACCACTGTCAATGTGTTGGTGTTACTGTAAAAAAAGGAATTACCATTGATACCTTGTTAGCATGTAGTTTATAAGTTGTTTATTTATTTCTAGACCCCCTTCTCCCTCATGTGTAGCCCCATTAGTGTTGATATTTTAAAACGTTCGCCCCATTAGTTTGACTATGCTAATACCTTTCGCCCATTATTCTTTGTCAATTTCAAGACCTTTCGTGCCAAATGAGTGTCAATTTTTTTCGTGGCGAAGATAGCGAGCCTGCAATTTGGGAGGATTTTTTCTACCGAAACAAATGCACGCACTTATATATAGTATATATATATATATATGGTGAGATGACGGGTCTGAAGACGAGCCACCCAAATAACAGCTACAGAATAACCAGTCTGCAACTCCAAGACCCCATAATCAAGACAAGAAAATAGCAGACATCCCAATTCTCCCATGCTCTAGACCCTGGACAAATACCCAAGCGACCCCTGTTTCACCGTTTTCTACGATGAGACAAAGGTATGGGAGGTCAGCCAAACTCATTAGTCACCTGCTCGGGTCACGCCCCCTCGCAGCCCGATACCGGCACGGGCTACATGTACTCAGCTCCCGGATATGGAGGACACGAATGAAAAGTGGTTATGCAAATAAAACATCAACGGCCTGGAATCTACCGACAGGAATGGACATAAACGAGAGGACACATTGTGGCGGATCGGGAGATCCAATAAACCTCGACCAAGAGCAACTATGAAGTGAGCTATATCAATGTTTGTTTAAGAATGTAGCTCGTGGACAAGTCCATCCACATCCCATTTCTCCCTTATTAGACTAAGTAAGTAGGTCTTAAGTAATTAATAAGCTACCTAGCACATATGTATCCATGTAAACTACCACTAGGTATACCTACGATAAGTATTTACCTCACAACTTCATCACAACCATTTCACAATACCCCTCTGATGTCGAACACCTGTAAACGGGACTCCAGGAAAAAGCCGCACATTATCTCAGGTAAATTGTAGAAAAGTAGGCAACCACACCTCAATACTATTCTAAAACCTTCAGGCTCAGAGTAGCTAATTAAAAGTGTTGGTTTGCATCAGCCTGCCCCTGCCCTGTCCGGAGAGTATGCGATCCTTAAGTGCCCCCTGGGTCCTGTCGGAGGGACACCCCACCTTCCTGAAGCCGGGAGCCTGAAGTGCTGCCCGAGGACGCCTTACACCCCGGAAGTGCTGCCCGAGGACGCCCTGCCTCCGGAATTGCTGCCCGAGTACACCCAGCCCTGCACTCTCTTCACCAGCCCTCCAAACATTCCCTAAAGTTTTGTGTGTCTTTTCGTTGTGTTATTGTTGTTGAGGTATAGGTTAAAATATGTGAATTGTGTTGTGTTAATTAATTCTGAGATCTGTGCCCAAGATCTTTAATTACGTATTGTATTCATCCTTCAGAATCATTATATAAAGACTTAGTTAAGGTCTGTGTTTAACCTCTCCGCGGCACAAATTTTTTTTTTTACAGGGTCATACTGTGCGCATGTATGATGATTTTGGGACCCATTGCCAATTTCGATAAAAAGTACATCAGCGTGTAGGGAATGTTTGCGTGCATCGGCCCATATATATTTGACCCCCCCAAAAATGTCTGGGGGGGGGGGGGGAACGGTCCGTAGTTGAAAAATGTGGAGCGAATGGCACCGCGCGGGTAGATTGTCATCGAGCGGCGAGATTTCCCTGCCGAATGTTCACGCGCCCAGGGGATAGAACCAGAGGGAGGAGGGGGTGGGTTACCGCGTATTATCACGTATATCCCCTTTTTTTATCCCTTTTAGGCTATGTAGAGTACGTATACGTGTGTAGGCCACCCATATAACAATGAATATGCCTCATAGTGACCAAAAATTGCAATATATAAGGGAATTATCAAAGAATTTTTAGGCGGGAATGAAGATGGGTTGGAGGTTTGGCGGCAATTTATGAGATGAGAGTGTGGTTTGCGCTACAATATTACGTATATCTTGTACTTAGAGCACTGTCATGCTATAATACAGACTTGTACGTATGTAGACGTGCCATATATCAATATATATACCGCATATAGACCAATTCATGCGATATTTACGCACATTATCAATGAGTTTCTATGCGTGAACCAAGGTGTGATTGAGTTGTGCTGGGAATGAAAGGGGGAGAGGGTGTGTTACGCCATAAATATCACTTATATCTTGTACTTAGAGCACTGTCATGCTATAATACAGACTTGTACGTATGTAGACGTGCCATATATCAATATATATACCGCATATAAGACCAATTCATGCGATATTTACGCACATTATCAATGAGTTTCTAGCAGACGGAAGCCTAAAAGGGTGGGTGGGGGTGGGTGGGTGGGTGAGAGGGAGGCAGGGAGTGAGTCGTGGAGAGAGTGAAGGCAGGGAGATCTAGCAGGAAACATATGCAGCTGTGTGATAATTGTGGAGGCGCCCCAGGCGTATGGATGTCTTGGGATTTTGAACCTTATGTCTAGCAGGTGTCTGGGGTTCGTTGCCACCAAGAGGTCTACAATAACATGAGTCAGGAATGGAGAGAGAGAGAGAGAAAGTGAGACATGCGTATGTCGTACGTATAAATGGACTTCAGAATTGCATTTTTATGCAAGCAGACATTGCATTTTAGACACATGTGAAGTGCCACAGAAACATGTAGGCCATTGACTGTAAATAAAGTACTATATTATAGACCAAGAACGAGGGTGGTCAGTAAACATCGGCTTAACCTTTTTTGATAGAGAGCTAAATATAGACTAGTGTCGCCTTACACTTGCGAAATGGTAGATTGCTGCCAGAAAACTTATATTTATTTATTTCCAAGTAATATGCAATCTAAATGTATATTCGAAACCTACTGCAAGTATTTGTATGACAGTCATGACTATGTATAATCCAATATACGCGCGTAAGGGCGTAGGCGAAACATAAGAAAGATGGTTGAGCAATTTTCGACACCCACACAGTTATTATTCACTATTATTTACAATATTATACAATACAAATGTATTTGTGAAGAGTATTTTATGCATTATTGTATTTATAAATTTTTTGTTCCCAGAGAGAGCTGCTGTGGCTGGAGGGAGCAGCAAGGGTCACCCAGTGACCGCTTGACCGTGTGATAATGACTGGAGTCACACTGAGAGGGGCAATTTTGCTGAGTGTTTGGGCAATTTTGGACAGAATAAAGTTATATAATTACTAATTTTTGACAGAGACAAACTTTTATAAACCTTGGCATGATATAATTGATAATCCCATCAATTTACAAACGTAAATTGGTGGGATAATTATTTTTTTTTTGTATATTGTCATTTCGATTGTAGACACGAAGTTTTGAGTGACATTTGGTATGAGCTCCTGTGGCATGGTTGGTAAGGTCGCGGACTGGAAAACTCAAAGTGTGGTAGGGTAGTGGGATCGAATCCAAGAGATGGGGAAGGGTTTATACTGTTTAGAAAATTTTTGATAAATTTTTTTTTTTACAAGATCATGCCATTGTATTCAAACAATATGAAATATTCATAGAATATATCATATTGTAAGAATACAATGACATGACCTTGTATTTTTTATTGTTTTTTATTTTTTATTTTATTATCTTAGTAGGTTTGACAGGATTTATTGAAACATATTTATTTTTGTACAATTCATTTGAGGTAAGAAAATATATACATATTACTTAGGCTATAACAAACATATATATTGATATACTAAAAAAAGAAGGCATATTACATGTAAATCTTTGAAACTTATAAACTAAATAATGAAACATACAATTATATAATGTAAAAGCTATATCACAGGGACATCTTTGGAACTTATACATTATATAATATATATGTTACATTATGAGGTAGCGTGATCAATTAGGTCAGGTCAGGTAAGGTAGGGCGCGAGTCCAGGGCAGGGCAGGGCAGGGCAGGGGGCGAGTCCAGGGCAGGGCAGGGCAGGGGGCGGCACTCAGTAGTTTTTGAATGTGTGGTAGTCCCTGAAGCAGTCACCCAAGCAGAGTGCAACTTTGCACTCCGCGCACATTGAGGTGACTCTTTTGGTGACGTGGGGTTTTCTGACACTGGAGCTGCAGACGTGGCACTGCACCTGCCTGTGACGAGTGCCAATCAGCTCGGTGTTGGTTGGGTAGTGTCTTTCGACACCCAGCTGGATGCGGTCAGGAACGTGATCCCCACGCCATGCCGTACGTCTGTGAGTGTTGATGCCATACTTCTCCAGGAGTTGATATGCCACGTTATACACAAACTCCCGGAATTTTAGCTTCTGGTTTGGGGACATCTCTCTCTTGACCAACCACAAGTTGTAGGCGTTGAGCATCGTGATGTCAACTAGGTGGAGGAAGAGCTTGTGATACCACTTCACAGTCTTCCTCAGACACTCAACGCCTGACAGTTGACAGTCAGACTTGTCCACCAGGCGCATGTTCTTAGTGTAGTCCACTACCATGTCGGGCTTATAGATGGTCTTTCTGGTTCTGTAGTGGATTTTACCAGAGTCCATCTGGGCACCTGTGTGGACTGTGGAAAGCAGGTGGACGTCTCTTTTGTCCTTCCACTTCAGGGCTACCACTTTCCTGGACTTTTCAAGCTGCTTGTACTTCTGCCCCTTTCGTCGCCTTCTTCGGACATGCCTCTCGCGGTGTTCCTGGGCCAGTTCGTCTTCAGAAGGTGTGTCACTGGAGGAGGCATCTGTAAGAGGAATGACATTACCTGTGAAGTTAGGCATAAACTTTCTTGTCTTTCTGACAGTCCCACATGACCCCGTTTGGTTGTCATGAAGAAACTGGCAGAGAGCAGGAGAAGTATACCAGTTGTCAGTGTAGATGATGTGGCCTTTGCCCAGGTAAGGTGCCAACATTTTCCTGACGATGGCACCTGACATGCCCATGGGGTCACCGGCAGCGGCTTTCGGTACGTCAATGTCAGTGCCTGTATACACGATCATGTCAAGCACTATTCCAGTTTCACAGTCACACAAAACGAAGAGCTTGATTCCGAACCTATGCCTTTTCAAGGGGATATACTGCTTGAAAACAAGACGTCCTTTGAAGAGCACGAGCGACTCATCAATCACCAAATTGAGGAAGGGGTAAAAGTATTTCCTATACCTCTCCAACAACATGGTGAACACATCCCGAACTTTCCATATCCTGTCAATCCTGTTATAATAATAATAATAATAATAGTTCTTAAAGCTAGCGCATGCTAGGCTAGCTAAGGATAGCTCAATAAGGCCGATTAGGCGTATTTCCATTGGGGTCCTGTACTACTACCCCATCCCTTTGCTCATGAGGGATGGTAACGACTCAGTGCTTGTGAAAAATCTTTAATGCGCCGAGCGTGGGCGCGAACCCGGGCCTTCTGGGTGGAAGTCCGAGACGCTAGTCACTACACCAAGCGAGCCGCTTTTTCGTTGTCTGCAACGACAACGCAACTGCAAAGTGCATAAATCTTAGCAGCAACAAAAATCTGTCACGAGTCATGAACTTATTGAAAGTTGGGGTGGCGATGAGAGGGTCGTGCTTCCAGTAGTGTTGCAACACATGCTTCTTGCAAAGAGGCATGAGGAACAACAAGGCAAAAAACGTCATGAATTCTTCCACAGTCGTATCCACCCAGCCTCGTATTCTCGCTTTTGGAGAAATGACGTCCAATCTGCCAAACACCCACCTGTAGTAGGCGTTTGTTTGGGCAACGATGTAAGTCATTACCTCAAAATCGAAAAAAGCGAGGAAGAAGTCGCTTTCCTTTGCGTGTTCGTCACAGGGCCAGTCATCAGTTGTACCTGACGTCCCAGGATTGAACTGGGGCACGTCAGGCACAAAATTGACCCCGTCAGACCACTCAAACGAAGGCATGCCAGGGATCGGAATGTCGTCTGCGTCTGCTTCATCGTCTGAAATATCACTGCCATGATCGCGATACAACACAGCATCATCATCACCCTCCTCTTCACTAGACAGACGCCCTTCTTCATTCTCGTCACCGACGTCTGACTCACTGCCACTGTCCACTCCCAAATCCCCCCACCCTTGGTCCCGTGCTAGGGCGTCGTCGTCGAAACCAGGGTTGCCAATGCCCTGCGAATCACCATCAAACAGCAAGGTGGCGTATTTGGATGGTGTCAGAGTATTTCTGGTCACTCTAGCACGTACGGGCGTCTTATGGACAGGGGCAGAAGGGCCGGCAGGGGCGGCGTCGGCAGGGGCGGCAGTGGTGCGTGGTGCAGTGGGCCTGCCAGGCAAGATGATGGTGGTGCCTGTCGCCCCTTTCCCTGTTCCTTGGGCAGGGGCGGCAGGGGCAGCAGGGGCAGCAGGGGCAGCAGGGCCGGCAGGGCCAGCAGTCGCTTTCCCTCTCCCTTTCCACTTCCCTTTTCCTTGGGCAGGGGCAGCAGGGGCGGCAGGGGCAGCCGGGCCAGAGGCGGCTGGTGGTGGTGGTGTTGGTACTACATGTCAACTCTCGATACCACCCCACCAATATTTAGCCGCCTGCCTATAAACGCGCGGTTTTGGTACGCGTTCAAAAGCCTCGCTCTTAAGAGTCTTCCCGCAGTCCGCCGGGGCAACTCTTAAGTCTTCCTGCAGTTCCCGGGTTAAGACCTAGTGTTCACAATTAATTTATTTTCTCTAGAACGTCCTACGCATGCGTTATATACATTTGTTTTAATTAACTTACCTTGCACACTCACAGATTTTCCTAATATATGTATTCTGTTGTGTATTTTGCAAGTTGAGGTCGACGTGTATTTCGTGTGTAATTACCCTTCTTGAGTCATCACTGATTACCTAGAACCTACGCCCAATTTAATAATTAATTTACCACAGTACCCTCATTGAGAAGTGTTGTTATTCTATCAACACATTTATTTCCCTAGTTCCCCCATTTTTATTGTCTTACTTAACCTCCATTGTAATTATGTAATGAATTAGTATTTACGTTAATTTGATTACTGATGTAAGTAATTCTGATTCTTCATGCTTGGGAATTCCAGTATTGCATAGATTCTGTTACTTATTTCAACATCACTTACCCTACACCTCGTATTTTGGTGTATGTTTATATTAAAACTGTTAACTCGTTCAGACGTCTTGGTAATACTGTTTTGAGTATCACCTTAGCACAACTTCGTCGTGTGCGCCACCTCCCTGTTAACTCGTTCAGGCCTCTTGGGTATGCTATTTTGAGTATTACCTTAGTACAACTTCGTCGTGTATGCCACCTTCTATTCATAATTAATATTGAATTAATTATTAATTACTCTGTCATTCCTTGATAGTTTCAGAGCTTTCATTATCTAAGCTCATTTAGTCAATTATAATCTGTTCTTAAATCCAATTAATAGATATCCTTCTGTATTCCATTCCTAATTATATATTCAATTTATATCTGAATTCCTCGGCTCGTTTCGTTATTCTTACATACGATCATGGACGTGAATATAAGATATTCATTAGAAATTACATAAATTAGTCCACCCACTTAATCTTTTGCAAAATAAATTAAATCATCTCTTGCCCCCAATTTCAGAGTAACATTATTTAAATTACAATTCTAGTTGCATTAACTTTGAGATTAATTTCAGCCACCGCAGTCCAGTAGGTGACTTGACCTCCACAGTTTAAGTAGGAAGGTCACTTGAGAATACCGCGACTACCTAGCCGGCTCGCCACTACCAGTCATGAGACTGAGGCCTGCAGTACCAGATAATCGTGCGATCCCTTCGACGAAGGACTCGCACGTCGGATTCGCCCGTGAAGGTGGTACCACCAGTTGCTTCCTTGTGCGAATCTCTCGTGCGATGCCGTCGGACCTAGGGTTGGTAAGCCTGTCAAACTCGCCGCGGTGCATTTCTTACGGTTGGTATACCTGAAGAACGTTTTGTTTACAAATTACTGCCTCGGGCAGCCTCACAGGAGTACAGACGGAATCGAATCGTAATAAAGTGATGTATTATTTACCCAGTTTATTGCATTAATCTTATTATTCTGTATTTAGGACATTCTCAATTGACGAAAATAAGATAGCCTAGGCCCTAGTGATTCCTCAGAGGACCATTGAATTTCTCTAGCCTAATTTCCCTTCAACCACCAATAAATTTTTGAGTTTAGGAATAGCCATGGGGTTGTGGTATGGATTTTCGCTGAATAATTGGGTTGTGCTTGGCTCTCTGGAAAAGTGGCTTGGTTATAATATCAAGCAAGCTTTTCTGTTATAACCTATTCAAGCCTAGTCCTCCCTGTTCACCTGTTCCAAGTAGATCTAGGCCTATGGCCATAAATCGTGAAATCTAACCTAACCTAGCCTATCTCTAACTCAAAAAGTGCCAGAGCTAGGATAGTGGGCTGTAAATTGCCATAGGCTATCTATCTCCTGGCTGACCCTTTCCAAATGGGAAAGGTAAAGCTTGAGTCCTCCATTTCATAGTAAGAAATGCTTAAATTGGACATAGGCTATGAGCAATTTTGATGAGAATTTAGCCTAGGCCTATATTGTTAAGTAATTATCTTGATATATTAAAACTATTGAAAACAGGGTAGGCCTAGCCTAACCTTAAGAGGTTACCAGGGTTGGATTTTGGACGATGGGTTAGGCATGAGAGGCTAGTGGATTATTTAGTTTATAATAACCATGGTAACCTAGGCCTAATAAAACTAATCTATTCTAGCTATCCAAGCGAGGTAACCTCCGACAGTCCGACTCTCCGAGTTTTTCCAAAAATTTAGCAGGGAAAGTGTTTGGATCACACAATTATTGTTCTCATCGGCTTTAGACATCTAGGGATAGTCACCTATCCTAGCCTAATTATAGAAAAAGATTTCATGGCTAAATAGTATTTTTTAATCTCCATGGGACTTGCATATTTAATCAACATGTAGCCTACTCTTTAAACAATGCAAAATTGTTGGCAAATTAATATAGCCAAGGTTAGGTTAGCTAATGGGGAAAGCGATTTCTGAGTTAACCTAACCTACAAATTTGGAATAGGCCTATGATAGGTTTCTTGAAGTAGTGTAGCCTAACGATACTCCTTACTTTTGAGTATAGGACTATCCCGTAAATTTTAGAAGCCAGCCGAAGCAAATCGGCTTCTAAAAGTTGGGGGAAGGATGTACGGTAGTATTCAAACGTATCGCCTTCCTTGTTTACACTACTCGCACGCTCCTTTATATTTTGACTGCCGTGGGATACAATAATAGGTTGAAGGGGGGCTTTTCCCCCCTAAGCCACCCCATGAATTAATTGTCATCTTATATATTGACAGCATGGGGTCTGTAAGGTTAGTTACATTAGGGAAGTTAGGCACAGTATAGTATTGTAGCAATCCGATTGTGGGATTGGGTCGAGTTAGTTTAGCTTGATGAGGCAGAGTTTCTCAACTGAATATTACCATAGCCTAATACTCACAGATGTTTTTTCTGGAAGAGGCCTAGGCCTGTGGCTCCAGTTCAGTAGCCTGGGTAAGATTAGGAGTAGTGGGCGTACCACTACCAACATACAGCATAACTCCTCTATAAAGCATTAACCTAACCAAACAACCTAACCTAGTATTCATGTAGTACTAGGTTAGGTTAGGTTAATGTTTTATAGATGATTTATGCTGTATGTCGGTAGTGGTACGCCCACTACTCCTAATCTTACCGTAGCCTGGTCACCAATTTGACCCATGGCTTCGACTGTCTCAACTCTTATGTATTCCCTCAAAAACAAATACCTGTATGTATAAGTTCAGAATAGTGAATCCTATACAGATCACTTAGTAGGTACCGAGTTCTGTATACTTTATGGAGTTATTTACCACAGCTGCACCAATTTGCCCCAAGTTTTATACTGTACAGTTCTGCTACATGAAAAGTGCCAGGTTTTAATCCAGTACCATTCAGTGGCAGTGCAGCAATATCATAAAGTTTCGGGTTTCAAGTTAATAGTAATGTGATCACCCCCTTTGACTAGGCTAATATAGAAAACCATTTATTTTCAATACTTATTCTGCATCAAATTGACACCTGTCCTGTCTACAGTACTATACGGTACCAAAAACAGAAAGTCTAGTAGGCAGGTTTACTTTTATAAATGACTAAATATATGATGCTTGGACAATGGTACCGCATAAAGAATGAACAATATATTTCACATAATTTATTGCAATTCTTACATACCCGGTACATAGGTACCCGTTATATAATATTGTATCATCTAATCACAACTCCTGTTGTATGCTTCCATATGGATAGGTCCTTAAGACCGCTTCATCAGATTTTATTCGCCCAATTAGCCTACTACCCAGGTAAGAAAATTCACGACATTACATTATACTTGCTTGTATTTTTGGCTTGGAATCCTCATTTGGTGACCATTATTATCTATCTATTTGAGGCATAGGCTTATTTCCTGAAATAAGTCTTGCAATTGACGAGGATGGGTGTGAATGGGATATGCCGTGTGTGGGCCAGTCAGCTCTGCAGACTCGTTATCTTATGTTCATTTATGGAAGTATTTCAAGTAGGCCTAGGCCTAGCCCAATCAGGGAGAACATGTTAGTCCCTATTTATAGCCTACTTTAGTAGAGTAGGCTGGTTAGGCCTATATTTTTTAATCCAATAGGCCTAGCCTATGTTAAAATAACCAACAATAGGGTACCTAGGTTAACAAGTCCCAGATATTGAAAGAAAAAGTGGTAAAAATTTAAGAGACCTCGGACAGCCTTTTAACTAGGCCTAGGCTAGGCCTATAATTATGTTTTGTTAGGTTAGGTAAAAAGGCTGTCCAAGGTCTCTTCAATTTTTACCACTTTTTCTTTCAATATCTGGGACTTGTTAACCTAGGTACCCTATTGTTGGCTATTTTAACATAGGCTAGGCCTATTGGATTAACAAAATATAGGCCTAGCCTACCCTACTAAAGTAGGCTATAAATAGGGACTAACATGTTCTCCCTGATTCGGCTAGGCCTAGGCCTACTTTAAATACTTCCATAAATGAACATATATAACTAGTCTGCAGAGCTGACAGGCCCACACACGGCAGATCCCATTCACACCCATCCTCGTCAATTGCAAGACTTATTTCAGGAAATATGCCTCAAATAGATAGATAATAAGGTTATACTGATGTTTTGGACCGACAGTTAGCCCATCGATCTTTTTAGGCCTAAAAGGTTCGGTAGAGCATATACATCATTGCTATATATGTCATTAAGAGCTGAAATGTATTATAAGGAAAACAAAAACGCTAAAATACACAGGCCTATACATTATATTGTAAAAAATAAAATTTTCAGCCAGTACCCAACCAGCGGGGGTGTGGGGGCGGCAGCCCCCACCCATATACTAGGTTAGGTTAGGTAAGGTTGTTAGGTTAGGCTAATAGACTAGAACATTAAAAAAAAAAAAAAAAAAAAAAATCTAACCCAACCAGCCGGCGTGTGGGGGCGGCAGCCCCCACCCATAATACTAGGATAGGTTAGGTAAGGTTGTTGGGTTAGGCTAATGTCTTCCCAAAGTTGTCTATTTTTATAACAAGATATTAGGCTACCCACTCCACCCCGTGAAATCCGAGCCAGCTTTCGTCAAAAGTTGGCTCGGGTATTCACAAAATTGGGTTGTATGGGTTTGCAATTTGGAAAAACCCGAGCCAAGTTTTGATACAAAACGCTATATTATTGTATTATTACGCTTTTAACCCCTCATTTTCCCTGAACTTCATAGCCCTCCCCACTAGTGGGGGGGGGTGTTTTTAGATTGTTGGATAATGGGTAAATACTCATTTCCGCTCCTCTTCACTATAAAACAACACTATATCTGAAGGAAAAAATACAAAAAACAAAGTAAAACTTACTGAAATCGCTGTCGGTCCAAAAAGTCAGGTTTACCGATAATAATAGTCACCAAATGAGGATTCCAAGCCAAAAATACAAGCAAGTATAATGGAATGTCGTGAATTTCCTTGCCTGGGTAGTAATTGGGCGAATAAAATCTGATGAAGCGATCTACAAGTTGTCAAGGCTGGCCGACATAGGCCTCAGGTGAAGGTGCCTGTACAACGGCTCCTGTCAAGTTCAACATCGTCATTGAAGATATATCGAAAGTCTTTGGAAATGTGCTAATTGTAACCCATATTAATATATATTAATAGTTTCGTACATTATGCAATTGATTTGCATTAACCCGGGAACTGAGGGAAGACTCTTAAGAGTTCCCCCGGCGGACTGCGGGAAGACTCTTAAGAGTCAGAGAAAACAAAAAACCAACTTTAACCCTCCAGCCCCGGCTATGTATTATATATATATTCCTCGAAACCCGGGTGTTTTGGCCGAAAAACGTCTAGGCTAGGCTACCGTATATTCGTTAATCAGACTGCTTCCCGCATTCCCGCGCATCCCCAAGCGTAGCTGTGTTATTTACCTGTAGAATGGCATTAAGTAGAGCTCTCTAAGTCAACTGGTTGAGCTGTGATGATGATTTCATTGGAGATAACTTTATGGCCAAAACAGCCACTTTACACCACTTTTCGATACTTAACAACAACATACAGGCACACACGAACAAGCGACGCTCTCCTTCTTGTGGCCGGAGATGCGGGGCGTCGGTCCAGCCGGCTGTTGTTTACATGCGTCGGACCGACGCCTCGCACACGAAGCTCACAGGCTTTCAACCACTGGGCGTTCAAGAGGCCTTCCGGGCAGCTGTTATATGCTTTTTTATGGGCGTTCAAGAGGCCTTCCGTGGTGAGAGGGTTAAACATCGAAAAAAACATTTTTTTTTTTTTTTTTTTTTTTTTGCCCCTGGGCCATGCAAAATATCACTCCTCTACCTCCCCTCCTTCCCCACTTTCCTCCCCTCCTTCAGTTATCACCTATTTTCCCTGTTATTCCCTTATTCTGAGGTATATTTTCGTGCTAACATTAGCGAGTTGCAAGCAGGGCATTGTCATCACTGTTAGCAAGCGAGTGCAAGAGAGAGAGAGAGAGTATCGATCGACAGTGTCTCTCCAGCCTTGGGGGAAATTGGCGGGAAAGGAGGTTGCCTCACCCATACATTATGTAACTCCCGCCCTGTATCGCCGATTTTGACCATCCAAACGCTGTTTTCACTTGTTTTATTGTTGTAACAGGTTAATACCTTTATAATCAACCTATAATAGGCGCATATGGATAAGTATTAATGCTATTTATGGTAAAATGAATATTTTAGTGATGGAAACAGCTCAAATACATGCGCACAGGCAGAGGTGTCTAATTACCCCCATGCGCACTTCAGATGTTAAAGAATGTCTTCTGTAACCTTTAATTTATGAATTGAAACAATAATACAAATAATAAAATTCAATTAGCAAACGAAGGGATCCGACGACCATCGAAGAGAGGGGTCGAAGGTCCTCTTCATATTCCAATAATTTAGCAGCAGTCTCTACGTTTCCAACGTAGGGCTTATGATCTCAGCCGCTACCACAGCGGGCCGATTTATCGGTACTCACGCAAAGTAACCAAATAATCTCTAGAGTTGCACCTCAATTCACTACAAGGCACATTGTACACACTCCGAGATGACTAAGAAGGAGAGAAAGAATTGTTATAGTTACCCATTTAATCTAGCTGCTCTCCTCTAAGCCATGCTCCATGTTCTATGAGCCTGCGCCAGGACCTGCCAAAGTATCAGTCACTTCGCGCCCACCGTCGATGTCACACGCCTTTTTTGTCTGTGCTTTGCGAGTGCCTGCTTTGCATCCCCTTTGCTTCAACTATTAGTGAGTGTGAGCCTTTTCAGGCTGTTGAGGTTTTAGAAGGATGTTCAGTGATGTAGGCAGCACTTTATACGGATTTATGGCGTGTTTACTGGGTGTGCGCGTAGTGGCACTGGAGACGTGTTTATTTATTTGTTTTCTTTGGGGGTGTTTGGTCCGCGACGCCGCGTAGCGGTCGTTGTGTGTCGATTCTACCCTCGCTTTCGGGTTCATGTTCACTTTAACTACCCTTAACATAACTTGGGGGGGGAGATGCTTCCCGCGGGATGCATTGTGTTTCTTTCCCTTTGTGACTTTTTGTTTTATTGTTTTTTCATATGACTACGTGTCGATGTTTTACAAGACTTGAGCATGAGGTTTCTCTGGATTCTGCTTTTGTGTGAGCATAGGCCACACAGCCTTTATTCTCTCACAAACATGCTGCTTTGGTCTCAACTGACCTTTAGCCCTTCTGACTTGTTTATTAAACCTGTCCATAGGTGGTGGTCTTGTATTTCGTTCGCCTGTTCACGCTTTTGTCAGTTCCTTTTAGTTTCCCCGGGCCTACTTGGCTCGTGGATATGTGGTTCTGGTGAAAATGTCGGTCGAACCCTAGGCTATCCTCCTTTTATTTTATTAATTTAACGTAATTGTGGGGCTTCTCGGGCAGTGTTTAGCTTTGTTACTAGGTTTTTTCACTCAGGGATTGACGCTGCCCTAGTGTTTTCTCTTTTATGTGAATTGTGTAACTAGGCTAGGCCTGTGTTTTTTAACTTGAGCTGACCACCGTCGGATTGGGCCACATAGTCCTGTCCTTCTGTTTTCCTCTTGTCTCTACTGACTTGCTGGTTGGTCTTCTACGTTCTTGTTAAAATTCTCATTAATTGTGTGTTTAAGCTAATCGGTTTTTGCCTTGAGCTGCCCGCCGTTGGAATGATCCACACAGGTCCTTTCCTTCTGCCTTCCTTTTGTCTCCACTGACTGGGAAGTCTCGGTCTCGTAGCTCTCGGTTAAATTCTCGTTTTTCTTACAGTCCATGTTTCTGTTCTTCCCCTGCCTGTGGTTACTTGATCACTAAAAAGGGGGGGGGGGGGGATGTCTGGAAACTGTACGCGATAGGGGCCCCGCTCACAGGGGGGATATGCTTGGACAAGTTAACTCGACTTTCGTGTTTACTCACGTTTTTTCGCCACACAGGCAAGGGTCTTCTGGTGTCCTCAGCTCCTTCATCTTTTTAAATCCGCCCTACAAGCGCCTTTATCTGTTTGATGTGCCCTGTGCCTTGTCAAGGCCTAGGCCACATAGCTTTTTCACTTGACTTGGTTTATGCGCCCTGTTCTGCCCCCTATTTCATGTACCTGGACAACGGCTGATTGGCTGTTTTTCCTATCCCTTCTGTCCTGTTCCTTGTGTCCTCCTTCTGTACCTGGTTCCCGCCCTACAGGCGGCCTCCTTGTATACTGGGTGGACCCAAGGACCACCTGAATAGTCCTAGGACTCGACCCAAAGTGGCGATGTCCTGTGTGTTTTGAATTCCCTCCCCGCCCCTATTTAAACTTATAGGGTACTGTTGGGTTGCTCACACTTGACCTTTTCCTTCCAGCTGGTGCCCGCTCTACTCCCGGCTGTCCCTACGCCGCCGCCACTTCGCCACCTCCTCCCTCCGCTCTCACAGAGGGTTCTCAGGTATTTCGGATGGGACAAATTTCCCCAAAATTTGGTTTGGACCTGTTCCCAGGGTTGGGCCTCGCTAAGGGGCTTGTCCCAGCCCTGGTGTTGAGGGTCTCCGGTGTGGGTGGTTTTTATTTGACTTTCCTGATATACTTGCTACTTAGCTTCTTACTGGATATTGTCTTACTGAGTATTACATGCTGATTTGGCTATACTGCCTCATATTGCCTGTCTTACCTCCACTGGTGGGTAATGCTCCCCCCATTTTTCAGTGCTGTGATGCCGGCTCCTCCCTGCTCTTGGACGACATGTCGTGCCCTATACCTTGTCAAGGCCTAGGCCACATAGCTTTTTCACTTGCCTTGGTTTTCAGCGCCCTGTTCTGCCACCTTTTTTCATTGTACCTGGACAGGACTCCTTGGACGACAGCTGCTTGGCTGTTTCCTCTTCCTTGTGTCCTCCTTCGGTACCTAGTTTCCGCCCTACAGGTGCTTCCTAGTATACTAGGTGGCCCCCAGGACCTCCTGAAAAGTCCTAGGACTTGACCCAAAGTGGCGATTGTCCTGTGTGTATTGGATTCCCTCCCCTTCCCTATTTCCTCTAATAGGGTTCTGTTGGGTTGCTCACACTTGACCTTTTTCCTTCCTGCTGGTGCCCGCTCTCCTGCCGGCGAGACCTTCACCGCTTCGCCCCCTCCTCCCTCCGCTCTCCCGGAGGGTTCTCAGGTATTTTGGGTGGGGTCTTTTTTCCCCAAAGGACTTGGACCTGTTTACCAGGGTTGGGTCTTGCCAAATGGGCTTGTCCCAGCCCTGGTGGTTGTGGTCTACTGTGTGGGTGTCTTTTAATTGACTTTCCTTGCTACTTGGCATCTTCCTGGATATTGTCTTACTTGGGTTTCAACTGCTATTTTGGCTCTACTGCCTCATACATTTCCCCTGTCTCACCTCCACTGGTGTGTGACGCTCCCCCCCATTTTTTGGTGCCGTACTGCCGGCTCCTCCCTGCTTCCGCCTAACATGCTTTCGGTCGGGGGTGCTGCCTCCGCACGGCCTGCTACGCGAAGGATGTTTACGACCCCCGCCGATGTGAAGTTTGTCTCTTCGCCCTTCACCTCCTGGACGCACCCTGCTTCGGAGGAAGGCCGACGGGCCTAGATCGCCTCACAGGCGAGGATCTCCTGGTGTCCTCTGGCTCTTCATCTTTTATAGAATTCCGCTATACAAGCACATTTTCTACTTTTTGATGTACCCTGTATATCTGTATCTGGGAATCGGCCACATCGCCTTTTTTCTCGGTTATTGATGGAGTTGGTGCCCTGTCTCAGTTTGAATGTACATATGGTCCTGGATATGGCTACTTGGCTGATTTCCTATCCTCTGTGTCCTCCTGTGCTTCGTTTCCGCCCTACAGACGGCCTTCTAGTGTACTAGGTGGAGTCAGGGACCTGTTGCCTAGTCCCAGGACTCTGCTCGCGTGGCGATTGTCCTGTGTGTCTTGGATTCCCCCTCCTATTTGTACCGCTTAGGTGTCGGGTAGCTCACACTTGACTTTTTACTGCCAGGGGGGTACGGCCTTGACTCCGCGTTGTGTTTACACACGTTTTCCGCCAAACAGGCAGGGTGTCATCTGCCTCTTCCTCTTTCTCTAGAACCTCGCTCCACAGGTGGGTTTTATAGTCTTGGGTGTACCCTGTGCCCTGTATCTGTCACCAGGAATCGGCCACGTATCTTTTTCCTCTGGTTCTCTATGCCCTTTGTATTCATATGCACCCAGGGACCGGCTGCTTCGCTGGGTTTCCCCCCCTTGATGTGTCCTCTGTTAATTTCCTTCTGTGCTTCGAATCCGCTCCACAGTTGGCCTCTTGCTCCTAGATCGCCACAGAGCCTCGCTGACAGGTCCCAGGCCTCCGCTCACGTGGCGTTGGTCCTGTGTGTATTGGATTCCCTCCTTTCTTCATTGACCTTTTACCGTCCATCCCCGCCGTGGCCTCCACTTTTGTGTCTGGCCTGCTGCTCCGCTCCTCGGACTTCACTGGGTTCTTCAGCCCTACGTTGCATTCGCTTTTCCTGCCCGGTTCAGGACGTTCGCCACCCATTGCCGTCGACTGGTTCGGGTGGTTTCTCTGCTCGTCAGCCCCTGCCGACGTCCACAGCCACCTCCTCCTACCGGCCCTTTTAAGTCCGGGACTGACGTTCCTGGGGGTGGCTTGGCAGGAGGCTTTCTTGCTTGTGCTCAGCGACACATGCTCCGCACAATGGAAGGTCGTGGCGAAGCCCTCGTCGTCCTCCTCCAACCATGCGAGTGGTGGTCCGTCGCCGGCAAGGAGCCCTGGGGCTTGGGCTATGGGCCGGGCCGCGGGGGGCGTTGTATACGCTCCTCCCGTGGCCGTTCGTACCCGGTTTGCCGTTCCGTCCTGTGGGTGGACTATGCTGGCAAGTTCCGGGACCCTCGTCCTCCGCTGCCTTGCTCGGACGGGAGGGGGACAGGCCGGAGCGTGAGGCCCGCTCTCCGTTTTCGTCAGGACGGCCAGGTGGACGGGGGTTTGGCCATGGTAGTTCCTTTCTCCATGACAACTTACGGGAGGCTATGCTCCGCACAACTCGTAGCTCCTCCTGGCCCATCCCCTCAACCGGCCGTCTCATTGACTTGGTGGTGGGCCTGACGCAAAGCGCCCGCACCGGCTTCTCCCGCCCCCACTTCCTGCACTAGCCACGCCGGTCGTGGGCACGACGGGGTATAGTAGGGTCTGGCCTGGAGGTGGAGGTCTCAACCTCCTCTCGGGCACACTCCTCGTCATCGACGCAGTGTCTCAGGAGGTGGCCCAGGTACTCCGGTCCATGTATGGGGGAGGTGCCGTCGCGATAACATCTCCACACATTGTGTCCTGGACACACTCGCTGTAGTCGTCCGTGTCACAGGCCTGGGGTTCACCATCGCTATTTCCCATGGCGGTCCTCCCACCTTCACACTGGGGGCCATGGAACCTCCACTGTGCTCCTGTTCCCCCGGGTCGGGTGTCCACGTCCACACTTGTCGTGTTCTGCCCGTTCTCGTTCACGAACGTGTTCTGGGTGTTTTCCCGGCTGGGATCTTTACCTTGGGCGGCACTGACCGTGCCTTTAGGCCAGCTCGGACTCGACTACCTTGTTCTACTGGTCCCCTAACACTTCCCTGTATCGCCCCCCCCCCTTTACTGGCTGTGGCCGGTACCGCGCTTGCTACATATGAGACTATCACACTGGGTCGCTCGGGGCTCGCTCGCGGCAGCGGTGCCCTGGCCTGCTCCCCCGGCGGCCATCTGGATAGCCACAGATGTGTCGTGTGAGGGGGGTGGGGCTCCCGATCTACCATGGGTCTTCGCCACCACGGCAAGTGGTCAGGGCTCTTCGTTTTCGCGTCCGGGCCATGATCCTGTTGGTACCGTTCTTCTTCCTGCGGGATCGCTGTCTTGCCCTGGCGGGCTTGTCGGTGGCCATTCGGTTGGTCTTCTTATCCGCTGATGCCTTCGGCACGGAATGGAGTGGGTGACGGTCGGTGTCCACATTCCCTCCGCCCGTCGCACTCCTCATGTGCTACGTCCTCCACGGGCTGGGATTTTTCTGGCGCGGGGTTTGGTTGATCGCGCCCATGTGGCCGGCCCGTGCTTGGTACGCTCCGCTATACATACGTGTACTGGGTTCCCGTCCTTTGTCCGTTCACATGCTTTGTAACGGCTCAGACGGGTTGCTTTTCGGTAGTTGGGGTGTACTGTAGGACGATCAGGTCCCACCTCACCACTGCCCCGCCCAGTCGTCACTGTGGATGATGTTGGTGTGGTGCTCACCGTGCCTCAGCACGACTCGCCGGAGTCCCCCCCCGCTGCACTTGCTCCTGCAGTCTCGGTTACCACACCAGCCTTAACAGTGTTCCAAAGAGACTGCACCTTCACAAGACTCTCCTGTCGGTTAGACAATTGGCCTATGGAACACTACAGTCCTTCCCCACCGCTGCTCCAACATGTAAACTCTGTTGCCGCCGCAAGTGTGTTGCCAAACGGCTGAAACAATGGTGTCCGTGATCCGTTCCCCTCCCTGTCTCCGGCTTCCTCTTGGGCCGGATTGGGGCCTAGGGCCCTTGTTGGCATTTGTGTCATAAATGTTTGTGTGGCTGGGTGGTTGCCGCCTTTTGGCCTCGGCTTGGCTGATATGCTTCATCGGCGCTGGCTGATGTCTCCATGGAGGGCTTCAGTCATCTTGGATTGGGTTCCCTAACTGGCTCCGTGACGCTGGGTAGTGAGCACACAGCTCCCTCGGTTACTTACAGTTTCTTACAGTTTCTTACAGTAGATCCTCTGGAAAAAGGCAAACTATGCCTGTGTATCCAGCTCAGTACCAGTACTTGCACTGCTGCGGTCGTTCACGGTGTTGGCGGCGGCGGTAGCAGACGCAACATTTTTACTATTCTGTATTTTTGTTTTATAATCAAACTTCAAATCTTGTCTTCCCCATGCTTTATCAAAATTACTTTCAAACTCCCTTATTGATTCGGAATCGACTACATACTGGGGCAGTGCGTTCCACTCATTTACCACTCTATCACAAAATGATAGATACGTTTGTGTTCCGTTCCCTTCATCACTGGTTTGGGACACTCGCCGGCATGTACGGTCCTACATCTTTCGAGGCCGCCTGCCCACTCTTGGGGTACCCTTAGAGGCCTTGAAGGGGCTGGTGCTCCCTTACAAGGGGTGTCACCTTTCTGAAGACCTGCTTTAGGCTCCGTCCGGCTCCAAACCATAGCCAGGGCCCCTTCCCTCGGGTTCGTCACTTTGACCCCTTCTGTTTGTTTTGTAGACTCGTATGGAACTTCGGCTATGCCAGATTCACGCCCTGTTGCTTCTGTGTGTGCCACTGTGCCGGGACGGGCTTCGGTGTGCACATACCTCTCCATGCCCACGGCCAGGCTTCATATGCCTTGGGTCGCATTCCATCAACGTGTCCCCTGCTTCTCTTCCTGCTGTCTTCGTCCCATACTGTATTTTCTTCCTTTCCCTGACAAAGGGGGGGGGGGGGGGGGAGGTCTTTTTTGTATGCTTGTACAAAGCCTTTCTTTCAATACATGTCTGTTTGGTATGGAGGATGTCGCTCTTACGGTTTTTACATTATGACTACACTGTCTACGGGTTTTACCTTGGTATGCTTATGCCGCATACCCATGTCTTGTACATGATGAATGTCGGATGATGTCGTCAGCCGGCTGTACCATGCCATTTTGTTTTGTAAACACTTAACACCTGCCTTCACTTACGGTTTTCGCTCTTACACTTTTTCCGTTCTGACACCACTGTCTCCGGGTTCTGTGTTGGTATACTTATGCCTCCTACCCGTGTCATGTACCTCCAGTGTGTCGTCTGATGGCATCCGCCTGCTCTGCCGTGCCTTGTGTTTTTGTGAATACTTTCCACTTGGCTTCACTTTAGGATTTCGCTCTTCCAGTTTTTACTTTCTGACTCAACTGTCTACGGGTTTTGTGTTGGTATGCTTCTGCCTCCTACCCATGTCATGTAACTACAGAGTGTCATGTGGTGACGTCCACCGTCTCCTGTGTCTCTTCCTCCCGTACTGTATTTTCTTCCTTTCCCTACAACAGGGGGGGGGGGGGGGTTGTATGCTTGTACAAAGACTTTCTCTTTCAATACTTGTCTGAACAGTACCGTCTGTTTAGTGTTACGGATGTACCTCTTAAGGTTTATTACATTTGGACTATACTGTCTACGGGTTTTTGTATTGGTATGCCTATGCCTCATACCCATGTCTTGTACATCAGAGTGTCTTCGGAGGTCATCCACATGCTGTGCCGTGCTGTTTGTTATTGTACTCCTTTACAATTGACTTCACCTTTCCCATGTTGGTGTGCCATTCCAAGATCGACATGACCTCTTCCTTTACCTGCCTGTGCATTTTAGACCCTAGACTGATACACTTGTAACATGTACTTTCTTAATATGCACCGTACTGTTACGCTCTTTTTCCTATAAACTGATTTGTTTATTTGTGTCTTTTCTTGGTCATCTACTTTTGCTAAGGCTTGGGGTTTTTAAGGTTTCTTGGATGTCCGCCTCCAATTTGGGATTCAAGCCCTACGTTGGAAACGTAGAGACTGCTACTAAATTGGGAGGTTTGACGACCTCCCTTATAACCAAATAAGGAAAACCTCTTATTTGGTAGCAGTCTCGGAGTATCCAACGACAGAGTATCCCGCCCTCATGCCGATCCCCTGCCCATCCAATCTAAACTGATTACTTGATACCTCGATACTTTGGCAGGTCCTGGCGCAGGCTCATAGAACATGGAGCATGGCTTAGAGGAGAGCAGCTAGATTAAATGGGTAACTATAACAATTCTTTCTCTCCTTCGCTTTCTCTTCCTTCTTAGTCGTCTCGGAGTGTGTACAACGTGCCTAGTAGTGAATTGAGGTGCAACTCTAGAGATTATTTGGTTACTTCGCGTGAGTACCGATAAATCGGCCCGCTGTGGTAGCGGCTGAGATCATAAGCCCTACGTTGGATACTCCGAGACTGCTACCAAATAAGAGGTTTTCCTTATTTGGTTATAAGGGAGGTCGTCAAACCTCCCAATATTGGACGTAAACGGTCGCGGCGACCGTTTACGAAAGCATTCGCTCAGCCAAACAAATCCCAAAGAATGTTTCTATACTACGAATTTTGGAAGGAAGGATACCTTCGAGGGAAGGGAACGTTTGGTACTGCGGGCCTCAGTCTCCAAACCTGAGTTATTATTTACTCTCTCAACTCTCCCAGCCTCTCTTGTTTGAGATTGTGTTCTAGTGCTTTCACTGTTGTTTTATTCACGGAAGACACTCGACTCACATCACGATTATTATTAAGGTTGATTCTATAAGTTACGTGTATTATATAGTTTGGCAGATTATTCACCGGGTTATAACCTCAGTTGAAGAGCGATTGCTCCCCATTCATGATCTACCATTTATATGCCTGGTAATCCTTGCCTGATAGTTCCAATAATTATCTAGGTGAAGCTACATTCTGATTTTCAGGTATTAGATCTATTTGAATAAACAGGTGTTATAATTGTTATGTGTGTTGTTATTGAGTACTGTAGTACCTAATTGAATACTTATTTGTGAGAGTAAGACTGTGTTAGATTTGACCCTGTTGAGTTATTTACGGTCTATAAGTCCAGATCTGGATTTTAGTAAAGACTATATCACGAGCTGTAAATATTATAGCCCGACATAATATATATATATATATACTGTATATATATATATATATATACGGTATATATATATATATATATATATATATATATATATATATATATACCGGTATATATACCGTATATATAAAGTAAGGTATATACCGGTATATAATTATATATAATAAATTGATAATTGAAATGAAAACAAAATATCCCCTTAAAAAAGGTATGATACGGTTGTACTGTAAGCAAATATAAGGGTATAAAATGGGTATTTTATGTGTCAATAATCAATTCCCACTTAAAGGTATAGTACCGGTATATGTATGTATGTATGTATGTATGTATGTATGTAGGTATGTATGTACATATTCAGGCATATACCCTATAGCTGGGGCTGGCGGACTCGGGAAAGACCGAAAAGAAACATTTAAAGTTCCAATTCTTAGGATCCAGGACCATTTTCGCGTTCCCGCGCCCCTTTTTCTGTCTCGTCTAATAGATGATTTTTACAAGGGGAGGACGATTCCTACCCCCGCCCCCTGAAGGAAAAGTAGGACAGTAAAAGAGACAGTGATGGTGGTAATACAGTCATATAATACAAGGATAGGAAGGTAAATCACCACTATTTTTGTCTATGTGTATGAAGGAGACAAAAGGCAGGTTGCCTGTAACGAGTGTAAGGATAAGGAAGCACAAACACTTTAAGAGCATGATATGCGGGGGTTGTGCAAGGGAATTAGGAGCAAGTTATAGGATCGGGTCAAGGATTAGGATGAGGAAGATAATGATTAGTGATCCTATTTCTAAGGGAATCAAGAGTGGGGCTATTAACCTGACAAGCGCGATATAGACCTAGGTGCTAGGGTAGTTATTTGTGCATTTCTAGCCCTGGATTCTGACAGAATTCGTTATATTTACAATATAAAGCATTATTTGTTTTCGGTATGCTTTTATTTTACATATATGATGTATATATGAACCTTCAAGAGTGCTAAAATAAGTGGAAAAAGCATTTGGGTGGTGAAAAACGAAGATATTGGCCACCCGGTCATAATCTCAGGCGAGAGAGAGCCACAGGCAGCCCTCCCCCTCTCGCTGTCTGGGAGTCAACTGAGACGAGCGGGGCGGTGTGTGCCGGTGTCTGGGTGTTGCATAACGATCTTTTATGCAACCCACTTGTGCTACATTATCGCGGGAGAGAAAAATAACCGATAAATGATGATAATAAGTGGATAAATAGGTGATAATTGAGGAGGTGGGGGAGGGGGGAATAAGGTGGGGAAGGAGGGGAGGGGGAGGGGTGAGAAACACATGGATGAGTACTAGAGGGGAATTATCTCACCTAGAGACAAAATCCTTTGTTTTGATAGGCCCTTTTTTTTTTGGATGGCTTTTTTTATGGTCTTGCTTCCGTGAGGCCTATCGCGTTCCCTATAGGAAGCCTTCCGTGAGGCCTATCGCGCTTGCCGGGTTAACTACGTATGATGGGAGGTGATTCCACTCTTGGATGCTGCGGGGAAAAAATGAATGTCTGAATAATTATGTCCGTGCTTGCCTGATATGTGTGGTACCGGTATTTTAAGTTGTGGCTGTCTCGGATATCGTATGTTTGTAGGGTGTAAATATGTATTTTTGTCTATGTCCACTAAATTGTTTATGATTTTGAATAACATTTGTTGTCTGTGTATTTGTCTTCTTGTTACAAGGGGGTTTAGTTTAATGTCTTGTTTGAGCAAAGTGACTGATGTAGTATGTCTGTAATCACGTCTGATCCATCTTGCAGCTTTGTTTTGTATGGCCTCTAATTTATTGTGACTGTGTGGCCGAACTAATGATTTGAAAGCTAGAATTTTGATGTTTGCGTTACACTTTGTGAGATTCCTGCGAAGGAAGCCCAGGACCTTATTAGCCTTTGCTCTAGTGCTGCTTGTGTGTGTGGTCAACCTCATGTCCACTGCGATGTGGACCCCCAAATATTTAAATAATTAATTAATCGAAGTTTTAGTTTATTATTTAAAATACCAAGAAAATAGAAAACCTTATTTGTTATATCGATAGTTAAGTTATTGAGAGAGAGCGAGAGCGAGCACTGACCTCGCTTCCTCATGGTACTGGCATGTCAGGTTGGTTAGAGGAGCCTTGATGGTTTGACAGGTAGAGGTACCGGTAGTAGAGTGATCCAGCATCTGACGATACTGAAACCAAGACAGTACTCCTATTATTATTATTATTATTATTATTATTATTATTACGGTATAGTCTAGTCTGTTTAATTTCAGCTGATGGTAAATTGTCTTGTCCTCATCTTGATTCGTATTAAGATTTTTTACCGATTTATGTTGTTGATTATGAAACTAGGCATATACTGTATATGATACAGACACAAAGCATATTTATATTTTTCCAGTGAGTATCGAAAAATCAGTTGTTAAGGTATTGAATTTACCGTCAGCTGAAAACAGACTATAGTAATAGTAGCAGTAGTATTAGTAGTGGTAGAGATAGTACGATAGTTGTATATATTATCAGATTATCAATATTTGTAAAGCTATTATTGTTATTATTTTTGTCTTGTATTTTGTTTCCTTTATTATAGGTACGGTACCGGTAACAATATTGTTATCGTCTCTAATGCTAGACAGAATATAATGGTAAAGTTGAAATAGTTCTGAACGAGTATTAGTATAAACCTTTAAATACCGGTACCGTTCCTGAAATTCAAGTTGATGTTGTTGTTTCTAACTCCTTCAGCACGATGACGCCTTTTTACTTTTGATTCTGGCTAAAATATGACGATTATACCCAGTTTAAGAAGGACCTGTGTTATTTAGAGGGTTTATTGAGATCTTATTGTGTGTATGTTAATCCTTACCTATATTGAATAACACACTCGCTGGATGAATTATCCCTGATCTTTATATAAAGGAGAGAGAGAGCGAGAGAGAATGTGTGTGTGTATGTTGTATTACGTTTTTCCTTACCCATATTGAATAACACTCCCTTGACGGTAACGATGGGGTCCTTTTTTATATTATACTGTACTTGTTACAGAACCTCACCTCCATCCAGAGAGAGAGAGAGAGTGAGTGAGTGCGAAGAGTTGAGAAATAGAGAAGAGACAAAAGAAGTAAGAGAACGTCGATGTAATATTGTTTTGTGTTTTACTTGTTTTTAGTTTGTCCTTACCCATATTGAATAACACAGTCCCTGGACGAATTTTCCCTTGACAGTAACAGTGGGGTCCTGGCCGAGGTAGTACCACTTGTATGTGGGACCCTTGGTATCGTCACAGAAGGTCACCTCCACAGACCAGTTCCTCAACCATTGGGGTTTCCAGTTGACTTCTAGGGGTATGATCACTTCTGTGGGACTGGAAAAAAAAATAATAATTACCGGTATAGAAAGATAGTAACTTTTACTGTATATTGTATGGTAAAGCTAAACTCTTCGCTCAAACTTTTGCTAGAAACTCCACATTGGATGATTCCGGTGCTATTCCTCCCTTTCCGCCCTCCTCTCTCTTACTTATGCCTAATATCCTAATCTCTTCTAAAGATGTACTTTCTACCCTCTCTGGGCTTAACACTAATAAGGCGTACGGTCCGGACGGTGTTCCTCCTGTTGTTCTCAAAAACTGTGCTTCCGTGCTGACTCCCTGCCTAGGCAAACTCTTTCGTCTCTGTCTATCCTCTAACGTCTTCCCTTCATGCTGGAAGTTTGCTCACATTCAACCTGTCCCAAAGAAGGGTGACCGCTCTCAACCCTCCAACTATCGTCCAATTGCTCTTATCTCTTCTCTTTCTAAAGTTTTTGAAACTATTCTTGCTTCCAAATTTCTTAAGCATTTCTCTTCTCATAATCTGCTCTCAGATCGCCAGTATGGCTTCCTTAAGGGTCGCTCTACTGGTGATCTTCTTTCATATCTTACTAACTCTTGGTCATCCTCCTTTCGGGACTTCGGTGAGACTTTTTCTATTGCACTAGACATATCGAAAGCCTTCGATAGAGTCTGGCATAAATCTTTAATTTCTAAACTACCCTCCTTCGGTTTCTATCCCTCCATCTGTGCCTTTGTCTCTAATTTCCTTTCCGGCCGTTCCATAGCCGCGGTTGTGGACGGCCATTGTTCACTTCCTCACCCTATAAACTCCGGTGTTCCTCAGGGCTCTGTCCTATCTCCTATTCTCTTTCTAATTTTTATAAATGATCTCCTTAACTGTACCTTAATTCCCATCCATTCATACGCAGACGACTCAACCTTGCACTACTCCATTAGTTTTTCAGAACGCCCCAGCCAGCAATCCCTCAACGACAAACGTAATAAAGCCATAGAACTCTTAAATTCTGATCTAAATACTATTTCCAATTGGGGCAGAGAAAACCTTGTTAACTTTAATGCTTCCAAAACCCAATTTCTCCATCTATCTACCCGTCAGGATCTCCCAGCGGACTATCCCTTATTCTTCAACAATACAAAAATCAACCCTTCATCTTCTCTCAATATTCTTGGTGTCTCTTTTTCTTCTGCTCTCATTTGGAAGGACCATATTACCAGTCTTGCTAAGGCAGCCTCCCAGAAGCTGGGTGTGCTCAACCGCCTTAGGGGGTTCTTTTCCCCTGCACAGCTTCTTGCTCTGTACAGGGGCATAGTGCGCCCTTGTATTGAGTATTGTTTACATGTGTGGGGAGGTTCCTCTCACACCGCTCTCCTAGACAAAGTTGAAAGGAAGGCCTTTCGTATCATTAACTCCCGTCCACTCACCAACTCTCTGCAATCTCTCTCTCTCCGCCGCAATGTTGCATCTCTCTCGCTATTCTATCGCTACTATAATAATCAGTGTTCCTCAGAGCTATCCCAGTGCATACCACCTCCTTTACGTAGGGCATGTGGTACCCGTCTTGCAACTCAATCCCACCCCTACTCTGTGCAACTCTCCAACCCAAGAGTGAAACGTTACTCTCAAACTTTCTTCTACTCAACAGCTGAGCTCTGGAACTCTCTCCCAGAATCAGTCTTTCCCTCTTCCTATGACTTAAATTGCTTCAAACTCCGTGTGTCCAGGCATTTTGGCTCGAACGTCCCTTGATTTTGGCCCTGTCACTCTTTCAACTATGGGGGAGGCACTCGCTATAGGCAGTTATGCCTTTTGCCTCCCTCAATCACATAGAAAAAAAAAAAAAAAAAAAAAATACTATACCGTATACAACTTCTACTACTACCAACCTACTTACTATAAATACTACTACTACTAATAATATAATTAATAATACATACATACATAGAAGTTTAAAGACCACTTCGTCAATATAAAGTGTGGTTGCAGTCTTACGTCCTAAATGACGGCATTCCAGGCAGCCCTGTTCTGAGCTACCTCAATCGTCAGGTTCCTTATGTTGAGATTGAAGCGAAGTACCTGATCCCATCTCTTTCTAGGTCTACCAGAACGCACAGCTCCCCCCACATTCATAGTTCGGCATTTCTTCTCCCAGTTTTGATCACCCATTCTCTCCACGTGTCCATGCCAACTCATCCTACTCGTACACATCACCTCACTGATACCTCTAATGCCCAGACACCTTCTTAGTTTCTCACTTGATACCCCATCCCTGATGTTTACCTCACATATCTATCTCACTATTCCATTTTCATGCCGTTCCATTCTATTTATACTTTATAATTTATGCTGGCGAAACCTGGCCAGTCAAAATGGAAGACATAAATAGGATGGAACGAAATGAAATGAGGATGGTGAGATGGATATGTGGGTCTGCTATGAAAGACAGAACCTCCACTGTAGAACTCATAGGGCATTTAGTCATTAAGAGTACCGGTATTAGTGAGGAGATGCGTAGGAGCAGGCTTAGATGGTATGAACATGTGGAGAGGATGGATGAGAAGAATTGGGTTAAGAAAAACAAATCTAAAAACGTAGAAAGAGTAGTATGGGAGAGGTAGACCAAGAAAGATGTGGGATCAGGTAATACACATCAATATCGCAGCCTGACAAAGAGAGATGCCAAAGACAGAGATGCCTGGAATGCTGCCATAAGGTGAACAAAAAACTGACCTACTCACGTGTCGATCATAATATTTGTTATGCCCTGATTTTATACAGGATTAACGATTGATCAAGGTGAGTTCTTCGAGACTGGAATATCAGGTATAGTGTGCGATATTGGATTCAACAAAAGGAGTACAACGTCACAATGTAGTAGATGTAATGAAACACTACACGATCGATGTACTTACGTTACTAGCAGAAAAGAAGTGGAATGCGATAAATGTAGGGAAGTAGCTATTAAAGGTCCTAAAATCATTTGTGAAATATGGGAATCACTCATAACAAGAAAACAAAGGATCATAAACTGTGTTAAGTGTAAAACTGTAGCTCACATGAAGTGCATCTCTAAGAAGACCAACAGTGAAGAACGGGAATTCCTATGCAACATATGTGCCTTGCATTCATTACCGAATATTAATGTAAATGAACCAATTAGTATTAACAACTCAGAATCCAGCCAGGACACATTCAAATTCAAAGATGAATACAGAGTGTTCACCAACAAAGGGCTCCATCTTATCCACATTAACGCCAGATCAATGTACCATAAATTGTCAGAATTAAACTTGTTAGCTAATAAGGCCAAAGCTTCAATAATTGCAATCACAGAAACCTGGCTGGATTCAAGTATAAACGATGGTGAAATATATATTCAAGGTTTCAATATGGTTAGGAATGATCGCAATAGGCATGGGGGAGTAGTATGTCTGTATGTAAAAAACAACCTCACACACACAACTAGGACCGACATCCATGTAGAAAATCACGAAGCTCTGTGGATCGATCTACACCTGCCGAGGACAAGACCCATCACAATTGGGGTATGCTATAGGCCACCAGACGACACACAATTCTTGACAAAATTTGAACGAACTTTGTCATCGCTAGACCCTCGGAATGAATCCATCATACTAGGGGATTTTAACCTGTGTTACAAACAACGAAATGATAGGCTTGTACGAGAATATAGGCATATACTGACAATGCACAATCACAAACAACTCATCACAACCCCCACATGTATCTCTGAGAACACTGCCACAATAATAGACCACATAAACTGTAACAGAGAGGACAAAATATCCCAATCAGGGGTTATACAGACTGGGATAAGTGATCACTTCGTCACATATTGCACACGAAAAACCACAAAAATTACCCTAGAGAATCACAAGGTTATCAAAACAAGGTCACTCAGAAACTACAATAAAGAAACATTTCTGGACATTTTATGGAATACAGACTGGTCTCCAGTGTTTGGAAGTACAAACGTTAATGACGTATGCGTTGGCTTCAGAACCATCATCACAAACATTCTAGACGAAATAGCTCCTTTGAAAGACATACGAATTAAAGCAAGGTCAGACCCATGGATCAACAATGACATACTACACCATCTGGAACACAGAGACAATCTGTTAAAAAGGCTAGCGAAACATAGACAGGATCAAGGTCTGAAACATGAGTTCAACAGGGCCAGGAATAAACTAAGTGGAAAATAAAATCAGCGAAAACTAATTATTTTCACAATAAGGCAGAGGAATATCAGAATAACCCAAAGAAACTATGGAGGCACCTAAAAACAACAGGCTACAGCAACAAGACAAGGGATTCGTCTAACACTAATATTGCTCTCACCATTAATGATCAGGTTTGCCACGATAAACGACAAATTTCAACCTACTTCAACTCCTTCTTCACCTCCATAGCAAACACACTTGCACAAAACCTACCTCAACCTCTCAATAAATACACGACAACAACGGCCACCTTTCAAAATTTCTACAGAGATAAAGACATACACCCAAACACATTTGGATTGCAAAATGTTACACCAAAATACACTTTTGACGAGCTGTCTAACCTAAATGTACATAAAAGCACAGGACCAGACAAAATTCCTGCCAAATTTCTACGAGATGGAGCCATTGGTATAGCAGGCCCCCTAACCCACATCATCAACTTGTCAATTAACACCAACACTGTACCTGCTGAACTGAAGGAAGCTATTGTAACCCCTCTATTCAAGAAAGGAAATAAACTAGAAGTTGGTAACTACAGACCAGTTAGCATATTATGTATTGTATCTAAAATCCTTGAAAGAGTGGTATACACCCAAATTGAACACTACTTCAAACAAAATGATCTATTCTATAAGTTTCAATCAGGTTTCAGATGCATGTACTCGACAGACTCCTGTCTCATCCACTTAACGGATCACATTCGTAAAGAAATGTCTAAAGGTAACTACACCGGTATGGTTCTTCTTGATCTACAAAAAGCGTTTGACACAGTAGACCATGATATCCTATGTAATAAACTACAAGCAATGGGCATAGGGTCTGTGAACTGGTTTAAATCTTATCTTAGTGGTAGAACCCAAAGAGTCAAAATTGACGATAATATATCTGATCCTATGCCAATTAACTGTGGGGTCCCGCAGGGAAGCATCCTTGGTCCCTTACTCGTTCTCTGTTATGTGAACGACATGGAACTGAGCGTCTCATGTAAATTATTACTGTATGCAGACGACAGCGTGCTCCTGGTTTCAGGAAAAGACCCAATAAGTATTGCCGCTTCACTTTCCAAAGAACTAGAATCATTTAGTGAATGGCTAGTGGACAATAGACTATCTCTTCACCTGGGCAAGACGGAAGCCATCTTATGTGGAACAAAACGCAAACTGAAAGACATTGTGGGCTTCTCGGTCAACTGTAATGATATTCCTATAACAACAGTGTCACAAGTTAAATATCTCGGACTAAAACTGGACGCGAGTTTGTCAGGTGAAACAATTTTGGAATCTATCCTGAGTAAGTGTAGAGCACGTATAAAATACCTGTATAGACAGGTGGGATGCTTGCCTGCGGCGACCAAAAAGACCCTCTGCCAAGCGCTTGTTCAATGTCATTTTGACTATTCTGTGTCATCCTGGTACTCTGCATCATCTAAATCAGCACAGCACAAACTTCAGGTCACTCAAAATAAAATGGTTAGGTTCATGCTGAACCTAGGACCCAGATCACATGTTGGCCAGGAACAACTTCAGTCACTAGGTATGCTCAATGTCGCTGACAGGGCCAAACAAATCAAGCTCACTAATGCCTTCAACATTTTCTATGACAGAGCTCCAGAGTATCTAAAGAATGATTTTGTTAAAGCAAATGAGATGAGTGGACATAATACAAGAAACAGGATGTTTAATTTTAAGGTCCCGAGAATCCAAGGACATGGTAAGCAAACATTCTTCTTCACCGCCATCAAAGACTGGAACGACCTACCCCAGTCAGTCCGTGAAAAGAGAACACTGTATTCCTTCAGACGTAGCCTGAAGGAACACCTGAACCGGACAGCTGCGAGAAGGGAGCACCAAGCTTATGTCTACTACTAAATGCAACATAAGAGATAGACAAACCAAACTGAAATGATTACTGATATTTACTATAGGATGTAAGGTATCTTAAAATAACCCCCTAGAAATACTTTTTCTAAAGTATCTATTTCTTTATCCTCCCCATTTTCCCCAGCTAACCTAATCCCACAAGGACCCCAATGGAAATACGCCTAACGGCCTTATTGGGCTATCCTTAGTTGGAATTATGCAAGGCTGGTACATGTCATATTTATAACATACTATGTGGTACCAACTCTGTAAATTGCTAACTGAATAAATATTATTATTATTATTATTATTACATATAAGGAATCAATAGAACACACAGATATAATTTCGGAATGTGGTTTGTAATACAGCTTTATTTATGTAGCACTTCCTAGCATAGAAAAACGAAGAAATTCACTTAAGAAAACATGAAGGGACAAAAGATTCAGTATCAATATTGGTCTTTCAATTCTAGCACGATCGTGGATCTGGATAGAGCGTGCACTACCACTTTCAACACTCAGGAATTATTCTTCTGAGACAGGTACCATCTGTAAGATTATAGAATTTTCACTCGAGGGGTATCTATTAAGTTCTTATAAGTATCAAATGAAGTTAATTGCGTATACCTTGTGCTCCATTATTTCTTTAGACGCGTATCTATACTTCGATATTTATTTTCACAAAACACGGAAGATTAGTTATGCAACAAAATTATACTTGGTTGACTGTTAATGCACAGTAATGGAATTCGTCACTGAGATTATTTACTTTACGACCTATCCCACAAACTCTCGGGATCTCAAAATATCTATACCATAATCTCCAAATTGGGAGGACTCATTATATGGCTGAGGGTAAATATTGTCGCTATAATTATCTCTTAGTATCTTTGCACTGATACCGAATTCGTTGGCAATAGACAGGAAACACGGGTGATATAACCTGAAGTACTCGTCATGGGTAGCAAATAACTAATGGGGGGCACAGGTGAACAATCGATCATATAGTACGGTATCTCCGCACTGATACAAATAATAATTAATAATGCACTGTTGAGTTATCTTCTTAGTATCTTGATGCGCTGTCTTGGCTGCTCCGTGGGCCGTCCAGGGTGTCCAGTCGTGTGAAGAAGTTACAGTTGGGTTAATGGGCTTTGGGTCTTAAATGTGGTTCCGTAACTATGAGGGGTACAGTTGGTCACCACATCGAACTAACGCAAGTATTCTAGGCCTGAAGCTTTCGAACAAATACTTGACTATTCTGACCTTTAATATTAACCGGTGATGAAGTTCCGTTCAGGTACTCTTGGGGCTAGGATTTTAAATGTTATGTCTCAGGCAGGGTCCGGATTAACAAAACAACGGACGATCGCAAGAGGAGTCGATACAAGTAACTCTCCTTGACAGTCTCTAATTTTTTTAAGAGGTTCAAAGAACTTGGGCAGTGTTTAACCTTTTAGTCACAAATCCTGGTGGGTTGCCACAGACAATATGTGCCTAGGATCTATATATGCTAAGTGCTCCTGAGAGTATCTCGCATAGACCCTTCTAACACAACAGATCTTTCTCTCCTAGACCTTTGTGAGTTAAGTGCCAGCTAATGTCTAAGATAATAAGTGTACTGAAAGGTAGGGTTGCCTTCGTCTTTCAATATTCTTATTATATTGGGTTAGAGGAGAAACTAATATGAATAACTGTATTAAATTCTGGGTGGCCAGAAGTAGTTAGTTATACGTATGTAGCTACTGTTACACTATATTTAACACAACAGAATCTTTCTCTCCTAGATCTCTGTGAGTTCAGTACTAGCAAGATGTCTTAAGATAATAAAAATATCGAAAGGTAGGGTTGCCTTCGTCTTTCAATATTTTTACTAGGTTAGAGAAGAAACTAATATGAATAACTATATTAAATTCTGGGTGGCCAGAAGCAATTAGTTATACGTATGTAGCTCTTGTTGCACTATGTAAATGATTAGAAACTCAAGTGGAAGAGGCCATACCAGCAATGAGTTTTTAACCCTTAATTAGCGGCGAGCAACATAAGTCGAGTTAAATAAAGCTGGACTATGTGGCGGCGCTCGACATAGGTCGAGTGGCAATTTCAGCACGTAATGTGGCTGAGAGAGAGAGACAAGTGGTGGCAGGAGACTAGCGAGCGTATGACTGCTCCAGACCACCGCGGCGAACCTACTGACACAAATCTCAGCTCCCTCCTCCCTCTCTCACTCGCTACATACTCAATTATGTACCGAAAGTACCGAATTACCTGCTTTTTGCACTCGCGTTGCACGGTTATTGCAAGAAAACTATCCATCATACAAGGATCGTTATGGTGTCATTCGAAAGCTCTGTTTATGCCCTTTCAGGGATAGGTACTTGTTTTACGTTCTGGGTCTTATTTAGGCATGAAAATGATCACGTAAACAGCCCTATTTTGGCTAAAAACACCCCGCTGTGCGGTACATATAAATAAACCGCATAGGCCGCTCGTAAGGTGTTAATACACTTACTTGTATTTATATATATATATATATTATTTAAGGTCTCGATATTAACCACTGGGTAGCCACGATTAATAAAGATCCAAAACAAAACTATATACACAGTATATCACTGATAGTATCACAGACTCCGGGGTGCCGTTCGTCAGCAACTAGTCTTTAGTGGGGGTATAAAATAGTCTTCAGTCAGAGCGGGTTGCCGATCGTACAGAAGCGATATTTCTACTTACTTGAGTTCTCCTCCTCCCAGGGTTTATATAGAAGGGGCTGCTCGGTGTTGTCGAGTCTGCATGCTGGTTGATTTACTGTTATCAGAGGGTTCTAGGAATGGGAGACGTAAGGTTTAGCTTTACATATGGTGCTCTATTGGAGGGCTTACTTAATTGGGTAATGGAAATAGTAGATGTAAAATTACTTAGTTGTGGAGATAACAGGACTTCAAGCTGGCAAGCTTTCTGAGGTGTGGAGGAAGTTGGAGCTGGGGTGTTGTCTAGGCTTGTAAGTGGTTCACTTTATTTTTGGAGGCAGCTGTGTACTGTGGCGGGTGAGGATTCGTTGCCTGGGTAATTCGTTCCTTATTTCCCGTGTCCTGGATTATATAGTATGGGTAACTTACACATCTAACATATAAGGGCATGTGATGGAAGTGTTGTTGGCAAGAGGTGCTTCACTGGGTTGCTTTCGAGGTCAAGGGGCGGGGCGCGGCGCTCATTAAGGCCAGCTGGGTTGATGTCTGCACTTAGAAAGTAAGTTACTTTACTTTTGAGGCAGCCGTGTACTGCGGTGGTGTAGGACGAGTGGGCTGAATAGCTCCTTTCTTATCCTACATATCTTGGATGATGTGGTATGGTAATTAAAAACATCTAACATATCCGTGTACGTGCTGGGCTGGTTGCTGGGCAAAAGTTCCGTTGTGGGCCCCTCTTCGAGGTCAAGGGGGCGGAGCACGTCGCTATTCCTGGGTCGACCGGGGGGGAGCGGGGGTTCCTCCGTGACCTGATGTGGCCTTTCCCCTGTAGTATACCTGAACTATTTTGCATCTTGAAAAGTTTGATTCAGGGGAAAACAGGGAGTTATGGATTTCCTCTCTTCTTATTTGGATAGAATCAGGATCTACCACTTTTGGTCGTGATAAGGTAGGTAGTATTCTGTGAGGGAGGTTCCCTGTAGCGTAGAGGTGAGGGGGGGGGGGTTCCCGGGTTGTCAGGCAAACCGACCTCCTGCTATTTTGGTCGTGAGTGTAAAGGTGAATCTGGTTCCAGCCGGAAATGCCAGAAGCTAGGTTGGGCGAGGTTAAGTTTAGGAGGTACAGGGGGTCCAAAAAGGTGTATACAGTCTTCGTCAAATGTATACCTCGTAACACAACAAATTTTGTCGTGTATCCTAACTTCTTCAACCTAAATTGTGGAACATAACTCTTGCTTAACTACATACACACCTAGTTACTAGAAGGAAATAACTGGCATGGGGCTACATACATATACACTCGTAATGTAGAGAGATAATAGGTGTCTCTCCTTTATCTCTCTCTGAGATGGTTGTACGTAGATTGGTCATAGTTAAATATATATAAATCAATACAATAATATTGCCAGGCAGCTACATGCATATACACTCGTAATGTAGAGATAATAGGTGTCTTTCCTTTATCTCTCTCTGAGATGGTTGTACTCAGATTTGGTCATAGTTAAATATATATAATCAATACAATAATATTGCCAGGCAGCTACATGCAGATACTCTCGTAATGTAGAGAGATAATAGGTGTCTTTCCTTTATCTCTCTCTGAGATGGTTGTACTCAGATTTGGTCATAGTTAAATATATATAATCAATACAATAATATTGCCAGCAGCTACATGCAGATACTCTCGTAATGTAGAGAGGTAATAGGTATCTTTCCTTCATATAAGTTTTAGTTGCATGGGAGATGAGGTTGTATTTGTTTCTATTGTGTTGCATTTGTGTACAGTATGTGTTTGCATGGACATTCTTATGCACTTGTTTACATGTTTTACAGTTATGTTGTTCATAGGTCGCCAAGCATCTCTCTGAGGTGGTTGTATTTAGTTTTGGCCATAGTCAAACGCACACAAAATAATACAACAATATTGCCAGGTGTGACCCTTACCTAAGCACAGACATGCATAACGAAAGTGTGGATGGCCTGGTGCTTACATAATTAACAACATACACAATGAACACATCCACATGGAAGGTATTATAGCCTTCGTCATATTAATATGGTGGGGCATGGTTGTTACATAATTAAATACACACCTAATCAATACATAAAAAATGTCGAGTATCACAACCTTCGTAATATGAGTACTGGGGGGACATGATTGTTACATAATACGTACATGACACATAGGGGTGACATGGGTCTTACCTAATCAAATACCTACACCGATTACACAATAAGAGAAGAACTGACATGATCATTACATATTTCGTTTCCTCAACACTCTGTAACTCCTCAGAGCTGTTACTAAGGAAAACATCAAAGGCTTACATAGTGACATGAAGTAAAATAATGTGTTTTGTATACTAGAAGGATCGTGGTTGACAAGACGTATAAACATGTGTGGAAGTAAATGGAATAGAAAAACAAATTCGTGGATAACATAGTTATCCTCCCCTGCGGAGCTGGGTCCTTTCGTTCCTGGGGATCTCGTTGGGGATGGGGATCTCGCCCCCGGGAATTTCGTTCCTGGTGCATTTCAATATTTAATGTATATATGTATGTATGTATTAACCTGGATGTATGTATTTGCTGGAAGACTGCAGCAAGCCACACATGAGGCACGGTATTAACCCAAAAACGGCGAGGGGGGGGGGGGTATTGAACTAGCTCCCCATGGGCGAGCATATTGGCTCCATTCAGGCCTATAATCGTCATTTTACGATAAATATCGTTATTACTTATTCATATGAGCCTATTTTACCTTCACTATGAAGATAGTAACCTGTAACAACAATAAAACAAGTGAAAATATAATTGTTCTGGTCAAAATCGCGAATATAGATGGACCAGCCCATTCATGAATTATGGAGAAAATTGAGGCAACCCCTCCCTCCACGAGGCCTCAAGCCACACTGAGCCTACTCATACACACACTCGGTCATGTAACACACCCGCTAGGCACGTAAGCACATCCTCCACACAGTTTGCTAATGTTAGCACAAAAATATACCAACGAATTAGGGAATAACAGGGAAAATAGGTGATAATTGAAGGGGGAGGGGAAAGGGAGGAAGGAGGGGATGTGGAGGAGTGATATGAGGTATAGGGAAAAAAAAAAAAAAAAAAAAAATTGTTTAGTGCTACTGGGGCTGTTTAAATGTTTTTTTTTAGGCCTCCCTCTTAAGAGCTTTGCCGCCGTCGCCCAGTAAAACCTCTTAAGAGCTTTGCAGCCGTTTACGGATTAAATATGTACAAAAAACGTGCAGGTATGGAGGGGAATTATCTCACTTATTCACATATTACTTTGTTTTGAGTGCCAGTGGGGTGTTTTGAAAGGAATTTTTTATGCCTAACCTCTTAAGAGTCTCTGCGTCTTTCCCGGGTTAAGGGCTCTTCTACTGGTGTTCTCCTTGCTTATCTCACTAACTCTTGGTCATCCTCCCTTCTGGACTTCGGTGAGACATTTTCTACCATGCTAGACATATCGAAAGCCTTCAATAGAATCTGGCACAAATCTCTTACTTCCAAACTACACTCCTTCAGTTTCTATCCATCTATTTGTGCCTTTGTCTCTAATTTCCTTTCTGACTATTCCATAGCTGTAGTTGTGGACAACCATCGCTCTCTTCCTCAATCAATCAACTCCGGCGTTCCTCAGGGTTGTTTTGTCTCCAGTTCTAATTCTAATACCGGTATTCATTAATGATCTCCTAAACTGTACCTCTAGTAGGCTACTATCCACTCATATGCTGATGGCTTTACCTTACACTACCGTATTCAACTAGTTTTCACAACAACCCAGCATGCGATCACTCCAAAACTCACGTAACGGGGCCATGGCTCGCCTAGGCCTATCTTCTACAATTAATCAAATTACAATTAGTTCTGATTGGGGCAGAGAAAATCTTGTTACTTTCAACACCTCCAAGACCCAATTTCTCCTTCTATCTACCCATCACATTCTTCCAGAAGACCTATCAATTATTCTTCAACAATACCGGTACATAAATCAACCCTTCATCTTCTCTCAATTTTCTAGGTGTATCATTTTCATCCGACCTTTCTTGGAAAAATCATTTATCACTCTTGCTAAAACAGCTTCCTAGAATTTAGGTGCCCTCAACCGTCTCTGTAGGTTCTTCAACCCAACACAGCTTCTTGCTCTGTATAGGAGCACAAGGTGCCCATGTTTCGAGTATTGTTCGCATGTGTGGGGAGGTTCCACCTATACCAGTACCGCACTTTTCGAAAGAGTAGAGTCCAAAGCATTTTGCCTCATCAACTCGCATCCTCTTACTAGTTCTCAACAATCTCTTTCTCCACGCTGTAATGTTGCATCTCTTTCACTTTTCTATCGCTATTACAACAATCAGTGCGGCGAGTGCAAGGCACCCGCCTTTCAACACAGTCCCACTCCTATTCTGTCCAGCTCTCCAACCAAAGAATTTAGCAAATTTTCTCAGTCTTGCTTCTACTCAACAAATGAACTCTGAAACTCTCTCCCTCAATTAATCTTTCCTTCATCATATGATTTAGACTGCATTAAACCTCGTTTGTCCAGGCATTTTGACCCCAACGTCCCTTGAATTTGGCTCTCTTTTGGCTTTGGGGGAGACACTCGTTACAGGCAGCCTTACTTTTATCTCCTTCATACACATAGACAAAAAAACCCGGTATTATTATTGTTATGCAATTATTTTAAGGCTTGGGTCTAATGCGTACTCAGCTGGATAACTCAAACACATGGTAACATACATATACTGTATATACAATTAGGTTAACCCGTTGAGACCCAGCGTCGCACGTGTTGCGTCGGCAGTCTTTGATCACCAACTCCCAGCGACGCATCACGTGCGTCCGACATATAAAAAACACTTACGTGGCTCGTAAGGTAGGAAATGGCGGGAGAATAGGAGGGGGCGGTACCGTAGTGTGTGGGGGAGCCGGGCCAGTAGGTGTGAGCGGGCCGAGACAGCCGCGCGGCTGGTGGTGGTGGGCTTAGTGGGGATAGTTTACACCCCTAGTTTACCGCCACTTTGAACCTTCATTACTCCGGTCGTATGGGAGCTAGAGGCTTGAGATTTATGTGAGATACTCCTTAGGATGTATGCCGTACAATGCCATACTCAGTTTTTACCCTAGTGCTCCCGGGCGGGTGGTCATGCGGGGGAGACGAACTATTGAAACCCCCCCCCCCGCCCCCCAAATGACCGAAATGAGTTTTTTTTTATTTGTGTGTTCATTTCTCACCATTCTCTTCCATTTTGGCTCAACAAATTTTTTTGAAGCTCCCCCCCCCCAACCCCCCACCGGCCCCCCCCCCAAAAAAAAAATGTCAGAGGTGATTTTTTTTTGTTTTTTTTTCATTTCTCATCCTTGTCTTCCATTTTAGCAAACAAAAAAAATAAGTGAAAATGGCTTGGGACTGGGGTGAACAAAATATTATAACTAGCCGGGGCTCAGCGGGTTAAATAACCTATAAGGTTATGGGCATATAATGTAGGCTACAAACATTAGAAATACACAGTAATAGTATACAATATAGAATCCTCAAGTTTATAGATACGGTATATCAATGGCCCTCTCAAGATCGCAGGCAAAATCATTAACTCGTTCATATAAGCAAGGATTAACTCTTTCACGTAAGCAAATATTAACTCTTCAACATAAGCATGTTAATATTAACTCTTCAAAATAAGTAAATATTAACTATTCAATATAAGCAAGTTTTAAATCTTCAACATAAGTTGGGGCAACAATGAACTCAATCAATTAACATATACAACAGTGAATGGTTTTTATCGTGGCAACAATGAAATCCCCTTATTCAGTACGGTACCGTACGTAATTAGTTCTTCCGGGACCACTCTCGTAATTACTCTGCAATAAGTTACTCTGCAATAAATCGAAGAACGATTCTGTTAATATAGTCGAGCCTGAGTGCCGGGGGGGGGGCGGCTCATTCTAACTTTAACATGTAATCAGCAAATCTAGGCTCGTAGTTCAATGTTCCAATATCATAATCTCTTGTGGCTGATGGCTCAACGGATCCTAACTTGAACTCTTAGTTTATTAGCAAAGCTAAGCTCGGGGGTAATTAGCTAATTAGAATGTCGTTCAGCTAGCTTTTGGTTTTTCATGTTAACGGAATAGCGAGTTCTCTAGCTATCTAGGTTTCTAAGCTCTAGATTGGCAGGACTTCAAATTCACGGAATAGTGAGTCATTTATCTATATTTGGTTTACTTACCGGTACTATATTTGTTTACTTTCACCACCAACTGTGTTGGTGGTGAAATGGGTTAGATGCTTATGTTCTGGGTATGGTGTCCCGAGTTTGAATCCCAGGAGGATCATATGCTTTCATTAGTTTATTCTAGTGCATTGGGGTTTGTAATGGAGGATTAATGTGAAGAACGGGTGTGTTCCTTAATAACTGGATTTTAGGCATGAAGCAATTTACAGGATTTGAGCAATGACCACTGTGTTTACAAAACAGCAGAAAGTCTTTATCAATGTCTTTCTAACAGTACTTCTAAGAGTACTTCATCGACCTTCTGATGGTCCTACCGTTGTCTATTACAAATTATTAAAAAGATGATGGGGCTGGTTCTCCTGGGCTAGGGCGTCTAGGCAGCTCGTCACCTCATCGTCGGCTGCCCCTCCTTCACGGCTTCGCAACAGGGCACACTCAGGGCATCGTTGGCAGTTCTCTCAAGAGCGTCGTCTGGGGCGGCCTCAATAATAGGGGATGAGTGCCTCAGTCGCTGGCTTGGCTTCCTCTCTTATCAAACTGGGCAATTCAGTTTCCCAGTGCGTTGTCAGCTCGTTAAAATAGGAGTCAGGGGCGCCGAGGGGTGTGACTCTCAATTATGGCTTGCAGCCCCTGCAGTTCTGGGCAGCTGGTTATAAGGGGCAGGTGCAGCAGTGGTTCCAGGAGGCTCGAGGGCAGTCTAGAATTATCTCTTTCAAAAAGTGCCTCGTTTGTAGCTGTCGTCCACTGGTATACCAACTGACTTTGTTTCTGCAGAAGGGGAGGCAGGTTGGGACTGCAGGGAGAGGAGGGAAGCCGGATTGTAGTAAACAGCGACTATCTGGTGAGGGGTCCTTGTATAGTTGGCTGGAGGATCGGAGATTTCTCCTCCAGCCTATCACGGGTTTCCAGGCTTGACCAACCTGGATCCTGATCTTCCATTTTTGTTGATGCTCGGGTGAAGTTCTTTGCCTATGTTTCGGGTTTCAAGGGGTTTGATCTGGCCGATAGGGTGGAAGCCCGAGCGAGCGTCTTGGCTAATGCGGTAGCTGGCATTCTTTGATGTCACCTTTTGGAGCGCCTTCCCTCAGCCAATGGGGGAGAGTGGTAAGGGGGGAAGCTCCGCCCCTTTCCTGGAACTTCTGGCTGAGGAATCTCGGCCATCCACATTTATAAGGGACTCTGATGAAGTGACTGTGGAGGGATTTGGGGATCTTCATCAGGTTGGGAAGGGAAATTCTTGTTTGTTCATTCCAAGGTTGCTTGAGGATTTTGGCCAACTTCCAAGAAACAAATATTATAATTATTATTTTTATTAGGGGTTCGTCCCCTACGGGGAACCCCTATTGTAATCATTAAACCCGGTTTTTCATCCAAATTTTTCTTACGCGCCGGTTTCGACGCAATAACTCCAGAACCGCTTTTTGGATCGGGATCAAACTTTCACAAGAGGTGCGTTTTTGTATTGGGCAACTTTTGATATGCTAAACATCCAGCATGGCGGCCAAACAGGTCCGTGGCAGCCGATTTCCCGAAAAACTTGACGCCTAAATACCGTCTCTCCCACTCATAGGAAACGACTGGGCTTTGGCATACGGACTCCCCTACTAATGCTCCGGAAATGTTATAGAGAAGGTTTTGCTTTTGCACGTGGGGTTTTTTCCGGCAATCTTGAAAATAACTCGAATTCCACTTAAAATTCCACATCTTGAAAACTACGCCGATGATCAAAGCCATGCTTGCGTAGTTGGGTGAGGCTCGCGATTCCGAACGTTTTGATAACAAAAGAATATAAATGGGTGGAATAGTTTGGCCGCAGCATTAAAAAGTGTCTATGACTTTAAAACCGCATTCGCTACCCACACAAAGTTTACCGTCTACAGTCTATAGGCTTCCACGCATCCCCCAGTTTTGCTTAATAACATAATCTCTGTATTATTCAGATCTATTATTTTTTTTGTATTTCTCTCTCAAAACAGTTCGAGTCCCTACGAATTCCAGCAATTATTTAGCCAACCTACCTATACATACCTACCCTACCAAATAATAATGATAATTCAAATTTATTTTTGGTGAATGACAGAGTATTGGCTAAGGTTTTTAACAATTCCTCCCTTTGCCAAATGCTTTGTTTAACCCTTAATTAGCGGCTCACCACATAAGTCGAGTTAAATAAAGCTGGATTATGTGGCGGCGCTCGACATAGGTCGAGTGGCAATTTCAGCACGTAATGTTGCTGAGAGAGAGAGACAAGTGGTGGCAGGAGACTAGCGAGCGTATGACTGCTCCAGACCACCGCGGCGAACCTACTGACACGAATCTCAGCTCCCTCCTCCCTCTCTCACTCGCTACATACTGAATTATATGGGGAAAGTACCGAATTACATGCTTTTTGCACTCGCGTTGCACGGTTATTGCAAGAAAACTAGCCATCATAAAAGGATCGTTATGGTGTCATTCGAAAGCTCTGTTTATGCCCTTTCAGGGATAGGTACTTGTTTTACGTTCTGGGTCTTATTTAGGCATGAATATGATCACGTAAACAGCCCTATTTTGGCTAAAAACACCCCGCTGGGCGGTACATATAAATAAACCGCATAGGCCGCTCGTAAGGTGTTAATAACAATGATATGGACCTTTAAAGTTTTGGCAATTGCCTTGTGTGACTTACCCTGCCCTTCCTTCTTACCTCCCTCCTCCCTCATATCTAGCAAATGTATCAACAACCACTCTAGTGAACTTTCGGTATTTAGTTTATTCAGCTTAATACTATTTATCCACATAAAATAGAAAGCTATCACGAATTTTGTCTAATACAACCATAGACAGTGCTATTACATATTATTTGAACATGATGTCGAATTTAGCAGTTGCTGTTTACCTTGAACAGTAATGACAGAACCGAAAGCTTCTCTTGCCGTGTAGTACTCCAAGAAAGCAGGGTTACTTAAGCCGGCCTATACCGAACTGTTACCAAGTCAGAGATTCAGAGGTAACTTTCACAATGCATTATAACCCTAGACAGACACCAATATACCACTAAATCATACAAATATCACTACAAAAAAGATAGGAAAATATTATATTAATGTCCTAGGTATTTGAAATTATGCAAATGAGTAAAATGCATTATGATATAATGATAATGGCATTGATTAGTATCTGCCAACAGTGTTGCACTATAGTTTTCTGAACGTATGCGAACTTCGGAGTATTCATCATCATCATCATCATCATCTCCGACGCCTTGTTTCCCCCTGGGGAACTACTAGAGGATGGCCATGACAGAAACTCCAAGCTACTTTGTCAAGACACGCCTCCTTTGCCCGTGCCACAATGCCCCTTCCACTACGTGGAAGTTTTTCTTCAATATATTTTTCCACTTTCTTTTCCCATACCATTTTTTTTTTTTTTTTTTTTTTTCTATGTGATTGAGGGAGGCAAAAGGCATAACTGCCTATAGCGAGTGCCTCCCCCATAGTTGAAAGAGTGACAGGGCCAAAATCAAGGGACGTTCGAGCCAAAATGCCTGGACACATGGAGTTTGAAGCAATTTAAGTCATAGGAAGAGGGAAAGACTGATTCTGGGAGAGAGTTCCAGAGCTCAGCTGTTGAGTAGAAGAAAGTTTGAGAGAGAGTGGTCTTCCTATGGTGGAAGACCACCATAGGTGGTCTTCCACTACTAGCGGTTCCACTCACCTGACTCCCATATATCTTTCTTGGCATTCTGTCTTCATCCATTCTCTGAACATGGCCATACCATGTTAAATTAATAAATTAATCAGTAATAGGCAATATGGTTTTAGACGATGTCGATCAACTGCAGACATGCTTTGCCTTCTTATGCATCAAATCAACCAAGCTACAGACCAACATGGTGAAACACATACAATAGCACTGGATATATCAAAGGCATTTGATAGAGTCTGGCATCAATCCTTATTGTCGAAGATGTCACACTACGGCCTTGCATCATTAGTTCCACTAATTTCTTCTTATCTTCATAACAGAAAAATACGTGTAATGGTAGATGGCCTTTATTCTCAATTTCACTCAATAAATGCTGGTGTTCCCCAGGGATCAGTTTTGGCCCCAATTCTGTTCCTCATTCATATCAATGATCTCATATCTACCACTCATAATCCAATACATCCCTACGCAGATGACTCAACACTCCACAGTTCCTTCACATTTACCAATTCTTTCACCCAACCCAATCTTATAAATTCAAAAATAAACACTGCAATTTCTCTGAACCAGGACCTTTCTAGAATTAATGGATGGGGACAAAAGAATCTAGTTTCCTTTAATGCACAGAAAACCAAGTACATTCAATTTTCTAACCGACAGAATCTCACTGACTCCCATGTATTTTTTAATGATGTAAATATTCCCACTTCCCCTAGTATTGACATTCTCGGTGTAACATTAACTACTAACTTGAGCTGGACACATTATGTTAGAAGCATTGCTAAGAATGCCTCTAAAAAACTGGGACTCCTGTACAGAGTTCGAGAATTCTTCACTGACGAGCAGTTGGCCGTGATATATAAAAGTCATGTGCGTTCTCAGATGGATTACTGTTCACCTCTGTGGGGTGGAAGTGGAGTGGTTGCATTGAGGCAGTTGGACAAAATTCAAAATAAAGCTATTAGATTAATCAATAACCCTGCAATCACACAGGACCTTCCTACATTATCCATACGAAGAAACGTTGCATCCCTTGCATTATTCTACAGATATTTTCACAGCAATTGTTCCGAGGAACTTGCTTCAATTGTGCCGCCTCTCCACATCTTTCCCCGTAGAACCAGGGCAGCTGAGAGCGCCCATGAATTTACACTTTCTCCTCCACAATGCAGAACTTCTGCTTATCAGAATTCATTTATCCCCAGAGCTACTACTCTTTGGAATTCACTTCCCTCGAATTGCTTTCCACAAACTTACAATCTACAAATGTTTAAATCCAGTTGTTACAAAAATTTTATGACTGGAGGATGCCTTTAGGCACATGGACCTTTTTGTTTTATCTGTGTTTTTCCTTCCTCCGTTCATTGTCTCTTAAAAAAAAATAAAAAAAAAAAAAAAAAAAAAAATCAAAGTACTTCTCTTTATCCACTCAACCACACCACAATCAATGCCCAAAGCATGCTCTTCCATTCCAAAGGACTCGTACACTTCCCTATTACTTGGCCCATCTAGCCTTTTCATGCCAGCTGCCATTCTGAAAAAGCTCATCTCCACAGCTCTCAGTTTGAAGAGGTCCTCGTCACTTGCCGTCCATGTCTCGCTTCCATACGAGAGTGTTGGGAGCAGAACACTGTTTCTCAGTGACTTTTTGACTTCCTGGCTAACCATTCTTCCTTTGAGAATACTATCAAGTTTTCCAATCACTTTTCTCCCTTGCATTTTTCTCTCTTTTATCTCACTCTCCATTTTACCATATTTGCATAGTACAGCTCCCAAATACTTGAAACTTTCAACCTCTTCTAGTACTTCATTTTTCAATTTTATTTTACAACTTTTCTTGTGTTCTTTCTTGATTCTATATTTTTCCTTAAAATCTATGGTTTCATGCATTCTTCTCTCAAACACCATTACCTTACATTTCCCTACATTGACCTTTAACTTTCTCTTTTCACATACCCTGTCAAAGTCAGTGACCACTCTCTGAAGTTCTTCAGCATTTTCCGCCAACAGGACTGCATCGTCCGCATATAGGCATGTTAAAATCTTCCATGTTCTTCCCTCTGATTCCAGTCTAGCTCCCACACCCATTGATACAGCCCTACATTCCCTAATCACTCCATCCATGTATATATTGAACAACCAAGCTGACATGACACATCCCTGTCTTACACCTACATTGACCTCAAAACTTTCACTTAACTTATCCCCTACCTTCACATTTGCCATTGCATTCCTATAAAAAGATTTTACTACCATTAGCAACTTTCCTCCCACACCATATACTGTTAACACATCCCACAGGCCCTCCCAGTCTACTTTGTCGTAGGCTTTTTCCAAATCCATGAATGCTGCATAGAGTTTTGTTTTTGGCCAGATACTTCTCTACCAACAATCGCATTGAGGCTATCTGGTCAACGCAGCCCCTGCCCTTTCTGAAACCTCCCTGTTCCTCGCCTATTTTGTCATCCGTTATCTTCTGTAGCCTCTGTGTTACTACTCTTGCGTGTACCTTTCCAGGTATGCTAAGCAAGCTAATTCCCCTATAATTCTTACACTCTTCTTTACTACCCTTCCCTTTGTACAAGGGTACTATCACTGCTTTCCTCCAGTCCTCTGGTACACTTTCCTTTTCCCATGCTAATTTACATAACCTATGCATTATGTCAACAGCTTCTTCTCCTCCATATCTCAGCATTTCACCTGGGATGTTATCTACTCCAGCAGCTTTGCCCATTTTAAGTCTATTGATTGCTTCTTTTACTTCTTCTCTGCTTATCTGGCTTTCAACTACCCTGTTTATTCTACCTCTCTCCATTCCTATGGATGAGATCTTTGCCTTCCCCCTACTCTTTACAGCTAAGCTACTAAAATGATCTTTCCATACTTTCACCACACCATCACCCTCTACCACTTCCCCATTCATGTCCCTCATCCTACCACCTGAGACACTCTGTCTTCTTCCCTCTGGCTTCTTTCACAGCTCTGTAGTATGCTTTCCTGTCATTCAGAAACTGTTCACTAATCTTTCTCCCATATGCCTCATCTGTCTTCCTTTTAGCGTCTTGTATCGCCCTCTTCACTCTTTGTTTCAAATTTTTATATTCTTCTTTCCTCGCATCTCTAGTTTCTCTAGGTATATTCTTTTGCAGCATACTCTTTCTGATTTTTTTTTTTTTTTTTTCACTATTTCTTCTATTAGTCCATGAGCCAGGCCAGATATCGGTACCACCTGGGGTGACTAAACACGAATGGTACTAAAATGTTTATAGAGTGACTGTAAGTACATTAAGATATGATAGCCTTCTCGCACTGGTAGCTTAGTCTAATTTTTTTGATGCAATAGGGGCGCTACCCAAAAATAAAGATTTTTAGCGTGACGCTCGGCGTTTTCCTCATTTTCTTTAAAATCCATTACACAATCATCGCGAAACTTTGAACACCTATGTAGAATTATATTCTCTACCAGAGTTGTTCCTAGGTATTTTTCAAATTTCCTCATATTTCGGAATATACTCTATATTTTGGGTATTTTCCTCTAAATCTAGAATAAATCCTTAAATATGGGGAACATTGAAAAATATATTCTAACAGCTCTTGTAGCTTATTTGATTCTCTACAAGAATTATTCCGATGTGTATTTCAAGTTTCTCCATATTTAGGGGTTTATTTCATATTTGGGGATTTTTTGTTATATTTTGGGGATAATTTATTATTGGAAGGAGCAAACATATGTAGAGTGGTTTCCATGTAATGTGTTTGTTTGTTCATGGTTTAATGGTGATATTTTTTGCAGGTGTGTGTCGACTGTTTGACGGCAGGATGGAACCATCTGCGAGGAAGAGAGCACGGATCGACTGTATCATCCACTGCTCTGATGATGACAGCGATGCTCTGGTGTCACCACAGGATTTGGACTCCTGGAACACATTGCTCAGGGCTGCAGAAATCAGGCAGCATGATCCAGTCCTGGAAGCAGCCAAGGGCCTTGAAGAAGGAGGAATACCACACATACATTATCACCGTAAATGTCGTAGTCTCTTTACAATGAAGAAGTCACTGGATTCTATCCTTGCCAAGGGTGTCAAGATAGAATCAGCAAGCGTCGACCCCAGGAGGAGGGCATCAAGGGATGCCCCTAGTACTAGCAGGGTGTATGCCAAAGTATGTATCTTCTGCGAGAAGTCAAGCAAGTACATAAAAACAACAAAGACAAGGGAGCCACTCATACAGTGTGTTGAGCTACGAGCAGATGAGAAGATTCGCAGAGCAGCAATAAGGAAACTCAACCAGAGAATCCTTGGTTTAGTTAGCAGAGACCTTGTTGCTGCAGAGGGTCACTACCACAAGTCGTGCTACAAACTCTTCACAAAAGATGATTTCCCAGCGGCCGCCAGGTCGGGTGCAGGTGAAAATCAGGAAGAAAGCGAGGAAGCACGCTACGAAGAGGTTGAGACAGAAGCCCTCGAGGAACTCTGCTTGTATATAAGGACCAAATTATTCCCCAACCCAGAGGTACTGCCTATGACAAACCTCACATCTAGGCTTGAGAGATCCATGATGTCCCGTGGTATTATCCAACTGAAACCAGCGACAAAGAAACATGTTCGCCGAAAGATTGAAACCGAGTTTGGAGAATCACTACGCTTTGTCCCAGATGAGAAAGGAAAGCTTCTAATCTATCCACGCAGCCTCTCAATGGACGACCTTGCCCGGCAAGCACACAAAATGGCAAAAGACCTGCAAGAAGCAAGAGCAGCTAACTCTGAAGATGTCTTAACCAAAGCAGGAATGCAGCTGAGGAATGAGATCAATAAACAAGATGTGAGTCAGCCATGGCCTCCCGATACAGATCAGAATGTCATTCCTGCAGCAGTCACTCAATTCCTGCACACCCTGCTGACAGGAGAGTGTGAGTGTGAAACTCCCTCTGAAAGAGCTCAACGTCTTGCCACTTCCTTTGGCAGTGACTTGGTCTTTGCTGTTACCAGTGGCAAGACAAAACCACCCAAGCACGTACTGCTGACCAATGCTGTAAAGTCTTTGACAGGAAACACAGAACTGATCCGAACTCTGAATCGTCTTGGTCACTGTGTGTCTTACTCAATGTTTGAGGAGATCGATACAGCCCTTTGTATCCAGAAGCTGGAATGCTCAAAGGATGACATTCCACTGCCAGCAAACATCTACCCTGGTGTGTTCACAACCCTGGCCTGGGATAACATTGACCGACTTGAAGAGACCCTAAGTGGAGCAGGTACTTCTCATAGAGTCAATGGTATTGCTGTCCAGTCCAAGGTTGCAGGCTCTGTGCCAGAGAAAGTCCTGCCAGAGATTACCAAGTCCAAGATAAGAAGCATCACTCAGACATCATCAATGCTGCCAATATACAATGTTGGGCGGCGGGCAGGGCCACCTAGGATTGAGACTGCGTATGTCGACACTACCAAGGAAGTCCAGGATTCAAAGACAAAGAACCATATCTGGCTTCTTACTCGAATGTCAGACCATGAGGACCAGTGCATCAGCAGTTGGACTGGGTTCAACATCAAAATGCGCAGAGACATTGCAGTGGTTCAGGACACTGTAAGCTACCTGCCCACTATCAATGCTCCCGCAACAGAAATGTCCACCGTTAATGAAATCTTGGAACAAACGCATGCTATCATGCAGTCCTTACAGCTTAACAAGATTGTGTGCGTGTTTGATCAAGCACTCTATGCCAAAGCTGCCGAAGTTATCTGGAAACAAGAGAAGTTCAAGAACATTATCATCAGGATGGGCGTCTTCCACACAATCTGTAATCTCATCTCCACCATAGGAAAGAGGTTTCAAGATGCAGGTCTTAGAGATCTGTGTGTGGAATCAGGTATCATCGCAGAAGGATCAGTGTCAGGAGTGATGAACGGCAAGAGGTACAACAGAGCAGTGAGACTACACAAGCTCGTGTATGAAGCACTGATGAGGCTTGCATGGAAAGGCTTCCTTTCATGGCTAGAAGAAAACCATTCAAGGGACATACACCATCTAGATGAAACACTGAAGGACATCAACAGCTTTCACAGCAATGTGTCTCAGGGACTCTTTCAAGAGCTGATGGAGAGTGAATCATGCACACATATCATGAAGCTTTTCCAAGTTTATCTTGAGACCCTCAGAGATGAACACAACCTCTCAGCATTCTGGATGTCATACCTGGACATGGTTGAGATCATGCTGGACTTAATTCGAGCCTCCAGAGAAGGCAACTGGATGCTCCACCTAGGAGCAATCCGACAGATGATACCGTGGTGTTTTGCCTATGACAAAGTGAACTATGCCCGGTTCCTAACCTACTACTATGCCTTGATGTCTCGACTGCCCATTGAACACCCAGAGGTCCATGAACACTTCATGCAAGGTGGCTTTTCGGTCCAGATCGGTAGCAAGAATCCCTTTGGACGGATCCCTGTGGACCAGACAATCGAAGAGACGATCAACAAAGACACCCAGACACCAGGGGGCACAAAAGGCTTCAGCCTGAAAGGCGGAGCTGTCGCCAGGTACTACCTGACATCGGAGTATCGCAGCAGGTACTTAAGGCAGCTCAGGACTATGGTAGTAGGCCAAAAGTATACTGACTTCAGCCACCCAGACCTACAGATGCCCAGGATTAGAAGAGATGAGGCCGATGTCCAATCTTTAGTTCAACTGATGGAGACCAGCTGGTTGAACCCCTTCAACGCAGAGCAAGAAGATCTTGTCAGTTTGTCAACTGCGACTATGGCACCACCAGAAGTTGTCAAAGACCTTCTAGGGGCCTACAGAATAGGAGAGGATGCATATCAAGCCTTCAAGGAAGAGCGCCTGGAGATCGATACGCCAACTATACAGTTTCATGACACGATGACGAAGACGAAACTGAGAACGTTCACTAACATCAGAATGAAGCCACGCTCACAAGACCATGCCAAGGAGGTTATCTTAAAGGCTGACAGGAACCTATTTGGCCAGATGATCCTTGTTGCCGAGAACAGAAAGCTCAAAATGAGTGATGTCTTGGCTCATCCCCTGGGGCCTTTGCCTTGGGCACTTGCCAGCGGTGATGGGTCTCTCCGCAAGACCAACAAGGCTGCCCTCGCAAAGGAGTTAGAGAGGAATGTTTCTCCTGCAGAAGTGATACCCGAGCCCTCTGCTACCATAATTGATGGGATGAGCCTGGTCCACAAACTGAAGGGAAACGACAAAACTTTTTCACAGCTTGCAGGTACAGCACTGAGTCACGCTGTTCATGAAGGTGCTAAGAGCAGGCGCATTGATGTTGTGTTTGATATCTACAAGGAGACATCCATCAAGGATGCAGAACGAGCCAAAAGAAGTGCAGGCACAGGAATTAATTTCAAGAACATTCAACCTGGGCACAACATCCAGCAGTGGAGAAAGTTACTCGGTAGTTCCTCCAACAAGGCAAGTCTTATCAAGTTCTTGGTAGAAGAATGGAAGGCACCACAGCACAGGGAGAAGCTCAAGGACAAGGAGCTGTATGTCACATGTGAGCAGCGCTGCTTCAAGATCACCAAAGAGCAGTGGAGAGAGGCTCCTGAGCTTAAGTCAACTCAAGAAGAAGCAGACACACGCCTTCTTCTCCATGCACTTCATGCAGCAGAATCTGGGAACAAGTCTGTCATCATCACTGCAGAAGATACAGACGTCATGGTGTTGTGTCTTGGCATGTGCCACAAGATCCCATCCCATCTGTTCCAGAAGTGCGGGACGAAGAACCGGACAAGATTCCTGGATATCACCACACTGAGCCGCACACTGGGAGGCAGCGTGTGTGATTCATTGATTGGTATGCATGCCTTTACAGGCTGTGATACCGTCAGTGCATTCGCTGGCCGAGGGAAGATGACGACACTCAAGCAGGTGAAGATGGACAAGACATACCAGCATGCTTTTCACGAACTTGGACGCTCATGGGAAGTGTCTCCTGAACTCTTTGAGAAGCTACAGGAAATCACCTGCCACATGTACCTACCATCTACCCACACAACTAAGGTAAACAAGCTTCGGTATGAGCTGTTCTGTGCAAGACGTGGAGAGGTAGAGTCAAGTCAACTCCCTCCTTGTGAGGACTGCCTCTTCATGCATGCACTGCGTGCAAACTACCAGGCTGCGATCTGGAGGAGAAGTCTTCAGAGCCAGCCATTTGTTGCGAACCCAACAGACTGCGGTTGGATGACAGATGAGGACGGTAAGCTTGCCGTCAACTGGATGCGAGGCTCACCAGCACCAGATGCTGTTATGCAGCTACTGTCTTGCAAGTGTGTGCGGTCATGCGAACTCCCTAAGTGTACTTGCCTCAGCAATGGTCTAAAATGCACGGACATGTGCAGGTTACAGACATGTCAGAACAAGGCTATTGAAGAAGAGCCGGTACAACAGTCAGATTCCGAGTCTGACGTAGATGATATTTAGGAGTAGTAATTTGCCATAATAGTATGTACAAGCCCATGGCATGCTTAGTGTGTATTTACAGGACTTGTATTAAATGTGACAATTACTATATGCATTTTGTTGACATTTAGGCATTCCTGTCCCCAAATTTGACATTTTAAAAAATTTCGGAATTTTCGGTAGGGTATGTCTATTCAAGAAGTGATAACGACCATTAACCTGACAAGCGCGATATGACAGTAGGTGCTAGGGTAGTTATTTGTGCATTTCTAGCCCTGGATTCTGACAGAATTCGTTATATTTACAATATAAACCATTATTTGTTTTCGGTATGCTTTTATTTTACATATATGATGTATATATGAACCTTCAAGAGTGCTAAAATAAGTGGGAAAAGCATTTGGGTGGTGAAAAACGAAGATATTGGCCACCCGGTCATAATCTCAGGCGAGAGAGAGAGACAGGCAGCCTTCCCCTCTCGCTGTCTGGGAGTCAACTGAGGAGAGCGGGGCGGTGTGTGCCGGTGTCTGGGTGTTGCATAACGATCTTTTATGCAACCCACTTGTGCTACATTATCGCGGGAGAGAAAAAAAACCGATAAATGATGATAATAAGAGGAAAAATAGGTGATAATTGAGGAGGGGAGGGAGGGGGGAATAAGGTGGGGAAGGAGGGGAGGGGGGTGGGTGAGATTTACATGGATGAGTACGGGAGGGGAATTATCTCACCTAGAGACAAATTCCTTTGTTTTGATAGGCCCTTTTTTTTTATGGAAGGCTTTTTTTATGGTCCTGCTTCCGTGAGGCCTATCGCGTTCCCTATAGGAAGCCTTCCGTGAGGCCTATCGCGCTTGCCAGGTTAAGCTACCAATGTGCAAGGGCTATCATATCAAAACATAAACTAGAGACATGTAGCAAGCTAAAAACACCTAAGAGAATTAGTCACCCCGGGTGGTACCGATATCCCAAAATTCGGGTCTTGGCTCATGGACTATATCTCTTTACTAAACCATGCGTTACCTTTCTTCTTCCACATTTTAAAGGTTTTCTTCCCACATACTTTCTCAGCTGCTTTAATCATGGAGTCTCTTGTACCTTTCCATACTTCGTCTACAGTATTTCCCAGATCTATCATAACATCCATGTCCTTTATAGTCTCTTTCAGGATGTCCTTGTATTTTGTTGCATTACATTCTTCATTTAATTTTCTCACATTTATTCTCTCTACTGTCAGTTTTCTCTCTTTCCTCTCATATTTCCACTCTTTCCTTATCCTCACTTTTGTCAGCACTGTATAGTGGTCTGATCCCGTCAGCATACCTCTTACAGCTTTTGAATCTAAAATTCTTCCTTTTAGTCCGGAGTCCATCATGGCGTAGTCAATTAGAGATTTCTGTTCCTGCTCACCTTCACCTCTGTGCCATGTATATCTATGAATGTGACGATGTTCAAAACATTTGTTAGCCAGAAACATCTCTCTCTCCTCACATACTTCTAAAAGGAAGTCACCATTCATATTCCTACCCTCCACACCCCATTTACCCACTATACCTTCTATCTCCTCGTTTCCAACTCTACCATTCATGTCGCCTACTAATATTACTTGTGTACACTCTTGCCTTTCTCTTATACATTTATTGACTTTATTCCAAAATTTTCTATTTTCTTCCGCACCTTTCCCAGTTTCTTGGTTGACTGGTGCATAGACACACATAAAAGTATACCTATCTATCCCAATCTTGCACTCACACCATACAATTCTTGAGTCCACACATCCATAGTTTTTCACACACTTCCTCAACCTTTCTGACTAAATTACTGCTACCCCTTCATTTTTCTTACGTTTATATCCTGCATCCAATCCAGACCAGACAACCCATTCTTCCCCACCCCACAAATCATGCTCACTCTCACCATCCCACACTCCAGAACCCAACAGGTGCGTCTCACCTACCCCACACACATCCACACATCCATCTTTAAGCTCTCGCATCAGACACTCTCTCTTGCTAAAATCATTTATGCCATTGAAGGCACAGACACGGAGCATGCTTTCCTTCACCCAAACGACGTTTCCACCACTTTTCTGCTTTGTTCCTCCACCCCCGAGGGGGTCCTGGCCGGCAACATACCGAGCACAGTTATTTCTCAGGAGGACTTGGGGCCTGGACATAATGGGAGTATTTATCCCATTTATACACATCTATCACTATTTAAATTTAATACAACCATACACAGTGCTATTACATATTATTTGAACATAATATAGGATGGTCTTTCCTTTAAACCATTTTCTATATCTATTCACGAAAAATATAGGCCTAGCCTAGGCAGCGCTACCGGTAGGTACGAATTTAGCAGTTCGAATTTTGATTGAGAGTGGGATTAGGCCTAGGCCTAGCCTAGGGCTTAACATGGGATACTGTTTGGGGGTTGGGAATAGGCTCAGGCTGCTTTAGGCCTAATTAGGTAAAAATAGTCAAATCGAGACAATTGCACAGCCAACATAGGCTAGCCTATTTATAGGCTACCTTTCATTACTGCAGTTAAGCACAAACTTATTTTACAATGGAAAATAATGCATGAGGAGGGCTGGGTAGGCCTATTAGTATTTTGTGAATAACTTAAATTAGGTTAGGCTATAGTATACTTCATTAGGTTATTAGGCCTATGCGAAAACAGGCCTAGGCCTAGCTTAATTTTATTTCACTGCTCAACATATTTTTTTTTGTTTTTGCTGTTGAGCTCTGCATATATTCAGGTAGGCTTGGGTTTTAGTAAAATTGCATTAGGCTAGGCTACATATTTTTACTTCTATTGGAAAGCACAGGCCTACACAATAGTACACATGTTAAAGAATTTAGCCTAGCCTACCACAATTTAGCCTAGACTGAAAGAACAAACAAAAATAGGCTAGGCTAATTGCAGCTAAATAATTTAGCCTAGACTGAAAAACAAACTAAAATAGGCTAATTGCAGTTTTGGTAAGAGTTGTAGTTGTGGGCATACCAAAAGCTTTGTTTATATAGCCTAGTCGCACGCTTGCAGTTAGGCCTACATTCGCTTCTAATTTAACTGCTGGGGTAAACTTGGTAAAGCCACCCTCAATCCGCCGGCCGGTAACAAAACAATTTACCCAACGCCTGGCCGTGGGATACAATAATGGGTTGAGGGGGCTTTATCCCCCTATGACTTATTGTCATCATCGTATATATCACCAGCAGGGGCAAATAACCACAGTCAAATTAGACGCGAATGTAACTGCGAGCGTGCGACTACGTAAATAAAGGGGACGATAGACCCGCTAACACAACTCTTAACGCATTTTTTCCTAATGTATCAGATTTTTTTATATTTATGACCTCAACAGTTGAAAGATGACAATTTTATGGTTTATTTTATACAAAGACATTTGCTTTGTAACTTAGATACTCATATTTATGCTTATAATTGCAGTACGAGTGGGTTTTTCTTTTTATATGTAGGCCTAGGCTAAACAAATGTTAGTTTTTGTTTTATAGGCTAAACTAGGCTGAATTTATGCTAATAAATATTAATTGGAGGGAGCAAATCTGTCTAGGAATAGCCTAGATGTGGAAATTTACAGCCAATTTGCTCTAGCCCTTTTTGAGATACAGAGGTTAGAGTTCGTTGGATACAATAATATGTTGAGGGGGTCAATCACCCCCCATGCCATATTATCATCATCATATATATTGCCAGCAGGGGGCAAATAGCCTAGGCCTAGCCTAACTAAAACAAAAATCGCCGTCAAAATAGACGCGAACTTATATTAACTACGGCGATCGACCATTGCCCGCACCGGCCGTCCCCCGGTTATTGTTGAGGTCCTGAAGAACCGTATGACTTTGACGAGCCCTTCCCTCCGCAGTCTCCGCATCCCATGTATCGTCGTACGGTACCTCTTCCCCTCCACATCCTACATCTGGTTGTCCTACATATGCCTCCTAAGCCTCGCCTCGTCCCGTTACTGAGCATGTGGATGGGCGTCCCTTTCTGGCTTCAAAGATGGATTCCTTCCGACAGCTCCTACTGGATTGTCTGGGGTTGGTTGATAAGGGCACCTCGCTTCAAGACATTGCTCTGGCCCTAGTACCGCGGTTTGTAGGTCTCTGGTTCGCCACCTGATGACCTGCTATTGGGTTGTTGCCTTTACAGTGTTACGGTTCTACGAATGACCTAGAGTGAAAGTGACACGGTGGTGAATTTTAACCTTAACTATAAACTAATTTAATTGTGACATAGGATCTCCGCGACTACGGTAGGGCCGGAGCGGGCGAGTATTCGCCTGAGGTTGCCCTTAACCTAAGAAGTGCGCATGGGGGGTATGAGACACCACACTCCTGTGCTGACGTATTTGAGCTGTTCCCATCACTAACATCGTTATTTTACCATAAATAGCATTAATACTTATCCATATGCGCCTATTATAGGTTGATTATAAAGGTATTAACCTGTTACAACAATAAAACAAGTGGAAACAGTGTTTGGATGGTCAAAATCGGCGATACAGGCCGGGAGTTACATAATGTATGGCTGAGGCAACCTCCCTGCCCTCCACCCCTCCCCTTGTCTGGAGAGACACTGTTCCGCAATAGTCTCTCTCTCGCTCTTTCCCACGCTTGGTAACAGTGATGACAACGCCCTGCTACCAACTCGCTAATGTTAGCACGAAAATTAACCACAGAATAAGGGAATAACAGGGAAAATAGGTGATAACTGAAGGAGGGGAGGAAAGTGGGGAAGGAGGGGAGGTGGAGGAGTGATATTTGGCATGACCCAGGGGCAAAAAAATAAAAATAAATAAAAAAATAAAACAAAAACATTTTTTTTTTGGGTGTTTTAACCCGGGAGCTGCAGGGAGACTCTTAAGAGTTCCCCCGGCGCACTGCGGGGAGACTCTTAAGAGTCAGAGAAAAAAAAAATCAACTTTTGACATCGAAAAAAAAAAAAAAATTTTTTTATTTTTTTATTTTTTTTGGCCCCTGGGCCATGCAAAATCTCAGTCCTCTACCTCCCCTCCTTCCCCACTTTCCTCCTCTCCTTCAGTTATCACCTATTTTCCCTGTTATTCCCTTATTCTGAGGTATATTTTCGTGCTAACATTAGAAATCCGATTGGAGGGTGTGGTCATCACTGATAGCAAGCGAGTGCAAGAGAGAGAGAGAGAGTATCGATCGACTGTGTCTCAGTGGCCTTGGGGGAAATTGGCGGGAAAGCAGATTGCCTCACCCATACATTATACAACGCGGGCTATATCTCCGATTTTGACCATCCAAACGCTGTTTTCACTCGTTTTATTGTTGTTTCAGGTTAATACCTTTATAATCAACCCATAATAGGCGCATATGGATAAGTATTAATGCTATTAATGGCACAATGAATATTTTAGTGACGGAAACACCTCAAATACGTCAGCACAGGGGGACGTTTCCAATTACCCCCATGCGCACTTCAGAGGTTAAAGATTCTTCTAATCTTCCAGTAGCCTATAGCCTAATTTAGGTCATTTTTAAAGGCACACAATTAAATGGTTGGTATTTTAAACGACACTACTGCAGCATTATGAGAAACAATTTATGAGAGATAATAGGCAACAATAGATTCGCCATATTTTTCTCCATAGGCTATAGTCCGCATGGAGGATTTTCGTTATCGACAAATTGAAAAAATTCCCACTTCACAGACAAAAATAGACAAATACACCAAAAATCGGGGTGTGGGGGCGGCAGCCACCACCCATAATAGCCTACTATAATAGGTTAGGTAAGGTTGTTAGGTTAGGCTAGGCTAATGTCCTTTCAAAGGGGTATAGGCCTAGTAAACACTAGGATAGCCTATACCTGGTCAAGGGTAAGTCCTGCTGTAGTCAACTTGAATGCTACCTTAAATTGTAATATTAGACTAGGCCTAACCTATAGATAAAATAGCCTAGCCTACTTATTTATTGTAGCCTATAATATAGGCCTAGCCGGGTAGAATGTAGAGTTCGGGCGTACCGCCACCATTGTTTACACTGCGCAGAGTGGCGACGGAAGCTTGCCATCATGTTCCCGTCCATTTTGAATGCCGTTGGATACGATAATATGTTGAGGGGGGCAAACACCCCCCATGACATATTGTCATCATCATATAATTTGCCAGCAAATAGGCCTAACCAAAAAAAATTGTCGTCAAAAACTCAAAATAAACGCGAACTTACAGTAACTGCGGCGATCGACCATGTAAACATGACGGCGGCGGCGGCGGTGGACGCTTGCGATCATGTTCCCGTCTATTTTGACTGCCATTGGATACAATAATATGTTGAGGGGAGGGCTTTGTGCAATTTTTTTGGTTGTTTGCCCCCTACTGGCAATGTATATGATTGGGTAAGAGGTATCCTCACCAGGATTCGAACCCACTCACTCCAGGTATATTTGGGAGAGTTGGGCACTGTAACCACTCGGCCATGAGCGGATATAAAGAAAGCAACCTTAGTTCTTCTTTGAGGAACCAGGTTTTTAGTCTCGTGGAGGACTATGCCTTCGAACACGTGGTGAGTTTATTAGACTTCGACCATGACTATTTTTACGCTTCCCCCCCGCCAACTCGGTTAAGTGATATACAATTTTTAATCGTCCTGGTACTATTATACTAATAGTACCAAATATATATGATGATGACAACACGTCATGGGGGCAAAGCCCCCCCTCAACATATTATTGTATCCAATGGCATTCAAAATAGACGGGAACATTATCGCAAATGTCCGACGCCGACACCGCCGCCGTCATGTTTACATATGTCGATCACCGTGGTTAAAGGCTGGTTCACACATAGCCGAGTCGGTGCGCGAGTCCAACACGAGTCACACTCGTCGATTATCGCCGTCGCTGGAGGCTGAGTCGGCCGCGAGTAGCAATTGCTCCCGAGTCGAGGAGAGTGTAACACGAGTTAACTCTAGTCAATACGAGTCAACACGTGTTCATGCAAGAGTCTGTACGAGTAACTGAGAGTCAAAACGAGTATAACACGAACCCAACACGAGTGTCAAAAATTTGAAAAATAATGGCCACATTCCAGGGCACGTAAACAAAGAGTATGGACGAGTCTAACACGAGTCAACGCGATTGTTACACGGATCATTACGATTGTTATACGGATCAACACGAAAGACAACGCGTTGACTCTCGTTGGATTTCTGTTGCACACGTGTTGACTCGTGTTACATCCGTGTAAACTCGTGTAAACTCTCGTTGCTTCGTCCTACATTTTTGAAATAACGGTATTTCAAATGACACTTGCTTTTTCGTGTTACACTCGTGTTTTTTTTCTCAGTGGATCGTGTTGACTCTTGTTTACTCGTGTTTGAATCGTGTAAACTCTGGCATCATGGGGGCACCAAATTTTGGCACTCACATTCGTGCTTTCTACTCTTGTACATGTTGCATGTGTGTTACATACGTGTTGTTGTGTGTAGACACGTGTTGCTTCGTCAACGTCGAAATGATGACGAAAAGCGACGAATCACCAAAGAGTGTTACACGGGTTTACACGAGTCAACAAGAGTTAACACGAATAACGAAGAGTTATTCAGAGTCAAACACGAGTTAACACGTATGTACACGAGTCTACACGTATTTAGGCCACACTCGTGGGTACTCGCCACGGGGCCCATAAATTTCATGCATGCATGACATTTTTGGACCCCGTGGCAAGTACCCACGAGTGTGTCGAGTAAACAAAGAGTATACACGAGCGTAGCACGAGTCTATACGAGTGTTGAGGAGTATCGACGAGTCATTGCTGAATAGCAAAATTTCATCACTCGTGTTGGACTCGCGCACCGACTCGGCTATGTGTGAACCAGCCTTTAGTTCACGTCTATTTGAAGGCGTTTTTTTCGGTTATTTGCCTCCTGCTGGCAATATATATGATGATGACAATATGTCATGGGGGGAGGGGTGACCCCCCTCAACCTATTATTGTATCCAAAAGCAGTCAAATAGATGGGAACATGATGGCCAGCGTCCGCCGCCGCTCCGCGTAGTGTAAACAAGGCTGGCGGTACACCCGACCTCTACATTCTACCCCACTAATTTTCCAACTAGCATAACCGATGATTATCAATGATCAATCCCAGTCAGAAACGTCCATGCTTCCATCCCATAAGTCAATGTTGGGATTACCACACTGTCATGCAAGGACTTCTTTACTTCCATGCTGACCTCCCTATTTCTTCTTACTGCTTTCAGAGTTCCTACAATGCTCTTCCCCTGTTACACTTTCTCCCACACTTCTTCATCCATAGGCCTACTCACATCTTTACTCAACACACTGCCCAAATACTTAAATGAGCTAACATTCTTCATAGCCGTTCAACCTCGCTTCACACTCTATGGTTGCACCCCTTTCAAAGACCATAATATTGCTCTTCCTAGCATTTACCTCCAGATTCCGTTTTTCACACACTGTTCCAAACATATTTACCTGACCCTGCAACTCCCATTCACTATCGCTCATCAGAACTGTGTTGTCAGCAACAGTAGTACCGGTACTGTACTGTTGAGGCAACTTCTACTCGTTTCCTTCCCTTATCAGCGGTACACCAACATCCGCTGCTTTTCCTTGTATTTCTTTCATGACGCCATCCATATACTGTACCGGTATATATTGAACAACCATGGGGACATCACACACCCTTGCTTTAACCCAACATTCAGATTAAAGAACTCGCTCTGTTAATTATCCACACATACTGACACCTTTGCACCCTCATACATGCTCTTCATTGCTTTCAGCAACTTGCCATCTACTCCGTATATTCTCAGTACCGGTACTTTCCACATACCTTCTCTATCAATTCTGTCATAGGCCTTCTCCAACTCCATAAATGCAGCATACAACTTTTGTCGCTTCTCCAGATATTTCTCCACAACACATTTCCGGGCAAAAATCTGAGCTACACATCCTCTTCCCTTCCTAAGATGACTACAGTATGCTAACCATTTCCCCAGCAATACTGACTGAAAATGCCCAAATATATTGCATGTCCTCTTCAGATTTATATAAAATATGTAAAATTACACCAAATACCACTACAGTAGCACTGAAATCAATAAAACTCACTAACAGGATAAATAAATGGAAGAAATACTCCAAAAGATTAATATGTTAACCCTTTACCCAGCAATACTGACTGAAAATGCCTAAATAGATTGGATGTGCTCTTCAGATTTATACATACATACGTACATAACATTTTAAGACTGAGTGCTCCACCCAGATGTGCAGTTTCAGTCTCTTTTCCTAATGGCGGCGTTCCAGGCAACCCTGTTAAGGGATGCTTTACTTGTCAAGTTTTTGGATTTGAGATCGGCACGTATAGTCCGATTCCAGGTCTTACTCGGTCCACCCCTTGGTACAGCTCCCTCCACAATCGCAGACCTGCATCTTTTCACCCAATTTTGTTCATCCATTCTCTCCACATGTCCATACCATCCCAGTTTACATGTACGCATCTCCTCGCTAATACTCTTTATACCTAAACGTCTCTTCAGCTCATCATTTGTTATTCTGTTGACATCCTTTATCTGAAATATGTAAAATTACACCAATTACCAACTACATTACCAAATTTTTTAATAAAGTACACTAACAGGATAAAGAAAATGTTAGAATTAGCCCTAAAGATAAATTTATCTATCTATCTATTGACGGACGCCTTGATCCCCGAAGGATTGGCCACGAATGAAACACCCCTATGCACCTCTGTCCCCAGTCAGTCGACGCCCCTCCTCCCATCCAGCACCGCTTTCACGCATATACTTCTTAACTCCATCCTTCCACCTCTCCCTCTGTCCTTCCACCTCACTCGTACACTCCCTTAGTCATTCTCTCGCTTCCCATACGTTCCACATGGCCGAACCATCTCAAGGTGTTCTTTTTCGCACTTTCCAGTACATTCACACCACACCTCTCTCGTACTTCCTCATTCGTCTGTCTATCCCTCCATGTAACTCTGCACACACTTCTCAAGTAACTCATTTCCATCCCTTTCACTCTTGGTTTGAATCTCTCCAACAACGTCCATGCTTCGCTTCCGTAAGTCAGTGTCGGGATTACCACACTGTCATGCAAGGACTTCTTCAGTTCCATGCTGACCACCCTATTTCATGTTACTGCTTTCAGCATTCCTACAACCCTCTTCCCCTGTTGCACCCTCTCCCACACTTCTTCATCCATACTCCCATCTTTACTCTGTACACTGCCAAGATACTTAAATGAGCTGACAATCTCCATAGCCTGACCATTCAACTTCACCTCACACTCTGGCTTCACCCCTTTCGAAGACCATAACCTTGCTCTTCCCCGCATTTACCTTCAGATTCCATTTTTCGCACACTGTTCCAAACATATTTACCAGACCCTGCAACTCCCATTCATATCGTCAGCAAACAGCAGTACACAAACATCCACTGCTCTTCCTTGTATTTCTTTTATGACTCCATCCATATACTGTATATATAGAACAACCATCGGGACATCACACACCCTTGCTTTACCAAACATTCAGATCAAAGAACTCCCTCTGTTCATTCTTCACACGTACTGATACCTTTGCACTCTCATACATACTCTTTACTGCTTTCAGCAACTTGCCATCTACTCCATATATTCTCAGTACTTTCCACATACCTTCTCTATCAACTCTGTCATTCCACTCGTTGCCTTCCCTTATTAGTGGTACACCAACATCCACTGCTCATCCTTGCATTTCTTTTATGACTCCATCCATATACAGTACAGTATATATTGAACAACCACGGGGACATCACGCACGCTTTCTTTAACCCAAAATTTAGATCAAAGAACTCGCTCTGTTCATTCTCAACACATACTGACACCTTTGCACCCTCATACATGCTTTTCACTGTTTTCAGCAACTTGCTATCTGCTCCGTATATTCCAAGTACTTTCTACATACCGGTACCTTCTCTATCAACTCTGTCATAGGCCTTCTGCAAGTCCATGAAGGCAGCATACAACTTTTGTCCCTTCTCAAGATATTTCTCCACAACATATTTCAGGGCAAAGATCTGAGCTACACATCCTCTTCCCTTCCTATGATGAATACTGTATGTTAACCGTTTCCCCAGCAATACTGACTGAAAATGCCCAAATATATTGCATGTGCCCTTCTGATTTATCTAAAATATGTAAAATTATACCAAATACCAACTACATTAGCACAAAACTCAATCAATCACAGAAACAGGATAAAAACATAGAATAAATACCCCAAAAGATGAATACGTTAACCCTTTCCCCAGCAATACTTACTGAACATGCACAAATAAATTGCATGTGCTCTTCAGATTTAGCTGAAATATGTAAAATTACACCTAATACTAACTACATTAGCACAAAAATCAATCAAGCACTTTAACAGGATAAATAAAATGGAAGAAATAGCCCAAAAATGAATTTATCTATAGCCTACCGGTATATATTGCCGGACACCTTGATCCCCGAAGGGGTGACCATGAACGAAACGCCTGCGTATTTCAAGCTCGCTTGAATTATCACTCGATCGTCTTTTAGAGCTTTTTGGCCCGGGGTAATTACCACACCATCGGGTCATAAGGAGTTTGAGGGGGTTAAATTGCTAGATACATAGAGGAAGAGGAATGCCAAGTAAAGCTAAACAAAAACATATAAGATATTGTTAACATGAGGTTGCTTATAATAATTTGTACCTCTGCAGTTTCTCCATGGCTAACGAAAAAGGTCACATTCCTAAGAAGCCCCAACCAATAAGGCCAAGCTTCTGTACAGAAAAAATGCCACACCATTACCCTTATGGTGACCCTATCAAATAATCAAAACAACCACACTTCTTAACCCAATTCCCGCGGGGCCCCTCATATGACGGAGACGATTTTCCGGCTATTTTGTAGCCTGTGAGCCAGGCCAGCTTTTGCAAGCAGCACGGATGGACGTCAGCCGGAGCCTACAGGCCCCGCCACGACACTGAGGTTTGTGTGAGAGAGAGCTCACTTATGTGCAGCATCACACAAAACGAAAACAAAAAATAATTGGTAATTTTTAGCGATTTCGCCTATCGGATTTGGTAATTTTTAGCAATTTTGCCCTTCGTTTGCAAGATCCTTACAAGAAAACCAGACGTCGTACAGAGATGATTCAGGAGTAATTTGAAAGCTATTACCGTACTTTCACGAATACATAATTGTATTACGCTCTGGCTTTTGCTTATGCATGAAAATGAGCAGGGAATGAAGGCAATTTCGGTCAATTTGCCTACTCGTACAGGAGTCCTTGGAGCGGCTTCGGTCGCGCCAGGAATTTACTCACCTCTCACACCACATACACACATCACACAGTTTTTCCTACACCGAGAAATGACTCTCCGGCTGTCATTTCTCGAAGACTTCTTCTAGCCGGAGACATTGAGAGCAACCCAGGACCCACCTACACATACATATGTCCAACTTACTCAAAACCCATCACTTCGAGTCGCCACACTAAGGCTTCAGTTCTCTGCAATTCATGCAGGAACTGGACCCACTTCACCTGCACAACACTTGCCTCCAAGAAACACTACATGAACACCTGGACCTGTTCCTCATGCCCCTCCCTCTCCCAGTCAAATCCCTCGCCTAAAACCCGTCCACCTCTCCTCCCCAACCCACCTAACCTTCCCATATCATCCACTCCCCCCCCCTAAAACCCGTCCACCTCTCCTCCTTAACCCACCTAACCTTCCCATACCATCCACATCCTCAACTCAACACACCACACCCCATCCTAATCCATTCCAACCCCCATCTCCTGCTCCCCAATCCCCACCCCCACCTCACCCATCCCAACCCCCAGCCCCTCCCTCACTCCCACCCCCACCCCCACCCCATCCTCGTGCAGCAGCACCCAACATACATCGTGCACATAACATTAACATTCTCCAATTGAACATAGATGGCATCAACACAAAGAAACACAAACTCTCACACTTCATCAAACAACACAACATACACATTGCCATCTTACAAGAAACAAAACTCCGCACAACACAAAAAACACCCACATTTCATGATTTCACCACCATCAGACAAGACCGGGCTGTCGGCGGAGGCGGTGGACTCATCACCCTGGTACACAAAGAAATATCATACATAGTTACCAGTGTACAAACCAAATCCCTCCTCCCCCCAAATGATAACACAACAGAAATACAATCAATTAAAATACGCACTGGCAACAACTCCAACATAACCATCATAAACACATACATCCCTCCCCAAACATCCCCTACAGTACCAAATGAATACGGACCACACTTACAACACATCACAAACACCCCACACATCATCCTGGGTGGTGACTTCAACGCCAAGATGTCGGCCTGGTTTGTCGACAACCCCGACACAGACAGAGGGCTGGTACTACAAAACCAAACTGATAACCTCATCATCCTTAATGACATCCATCAACATACCCATATTCCTCACCAAGCCCTCTATAACCCATCATCTCCAGACATCACCTTTTGCTCCCCAGAACTCGCCCCCACAACATCCTGGAGGGTGGTCAGAACCTTAGGCTCTGACCACCTCCCGATCATTATCACCACCAAAACCAGACTCACCCCAGCTAGCCACAAACACACATACACCAATTATAAAAGAGCTAACTGGGAAGCATTCACAAATGAGACAGAACAACACTTCACAACTCTAAACAGTACACCCATCACTAATAATAATAATAATAATAATAATAATAATAATAATAATTCTTTATTCCAGACACATAAGATAGATACAGTATAAATACAGTACAACCTAATGGTCCATATCACATACACTTCTCGTGAGAGCACAGATAATAATTATACACAAAGATATATTAATAAAGAAACAATAACATAAAATATACAGTAGGGCTATTTACAGATAGACATATCACATTTTGTCACAATATAACACAGATAGGCTAACTAAGGCTATTGCTCAATGTTGGTTAACACCTATTGCACAGATCATTGCTCATAGTTCAATTAGACCTATAATTACATACTATGTGTGCAGCAGCTTCTGCCAGTGAGATATAATACGGGATTCATAGATATGATCACTAGACCAAAGAGCTACAATCAGCGTGTTACTGGAGGATTGCAGTCGCTGCGAAAAGCTGTACACCAGTCTCCTGATGACAGCCCGACAGCACTGCACATCCAACAGTGTGCACACCATACTAGTGCTTTCATATTTAGAGAGACCAATGAACATCTTGAGTATATTATGATAGGATGTACACAGACCATTTATGTGGCTCTCTTATACTTCCACCACAAATGGGCCGTGTACATAGAGGAACAATATGTCCGGAACAAAGTGACTTTAGTTTCCCAATTACACATGTGGAATTTTCTCAAGATGGTGTTACCACGTAAATATAGCTGTCTGCGCTGACGGCCGATATCTGCATCATCTGAGCAATCGTTTGAGATAATGTGTCCCAGGTATTTTATTTTGTTTACTTCTTGAATAATTTGATTATTGAGTGAGAAATTTGGCAGTTTACTTTTATACAGTAATTTTGATCTAAATATAAGAACAGCACTTTTCAGTGGGTTGAATTTAACACAATGTTTACTACCAAAAGATTCACATATATCAAGAAGTTTGCTCAGACCCGCAGAAGATGGTGCATCAACAATGCTGTACACATACTCAATAAAACTATCCAAAACGCTGACAAGAAACACATTCCAAGAGGTAACGGAAAAAGACACAACCCCAACTTCACACCAGAAATTCAAAACTTCATCAGACAATGCGACATACTGAAACACTCCCCAGCACCCCACACACAAGACATCACACAACAAATCCAAGCACTCAACACCCAAACTAACAACAAAAACTAAATTGGAATAACTTCCTACAAACACTTGATCACAAAAAAAACCCCAAAAAACTCTACAAAACACTAAACAGCATCACACTTTCCAACAGCAACACAACACAATCACATGCTGCAATCACAACAACAGACTCTACTCTTTCATGTAAACAACAAGCAAACACTCTCATCAATCACTTCTCACATGTCAGCCACCTAAAACCTCACAAAGACGACCGACGTGTCATCCGACGTAAGAGACAATTCCCCACAGACCCTGACTATACACCCATCACCAATCACCAGACAAAGCATATCATCAACAATCTCAAGCACTCACACCCGCTTGTGGCCTAGACAACATAAGCAACATACACCTCAGACACCTGGGACCACAAGGCATACAAGCACTCACTAACATATCAAACTACAGTTATTCACACAACACAATACCAGACATTTGGAAGCATGGTATCATCACCACATTCCCCAAACCCAACAAAGACCCCACGCTACCCTCCTCGCACCGCCCCATCACACTCCTTTGCTCCCCCTCCAAAGTCATGGAACGTCTAGTATTACAACTAATTACACCCGACCTACCCCTAGCTCCAACACAACATGGCTTTAGGCCACTGCACTCCACAAACACTCTTCTCACAGACCTTACACAAAGAGCTTTTGACGGCATCAACTCAGCTAGACCACCACACAGATCACTATGAGCCACACTCGACATTAGTAAAGCCTTCGATGCCATCCCCTGCCACAATCTAACAAACAAAATCTACAACACAAACATGCACAACACAAAAAGGTGGCTGGCCAACTTCCTAGCAGGCAGATGTGCACACGTATCTTTTGCCGGTCAGTCATCTAAAATCAGAAACTTTCCAAACGGAGTCCCACAAGGATCCGTCCTATCGCCCGCACTCTTCAATCTGTACATGCACGATATAACTACACCCAATACGCCCCAAATAAACTTAGCTTCCTATGCAGATGACATAACACTCACATGCACACACCATGACCCAAAAAGAGCAACAGATCTCCTTCAACCCTATCTCAACACACTACATGGCTGGTGCGCTACAAACAGACTTAATCTAGCCCCAGCCAAATCCACCGCAACCCTGCTCACAAGCTGGACAGGAGAACACGAATACATCCCTCAACTCACCATAAACAACACACCCCTAACACATACACACACACACAAAATCCTAGGAGTAACATATGATACTCATATGTCATTCAAACAGCACACCACAAACATTAAAAAGAAACTGACACCCAGACTTAACGCCCTCAGGTCACTTGCTCACACAAAATTTGGACACAACAAAGAAACTACCACCACAGTATATAAACAATACATAAGATCAGTGATGGAATACGCAAGCCCAGCCTGGGCTTCTAACCTAGCTGAAACACATCATAAGACCTTACAGACTATTCAAAACAAAGCCCTGAAGATCATTACAGGCTGCACAGCTACTGCACCCACAGATCACCTACATCAAGAAACCAAAATCCTCAAAGTCAAAGACCATCTGAACATGAGAGGCACTCAATTCCTGGCAGCAGCCTCCACGAACCAAGACCACCCACTAAACTACATGGCAACACACCCACAGACACCAAGAAATATCAAAACAACACCCAGCACACGGTATCACACACAATTACTGTCCTCTCTCCCTCCCTGCCCACCCCGAACCAACTTCCAGAAGCACATCCATACTCATATCTCTCGCCGATCCATCCACTCACTCACAGACAACACGCAGCTGCAAGCACGACCTCCCGAAATCCATCCTTCCGAATCCTCCCTTCCTCGCGAGGACAGAGTCCACCTGGCCAGGCTGAGATGCGGACACCATCCAGCTCTCCTGAGCTATCAGAAGAGACTGGATGACTCCGTTGTCGACGCCTGCCCGGGATGTAACACAGCACCCCATACCATTAAACACATCATAGAAGACTGCATTTCACACAACCACTTACGCCAACAACACAATCTACACTCAATGAGAGCTCTGTGGGAAAACCCGATCGTGGCCATGGCCTTCCTCAGGGACTCGGGGCTGTTCGGCCAGGCAGCTTAGGGAACAACAACAACAACAACTCGTACATGATTAATAGCTTTAACCAAAATGGTCACACTCCTTAATGGTCTAAGTGGCCATAGCCAAAATGGCTACACTATATTCCTTCTGTACTTTCTCCATGCCCGATAAGATATATGATATTTTGATATATGTGGCACAGCCCTTGTATCCAACACAATACCCTGCGTGCAACCCCGCTCGAACCCCGCAAAACGTTGCTTGCAACTTTAATTATTATTATTATTATTATTATTATCTATATTATTAAATCAGTTTGTGTGTCTGTTTGTCTGTGTGTTCTTAATAGGCGGCCGCAGTTTTGGACCTGGGGAGCTGAAACTTTACATGTGGGTGTCAATTGACCTGGGTCAGGTCAATTGGGGGGCGAGGCCACGATCGGAGGTCGTTTCGAGGCCGAAATTGAAAAAAATGGCCGTTTGGGGCAGGAGGCCTCCGATCGAAAAGGTGTATGGAACGAAAGTTGTTCGCAGCCCCCCAAAATGGGGTTACGGATGAGGTCAGATCCAAAATCGGAGGTCATTTAGCGGCCGAAATCGAGGTACCCGTTTAATGAGGCACAGGGAGGTCGAGGCCGATGATTATGGTAGTAGTAGTATTGTGATGATTGTGGTAGTAGTGATTGATGATGGTGATTATGGTAGTAGTACCCGGGCAACGCCGGGTACCCCTGCTAGTTATTATTATTATTATTACTAGCAGGGGTACCCGGCGTTGCCCGGGTTTAAATTCTACTACCATAATCACCATCATCAATCACTACTACCATAATCATCACAATACTACTACTACCATACTCACCGGCCTCGACCTCCCTGTGCCTCATTAAACGGCGACCTCGATTTCGGCCGCTAAATGACCTCCAATTTTGGATCTGATCTCATCAGTACCCCCATTTTGGGGGGCTGCGAACAACTTTTGTTCCATGCACCTTTTCGATCGGAGGCCTCCTTCTGCCCCAAACGGCCATTTTTTTTTTTTTTTTTTTTTCAATTTCGGCCTCGAAACGACCTCCGATCGTGGCCTCGCCCCCTCTATGACCTGACACAGGTCAATTGACACCCACATGCAAAGTTTCAGCTCCCCAGGTCCAAAACTGCTGCCGCCTATTAACCCTAAATTGGCGGCGTGCAACTTATGTCGTGTGAAATAAATTTGGACTAAGTGGCGGTTCACAACTTATGTCGTGCGCCATTTTCAGCACGTAATGTTGCTGAGAGAGAGAGCTGAGCGGTGTGAGGAGCCTAGCAACTCTATGACCGCTCACGACCACCGCGGTGGACCAACTGAGGTGCCTCCCACCCTTCCCTCCCCTCTCTCACTCGCTACACAGGGAATTATGTAGGGAAATTACCTAATTACAGGGTTTTTGCACTCGTGTTGCACCATCGTTGCAAGAGAACCAGCGGTCGTACAAAGATGGTTCGGGTGTCATTGGAAAGCTCTGTTTACGCCCTTTCAGGGATAGATACTTGTTTTACGCTCTGGATCTTATTTAGGCATGAAAACGATCACGTAAACAACCCTATTTAGGGTAAAAACACCCCGCTGGGCGCTACGGTCCGCTAGACCGCCTAGCCCGCTAATAAGGTGTTAAGAACACACAGACAGACACACAAACTGATTTAATAATATAGATATATTATTATTATAAGTAACATTATTATTAGCAGTAGTGGTAGTGGTAGTAGTACTAGTAGCCATAGTAGTAGTAGTTAAGTGGTACCGTAGTAATAGTAGTATTGTAGTTAGTATTAGTAATTGTAACTGAGACTGGATAAATAAAGGAGAAGGATAGCTGGGGGTCACAGTTACTGGCGTCATTGGGGCTATTAATTCTAATTGCAAATTTAATGGAGTTTATGTTGGTTATATGCCATGTATTTAATATAAAACATTTCAAACACAATGATAGTACATCACTGAGGTCCCTTTAAAAAGTAGGTACCGATATTATAATTTTAACTATATACGTAGAAATAAACCAACTGACCTGAACTTTGGGACTGAAGTGAGTTTCAAGGATGCTCTGTCAAGGTCAGGAAGGATAAAGTTCTCAGAAGTGATTTGTGATTCCGGTGTTACCACCCGGAAAACCTTCAGACACCCTCCCACACAGGCAGTCAACTGACACTTGTGCTGTAATGATTTTAGAAGGTTTTTGTGAGTGTGTTTATTTTAGTTTGCCTTCAAGCTAAAAATGCCCCCCCAGACTCCCCTTCAAGCTAAAACATCTCCCAAGACCTCTCTTCAAGCTAAGAAAGTACCCGGGAAACCAAACTTCATGATATTTACAGGGTGTCCCACGAGTTTTGTCAAATGTTGAATGCAGAGGATGAAAGAGATGCAAACATAATAGGATTGGGAAGGAGAGAGAGATGAATGGGAGGGAAAAAAAGAAAAGCAGTGGAGGTTGGAAGAGCGAATCAGGAGGTTAGAAGTGTGCGAGGCTTTGAAGAGGATACAGATGGGTATAGCATCAGGGATAGATGGAGTGTGGGGTGAGATGCTGAAGTATGGTGGTGAGGTAGTGATTGAATGGATCTGGAAATAGTGTAAACTGGCATGGGAGAAGGGAAGAGTGCCAGAGACTGGAAATCAAGTACCGGTATGATAGTCCCCCTGTATAAGGGGAAAGGGGAGAGAGGAGTGTGTGGTAACAACAGGAGGATATATCTCTTAAGCATAGGAGAGAGAGAGAGAGAGAGAGAGATTTTTTGTTTGGTGAGGAGGAGCAGGTTGGGTTTAGGAAGGGAAGAGTCCATGTAGACTAGATGTCCTTGACGTGCATAGTGGATAAGTACCGGTATGTGGAGATGGGATGAGGGTGAAAGGGCTGCAGTGCGTATAGAGGATGAACAAAGCGAGTTTGATTATTTAAATGTTGGAATAAAGCAGAGTTGATATTGATTAAATCAATTTGATTTAATCACTTGATTAAATCAATGATTTTTTTACAAAAAAAATCATGATTTTTTTGATTTTTTTGATTTTTTTGATCTGTGAATCAAAATAAAAAAAAATCTGAAGATTTATCATGCTTTCATAAGTTTGTGTAGGCATTGGTTCATTTTAAGATACTGGTACATTATGTAGTAACACAAATAACTGATAGCTTTTAAATTTACAAACAAATATATGTATACAGTATTAACAAAAAAATCAAATAAATAAAAAAAATCAAATAAATAAAAAAAATCAAATAAATCAAATAAATCAATGGTTTTTTGATTTTTTTGATTTAAAAAAAAATAAAAAAAAATAAACAACCCTGGAATAAAGCAAGTGCCGGAAGGATATGACACATACATAAATACACAAATACCATAATTACAGGCTCGCTGTCGCTCGCCAGGAAAAATCGACAACTAAATGACACGAAAGGACTTTATAATGACAAAGAAATGGGGCGAAAGGTCTTAAAATCACCAAACTAATAGAACGAATGTCTTAAAATCTCAAAGCTAATAGGACTAAACATGAAGGAGAAGAAGCAACAACCTCCCCCGTAAGGTATTGTTTCCACTACTGCCCGTGTGTGCGTGTGTCAGTCTGTTTGCTAAATATATTTTTAGTAGGCGAATTATATGGTGAAAATTAACCACCTAAAGTGACAAGTAGATTTAGATTATCCCTTTCAGCAATCGAGGACACATTTTCACTTTTATTCTGGCTAACATTAGACGATGTTGTTCAGTTTTAAAAGCAAGTCAGTTAAGTAAAAAGGGAAAAAATATATGTCAATTAACTCTGAGTATGGTACCGGTACCAGAATTCCTTCCTAATCTGAGAAAATCGTCTACTGATACCCAGAATACATCAAAGAAATGCGTCCTCGTATCCAGGATTGGTATATTGAGTACCAAAAAAATATGAAATAAACTAACCACCCAAAACTGTATGTAGTTTAACAATCGTACTAACTGATACTGATTTAATTACATTTTCGAGCAATTTTTCTTTAGTTTGCCCCATAGAGTATAAAGAACACCCCTAAGACCCCCCTTCGATATAAATGTGTAAACAAAATTTGGTAGATAATGTTCCGGACGAAGGCCGGTTCCTCCTTAATTACAGGTTCGCGATCGACACCTAAATGGCGCAAAAGGTATTAACCCTTAAAGATCGGGGTCGGACTTAAGTCCGGTTCCAATTTGCAGCAAGTTAGGAGCATTATTAAGGCTTTTAAAGGGTTAAAATCGAGTGCAAATGGCCGGGAGCGCAGCGGGCCAGACAGCCGACTCCCAGGGCTTACCGCCGCCCATTAACTCATGTTCCCTGTGTTCTCGAGAGGCCGGCAGTGTAGCCAGTAGTGAGCATAGCTGGGAAAAATATGCCGCTATACGCTAAACTCCCATGTTACTGGTATTACTGTATGAGAACCACGAGTGCTACGTAGCTCGTTCTGGTCTCATTTTGAAGCTTTTAGCGCCTAGATTTTTGCTAAATATTTTTTTTTTTCATGCAGATACTTGATTTATCATGCAGGAGGGCCTGAATATGCTCAAATAAGCCAAAAAAAAAACCGCTAGACAAGGGTTAAACTTGAGAAAGAAATGGGGCGAAAGATCTTAAAATCGCTAAACTAAAGGGGACGAACGTCCTTAAATGTCAAAACTATTGATGGGGCTAAGCATGAGCGAGAAGGGAGTCCAGTAAAAAAATCTTTAAGTGTGATATTATTACAAGTTATTTTCGAGGTAGCCTAATATTACCCATACCCTGTAAAAGTATATGAGATTCAAGAAGGTATGAAAAGGCTACATACTAAAACAATCAAAGGCATAACAGGGGTAGGAAAAAGTTATATATTACTTTTCTATTACTAAATTAGATGGATTTATTGCTATCAATATACCATTATTAGAATACCTTATGGGGGTAGTGCTTGATTTTTGGGCTAAATATATATATACAGTACATATATATATTTATTTATTTATTTTTTAGTTTCCTCGCTAGACCTCCATCAAGCTTAATAAAACACCCCCTAGACCCCCTTTCAAGATAAATTTGTACATTTTTCGGTAGAAAAATGTCACGGCCGAAGGCCAGTTCCTTCTGAAATTACAAGCTCGCTATCACTCGCCAGGAAAAAATTGGCACCTAAATGGCACGAAAGGTCTAAATATTGACAACAAATGGGGAAAAAGGTCTCAAAATCGTCAAACTAATGGAAAGAACGGCTCAAAACCTCAAAACTAATATGCTAAACATGAGGGAGAAGGGAGTCCATAAAAAGCGAGTACTACCCCCTTATTATGAACACTGCAATTACCCTTTTCATACCTTTAGTGTTTGTTTTTACTGTGTCCCGGTCATAAAAGTATCCATATCAATATACCTGTAATGAAGGGTATAAAAACCAATGCAACGAAACCCTCACCAAACCTACCCAAATACCTAGAAGACACACGGATTAAAGGCGACATGAGGACCTCAACTTATATATCAACAGTCAAGGAAGAAGTGAATCAACCACAAGCAAAAATAGCCAGCCTACGAGTGAGGAGAAGATGGAAGAAAAGGAGTGGGACACAAGCACAAGCAGAGAAAGGAACAATGCAGTCTGTGCTCCTAAATCAACGTCCTCTAATATACCAAGGAACAACACAGTCTACCATAAATAAACAACACCATCTACCTATAATCACGGGAACTACAAGGCCCCTCAGCGAGCATGATGACCTGAGTCCGAGCCAATCACCTGGGTTTCGTCCGGACCAATCGCAAGGTCAGAGGTACGGATTAGAGGCATCTCCAACCCAAGGACCCGATTTGAACTACAATGAAGAGGAATTTATGCAAGTTCCTCATCAAGATCCGGTATTTTATTACAACAGATAATCTCAGAATAAGTCTCTCGACAGTGCGGAAGACCAATACAATCAACGAGAACAGATCCACAGTGAATAAAGACAATATTGCATAGACAAGTGATAATCGAGAAATGTATGAATTACAGGAAAATAATTATCATGCAACCATGCAAGCTTCTTAAAATAAGAATTTAATGTTAAAAGATAAAGAACAACATTCCCCTTGTATTACTATATGTATTGTATTTGTAAGGCCAATATTAACTTGACCATAATTCGAAAACTGAAATTACAATGCCCCTCATATTCCGAAATCAATTAAACATGATCCAAATTAAACCTTGAATATCACCTCACGGAAATTGAGCATCACATTGAGCTCAACATCATGCCCGAGACTTGAGGGAGAGGCAGACTTTTTTGAAAAAAAGATGATAGACTAAATAGCCTGGAATTGCCTAATGATATATCAATTAAGATTGATATCATCATCAAGACGGCCGTGGCTCTTGCTGGGGGAAACACCACCCTCCTCCAGCAATACCTACCTGCCCTACAGAAAAAACTGTCCCCCTGAACCTGAACCTGAAGCAGTAACTCCAGAAGCTGATCCTGTAGAAGCTACTGGAGGAGCTGCTGAAGAAAACAACTCAACTCCGACACCTACTGCAGCAGAAGAAGTAGAGGCGATGGAGGAGTCCCCTGTGGACAACACCAGCCCACCTGCAGAGCCTCCTTCAGCTCCTCCTTCAGAGCCTGAGAAAGGAGCCTCCATGCCCATCATTGAAATTGAACCAACGAGGCAGGATGAGGGGAAGAAACCTGACAACACTTCCTCAACATTTATTCACGGACATCTGCCTGGAACACATGCTGAATGACGTTTAATTGACTATGAGTTATGCATACGAAGACTGCGTCCCACCGGATTATAACGGTTTCCTCAGTTATTGTATGGATAACTGGAAGAAAGGCTTCAACTGTTACATCCACAGGAAGAACAAGCACAACTACGTGTTATGTCACCTCACAGTTGAGCAAACTCTAAAACAAGGCTTCCTGGACCTCCCGAGGAAGTAAAAATCACCACCACCACCCATCACCATCACCAACACCTCATCACCAGCGGGCTATTAGTACGGGACTCCCAGTCGGGCCTGGAGGATAAATATATGGCCTAAAAATCCCTACCCGTACAATAGCCCACAGTTCCAGTCTCACACGCCCCCGAACAGACAATGGCAGATGATACCCATACCACGCCCCTGTTGATCTTGCCCAGACCGGTCTCTTTAACAGTTTAAATAAGTAAAACCCTCAGGCAGTTCCAGTCAAGCCTGGACACCTTTTTCTCCCACTAAAATTAATTTCATCCAACTTATTCTTGCCCTATCCACACTTCCCCCTAACCCCCTTTCACTACTATTTTTGATTGATTGATTGGAAAGTTAGGCAAGCATTGTCGCATCCGTCTATTAGCCAACGGCGAAATAGAATGAGATCCAATGTCAGGTTGCTACTGTTAGGGTTAATTAAGCCAATCGTCCCTGTACATAGCTCTCTCGTGACACTAGAAGTGCCCGTTCTAGTAAGTGTAAAATACCTAGAAGTGTATATTCTAGTAAGGGGTGGGTGAGCTAGAAGTGAAAAATCTAGTTGTGTAGGAGAGGCTCTAGAAGTGAAACGTTCTAGATTAGTAGCCAAGCACTAGAAGTGAAAGATATAGATGAAGTTAAAAATACTAGAGGTGATTATTCTAGTTCTGTTGTAAAACGCCGTCTCTCTCTCTCTCTGATAAATAAGAAAGGCTTTAATACGTACAAGTTTAATCGCAGACCAGATCTATCTAAAGGATCATCCTTCACCAGTCTAAGCGTTTCTATAGTTCTTGAGTTTTGGAATTATTGTGAAGGTGAGATAAGATATATTAGTGTTCAATTCAGAGTAATTCATCGAGACCCTTTGGCTTCTCTTTTCTTAAATTTATATCTCATAATTGTGAAAACCGTGTGTATATCTTGCTCGTAATTAATATATATAATACTCTAGATATAACTCCTTTATATTCCATATAATATTATATATATAGGTTCGACCTAGATCTATATAATATGTGACGCATAAACCCTTGTATGAACACGTGTAGAACTTATTCATGTGTGTAATTATCAGTGTTATATATGTATATGCGTAGCAAAGTGTTCAAAGAGAGTGTAATCTTTCTAACTATCTCATAATTTATAAGAATACAAAGTTACGGACATTCATAGGTCCATTCTATATATACCTATCCATTACTAGAAATTCATTCCCCCTCTTAAATCATTACAGCCGTACGTTTTAGTATCATGTTCCTTGATTCCGACTATTATTATTTCTAGTTAATCTTGTGAATAATTCGGTCCACTACGTTATACGGTGAATAACATTCGAACTTATATTGGGAAGTTCAATTATACCCAACTGTATTCATAGCCTATTTATTCTGGCTAATTCTGATTAACTAGGATAGATCTGTGAATTCATTTTATTTATACCACAAGCCTATTTATTCCTGCTAATTCTGATTCACTACGATAGTTCTGTGAATTAATTTTATTTATATCACAAGCATACTTATTCTGGCTAATTCTGATTCACTACGATAGTTCTGTGAATTCATTTTATTTATACCACAATCCTATTGATTCTGGCTAATTCTGATTCACTACGATAGTTCTGTGAATTCATTTTATTTTATAATTCCAGCCTACTATTTCCTGGCTACCAAATCGATTCATTACAATATTTGTGAAATATAATTTCCTTCCCTCAGTTCGGATAGTCCTAGTGGGGCTATAATTATTGTTTGTAGACACGGTGTCTAATTATTCACTAGTTTACCCTTATCAAATATTTGGAATTTAAAGTACCATCACTCTAGGATTAACGTTGAATTCGTATTTATCCATCCTAGAATAAATATTCCATATTGTTAAGATTTCAAAGTATACGTCGCAGTAACTCTAATCTATACCTAGTGAGGCTACTTTGACCCTAGTTCTACTTGGTCACGTGACCCCAAGTCAGCAGCCCGCACTACCTCACCTGTTTGTCCCAGCGATATTGGCTGCCAAAATTTACGCTCCGCAATTCCTCTCTGTGTACGCCTTGCTATATTTGTGATATTGTCCTCATTTGTATAGGCATTATTGTGTACATTGATTCTGATTGCTTTGTAAGTGACCCCCCCCCCCCATCCCATGCTCGCTGCCAACGTGGGGGGGCTTAGGGGCTGGCGACTGGGGTCTGGTGCTGGGTGGGGGGAGTTCTACCGACTGTCACCACTCTGCCCCGGACCCCCGTCGTCGGCTCAACTAATTTTGCTTGGGCCTTTTATTTCCTCTCTTCTATCATTCTTCCTTTTTCTCCCCTTGCTCTGTCCTACTGGGCCTTTCCTTTAGCGGAATTAGGCCTAGTTTTTAAGGTAGTTTAATTAGTTTTCTTTTCTTTTATTATATGTTTTTGTTAGTCTCTTCTAGTTAGTACACTCCCTTCTTCGGGATGGAGAATCGAAACGTCTTGATCATGTCATCCTCGATATCGGATACCCTTCCGTGGGATTATCTGATACTTGTCTGCTTGTATAGTCTGATACTTGTCTGCTTGTATAGTCTTTTCCCTACTTTTCCTCTTTCCTTATACTCCCCACCTCCGGGCGTGGGCACTTAGCTTCCTCCTCGGGTTGCTGTAGGACAACTCTGCTGGTCAGTACGTGCGGCCTGTTAGACTTTGACAAATGTGGGAGGTGGGTGTCTCTGGGCGCTTGCCGACAAGGAAGAACCAATAGAAGCTTGTGCTTTAGCGGAATGAGGGGCAGTAGGATCGCGGTCAAGTTCATGGAGCGGGCCAATCCCAGGTACCATCACCCATAAACCGGCGCTCCCCGCCAACCCCGATTTTGTCCTTGTTGGAATTCTGGGAGCAGTTGACATATCGAGATATTGTTAGACTTATTGCCCCCTTATCTTGGCTTGTACATATTGTGGGATGGTGCCGGCATTCCGTAAATGGCGTCAGATTCGCCTTTTACCTATTATACTGTTGCTATCAGTTCTCGACTGCTATGGCTTCCACCTTTTTTATTGCGGTTCGTCCTGTAATATTAAATTGGAATCGGCAGTTCTGGTGCTGGCGATCGTAGTTGGGGCAGTCTGTTTATTCTGTGCTTGGTGCCGTGGTCTTACTGCTCCGCACCTTCAGACGTATTTTCCTGCGGCTTCTGCTAGTCTTTCCTGCGGTCGGTGATATCATATTCTGGGGAGCGAAGTAGGATGGAATCGGGGTGTGGGACCCGAGCCTGCTTGCGGGGCCCCCCAACCTTGCCTCCCTTCTCTTCAATATGGCTACGACTCTCGAGACACCCGCTGACTCTCCGCTGATTGCTGTCTCTGCCCCCTCCACCTCCCCCTCGCCAGAGTGTGATGGTACGTCCAAAGCACCTACTCCACTTATTTCCCCTGATGCTGATCCTTCATCTGTTCCGACCGTGACTTCCATCCACCCGACACCGCCTGTGTATGACCATGACTCTCCGCCTTCGTCTGGACAATTGAAATTTGCCGCCCAGCGGGAAACAGCGTCACTTCCTACTATATGTGCTTTTGGATCCCAACAACCATCTTCCTTGGATGGGGATGCGTTGCCTACCAATGCTCCCCTGCCAAAAGGAATTCCAGATCTTCCTCCTCCTGCCGCGGCCTCTCCAAATCCCAAGATATCTGAGGACACTACCCTCACTGATGCCTCCTCCTCCACCTCAACTAATCGAGCTGTACTGCCAAACGGTTCCCAGCCCTTAGCTCAGTCTCCCACTCCTCCGGCTCCTAACGTTCCCAACCGGCGCTTACCCCATCGTCGTACGTATACACCCCACCCCACTCTTCTCCGGTTTGACGAGTTGTTTGGTGAGCAATCGTGGCCTCGTTATCTTCTTCTCCACCCGGAAAGCCCTTTGACTCATTGGGAACTTGAACATCACCTGTTGTCTGTTTTCCCCACTCGAGGTATGTCGCTGCAGCCCTCTGCTCGAGGTGACTGGCTGATCGAGACCACTACCGAGGACCAATCTGCTGCCTATCTACGCATCAGTATAGTGGCTGATACTCCAGTCACTGTACGTGCTCACGACAGCTCAATTCAATCCAGGGCACTGTTGTCCTCCCGCACACAGAGGTGAGGCCAGATGCTAGTGTTGTACAAAGGAGTACAAAGGAGTACAAAGGAAATCAAGCAACAACAGATCTAGTGACGCTTCTAGGTTGCTTGTCCTCCAAAACACTGAGGATCAAGTGTCCAAACAGTGGTTTAGAGTGGGTAAGGGAACATTGGAAAGGGAATTACTGCCCTGGAACTAATGTCCGTGGCAGGATTAGGAAGTTAGTAGGGGACAGATGGGTTAGTAACTGAGGGGGGGATAAAATAAAGTTATTCATTTACAAACGCAGTCAGTCGCGGGTTTGATGCGAGATATCTGTCTAGGCGGAGTTTAAATGAATCAACGGTGATGCAGTCTATAACGTTTCGGGGAAGCCCATTCCACAAGTTGACAACTCGATTGAAGAAGAAATTCTTAGATTCGTGCGAGTTAAAAGATTTACCAATAATTTTGCAACTGTTTCCCCGCGTGTAATTAGATTGGTCGATAGTGAAGTACTTACTACAGTTCATATTGTCGATGCCTTTGATGATTTTGAACACTTGAATTAAGTCGCCTCTTAATCTGCGCTGGGTTAAAGGAAATAGATTTAATTCTCTAAGACGCTCTTCGTATGGTTTGTTCTTTAGGCTAGGTATCATTTTGGTAACTCTACGTTGAACTCGTTCTAGCTTGTTTATATGTTTTTGGTAATAAGGGCACCAGGATTGAACGCAGTATTCCAGAAGAGGGCGGACTAAGGAATTGTAAAGGGTTAGGATAACTTCTTTGGATTTATGCTCAAATGACCTGCCTATAAAGCCAATTATTTTGTTTACCTTCTTAACAACTTCTGAACATTGTTGACTCGGTTTTAGGTTACTCGATATTGTTACTCCCAGATCGGTTTCTCTGTTTACATTCTTAAGCTGAGTGCCATTCATCGAATAATTTGCTTTCTCATTTAGGTATCCGATATGTAGTACTTTACATTTATCCGCATTGAAACTCATTTGCCAAATTTGGGCCCAACATGACAATTTATCTAGATTGTGTTGCATATCGTCAACTTGTTCTTTTGAGAGTACGCTATTTGCAATTTTTGTATCGTCAGCAAATTTTGAGATTGTACAGGTGAGACCCTCATCTATGTCGTTGATGTAAATTAGAAAGAGAATTGGTCCTAGTACCGATCCCTGGGGTACCCCGCTACTTACATTTGTCCATTTTGATGCCTTACCGTTTATGACTACTCTTTGCTTTCTGTCGCTGAGCCAATTTTCTATCCATTTCAACACACCGTCTTGTATTCCATGCGCTTTTACTTTTAGCAGTAAACGTTTGTGGGGAACTTTGTCAAAGGCCTTTTGAAAATCAAGGTATATAATATCTACAGCTTTACTCTCATCGTAGAGGTTGAGGATATCGTGGAAGAAGTCTAAGAGGTTTGTTAAACAGGAACGTTTTTTACGAAAGCCGTGTTGAGTATCTTTAAGTATGTTATTTTCCTCTAAGTGATTTACGAGTCTGTCTCGTATGACCGTTTCTAGCATTTTACATACAACTGAGGTTAAGCTAATTGGACGATAGTTACTGGGTAGGGATTTGCTGCCTTTTTTTAATATCGGTGTTACGTTGGCTAGCTTCCACTGATCGGGCATAGTTCCAGACTGCAAGGATTTATTGAATAGTAATGTCAGTGGTTTAGAGAGCTCATCCTTAGCTTCCTTTAGAACTCTAGGCGAGATTGTATCAGGTCCAGGCGTTTTATTTACCTTGAGTTTATCTAAACAATTCAATACTTCTCTCTCTGTAACGGTGATATTGCTTAAAACATCTGAATTATCAATCTGAATCGGCGATGGTGTAGGGATATCACTGAGGTCTTCGGTTGTAAAAACTGATGCAAAGAAGGTATTGAGGGCATTACTCATTACAACTGAGTCCTGAGTCCTAAGTCCTAGACTCCTTACAACTGAGAGGGTATAAATGCTCCGACGTCAATATCTACAAGGCTAACATCCGAAGCTCGTCCAAGACGCTGAACATTGCACGCCTCGCATTCCAGGGACGTAGTCTCCCTGAAAGGGTGGTGATATTAGGGGAACGGAGAGATGTTCGCCCTTATGTCCCTAACCCCTTACAATGTAAAAACTGCTCATCGTTTACCCACTCTACAAAGACATTTCGCAATCCCCCAGTTTGCGCCTACTGTAGCTCAACATCCCACGCTACAGTTTGGAACTGTGGGGAGGCTCGCTGTATAAACTGTGGCGGCCCTCACCATGCTAGATCAATCCACTTGTGAGTTTCATGTTTACAATACTGAGCTGAAACTCCTTATTACTAGGTCCGGATACGCAGTCTCGCGTGCCAAACGTGAGCTGGCTGTAAAGAGAGTCCACGATCCCGCTAAACAAAGCTCTTACCGAGATGTAGTCCTGAAATCACTGGCCAGCCAACATTCTGGTCTCCATGGTGTTCATCCCCCTCCTGCTCCTCGCTCTCCAGACGTGCCAGCACCGCGTTTAGAGTCAACCACCGCCTCCACTAGCGCATCTATGCCATCTTCAGCTTCTCGCACTCCCGGTGATTCTTCCCCTCTGAATCTGAAAAAGACTGCTCCCATACCTTCGGATATTGCTTCCCCTTCTTCCCTAGTCCCAGTTGTTCTAACTACTAATCCGTTTGCTGTCCTGCCTTCAGAGACCCCCCTTACCACCTCTATAGACATGGACGCGGAATGTGCGACTGGCAAATGTGGCCGTGATCACCCTGATGGCCCTACTTCATTGTCTCCTAAAAATAGTCATGTGATGAAGATGGCGAAACGTCGACCTTCCATAACCCATTCGCCTGCTTCTTCTCCTGCCTCCTTTCCCCGCCGTTTGCCAGGTCAGGATTTCCCTACTGCCACACCCAAATCAACACCGACCGCGCCCCCCACTTCATCGACAGACAATGTTGTGACTTTAAGAGCTGCGGAGGGTTCATCACCTTTGCCGCGCACCGCTACACGCAAGGGGGATATTTCCCTCTCACAAGGCGCTTCCTCCCATTCTTTAACCTCTACTAGACACACACGACGCCCTTCACTTGAATCTGCCGTTCCTTCATCATCACTTCCCCTTCATCACTCAGATTGCGGATGTCACTCGTGCTTTGTTACTGAGTGTCGAGCGGCTTTCTCCCTCAGTAAAGATAATATGATTGCCATCATTCGAGTTTTTCTGTCACGTACTGTCAAACCGACTGATGCATTCGTCCATGACCCGAACGACTGCTTCTGTTCCTACCATCTGAACCTTCGCCGAGACAAGTTGTCTCTGACAACTACTTCGTTCATAACGAACATGGCCAAACAGGCGTGTGCTAAAGTGGCAGGTGCCAGACCTCCACAGCGCCACTCCTCTACCGTTAATTTGCTTAACCTTACGTCATTAACATGAAATTTAACCCTTACATCATTCATTGAAATGCAAATGGTCTCCTATCCAGGGTTCGCCTGGGGGAGGTCCAACGATTACTTAAGGAATATATGCCTGTTTGTCTCTGCATCCAACATGTTGGACAGGGGCAAACAAATATCTTGAACTATACCCTGGCGAGCCGCTCACCCGCTACAGGGAATGAGTTGGGCTCTGCCATACAGTATATGTACACAATTCTCTGACATTCAACATCCTCACACCCCCAGATGCTTACCTCCAATGTTCTGCTATCCAGCTATTTCTCCCAGGTGAATCTCCTTTCACCGTCTGCAACGTCTACAACCAGCCTAGTTTTAACTATGATTTGCATCGTCTCCGCCCCTTTTTGTCTTCTTTCCCTGAGCCCCTACTTCTCGTGGGTGACTTTAACGCCCACAGTCCTTTATGGGATCATACTTCTCCCGCTCCTGATGGTCCGGGCCGGTGCATTGAAGATTTGTTGGACAGAGGTTTTTACTGCCTCAACTCCAATCAAATCTCTACATACTTCTCGCATACGCATCACACTCAGTCGTCGGTGGACATTACCATCTGTTCCTCCTCCATTGTCGACAGGTTCGATTGGCGCGTTTTAGACGACTCTCATACCAGTGACCATTATCCGGTTCTCATTTCTTGCCTAGGTCTCCACATGCCCGACCCACGTCCGCATTATAATTTCCGTAATGCAGATTGGGGTAAAATCCGGCCCCAACGGGATCCGGACACTCTTAATGGACCAACTTGTTTCATTTATTAAACATGCAGCTTATAAGGCAATCCCTGTGTCCTCTGGTTCCCCTCCATGCCCAAATGTCCCTTGGTGATCTGACCACCTGCGGAATTTGGTCCGTGAGAAACGTGCCATCGGTCGCCGGTTGGATCAGCTCAATAGACGTTACCACTCCTTCAAATCCCTACATTCTACGACGACCCCACATTTAAGCGCCATGGTTTTCTTCTCGAAATTCAATCCATACGGCCCGTATACAATAAGGTCTCAGCTACACTTAAGAAAGAAATTAGATTTTCCAAATCTCGGTCATGGACTGAATATGTGGCTTCCATTTCCTCTACTACTTCGATGAGTTCGATTTGGGACAAGTTCCGTAAGATCAGTGGCCTTCATATATGGCCCCCTCGGCATGCTTTATCTCATAATGGCCAACGCATTCATGACAAGAAGTCTATTGCTAACGTCCTCGGCCGCCATCTAGCTTCTTTCAGTGGTCTTGCAAATCATAATGCAACCTTGCGTCGTCAGCATCAAGACGGGGACGAACACCCCCTACGTTTTATTACCAATGAAGACCTCATTTACAACAAGCCTTTCAGTATGGTTGAGTTGAACACTGCTCTCGCCTTTTGTACCTCATCGGCTCCGGGACCTGATGATATCAGTTTCGATCTCCTGAAACGTCTTGCTCCCTTAGCGAAGTCATACCTCTTAGACTTCTATAATCACTTGTGGTCTCACGGCCTTTTCCCCCATTCTTGGCGTCATGCCCTGGTAGTACCGATAGCTAAGCCTGGCAAAGATCCCAGCTCCCCTACCAACTATCGACCCATATCATTGACTAGCTGTCTCTGCAAGCTGCTTGAGAAAATGGTCAATAAACGTTTGTCTTGGTGTGTTCGCCACTTTAACATCCTTTCTCCGGCTCAATTTGGGTCCCGACATTTCCGATCTACTATCGATTCGCACGTCCTCCTTGACTCAGCGATAAGGCGGGGGTTCGATTGCCATCAGGTTACGGTGGCAGTCTTCTTTGACATCCAGAAGGCGTACGACACGACCTGGCGTCACTCGGTCCTCCGTACTCTTCATGATCTTGGGATACGGGGTTGCCTGCCAATATTCCTATCCAACTTTATTTCTCGCCGAATATTCACTGTCCGAAAAGAAGACTCCCTTTCAGACACTTTTCAGCTTTAACGAGGCATTCCACAGGGGAGTGTGCTAAGTGGTGCCCTATTCACGATTGCGATCAATGGAGTTATTGCGAACCTGCCACAGGGTGTTCGACACAGTCTCTATGTCGATGATCTAGCAATCTATTACTCCTCACATTCACTCCGGCATTCCAAACGGATTCTCAATACTGCTATGCAAAACATAACAGATTGGGCGTCGTCTGTTGGCTTCCAGTTTTCCGCAGAAAAGACAAAGGCGATTATGTTTTACAAAGATAAACGGTAGCTGAAAGATCAGGACATACAGTTGACGATTATGGGTGCCCCCATTTTGTTTTGTCCAGAAGTAAAATTCTTAGGTCTTGCCTACGATACTCATCTTAACTGGAATACGCATATAACGTTGATTCGGGCGAAATGTCATAAGGCACTTAATCTCCTCAAGAAATTGTCTCATACTTCCTGGGGTGCTACGCGCTCCTCATTGACCTTACTTTACAAAGCCACTGTCCTTTCTATTCTGGACTATGGGAGCTCCGTATACGGGGCTGCGTCCTAGGCAACTCTGAGACGTCTTGGTCCAATACACCATCAAGGTCTACGCCTTTGCACTGGGGCTTTCCGATCCTCTCCGACTCTGTCTGTGTTGGCTGAATGTTGGGAGCCCCCACTGAACTACCATCGTGATTTAGTTATTATGCACCGGGTGCTACGGCTTCAAGATACTGACTTCCTTGTTCGTGACCTCTTTCAAGTACCCCCTGCTTCTGACCTCACCTTCCCTAGCAGGGCAGCACGCCTTCTTTCCTCTTCTTCCCTCAATATCCACCTCCTCCCTCCCATTCCTTTGTGTCTGCCTTGGACGCTCCATCTACCACAGGTATGCACGTATTTATAATTTTTTATCTAAACGTAATGTCACTGTTCCTGATGTCCTATGCCAACTTGCAATTGAGCATATCCGTCGCAAGTCTCTCCATATAGCGATTTACACTGACGGTTCCAAAGTTTCCTCGGGTGTTGGTTGTGCTGCAGTGTCCCCCACTAAGCGAATACAGTTCTCGCTCCCACCCCAGGCTAGTGTTTTTACAGCTGAGTTGTATGCCATACGTGCTGCACTTGATATAATTCACGACTCTCCACCATCGAGGTATGTTATATATAGTGACTCACAGAGTGCACTAGCTGCCCTCCAGATGTTCGATCCGCGAAATAAAGTTGTACAACATCTCCAACGGTCCTTCCATTCCCTGTATGCCCGTGGATTCACCATTCAAGTTTGCTGGGTGCCTGCCCATGTCGGCATCCAGGGGAACGAAGTTGCCGATCGGATTGCAAAGGAGTCCGTAGACTTACCGGTCACCCATGATGCTTTACCCGTCAACGACTGGATTGCGGCATTGCGACAAGTTATTACTCAGCGATGGCAAATATTTTGGTCCTCTCAATCCCCTGCCACAAACCTCCTTCGCTTTATGAAACCTACAGTTGGCCCTTGGCAATCGTCGTTTCATTCCACCCGACATTGCGAAGTTCTTCTGACCCATCTCCGGATTGGTCACACGCGTTTAACCCATGGCTACTTGATGTCGTCCCCGCACGATCTTCAACCACAGTGTACCACATGCGGCACGTCTCTGACGATTCGCCACATTTTTACAGACTGTCGAAAGTATTCCGGCCTATGCTTTCTTTATTTTGGCAATTACGACCTTTGTGCCATACTAGCAGAATCTCCGTCCTTCTCCCCCTACCGAATTTTCCGTTTCCTAAAAGAATCCTCTCTCCTTAGCTTCATTTAATACCTTCCTGATCTTTCCATTTCTGCTTTGATTGATCGCACATCATGATCTAATCCTTTGGGCCAGCCCTATGGGAGTTCTATCTGGGAACTTGGTGGTCTGGTTAAATTAATTGTATATATATATATATATATATATATATATATATAAGTGACGCCATATTCATAAATGAGTAAAACGTATTTAACTTATTCCAGTCACATATCACAGCCATTGATGTTATGCTCCATAGCTAATTATCTGATGTGCTCCACCTATATCTAGCTATTAAGAAATTAAACTTGTGAACCATATTGTGTGTATTTATTGTCTTTGGGTGTGATTTGAGTGATCTAGTTATATTTATTTCAATGCGAGTTATGTTCCTGTCGGGCAAGATTATGTTCTAAGTTACCCCAAATTAGGAGCTTATGAGAACACCGTACCAAGCGAGTTGTATTACAACCACGCATAACAATACCATACCCGTTAAAGGTTAATTAATACTGAAAGGGTTAACCTTTCTCACCTGGTCGTGGTTTATACGCTGTATTTCTATTTCAAGCTTGTCAGGGTCACAGAATCGTAGGTCCACATTATCTGCAATAAGAGCAGGGAATATATTTATATTACCGTACAATAAGCAATTACAAATATTCTAGGCCCAATTTGGCAGCAATTAAGAAAAGGTGATTTTATATATATACCGTAAATATATATATATATATATATATATATATACAGGGTGTATTACAAAACTGTTACAGACTATGACTAACACAATGTAAAATGGAAATTGAACATATATTGCAGTATTACATTTTCCCAGACATGTGTTATTAATGAGATATATGCTTATTTAGAAATGTAGCAAAACAGGGTTACGAGTAAAGCACTAAATATACGATACATGATAAACATGTTTACTATGGATTTAACTAAAGGCAAAGTATAGGTTTACCTATTAACACATTAATAATTACGATATCAAAGTTGTTTTAGAATATGGTGATGATAAGAAAAAATACTAATTACAAGAAACAGATTAGCATAAACAAATATGTAACATTCGCAACTCTGTTCACGGGGTATAATACTGATGCCCAAGTCTGGATTGGGTATCCCAACGCAGCAGAAGGTAATTCAATCTTTTATGAAGCATAGTTCTTGATTCATAGATTCATTGGGAACTGATCGTTCTTATGTTGAATGAAGTTCACGGAAATGTTTTATGTATGATGATTCAATTATTAAAAATGTTAGGTATAATTGATTTCTCAAAACTGTATTACATCAGTTGTTGGGAATGAAAACAAATTCAATTAATCTCCTATTATTACACTGTAATGACCATGTACAGTAGTGATAATTAATTATGATCGAATTTGAAGTCTCGAACTGATTACACGAATCTCTAAAATGCAAATACCCAGTAAAAATTAGTAAGGAGATTCAATTCAACCCGAGACCGCTTCGAATACGTTTGTATATTAAATAATGTTCATGACTGTACAATAATATAAATAATATTAGGTAATAGCTTTTTAATGCCCACATTGTTTGGTTTTATTCATCTTTCAACATTGCTTTCTTTTACTATTATATGACAGTTATATCTGCAGACTACTTTAGGATCGTAATTTGATTCATCCAAGATTTCTTCGATCTTTCCTATGTTGAAAGAAAAATACATTTTTTTTTTTACATTAACAGAAAATAATTTGAGTTGTAAACGGTTTATAAAGGAAACATTACTTATAATATTTCACCCCGAAAACTACTTATGTTTATAATTCAACATGCCTGGGTATAAACTAGGAGATTGGGAGGGGGGATGAAGGGGGAGACCAGTGCCAGTGTTCGAATTATAGCACCTGCTTGGACTGCACTGAATATTTTACTTTATGTCCTTTAAATCATTAATGATTAACTATTTTGTATTTTTGTATAGGCAAAAGTGAACTTGTTTTGTTAATTGCTACTCAGCAGTTTAAGTCTGTAAGTGTTATATTAATACACCCTGTATATATATATATATATATATATATCTCATTTTTGAGGGGGCGTGAATCCAAAGGGTCCTAAGTGCCCCTTGGATTTTTTTCTTGGTTATAGGCCTACATGAGTAATGTGACAAAAAGTTATGAGTCCAGATGTTTCAAAATGGCACTTAGGTCCCTTTGGATTAGCTGATGGGGTGTTAATCCAAAGGGACCTAGGTGCCAAATATATATATATATATATTATACTGTATATATATCAATGGGAAGATATTATTGGGATTGAATTTGTGCTGTACCTAGTATCAGTGCATTACCGTATGACAAAGCCCACCGAAACGCCCCAAATATACCCTCATTGTTCCCTGATTAAATAGCAGTTCATGAATATTCCCATATTCAAAATATGCTACAGGGGGCAATGCCTAGTGAGTTAATTGCTCAATAGGTGGCATTCTGAGAGTGAGGGTCCAAGTCTAGGAAGTGATACAGTGAAGCATAAAGGTGAATCAGCCTCAGAAGTGGGACTGCTTCGAGCCAGAGTGGGCAATCAAGAGTCGCGCGTCTGCGATGACAGGTTGGCGAGGGCTGGTTGTAAGCTCGTGCTTCACTTGTCTCACTTCCTAGCCTGGAACAAGACCTCACGGGCTTCACCGTGTTGAGCGATGAATGTGCAGGCTCTCAGCCTATGCCCGAGAGGAGTAGTTGGAATATACTGTATATTAAAAAAATAAAAAAAATAAAAAATATCATATATATATACCGGTATATATATATATATATATATTTATATATATATATATATATATATATATATATATATATGAAATGAGGAGTATTATGTGTCGTATTACCCCATCTACAGTAGAATAAAGCAAATGTTAACTGTTAAAAGCGCGGTGACGAGTCAGGGCAGTTGTTATCGGTATATACCGGTACAACTACATAAAGTTAATGTTAAAACAAATTGAATTGTTCTCGTTATAGTTTTTATCGCTTTGCGTACGTATAATTAATAGTTTATTCATAGTTGTCTTTCCCCATGTAGAACAAAATGAATACTTACACCAACACGGTGGTAGGTTGTTGCAGGTGTTGTTGTTGTTGCTGTTGTTTCCTGTAGTGTTGTTGTTTTTGGCCGCCATTTTCAGCTCTATGTTGAAGCTCTCCTCTCCAAGAACCTCCACTTCGTACTTGATGCATGGGTCCTCTGGGAGTTTTGGGTTAGCTATAAGTTCAGGTCAGGTATTGGTGAATTATATCATGAATCGTTTTAGGTATAGGGTTCTGGGTTAGGTAAAAGTTTAGTGACAGAATAAATAAAACTCGTGCTAGATGGAATCCTAAGTTAACTTTAAGGGTGAATTATATCGTGAATCGTTTTAGGTATATGGTTCTGGGTTAGATAAAAGTTCAGTGACGGAATAAATAAGAGTCATGTTAGATAGGATCCTGAGTTAGTTATATGGTTAGTTAACCTCTGAAGTGCGCATGGGGGTAATTGGAAACGTCCCCCTGTGCTGACGTATTTGAGGTGTTTCCGTCACTAAAATATTCATTGTGCCATTAATAGCATTAATACTTATCCATATGCACCTATTATGGGTTGATTATAAAGGTATTAACCTGAAACAACAATAAAACGAGTGAAAACAGCGTTTGGATGGTCAAAATCGGAGATATAGCCCGCAAGTTGTATAATGTATGGGTGAGGCAAGCTGCTTTCCCGCCAATTTCCCCCAAGGCCAGTGAGACACAGTCGATCGATACTCTCTCTCTCTCTCTCTTGCACTCGCTTGCCATCAGTGATGACAACACCCTGCTTGCAACTCGCTAATGTTAGCACGAAAATATACCTCAGAATAAGGGAATAACAGGGAAAATAGGTGATAACTGAAGGAGAGGAGGAAAGTGGGGAAGGAGGGGAGGTAGAGGACTGAGATTTTGCATGGCCCAGGGGCCAAACAAATTTTTTTTTGTTTTTTTTTGTTTTTTTTGTTTTTTTTCGATGTCAAAAGTTGATTTTTGTTTTCACTAACTCTTAAGAGTCTCCCCGCAGTTCCCGGGTTAAAGGTAAAATAGACTTGTGTTAGGCTTTGGGTTAGCTGTAAGTTCAGTGATATATGATTAAATATGACTCGTGATAGGTAGGGTCTTGAGTTAGCTATATATGATCACCACAATACCACCTATTTTTCATTCTTATTATGGTTAAAGTTAGACGACTGTATGCAATTTAAGAAGGATACCGGTACATGTTATTCAGAGGGTTTATTACCCCCAAAAACCAAGTTGGACGGAGGTTATGATTTTGCCTCCGTTCGTCTGTTTTTCTGTAAACAAGATATCTCGTCAAGTTATGAACCGATATTCACGGAAGTTGGTGGGTAGATAGGATATGCACCAATAAAGATGTTATTAAAATTCGGATGTGATCGGTAGAGCGCATAGCTCTGCCAGCATAGACGGCTCAGAAATGTATGAACCGATGTTCACGAAATTTCCTGGGCAGATAGGATATGCGCCAAGGAAGAAGGGATTCAATTTATGAGGCAATCGGTAGTGCGCTTACCTCCACCAGCATAGGCGGAGGCAAGGTCCATGTGCCTTAGGCGGAGGCACGAGGTATCCCGAGTGCCCCTCCAGTTGAGATGGCATTTACCCCCTTGAGTCCTAGAGGTATATTATAAGCTAAAGAATATTGCCTAATGGTATCCAGAATAAGATGAAGATGACCTTATCGTGCTGAATGGGTTAAGGGTAAAATAGTCCCGTGGTAGGACATGTAGGGTTATGGAACTTCTGGGTTGGCTATAAAGTCAGGTAAGGGTGAACTATCGTGTGATATATGATAAAGATAAGGTACTGGATTATCTACAAGATCAGCTAAGGGTGAATATATATCTGACTTGTGATATGTATGAGGTTCTAGGTTAGCTATAGATTTTCAGGTGTGGGTAAAATGACTCGATACAGTCACCCTGCAGCACCTGTAACCACACCAGTTAAGTGCTACAACAATATAGTGCCGTAACAAGGCTCTACTGTACATACATTAGGCAATTTGGACTACTGGTATGTAACAACAAAGTCCTGCCACAACACTGTCCCACCATACAAGCAATGTGGCTGACACTGGTGTGGCACCCACAAAATTCCAGGAAAGTAGAGTGCCTAGGGGCACCTATCCGCACCCCGCCAGCCTCGTCAGTGCCATACTAAGACAGTGACAATACCAAGCTTCATTGTAAAGTAATGATTGTTGGACCATAAGTCAACTGCCATCCTCCCTATTAGTCCCCTTGTATGGTACGCAGTAGGATATGGGAGGCATATTCCTTTATTCCTCCACCAGAGGTAATGCTAAAATTATGGTCCATAGTTCCATTATGCCCCTGGGAGTGATTAAATGGCCAAAATATGCAACTTAATGCAAAATTGTCTGTATCCCCTCTGCCACTGATGAGTCCTGTGATGTTGATGATGATGATGATGATGATGATAATGAAGATGATGATAATGATGATTTATTATTACCTTGGACCATGGCTTGGGAGACAGTAATAAGAAAGAACAGAAGCATAGTCATCAGACACGACAGCGTCAGCAGGGAAGGTTTGTGTAGATTCATAATGCCGCGAGACCTGTTGAAGAAACCGGTTAACACTGGTGCAATGTCTTTGGGATTATTAGTATATTATGTGTACCGTATATTTAAGTAATACCCCATTCTTAACATTAATCATCAATTACAAACCCCAATGCACTGGAATAAACTAATGAAAGCATATGGTCCTCCCGGGATTCAAACTCGGGACACCACACCCAGAACATAAGCATCTAAACCATTACACCACCAACACAGTTAAAGGTTGAATACACGATCACGATTAATATCCATTTTCGAATTTTGAATATCAATCTACAGTAATCGTGTACTCGACCCAACTGCATAATCGGGATTTTTGATTGATCCATCCCTTCTCGAGCACTGCATTTTTAGGGGGGTCACCGACTTTTTGTTATCATTCTCCCCTTTTTTCTCTCTTTCCCTGGCTTGTATCCATTCGGCCCCATTCAGCCAACTGTTTTAAGACGTTTATCCCCATCCAGGTGTCGATATCTTCCTGGCGAGCGATAGCGAGCCAGCATTGTATGGAGAAATCCGGCTTCGCCGGAGAAATTTTTCTATCGAAAAATGTACAAATTTAGCTTGCTGTCAATACAAAAATATGTATATGCTGGCTCGCTACTGCTCGCCAGGAAAATATTGACACCTGGATGGGGGTAAACGTCTTAAAACAGTAGGCTGAATGGGACCGAATAGATACAAGCCAAAGAGAGAGGGAGAGAAAGAGAAAAAATCGAGGTGGGCTCCCTTAAGTTTGCCTCCCTAGACTTGAAAAAAAAAGAAAAAAATACACATCATCAGCCCCCTTTGAAACTAAAAAAACGCCCCTCGGACCCCCTTCAAGCTAAATATATACATATTTCTATAAAAAATGTCCCAGCCGAAAGCTGGTTTCTCCTAATTGCAGGTTAGCTATCGCTCACCCTGGATAAATCTGAATGGAGTGAAGCGTCTTGTAATTGCCAAACAAATGATCGTCACCATGTTATTGAGTTATCTCAATTTGGCTAATATTTAAGTTACGATTATTGTTATCGTTTTCTTTACTAAGTTTGGCAGGCATTCCAGCTAAGTTGTCGAGTTTCTTAAATTAATTGCTTAGTTATATAATGCCGCTAAACCTGTGAAGAACACAGTTTATCCCTTTGACCTCAGACCCAGGTGATGCCACTTTCATAGATCTGACTCTGGGTAACACTATGCCTGGATTGTCACAGCAACACATTAAGGGGACTGGCTGTCTGTTTGGTCTATTAATTAATTTATTCATATATTTTTAGTTTAGTTTCTTTCCTAGACATCCATCAAGCTTAGAAAAAAAAGAATCGACACCTAAGTGGCACGAAGGGTCCTAATATTGACAAAGAAATAGGGTGAAACGTCATAAAATCCCCAAACTAATGGAACCAACGTCTTAAAATCTCAAAACTAGTGTGGCTAAACATTAGGGAGAAGGGGGTCCAGAAAAACGGTCTGTCTCCCCTTAACCCTCTACATGGCGGGTTGCTCAAGTCACTAATAACTCCACTTGACACACTCTGCTCCGACGTGTTGTACGTTATTAGGATACTTTATGTAATTACTTATTGGGGATTTTGCTTATTTATGTCATGTTCTAGCTACTGGTATATATTTTAGTTTATCCCCTAGACTAATATAAACACCTTCCTTCAAACTAAAGCATGGTTCACACATAGACGAGTCGGTGGCCGAGTCCAACACGAGTGACACTCGTCGATTATCGGCGTTGCTGTAGGCCGATTACTACACGAGTAGTAACCGATCCCGAGTCAACACGAGTGTAACACGAGTCAATACGAGTTAACACGTGTTCATTCAAGAGTCTGCACGAGTAACGGAGAGTCATCACGAGTGTAACACGAACCCAACACGAGTGGCATTAATTTGAAAAATAACGGTCAAATTCCAGGGTACGAAAACTTAGAGTCGGTACGAGTCAGCACGGGTCAACAAGAGTGTAGCAAGAGTCAACAAGAGTGTAACAAGTCACGAAGAGTGCTCCCAAGAGTGCCCCCATTGTGCAAGTGCCCGATTCACCCAAGAGTGTAACAAGAGTCAACACGAGTCACAAAGAGTTATGCAGAGTTCAAAAAGAGTCAACACGAGTTACGAAGAGTCAACAAGAGTCAACACGAGTCTACACGTATGTCCTTCGGACTCGTAACAGGGACAAGAAATTTCATGCATGTATGACATTTTTGGGCCACTTGGCGAGTACCCAGGACATACCCTGATACACGGAGAGTCTACACGAGTGTTGCAGAGTATTGACGAGTCATTGCCGAATAGCAAAATTTCATCACTCGTGTTGGACTCGGGCACCGACTCGTTTATGTGTGAATCATGCTTAAAAAAAATGCCCACCCAGACCCCTGTAAGCTAAATTTTTACATTTTTCGGCCAAAAAATGTCCCGGCCAATGGCAGATTTCATTTAAATTATAGGCTCGCTAAATTATAGGCTCGCTATCCCTCACCCAGAAGAAAATCAAAATCTGAAAGAATTGAAGTGTCTTATTATCATCAAATTAATGGGGTGAAACATCTTACAATCTCCAAACTAATGGAGCTAAACAGGGGTGGTCCAAAATATCTCGGACCAAATAGATGGTGAACACATTATTATTGATAATGAAAAGCAGCCAAAGAGATGCAGATGATTATAGGCCATTGTGTTACAGGGGGTCAAACTAAGAGACTGTTCAAACCCGGGCCAAAAACAAGGTGCCTTAATTTTAGGCATTGTTATTAAACAGAAGAAGAAGAAGAAGACGAAGGAGAAGAAGAATAGATAGGCCATATCCCTAAATCACATGAATCGTTCCCATCAGTAGATTTATTTGCATGTACAGTCGCGCTAAGAAGTCATGTCTCGGCACCAATTATGTTTTGATCAATAATTGGTATCAGCAATATCTAAGCTTGATTTCTTTGTATCGAGTGAAATATACAAACATGTTCCTACACTTACCAACCCTATTCAACATCTGACAGACATTGATACAGCACAGAGCGAGCCAAACGTAATGACAGCTGGGACATGACTTATTAGCGCGACCGTACACTTGGTCAAATATTATCTGCACCCCTACACTGATCATCTGGTGTGTACAGCTTGATAGGGTTGGCACCTCTGCCTTCAGCTATAACCATCCGAGACGGAAGGCGTTGAATGTAGCTCTAAAACATGACGTCACTCACCATCTGCGCATGCGTGAGAATCTAGGCCCCCTTGGCCCCGCCCCTCACCTCCGTTGCGTTTAAATATACCCTTCAATCCATTCCAACCAGATCTCTCCATAGCTCACTCGGTAGAACGCCCGCCCGGCACTGAAGAAACCAGCGATCGATCCCACTCGTACTTGGTATATTTTTTATTGTTTTATTTCGTTATATTTGTTATTTTTGTTATTTTTGTTATATTTTAGGGTTAGGTTAGGTTAGGTTAGGTTAATCTAATCTAATCCAATATAATAGTTGTACATTTGAGATGCGGGGCCTAGATTTTCACACTTGCGCAGATGGTGAGTGATGTCATGTTTTAGAGCTACATTCAACGCCTCCTATCCGAGACGAGGCAGCTATAACCATCCGAGACGAGGATCGTCTCTAACACATAATAAACAACGTAGACACCCCATATGATTATCACTCGAACTCTACACACCAGATGATCAGCGTAGGGGTGCAGATAATTTTTTGACCCAGTGTACTTACAAAGTTAAAAAAAAAAAAATCAAGTCTTTTGAAGAAATAGAAATGGACAAAACAATGCAATTTCTGGTATATTTTCCTGTATACACTCTCACATTCAAACTATAATAAAGTAGACGTGCCGTTTTGCCCAAAATCAAAACGGCATACCCAACTCTGCGATGGGTTACCATCATCACAACTAATACCATCATCAATCACAATCACCATCATCACTACAACTGCCACAACCATCACGACTACTGTCACCATCACCATTACTATGATCATCACTACTACAATTACAATCATCACTACTACTCTCACCATCATCACTACTACTGTCACCATTGTCACAACCATCTTAATCACTACTATCATTGATACTACAACTATCAACCATCATTACTACTATCATCACCACCATCTTACAATCATCATTACTACTGTTAACATCATCACTACTACTATAACCATCATCATTACTACTGTCACAAGTATTACCATCATGTATCCTACTGTAACCATCATCACTACTACTGCCATCATCACCATTACTATGATCTTCATCATCACAACTATTGTCACTATCACTACAACTTTCACCATCATCACTACTACTCACCATCGTCACTAATACTCACACCATCGTCACTACCATCATCACTACTGTCATTATTATCAATACAACTATCATTACTTGTCACCATCATCACTACTACTAGTACTGTCACCATCATATCTACTACTGTCACCATCATATCTACTACTGTCATCATCATCACTACTGTCAACATCATCAATACAACTACAACCATCATCACCACTATTATCACCATCATCACTACTATCACCATAAATCCCACTATTACTACCATCACTTCTAATGCCAACTAAACTAACTTAACCTAGCAAATGCATAGCGAGATTTTTTCGCCCCCAGAACGAATGCATTCTTAGTGTGTGAGCCCCTTCGGGACTCACACACTAAGAACGCATTCATTGCCTGGGGGGGGGGGGGGGGGGGTAAAACCATATTTTGGGTAAAACCATGTTTTGGACCTAAAATCATAACTATTGCATAAATTCAAAAAATATTTGTTGACTGACGTTCGCATTTACGCAACAAATGTTCGTGCCGTTTTGCCCAAAATCAAAACGGCATACCCAACTCTGCAATGGGTTACCATCATCACTACTAATACCATCATCAATCACAATCAACAGAATCACTACTACTGCCATCATCACTACAACTGCCACAATAATCACGAGTACTGTCATGATCACCATTACTATGATCATCATCACTACTACAATTACAATCATCACTACTACTCTCACCATCACTGTCCATTGTCACTAACATCTTAATAACTACAATCATCATAAATACTACAACTACCAACCATCATTACTAATATCATCACCACCATCTTACAATCATTACTACTGTTAACATCATCACTACTACTATAACCATCATCATTACTGCTGTCACAAATATTACCATCATTTATCCTACTGTCACCATCATCACTACTACTGCCATTATCACCATTACTATGATCATCATCACCACAACTATTGTCATCATCACTACAAATTTCACCATCCTCTCTACTACTCACCATCATAATTAATACCAATGTCACTACCATCATCACTACTGTCATTATTATCACTACAACTATCATCACTACTATTATGACCATAATTACTACTACTAGTACTGTCACCATCATATCTACTACTGTTATCATCATCATCACTACTGTCAATATTATCAATACAACTACAACCATCATCAATACTATTATAACCATTATCACTACTATCACCATAAATCCAAATATTACTACCATCACTTCTAATGCCAACTAAACTAACTTAACCTAGCAAATGCGTAGCGAGATGTTTTCGCTCCCAGAACGCCATCATTGCTGGATGGTGGGGGGGGGTAAAACCATATTTTGGACCTAAAATCATAACTATTGCATAAATTCAAAAAATCTTTTTTGACTGACGTTTGCATTCACGCAACGAATGTTCGTGTGAAATTTGGTGAAAATCCGTCCAACGGTCTAGGAGGAGTTCCGAGACAGACGGACGACGACAACGACAACGACAGACATTTTTTTCCAATGGTACCCACTATACTGGGGGCGATACCAAACTCTGCTTACGCAAAGTTGATTAAATGAAAAAATCGAGCAAAAAACAGCCCATCAAAGAAGGAGTAAAGGAATGACGGAAGATGAAAATATAACGGAAGGAATGAATAGTATACCATGGCAGAACAAGGTAAAGATGGAAATTAAGCCAACAAAAGACAACAATCAATCAGCTTTTGTAATAGAAGTTTGAATTGAAGAAGTTAACCCCTACTATACCGGCGAAGTCCTTTTATATTCTATTCTAGCTATATTTAGATGATGTTGTGCAGTTTAAGAAGGCCGTTTTGCCCAAAATCAAAACGGCATACCCAACTCTGCGATGGGTTACCATCATCACTATTAATGCCATCATCACTCACTACTACTTCCTTCATAACTACAACCGCCACAATCATCACGACTACTGTCATCATCACCATTACTATGATCATCACTACTACAATTACAATCATCACTACTACTCTCACCATCATCACTACTACTGTCACCATTGTCACTACCATCTTAATCACTACTAGCATTGATACTACAACTATCAACCATCATTACTACTATCATCACCCCCATCTTACAATCATCATTACTACTGTTAACATCATCACTACTACTATAACCATCATCATTACTACTGTCACAAGTATTACCATCATGTATCCTACTGTCACCATCATCACTACTACTGCCATCATCACCATTACTATGATCTTCATCATCACAACTATTGTCATCATCACTACAACTTTCACCATCATCACTACTACTCACCATAATCACTAATACTCACACCATCATCACTACTGTCATTATTATCACTACAACTATCATTACTTGTCACCATCATCACTACTATTATGACCATCATCACTACTACTAGTACTGTCTAATAATGTAGTGCTAATAATGTAAACACTGAATTGTAGGAATAATGGTAGACATAAACTGTTCTAATCTTTTACATGTAATATGAATACCTAAACTGAGGAAAACTATGTATGTGTACCATTGTGTTACAATTAAGTGTTCACATTTTGACAGTGTATTCCCAGAATAACATTGCCCCGGTATATATATATATATATATATATATATATATATATATATATATATATATTAGTAAGTTTCCTCGCTAGACCTCCATCAAGCTTAAACAATCACCCCCTAGACCCCCTTTCAAGATTAATTTGTAAAAAATTTGGTAAAACAATGCTCAGGCCGAAGGCCGGTTCCTCCACAATTACAGGCTCTCTATCGCTCGTCAGGAAAGAATCGACACCTAAATGACACGAAAGGTCATTACATTGAAAACAAATTGGGGCGAATCACAAAATCGCCAAACTAATAGAATGAACGCCTTACTATTTCAAGACTAATGGCGCTAAACACAAGGGAGAAGGGGGTCCATAAAAAACAACTACCTCCCCCTTAAGGCCCATATCTACTGTAGTTATCAATCAACTGGTGTCCGTGCCACATTTGAAGGGGGTGTTTTTTTAAACCTCCATCAAGCATAACAAATAATATCCCCCAAGACCCTTCTTTGATATATAGGCCAATTTGTGTATTTTTAATTAGAAAAATGCCCCGGCCGAAGGCCAGTTCTTCCTAAATTGCATGATCGCTTTCGCTCGCCGGGAACAAAAATCGAGACCTACATGGCATGAACGAACACTTTCTCCCACAACATTTATCCTCAACACTGGTCTGGCAGCTTATGAGGTCAACATTTGAAATATTTCGGTTACCTAAATTCACCTACCATAAATCTTAGTCTATTTCTTTCCAGCTGACGGTAAATTGTCATGTTCCCCTCTCTATTATTCAGTTATTACGAAGCTTTTGTAGAGTAATATGTTGTTAATTATAAGAACTTGGTAATATTATGATGCAGAGACATGGTAGATTCATATTTTTCCGTCAATTATCGAGAAAACCGCGACTATGAGATTAAATTTACCGTCAGCTGAAATTAAACCTACTATAGTTTCCGATACCAGTGTAAAATATTCCAGAAATGTTGCAGGAAAAATGTTGACTATCGAATGTTGGCTATTAAAGCTCTCGTGTGATACTGGCGGAATTAATAGGAAAATATAGAAATAAAGTAACACAGGGGCTACCGTACAGTATGTTATCCAGGGTACCCTTTCAACATTCAAGGAAGCAGTTTCACTTTTATTCCGGCTAACATTAGACGATGTTATTCAGTTTTAAAAGCCTCTCAGTTCATTAAAAGGGGATAAAGTGTGATGACAATTAACTCTGAGTACGGTACCGGTACCAAAATTCTTTCCTAATATTATTTTTATTAATCTCACCACCACACCCCCAATGAAATTTGAGAAAATCCGTCAATTGATACCCAGAATCCAACTCCAACATCTTGTAACTCGGAAAGAGCTGGAGCAAACGGGCTCATTTTCCACACCGATTTACTGGTTGACACTTTCCAAATGGTAAAAGTAACAGATCGAATACTGAAGTCCTTTGAAGATTATGACGCATTTTGAAAGTTTATTATGGCTATCATTAGGCGATAGTATACAGTTTAAGAAGAATATGTGGGAATTATAAGGGTAAAGACTATCTCAATTATTGACCCTTTGACTTCCACATATCCTTCATAATCTGATTAAAATCGTCTAATAATACTCGGAAAACAGCAATATTATCAAAGTTAATTCAGACCACAACAATATTATCAAAGTTAATTCAGACCACAAAAATATTATCAAAGTTAATTCAGGCCATAGCAATATTATCAAAGTTAATTCAGGCCATAGCAATATTATCAAAGTTAATTCAGGCCATAGCAATATTATCAAAGTTAATTCAGGCCATAGCAATATTATCAAAGTTAATTCAGGCCATAGCAATATTATCAAAGTTAATTCAGGCCATAGCAATATTATCAAAGTTAATTCAGGCCATAGCAATATTATAAAAGTTAATACAGGCCATAGCAATATTATCAAAGTTAATTCAGGCCATAGCAATATTATCAAAGTTAATTCAGGCCATAGCAATATTATCAAAGTTAATTCAGGCCATAGCAATATTATCAAAGTTAATTCAGGCCATAGCAATATTATCAAAGTTAATTCAGGCCATAGCAATATTATAAAAGTTAATACAGGCCATAGCAATATTATCAAAGTTAATTCAGGCCATAGCAATATTATCAAAGTTAATTCAGGCCATAGCAATATTATCAAAGTTAATTCAGGCCATAGCAATATTATCAAAGTTAATTCAGGTCATAGCAATATTATCAAAGTTAATTCAGGCCATAGCAATTTTATCAAAGTTAATTCAGGCCACAGCAATATTATCAAAGTTAATTCAGGCCATAGCAATATTATCAAAGTTAATTCAGGCCATAGCAATATTATCAAAGTTAATTCAGGCCATAGCAATATTATCAAAGTTAATTCAGGCCATAGCAATATTATCAAAGTTAATTCAGGCCATAGCAATTTTATCAAAGTTAATTCAGGCCACAGCAATATTATCAAAGTTAATTCAGGCTATAGCAATATTATCAAAGTTAATTCAGACCATATCAATATTATCAAAGTTAATTCAGGCCATAGCAATATTATCAAAGTTAATGCAGGCCATAGCAATATTGTTGTAGTGATGATAACAGTAGTGATGATGGTATAGTAGTATAGTGATGGAAATAATGATGATGATAGTTGTAGTAAAGATGCAATTGTAGTAGTGGTGTTGGGGAGTAGTATTGATTTAGGTGATAGTAGTAGTGATGATGGTGTTAAGAGTGATGATGGTGATAGGAGTGATGATGGTGATAGTTGTAGTGATAATGTTGAATGTGATGATTATAGTGATAGTTGTAATGATAGTAGTGATGATGGTGACTAGTAGTGATAATACGGAAATAGTGATGATGGTGATACTGATTCTGGTAATGTTGATACTAGTAATCATGATAGTGATAGTAGTAGTGATAATGTTGATAGTAATAGTGAAAGTTGTAGTAATGATAGTAGTACTGATGATATTTGATGTGATGATAGTGGTAAGGTTGATAGTAGTAATCATGATGGTGATAATTATTAGCTAATACACTAATATATTGTATGTCATGCGACAGGTCTTCTCACGGCCGTATTATGCACCCGTTTGCGGTGCCTTTGTTATGATTTCAGCTGCATTTAGACGATTATATGAAGCTTAGGAAGGATATATGGTAGCTAAAAGGATTAATTTCGACAGTCTGTTATCTTTTAAAGGGTAGACATCCTTCCTAAGCTGAATATAACCGTCTAATAGTTGTCAGACTATATTGAAAAGGATGTCACCGGTACTTAATGGGTTAACAAAAAAAAAAAAAAAACAATCCCCATGATCTTCCTTCCAAGATTATATATTTATTTGTTTTCCCCCCAAAACGCCCACATGACAACCCTTACGGCAAAAGTGTTTTAATTATTTATTTTCCCCTAAGCCTCCATCGAGCTAAAAAAGAATAAATACAAAATAAATGCAAAATAAATGACCCTCCTTCTGGCTTGAGATTTTATATAATTGTCCCCCTAAACCTCCTTCTAGCTTAAATAAAACACCCGCATGACAGCCCTTCCGGCTTAAGTTTATTATTTATGTTTTCCCCCTCCATCAAGCTAAAAAAACAAACAAAACATACCCATGACTTCCCCCCCCCCCACCCCCCTTCGAGATAAATTTGTACATACCGGGTATTAGGTAGATAGATGTTCAGGCCGAAGGCCTAATCCTCCTAAATTACAGGCTCGCTGTCGCTTGCCAGGAAAAAAATCGATACCCATATGGCACGAAAGGTCTAAAAAATTGACAAACAAATGGGGCGTAAGGTCTTAGCATTACCAAACTAATGGGGCAAACCTCTCAAAATTTCAAAACTAATGAGGCTAAGTATGAGGGAGAAAGGAAGCCAGAATCCCCCCCCCCCCCCCCCTCACCCCTTAATAAACTGTTGCTGATTTGAACATGGAGCTATAATTGAACATGGAGCTATAATGGAACATGGAGCTATAATTGCAATTAAAATAATCATGGACTTGTTTTTGATAGTGCTAACGAACGGGGTTGTCACACGGTATTTATTATCGGCAATTTTCGACGGGCCGACATTATAGAAGGAACCGGCCTTCGGCCGGGAAATTTGTCTACCGAAAAATTAACAAATTTATTTTGAAAGGGAGTCTATGGGGTGTTTTTCTAAGCTTCATGGAGGTCTAGCGAGGAAACTAAAAAATACATTAATAAATTAATATAATTATATACCAAGAACCAAGCACTACCCCCTTAATACTATCACACTGAAACTATTATACTTGGCCTGGGATCCATCGCAAACTATTATACTTGGCCTGGGATCCATCGCAAACTATTATACTTGGCCTGGGATCCATCGCAAACTATTATACTTGGCCTGGGATCCATCGCAAACTATTATACTTGGCCTGGGATCCATCGCAAACTATTATACTTGGCCTGGGATCCATCGCAAACTATTATATATACTTGGCCTGGGATCCATCGCAAACTATTATACTTGGCCTGGGATCCATCGCAAACACCAATACAAATTTACTAATCTTATGTGTACACTATAAAATTATTGGGTATGCCAAGGGTAATTGACGTGTCCACAATGATCTACCCATTTAGAGTTATACGGGTGGTAATAAACCCATTTTATATAAAGATATAAGGTAAATCACTATCATTATACCCAATGATCATTATATGCCTCTTTTATACCCTTGAGTTCTTTACAGAGTAGCCTAGTGTTGAGTAAAGCCGTTTCCTCGGTAGACCTCCATCAAAAGTAAACAAACACCGCCAAGACCCCCACTTCGAGATACATTTGTACATTTATCGGTAGAAGTATGTCCCGGCCGAAGTCTGGTTCCTCGCTATCATTCGCCAGGAATAAATCGACACCTAAATGGCACGAAAGATCTTAATATTGACAAAGAAATGGGGCGGAAAGTCTTAAGATCGCCAAACTAGTGGGACGAACGTCCTACCATCTCAAAACTAATGGGGTTAAACATGAGGGAGAAGGGGGTCCATAAAAACCGATACCTCCCCTTAACGCCATTGTAACTAACTTGGTTTGGCTGTACGCTATCAAAGTAGGGGTATGGAGAGGGCAATTCAAGTGTCCAAAATAATCTACCCATTTAACCTCTTCAGTACTAATGACGCTATTTCACATATTCTGGCGATCATTAGACGATGTTATACACTTTAGGAAGCTCTGTAGAATTGGAGGGGTATAATCGATATCAATCAACCTTCCAACACACAAAGTTTCGTCCTAACCCGTGTAAAAATCTCCTAATGACAACCAGAATAACCTACACAATAAGATAATCGGTACTGAAGGGGTTAAAGGTATCCTGGTGGTAATAAAGCAGTTATACACAAGGTTAGATATAAATTTCGGTGCTTGCTTGTTGATCACTGAAGACAAAGAATGCCCGCGACTAACGCCATGCATTGTACACAAAATATATATGGGTAGGAAAGGGGTATCGTAATCAAAGTGTCCATAATAATCTATCTTAGTGATGGTATAGATAATAGTGGTGGTAATAGACTCGTATAATACAGGGACGGAAAGGCAAATCACTACCCATATGCCCCATCATTTTATTTACCCTTTTTATACCCTTGATTTTTGACAGTGTGGTAGAAGGAAGGTTATAAGTAACCTGTGACGTAATCGCAAACATCAATACTAAATTAGTAATATGTTGTTAGTGCTCTTTCAACACGCACACTGACACTCTCTCTCTCTCTCTCTCTCCATATGTATATATATATATATATATATATATATATATATACAGTATATATATCATCAACATCAATACGAAATGAGTACCAGTACCGTAATCTTCTTTTTTGTTGTTTTTGTATTCACTGCGGGCACGTCCAAACCCTCTGGTAGCTGCGAGGACACTGAGAGTCTGAGACAGAGATTCTTGATTCTGTGTGCGTTCGGTACATTATTTCCTTGTATTTCGTAATATGTGGGACAGAGTGAGTGAGAGTGATAGTGAAAGAGAGTGATTGTGTGTACCGGTATGTGTGTGTGAGTGAGAGTGAGAATTTGTGTGAGAGTTATAATGATTGTGTGTGTGTGTGTGTGTGTGTGTGTGTGTCAGTCAGTCAGTCAGTCAGTCATCGCGAACATCAATACAACCCCACTAACTTGTATCTGTGGTACTTGCCCGGGCAACAGAAGCTATTCCCAGGATCTCATGCCCCCAAGAGGGGGACAGGGGGATTTTTTGGCGGTTGGCCCCCATCACTGCTCCTCTTGTGACTTACAGGTGCACAACGAAGACACCGCCACACTATCAAACACATTATGGAACACTGCATAACATACAACCACTTACGCCAACAACACAAACACACACTCCTTGAGAACTTTGTGGAAAAACCCGGTCTCGGCCGTGGCCTTCCTTAGGTGCTCGGGGCTGTTCGGCCAGGCAGCTTAGGGAACGACGACTACTACTACTACTTGTATGTGTGTGTGTGTGTGTGTGTGTGTGTGTGTACTAACACAAACAAAGTGTAAACATCCTTTCTCATCTGTTGTTGTTATAGTGAGTGATGCTTCATCCTGTATAGTAGTATGTGTGGGCTGGGGGTAGAGAGTGAGAGTGATTGTGTGTGGGAGTGTGTGTGTGTGTGTGTGTGTGTTACTCAGTTAGTTACTCAGTTACTCAGTTACTTGTTCGTCAAGGGGAATCCACGCAATGCGAGCTAAGCTCATTATTATCGCGCCTCCTTAACTGGGAATGTATTGCGTGAAATGCATGTTAAGTGTTTTATGTACTGTTGGAATGGCTGTGGATGTGTGTGTAGTCTGTATTTTAGCCAATTGGCGACATTGGAAACGAAGGCTTAGGGTGGATCTGTATGGTACCATTCTCACTATAGACGGTACCGTCTCGCCCGAAGGCTTAGGTAGCCATCAGCTTAGGTGAACCATATGATACCCATCTCGCCTTGTACCATTTTTGCCAACCCCAGATGGGACGTCACAACGTCGTCCACTTATTCCAGGTACCTATTTACAGCTAGGTGAACTGAGGCTAACACATGAAAGGAGACAAGCCCAATTTGTCTCCGCCCGGTCGGGGATTGAACCCCCGACCCCTCGTGTGTGAGACGAGAGCTCTACCTACTAGGCTACGGGTGTGTGTGTGTACTAACACAAACAAAGTGTAAACATTCTTTCTCATCTGTTGTTGTTATAGTGAGTGATGCTTCATCCTGTATAGTAGTATGTGTGGGCTGGGGGTAGAGAGTGAGAGTGATCGTGTGTGGGAGTGTGTGTGTGTGTGTGTGTGTGTGTGTGTGTACTAACACAAACAAAGTGTAAACATCCTTTCTCATCTGTTGTTGTTATAGTGAGTGATGCTTCATCCTGTATAGTAGTATGTGTGGGCTGGGGGTAGAGAGTGAGAGTGATCGTGTGTGGGAGTGTGTGTGTGTGTGTGTGTAAGAGAGCGTGTCGGTGTGTTTATATGAGTGATTGTGCGTAAGTGATTGTATGTGTGTGTGTGTGTGTGTGAGAAAGTGATTTTAGGCCTATATAAGAAAGTGTTCGTGGGTGTGTATTACTGATTGTGTGTGTGCGTACGTGCGAGAGAGAGAGTGTGAGAGAGTAATTGTGTGTGTTTGTGTGTGTTTGTGTGAGTGTACAGTCGGTCACCTTTCCGACTGGGCTACCTAATGGTAATTTCGCTGGGTCTTTCGCTCTGATATTACTAAGATCGCTCAAACACCCCCCCCCCCCCCACACCCTGAATATGTTGCATATTATATCCCATAGATGGCGTCGACAGATTTGCTGGGAAGGAGAGGGATGGGCTACACGGAGAAAGGGGGGGGGGGGGTATTGTGTAGGGAAGGTTGGAAATGTGTAGGGTGGGGGAGGGGGGCTACGTGAATGATTTCACCAGGTTTATGGTTACCGTTTTATCTCTTGATATTAATTAAGATGTAAATAGTTTTTGCTAGTGAAATCTGCCTTTAAGAACTATTTGTTTATGTGTAATTATTGTTTACAAACCAATTTGTAGGGATTGCTAGATTCACAATATATTTAGTACGAAGTGGCTACAGGACACCACCAGTGGTGTCCCGTAGCCCAGCCTCACTGGCTGGGCTGCGTGACACCACCAGTGGTGTCTCGCAGCCCAGCCACACTGGGTAGGCTACGGGACACCACCACAAGTGTTTTCGTATTTATCGCCATATAATTCAGCCAATTAGACTGTTGAATCGAAATTCTTTGGATTATTATTTATATTATCATTAAAAACGTTGGACTTTATTAAATTATAATCCTACATGTTGTATATACAGACCTATTCCACACTCAACTCCCTACGCCACACACACTCACACATACCTATTTATACATCTAACTAGGCTTATATATAGCCGTTATATATGTGTGTATATTCTTCGTCTTACATATCCATCTTATAAGAACATATGGGAGTCTGCAGAAAGTCGATTGGCCATAAAAGGCAGATCCCTCTCACACCCAACCCATCTCGTTCATACGTTTATCTAATTTTATTTTGAAACTCTCTGTCGTTCTTGATCCCCACAATGGCGCTAGGTAGCCTATTCCACATGTCTATTATCTACATATCTGTTACCATTATGGTATAATGATCAAACAGAAGAAGTCATTCATACTTGCATAACGTGCTATAAGACGGCTTGACGACGTTCACAAGCACAAGTGCGTCAATGTGTGGATAGTTACATGTGTTTGTGTAAATGAATATGTTTGTGAGTGTAATATAAAGTAATGCAAATACAGTATATGTGCGTAAATAAATGTTTGTTTACGAATGTTATATGGATGTTCAAATGCATGTCTACATGAGTATGTATGTGCGTGTGTAATGGCATGTACGTTTGGGTCATAATTTTGAAGGAACACAATTATATATTTGTGAAAGAAATTGCAAAGTACACTGTAAAGTGATCAGCTCAGTAGCAGTAGGCTTTCAAGAATAAACTGAATAGCTTAATGAATTAATTGGGTGTGAGCTGGATCTGCCTTGCGTAGGCCAGTTGGGGGGGGGGGCGCAGTGCAAGCTTGTATGCACGAGTAGGAATGTGCATGTACGAGCATAAAGCCTGTACGTTTGTGAGTGGAAATATGTGTTTGTATAATTGATGTACAAAATTAATAATGAATGTACAATATGTTTGTGTGTGTGAGTATGTGTGTGTATGTGTTTGTGTGTGTGTGAGTATGTGTGTGTATGTGTTTGTGTGTGTGTGTGTGATAGAGAGAGAATGAGAGAGTCATTCACATAACTTGTCTTTGTGAATGTGTGTTTGTGTTTGTAATTAGGAATGCGAATATGTATTTGTGCGTGTGGTTCTGAAAGAACATTAGAGTGTGGGTGCGATTGTGGGAGGGAATATCAATGTGTGTGTGTGTGTAATCTGATTGGAAATGTGAAGGCGAGTGTGTAATTGTGAATGTATGTTCGAATATATGTGCGTTGTCGAGTGGTAATCTAAGAGTGTGTGTGTGTGTGTGTGTGTAGATATATGAATATAAATCACCGAACTTGTTCGTCAAGGTGAATACACGCAATGCGAGTTAATGACATTGTGGGTAGGAATACGAATATGTGTTCCTGAATGATTTTGTGCGTGAAAATGTGAATGTGCATGAGTTTGTGTGTGTTTATATAGTGAATCAACATAGAAGATAATAGGTAACATTTCTCAATTGATGATGCATATATTGTCTGGTGATTATTGGCATCCAAATGTGATGTTTGGTTAATTTAGGATAGGGATTGTAATTGGTAAATCTATAGCATTATAAAACATTTATATTGCTACCATGTGAGTGCGGCCGAAGAAGGTTGCCAACAAAAAACCCGCTGACCAACCTTTCAAGCTAGTCCAGGTAATCCAGAAAATTAACACCTACTTGTAAATTGTAACCCTCTCTCTCTCTCTCTCCTCCTTTGTACTCCTTTGTACTCCTCTTCTAAGCAACATGTGCCATAGTACATATATAAATTCAATAATGTCCAACTTCAATATCATTACAGTTATAGTTTAGTAACTACTTTTAATTACTGTAATTACCTCCTCCTCTACCCATATATATATATATATATATATATATATATATAATTTGTACATATTTTTAATAGCACGTTAGCATCTACTATTAAATATTCAGTTAAATATAGAAATTGTATCAACTATGGAAAAGAGGTAGTGGGGAATGGGAGGAGTATAAATTGTAATTAAAGGACCAAGGCAGTCAATGGTACCAATTAAATGTGATTAGAGGATCCACCTGGTCCTCTAATCACAGATTATACTCCTCCCACTCACCAATAATCTATTTTTATTCTAATGCTTCACCCATTGTATATTCTAATACATACACACACACACAGATAATATATATATATATATATATATATATATATATATATATATATATATATATATATATATATATATATATATATATATATATATATATATATATATATAATGTGTGTTTGTGTGTGTGTTATAAATATTATAATTAATATTAGTTGTGACTGACTGACTTATTAGTTAATATTGCTATCATATTGCTAGAAAGACGATTATGTAGAGGAAATAATGATAGAGGTGTTTTAAGTGGATGAAAGGTGATAGAGGTGTTTTAAGTGGATGAAAGGTATCAATAAGAGATATATGTATATATATATGGTATTATAGTTTAGTAACCTGCCTTTTGTCTCCTTCATACGCAGAAAAGAAGAAAAAATAAGAAAATGGGAGCCCGCATAAAGCCGATTGGCCCACACAAGGCAGATCCCTCTTACGCCCAACCCATCTTGTCCATATGTCTATCTAATTGTATTTTGAAGCTCTCTATCGTTCTTGATCGCACTATGGCGCTAGGTAGCCTGTTCCACAGGTATATACAACTCTTAACCAAACCAGTATTTGCCTATATTTTTTGAAACGAAATGTATCTCATTTGAAACCATTTGTTTGAGTTTTCTCGCTATCGCTGAGCTTCAGTACATCTTTCAAATCCCCTGTATTTAGCCTATCTCACTTACCCACTTGAACACCTCTATCATATCTATCATATCGTATCATATCATATCTAACTCTGCGTCTTTCTAACGAATGTAAGCTTCTTCAACCTGTCCTGTCTTCATATGGAAGATTTCTAATATTACAGATTATTATTGTCATTCTCAGTTGTACTCTCTCCAAGGAATCTATGTTCATTCTCTAATAGGGACTCCAATTTTGAACAGCATAATCCATGTGTAGCCTCACTAGCGCTAGATAAAAGTTCAAGATTACTACTTATTACGTCTGCTGTTCTGTTACTCACACTTCTAGATATACATCCCAGAACTCTATTTGCCTTATTTCGAACACTGATGCATTGATTTCGTGGTTTCAAATCACAGTTGACGATGATTCTCAAGTCTTTTTCATTATTTGAGTTAGTTATATCCACGTTATCGAAATTGTATACTGCATTTCCTATCGATTTACTCAATTTTACTATACTGCATTTACTTACATTGAACTTCATCTGCCAGTTTACTACCCATTTGTGTAATATGTCTAAATCTATTTGGAGTGTTCCCATTTTAGTGTCATCTGTAAATTTACTGATTTTGCTAGTTATTCCTACATCAAGGTTGTCTCTCTCTCTCTCTCTCTCTCTCTCTCTCTCTCTCTCTCTCTCTCTCTCTCTCTCTCTCTCTCTCTCTCTCTCTCTCTCTCTCTCTCTCTCTCTCTCTCTCTCTGAGAGAGAGAGAGAGAGAGAGAGAGAGAGGTAAAATTTACAAGTAGGTGTTAATTTCCTGGATTACCTGGATTAGCTTGAGATCTTAAGGTAAAGGGTCCAGGTACGCTGGTATCCAGAGATTGGTCAGCGGTTTTTTTTTTCGCAACCTTCTTCGCCCGCACTCACATGGTAGCAATATAAATGTTTTATAATGCTATAGATTTACCAATTACCATCCCTATCCTAAATTAACCAAACATCACATTTGGATGCCAATAATCACCAGACAATATATGCATCATCAATTGAGAAATGTTACCTATTATCTTCTATGTTGATTCACTATATAAACACACACAAACTCATGCACATTCACATTTTCACGCACAAAATCATTCAGGAACATATATTCGTATTCCTACCCACAATGTCATTAACTCGCATTGCGTGTATTCACCTTGACGAACAAGTTCGGTAATTTATATTCATATATCTACACACACACACACACACACACTTTTAGATTACCACTCGACAACGCACATATATTCGAACATACATTCACAATTACACACTCGCCTTCACATTTCCAATCAGATTACACACACACACACATTGATATTCCCTCCCACAATCGCACCCACACTCTAATGTTCTTTCAGAACCACACGCACAAATACATATTCGCATTCCTAATTACAAACACAAACACACATTCACAAAGACAAGTTATGTGAATGACTCTCTCATTCTCTCTCTATCACACACACACACACAAACACATACTCACACTCACACACACACAAACACATACTCACACACACACAAACATATTGTACATTCATTATTAATTTTGTACATCAATTATACAAACACATATTTCCACTCACAAACGTACAGGCTTTATGCTCGTACATGCACATTCCTACTCGTGCATACAAGCTTGCACTGCGCCCCCCCCCCCCCCCCCAACTGGCCTACGCAAGGCAGATCCAGCTCACACCCAATTAATTCATTAAGCTATTCAGTTTATTCTTGAAAGCCTACTGCTACTGAGCTGATCACTTTACAGTGTACTTTGCAATTTCTTTCACAAATATATAATTGTGTTCCTTCCAAATTATGACCCAAACGTACATGCCATTACACACGCACATACATACTCATGTAGACATGCATTTGAACATCCATATAACATTCGTAAACAAACATTTATTTACGCACATATACTGTATTTGCATTACTTTACATTACACTCACAAACATATTCATTTACACAAACACATGTAACTATCCACACATTGACGCACTTGTGCTTGTGAACGTCGTCAAGCTGTCTTATAGCACGTTATGCAAGTATGAATGACTACTTCTGTTTGATCATTATACCATAATGGTAACAGATATGTAGATAATAGACATGTGGAATAGGCTACCTAGCGCCATTGTGGGGATCAAGAACGACAGAGAGTTTCAAAATAAAATTAGATAAACGTATGAACGAGATGGGTTGGGTGTGAGAGGGATCTGCCTTGTTTTGGCCAATCGACTTTCTGCAGACTCCCATATGTTTTTATAAGATGGATATGTAAGACGAAGAATATACACACATATATAACGGCTATATATAAGCCTAGTTAGATGTATAAATAGGTATGTGTGAGTGTGTGTGGCGTAGGGAGTTGAGTGTGGAATAGGTCTGTATATACAACATGTAGGATTATAATTTAATAAAGTCCAACGTTTTTAATGATAATATAAATAATAATTCAAAGAATTTCGATTCAACAGTCTAATTGGCTGAATTATATGGCGATAAATACGAACACTTGTGGTGGTGTCCCGTAGCCTACCCAGTGTGGCTGGGCTGCGAGACACCACTGGTGGTGTCACGCAGCCCAGCCAGTGAGGCTGGGCTACGGGACACCACCAGTGGTGTCCCGTAGCCCAGCCTCACTGGCTGGGCTGCGAGACACCACTGGTGGTGTCCCGTAGCCACTTCGTATTTAGTAAGACGGCTCTTTCTCACTCATTCACTCACACTATCTATTTATCTATCTATCTATCTATCTATATCTATCCACATTATAGATTAGTCTTTTCCTTAGCTGATGTTCATTTGCTCTTTTTTGGGTTATTGTTGGTCTCTTAATTTTGGTTGAGGTCCCGGGCTGACCCGTATTGTCGATTTGCGGCATTTGTTTTGGGGCTCCTCATACCTCTCTGTCTCATGCCTTTTTTTCAGAGACAGCATTATGTGTAGCATTGTGTTGTTACTTAAAATAAAACAATGTTTCTATGTATTGCATATCCATATCCATCTAGTCGTCATTAGTGAAATGCCCATACCAAAATAACAGCTTTCATAACTGGTCGCTTACACCAAAGAATCCTACACTGTTACAGTAAAATGATGAGGTCATTCAGCAATAAAAGCAGTGTAATATATATTGATATAATTATGATATTCTCCAGATGTGTATTTTGTGTTTGAAAAGTGGGTTTGGAGAAGAAAAAAAAAATATATATATATATATATGACTAAAATACAGTATACAAATATCAGACTTTAGAACTGGTAACCCACTTAAATAGAAACAAATAAATGATGTGCTCGGAAATAAGTGCTACAAACCTCAAAGTCGTTATAACTTATAAGAAAAGTAGGTCCTACTAAAATGTCATTGGAAAACGCTATATACTTTCAAAGTAGCCCCAGAGAAGTGTTAGTGGTTTGCATTTCCCAATGTTGATATGTATGATAAAGGTGTTTGTTATTAGCATATACATTTGGATATCAATGCAAATATAATTAAACCGTTCAGAGAGAGAGAGTGAGAGGGAAAGGGAGAGACGAACTAAATGGACGAATACATCGAAGATACTTATAAACGAAAGTTTGACTCTAATATCTGTGGATAGAGTATTTATTAATCAAAAGAATAAGTACTCGGTAATGTTTACTCTATATATTCATCTAAACATATGAAAAAAATGACCCGCAGAGCCACTTCACCTATGTAATGCAAATTCCCATTACAAGCAACCCAATTCCTCCATATGACAATCAAAGGTTTGATGCTCTCCACTTCACTTTACCTAATAAATTGTTTCTCTGTGTATGAAAGAGACAAGAGGCAAAACTACTTATAAACCATTTGACCTCCTATTGTCCCCCTTCCCCCGGTCAGAACAGAATGCTTAGTACAGAACCATATTCAAGGTGCACTGGAATGTAACTGCAGGACACGCAAAGCTTGAAACAAAGTCATATGGTGAGGCATAGACACATTTACGGAGTGAATTCCATACTTTATTTGTTGAGCTGAAAAAATACGGGGAAATTTAAGTTAGCTGTTGGCTTTGAATGGTGGGCAGAAAAGTGGTGGGAATGAGTTACAAAGCGGGTGGCCCTCTGTCTCTGCAGAGTGAGAGGTATACGCTGGGACAGCTGTGAAGAACACTGATTATAATAATGGCATAACAGTAACATACATGCAATGTTCACAATGTGGAGAGATTGTAGACAATATGGTGGAGAAGAGTAGAGATTACATGCCTTTGACTGCACCCTTTCAGAGGTATTTTTCATATGCAAACAATACCTGATACGCTTACAACAGTGTCCCTGTACGGAGAATGAGGCTGTACGGGGATAAGGGGGTAAAAGACGATTGAGCAAACCTAACCTCTGGGAAACATTTTAATCAAGAATGCTAATATGATCTTTCAAAGACACACACACACACTTGTGTTTCGATAAACACTAATGTTTCACTGCATGCACGCGCATATCAGTATATGTTATGGCTCTAGCCCTCTCTCTCTCTCTCTCTCTCTCTCTGTAGGAATAGTGGTTTGGCAGGAGAGTCACAGGGACCGCACTTTCTACCAATTATTATCTTTCGCAACTAACTCAGCACGTTACAGGTTGCCAGGGACCCAGGGTAGCTCATGAAAAAGATATATCCACTGATATTTTAACAACCAATCATGTTATGACTTATACCTATTGGCTTCTGGAAGAGAAAAACATTCGTAGGAACTATTTGAGATATACTGAAATTTAGCAACCACGAAGAGACCATAATTATATCAAATTTTTTGGTTTTAAGAGACGATGAACGGAGGAAGGAAAAACACAGATAAAACAAAAAAGGTCCATGTGCCTAAAGGCATCCTCCATTCATACAATGTTTGTAACAACTGGATTTAAACTGTTGTAGATTGTAAGTTTGTGGAAAGCAACTCGAGGGAAGTGAATTCCAAAGAGTAGTAGTTCTGGGGATAAATTAATTTTGATAAGCAGAAGTTCTGCATTGTGGAGGAGAAAGTGTAAATTCATGGGCGCTCTCAGCTGCCCTAGTTCTACGGGGAAAGATGTGGAGAGGCGGCACAATTGAAGCAAGTTCTTCGGAACAATTGCTGTGAAAATATCTGTAGAATAATGCAGGGGATGCAACGTTTCTTCGTATGGATAATGTAGGAAGGTCCTGTGTGATTGCAGGGTTATTGATTCATCTAATAGCTTTATTTTGAATTTTGTCCAACTGCCTCAATGCAACCACTCCACAGAGGTGAACAGTAATCCATCTGAGAACGCATATGACTTTTATATATTACGGCCAACTGCTCGCCAGTGAAGAATTCTCGAACTCTGTACAGGAGTCCCAGTTTTTTAGAGGCATTCTTAGCAATGCTTCTAACATAATGTGTCCAGCTCAAGTTAGTAGTTAAAGTTACACCGAGAATGTCAATACTAGGGGAAGTGGGAATATTTACATCATTAAAAAATATATTGGAGTCAGTGAGATTCTGTCGGTTAGAAAATTGAATGTACGTACTTGGTTTTCTGTGCATTAAAGGAAACTAGATTCTTTTGTCCCCATTCATTAATTCTAGAAAGGTCCTGGTTCAGAGAAATTGCAGTGTTTATTTTTGAATTTATAAGATCGGGTTGGGTGAAAGATTGGTAAATGTGAAGGAACTGTGGAGTGTTGAGTCATCTGCGTAGGAATGTATTGGATTATGAGTGGTAGATATGAGATCATTGATATGAATGAGGAACAGAGTTGGGGCCAAAACTGATCCCTGGGGAACACCAGCATTTATTGAGTGAAATTGAGAATAAAGGCCATCTACCATTACACATATTTTTCTGTTATGAAGATAAGAAGAAATTAGTGGAACTAATGATGCAAGGCCTTAGTGTGACATCTTCGACAATAAGGATTGATGCCAGACTCTATCAAATGCCTTTGATATATCCAGTGCTATTGTATGTGTTTCACCATGTTGGTCTGTAGCTTGGTTGATTTGATGCGTAAGAAGGCAAAGAATGTCTGTAGTTGATCGACATCGTCTAAAACCATATTGCCTATCACTGATTAATTTATTATTCTCAAGATGCTTAATTATGTGATTATTTAATATAATTTCAAAGACTTTACCAAGAGTGGAAGTTATAGCTATTGGTCTGTAGTTTGATGGATCTGAAGAGGCACCTTTTTTAGGAACTGGATGGATGTTTGCTTCTTTCCAGGATACTGGGAAGCATGAGGTATGAGTACACAGACGGAAATCTTTTGCCAATACAGGAGCGAGCACCAAGGAGCAATTTTTAAGTACTATTGGAGGAATTTCATCTGGACCAGAAGCCTTATCTACTGAGAGATTCTGCAAAATAGTTTTGACATGTCTGGTGTGGATCTTAAGTGAGGGAATTTCAGGCGAATTAAAATTAAGTACAGGGACATCTTGATTTATTGCATCTAAGGTTGAGTTGGTGGAAAAAATATCCGCAAGAAGGTTAGCTTTACCTCGTGGATCACTTACAAGATTGCCAGTCGGAGATTTTAATGGTGGAATGGATGAAGCAGTAGTGAAGTTGGATTTGAATGAGTTAAGAGTAGACCAAAATATTTTGTTATCATTTGGATTATTTAGAAGTTTATTTGCCTGCTTGTGGAGAAAGTTTGATTTAGTTAGATTTAATACAGTTTTGGCATGATTTTTGATGTTTCTAAAGTAATTAAAGGCTTCATGTGTTTTTGATCTTGTGTATGCATTGTAGGCTATTGCTTTTTGTTCAGTTACTCTAGCACAATTATGGTCGAACCATTTAGGTGAATTAGATCTTTTACTGTACGTTTGATGAAGAATAAATGTTTCCATTCCAATTTTTATAAAATCTTGTATGTGGCTCAAGGTGGAGTGTGCATCATTAGAAAAGAAAGAGGTCCAGGGAATATCAATAAAGAAATCTTGAAGACCCTCCCAGTCTGCCCTATCGTAATGCCATTTAGTCACCAAAACAGGTTCAGAGTGGGAAGGTGTGGTAGGTGATAGACAGGTGGCCTGTATCAGACAGTGATCAGAAGATCCAAGCGGGGACCTCACTGTAACATCATAATTTGCTGAATTGGTTGTTAAAAGTAAGTCCAGTAGGTGGGAATTATGATCAGGATTATCTGGTACACGGGTGGGTTGGTTGATTAGTTGAGTGAGATTAAATGAGTCTGCAAATAGCTCACATTCAAGACCAGCATCATCAGTCCTGGCTGAATGAGTGAGCCATTCAACATTATGGACATTAAAATCACCCAACACAGTGATTTCAGAAGAAGCATTTAAGTTGAGGACACCGAGTTGTGAGGACAGAGAATCAAAAAGACTTTGCTCTGGAGGAGTATTTGGGGAACAGTAGATGCAACATATGTATTTAAATTTACCAGCAGAAATTAATTTGTATATAGAATAATCAAAATAGGGACAATTGAAACTAGTAACCTCCTCCAGGGCAATTTCAGATTTTGCGAAGCAACATACACCTCCTTTAGGTCTGAAATTTTGGAGCAGTTGATAACCTGGACAATTAAATCTAGATGTGTCAGATGTGGATGTTACTTGAGTCTCTGTCAAAAAAAGGAGAGTAGGGGATTCTGCTTGAAGAAATTGGTGTACAGAATTGATGTTAGAGTGAAGTCCCCTTATATTGCTAAAGAAAAAGCTGCACCGACGAGCAGCTTTGGGACGTTGCAATGCTCTTGACACAGTCACATGATGACGACCGGGAGGGCCCTGTGTCGATGACCCAACCCTGCCGGGGGTGGATATCCAAGGGACCACCAGGTTTGCTCTTAACAATTGTACTGCCATGATTTATTAGGTAAATATGTATAGTGTTACATGTATGATATGTAGTGGGAAGAGTAGTATTTTATGGATAGAGGATAGCGATATAGGGCAATGTCGTGAAGTTGGATGTGTATGTTATATAAAGAGGGCTTTCCTGATACCCCTGATGTTTGAGGCAGAAAGAAATTGTCTGACTGCCTATTACACTTTCTGTGGTAGCATTAGATAACCAGTAGTGCTGTCTGTTATTTACTAATATCTATACTGTTTCAGCGACTCTGTGGTGATAATGGCCCACGTAGATGTCAATAGTTCCAGCTGATTGACTTGTGCGACCGTGATTAGTTAAACCTTTAAAAATATATAATTACTAAATGACGAGACATTGAACACGGTCGCATGAGCCAATCTGCTAGAATTATTGACATCTAGATGATCCGTTCCTACCTCATCGTCGCCGAAACAGAATATAGTGATCCAGCAGCCCACATAGTGGACACCTTAACAGTACCCAACAGGGTATTACAAACTAATGGTCCTCCAGATATTATCTGCCATCACTCACAGTGCACTTGGTTTATGAATACGCATATACAGTAGTTATAAATATTTTATAAGGGGACAGTTTCTTATCAAACTTATACACTTTACTGCACATAATATATAATTACCCTTGCATAGATTTAATCATGTAATATTAAACATTAACATAGTTATATCGGCATTTAATAAGTAGAAAGTGCGGGCCCTGTGACTCTTCTGCCAAACCACTACGCAAAGAGAGAGAGAGAGAGAGAGAGATGGCAATAGCCATAATATACTCTGATATGCGCGTGCATAGAGTGAACCATTAGTGTTTATCGAACCACAAGTGTGTGTGGATTAGGTGGGGGAAAACACGGGAAAGAGCTATGATTCTTTATTCTCTAACTTTTTGGGCTATGTATTACCCATCTTCAGAGAGACAACGTCTCTCTGAAGATGGGTAATACATCCGAAACGTTAGAGAATATTAGTGTAAGTCTGTATGAATGAATGGGTCTTCGTTCTGTAAAGAAGGATGTGAGTGGTCATTTTGAGTTTGCTAGATAGTTTTGCATAATAGTTTGTAGTACAGCCTTTAATACAATTAAATGATTGTATGAATCGTTACCATAATCATTAAATCTATTGTATATGCCAATATAAAATAGTTAAAAGTATATAACTTCAGAAGAATATTTAAATATTTAGCATTACATGTTATGCAGACAGTAGCCATCATACATTAGCCAACCTTATTTCACCAATGTGGAGCCTGGCGATTTCGATTTGCTTCATATATATTTGTGCAAGAGATTAGGAATGTCAACGAATCATGCTAAAATGTGAAGTTATGCACGACACAAATATATTGTTAACAGGATTATAAGCATAATGCAAAATAATTAGCCAAAATACAAGTTTCAGTCCATTTTCATAAATATAGATCGGGCACGGATTATGTAAATTAATCGATAGATGTGACCCAGGGTAGAGCAAGGAAATAATCTGATTATTATCATACGATTGTGACACAATTTGTATAAGTCTACCCAACATGTCACGTTTAACAAATAAGTAAAAAGGAAAACAAGCCACAACAGATCTACTGATCCTTACGAGGCAGCTTGTAAATATGATTGCAAAAGGGCAGATACACATACAATGATATGGAGTAAAATAATTCCACATATAACGTCATTATCACCATATAAGGCATTGTTTATGTTCTGTGTTAGATACATTATACTTGCGTGACCCGCCATCGAATGTTGTCATATTTGATAACTTGCATCTACTATTGGCCTATATATAACCTGTTTAAAATCCATATTATCATTTGGTGTCACATAAGTCGTGGGGATAAATATGCTATAATTAATGATATAGTATAGATTTTAGCCTACTCTTATGACTTCAGAAAGCTACCTTACATTTGTTATTTTGTATAATGTACTATTTCTTTAAACTAATACAGTATTGTCTGTTCTTTTATATACAGTGCAATCTCAGGCAACTAATAACATATTCTCACGCAATTGACAACAGTGATTGTCATTGGTCGACCATCACTCTCTAACCTCGGAAACAAACTACGTCAACTAAGCATTACTCTTGGTATAATCGGTAATCACACACACACACACACACACACACATACACACACACACACACACTCATTATATTGTGTGCCTCAATAAGCATTATCGGAGTGAATATGCTTTTTATAGAGAATTATTTTCGGTTGCAACATTGAACACTTAGCAAAGTCATTATTTAGAAACAGTACTAAATGTATAGCAATTGATATATGCAGTATATCATAATCATATATTTCATGACACCTCATGTAATAGTGGGTGGAAATAATAATAGCCATTATGTGCGTTTGCGTAAGCGTGCGTGTACTTACTCTAGTTCTTACTCTAGTTGTATTGCGGGAGTGAGCATGCTCGTTATTTCCCGCCTCCTATATGTGTAGGTGTTATATGTATCGTTGGAATGGCTGTGGATGTGTGCGTAGTCTGTATTTTTAGCCAATTGGCGACATCGGAAACGAAGGCTTAGGGTGGATCTGTATGGTACCATTCTCACTCTAGACGGTACCGTCTCGCCCGAAGGCTTAGGTAGCCATCAGCTTAGGTGAACCATATGATACCCATCTCGCCTTGTACCATTTTTGCCAACCCCAGATGGGACGTCACAACGTCGTCCACTTATTCCAGGTACCTATTTACAGCTAGGTGAACTGAGGCTAACACATGAAAGGAGACAAACCCAATTTGTCTCCGCCCGGCCGGGGATTGAACCCCCGACCCCTCGTGTGTGAGACGAGAGCTCTACCTACTAGGCTACGGGCTGTGTGCATGCCTGTTTGTTTGCATATGCTTGTGGCGTGTTATAGTGTAAAAATTATAGTTCAGAAATATATACATATAAGTTTATGTTGTAAGAACAGAAATATAAAGTCTTTAAGGTATATTTCTTTGAGTAAAGTATTTATTCAAGTTCTATATTTAACAATTATAAATTACACTGTATATACAGAATATTAAGCAACATGACATTTAACAAATGCCATTGCGTTACATTTTTTGTCTATGTGTATGAGGGAGACAAAAGGCAGGTTGCCTGTAACGAGTGTCTCCCCAAAAGCCAAAAGAGTGACAGAGCCAAATTCAAGGGACGTTGTGGTAAAAGAAAATGCCAGGACACACGAAGTTTAAAATAGCTTAAATCATAGGATAAATGCAAAATTGATTAAGGGAGAAGTTCCAGAGTTCACCTGTTGAGTAGAAGAAAGACTGAGAATGCCAATTCTTGGCTTTGAGAGCTGGACAGAATAGGAGTGGGACTGTGTTGCAAGGCGGGTGCCTGGCACTCACCGGAAGGGACTGATATGATCCAAATTATTTCTCATGTATTCACCCATGCATTGGACAAGTCTAAGTAACAATATATTCATTGTAATGAATCATAGACATTACTAATGCAAACCAAAACTCCTATATTATCATTGCTGCTGTTCCGTTCTCCGCTTAAACAGTTTCTTAACCCACCGTTCTAAACAGGTGTAAGATAATATAATTATATGGAGAGCTTAAGTCTAATGTTAATCAAGTTAATATTAGCACACCCATATGTATAATTTACCTTTATATATCATTATTGTGTTTCATGTATAGATGACTGTCAACATCGTTTCCATGGAAACGAGAGCTTGTTGGTAGTTTGGGAATATAATCACAGTAAAGGTCAAACTACCAATACACCAACAGTAAACGTCTACAAACACATTGTTCTCTACAATGATAGTTTTCGTATATTAATTGTCAAATCAAATTACCACACTAATCCTCTGTATTATAATTAGTATAACTATAATAATGGTTTCCAATGCAAGTCACGAGGATATTATTGTCTCCAGGCATACCAACAGTTATATTCTGCACATTTTTCTAATCAAAACAATTTCACAGGAAGCACATCAAGCAACTTTATTTTTTAGCATTGCAAGATAACGCAAGTGGGTCAAAACCATTATATTGTTAAGGACAGTAAAGATAGGGGGTTTATATTGATATCGTGACACATGTTGGCATGCCTGAACATCTGTAAGTGTGGCATTTTCAGAGGTGTTAGCTTGGCGAGGAATTGAACCATACCATTTTCAACTTTCTGGCATGAGACAATAGAGGTCAAAATAGCATAAACGTCTACAGTGAGGTAATGGAAGTTTGATGATGCAGAGTATTTTAGTCCTTAGATCGTTAATACAATCAATCATAAAATACGGTTGCCAGCTTCACTTTAATTTTTGACATACCAATTTTCCTGGATGGCATAGAATACATAGACATTTGCATTATTATATATACCTACGGTAGTTCATCAACTAATTTACTTTCGGAATACGTTTATAGGCATAGGCCAAATAAAAACAAGTTCATGGCCAGTAAATGTTTGCAAACTGCTTTGTAAAAAGTTAAATGATAGTAAAATACTGTACAGTATATCAAATATGATTAATATGTAAATACTGTACAGTATATCAAATAAGATTAATATGTAAATACTGTACAGTATATCAAATAAGATTAATATGTAAATACTGTACAGTATATCAAATATGATTAATATGTAAATACTGTACAGTATATCAAATATGATTAATATGTAAATACTGTACAGTATATCAAATATGATTAATATGTAAATACTGTACAGTATATCAAATATGATTAATATGTAAATACTGTACAGTATATCAAATAAGATTAATATGTAAATACTGTACAGTATATCAAATAAGATTAATATGTAAATACTGTACAGTATATCAAATACGATTAATATGTAAATCGCCCATGATCAAATTATGCAAAAGGCTAATAAACTATTTTTGTTTGTATGTTTGTTTTGTAAAACATTGTTGAGAACATTGTGTTCGACTTTTGGTGTAATGGTAGTGTGACCTTTACTGTGATTATATTTCCAAATTACCAACAAGCTCGCGTTTCCATGGAAACCATGTTGACAGTCATCTATACATGAACCATAATATTGATATATAAACCATGTTGACAGTCATCTATACATGAACCATAATATTGATATATAAACCATGTTGACAGTCATCTATACATGAACCATAATATTGATATATAAACCATGTTGACAGTCATCTATACATGAACCATAATATTGATATATAAACCATGTTGACAGTCATCTATACATGAACCATAATATTGATATATAAACCATGTTGACAGTCATCTATACATGAACCATAATATTGATATATAAACCATGTTGACAGTCATCTATACATGAACCATAATATTGATATATAAACCATGTTGACAGTCATCTATACATGAACCATAATATTGATATATAAACCATGTTGACAGTCATCTATACATGAACCATAATATTGATATATAAACCATGTTGACAGTCATCTATACATGAACCATAATATTGATATATAAAGATAAATTAACATGTAGGTGTGCTAATATTAACGTTATTAACATTAGACTTAAGCTTTCCATATATATTATCTAACACGTGTTTAAAGCAGTGGGTTAAGCAACAGCTTAAGCGGAGAACGGAACTGTAGCAATGATTGCAAAAATTAATAATACATATTCTAATATTTACCGTATTAAAGGTAGATTTCACTAAAAATAGCTGTTCAATAATTGTATTTAATATCATGAGATAAAATGGTAACCATAAACCTGGTGAAATAATTCACTTAACATCTCCACCCTACACACTTCCAACCTTTCCTACACAACAATGCACCCCCCCCCCCCCCCCCCCCTTACTCCCTATAGCGGCTAGCCCCTCCCTCTCCTTCCCAGCAAATCTAACTACGCCATCTATGGGACATAATATGCAACAGATTCAGGGTGGGGGGGGGGGGGGGGAGTGAGCGATCTTACTAATATCAGAGCGAAAGACTCCCAGCGAAATTACCATTAGGTGGCCCAGTCGGAAAGGTGACCGACTGTACAGTACGTATGTACTCTCGCTCCAAGAAGTATCTGCACCCCTATGCTGATCATCTGGTGTGTACAGATCGGTAGGGTAGTTACCTCTGCCTGCAACTATATCCATATGTCAGAGACGATCGTCTCTGACACATGGATATACTTAACAGATTAACTTAAACAGATACTTCTTGGACCGAGTGTACATGTGTCAGATACTACGGATACAACGACTACACTGTAAATGAACAATGGTACAAAAAGGGTCTGTAAAAGTTATGTGATATCATTGAGTAGGCCTATATTAGTAATACTTTTCCTTGCGATCCTTACATTAGATGGGTTTATTTCTACCATTATACCTGTGCCTCATCAATGATGAGGACAACCCCAGTCTGCCCTCCAAAACACATTCTCTTCATATCATTACTAAGATATCAGCCCTTGTTATAGATGTGGAGGAGTTAGGGCTGCATAAACTGTACTGTATGTAGGTGGGTCTTTACTTGCTAAGGGAGAGTGAGTAGTCGAATCAGGTTTCACACATTTATTATATTTAATAGGAGTAGAATTATAGGACGTAATAGTCCCAACATGGCATGGAATAGAATGGGGTATTTTATATACACTGGGCCTACCTTAAGGAGGTTACCCGAATTTACAGAGTACAATTGGCAAACAATCAGGTATCAACTTTATTCTCTCTAGCTGTACAGGAATAAGGAAATAGGACAAGTAATATACAGTATATACACGACGTACACCGAATTAGACAAGGATGATATATATTAAATAATCAAGAATGATGCTCGTGAGTGTGGTTGGAATGTAAGGGGGGGGGGGGGTAATCTAGCTGGACTCTATTATGAGGTATGATCAGGCAGAGTTTATTATCTATGAGAAGGCATCGGTCAGGCGACTGTGTGGTCGTTCCAACATGTAACAATCTACTCATAGTATAACGATATTAATTACTGATAGTGTACTGGGGGTTTGATTTTAAACAACAGCTTATCGAATGAAGGTTACTTTAATACGGGGCCTGATGGACAGACCACGGATAACTTCTGCAGTGAAGCTGACAGAGATAATTAAATACTCTTTGCGTCCAACAACGCATGGCTTCTGCAGTGATTCTTACAGTTCTTAAAGTAGATCCTCTGGAAAAAGGCAAACTATGCCTGTGTATCCAGCTCAGTACCAGTACTTGCACTGCTGCGGTCGTTCACGGTGTTGGCGGCGGCGGTAGCAGACGCAACATTTTTACTATTCTGTATTTTTGTTTTATAATCAAACTTCAAATCTTGTCTTCCCCATGCTTTATCAAGATTACTTTCAAACTCCCTTATTGATTCGGAATCGACTACATACTGGGGCAGTGCGTTCCACTCATTTACCACTCTATCACAAAATGAGTTCTTTGCCTTCTCAAGCCTATTTCTTTCTTTGTAAATTTTCTTAGAGTGTCCTCTCGTTCTTGTTCCCTCCCGCATCAAGAAGATACCTTCACACACATCCTCATCGTACTTTCCTGACACTATCTTAAAAGTCTCTATCATATCCCCTCTCTTTCTCCTATATGCCAGTGTCGGAAGTCCCAGTGTCCTCAACCTCTGCTCATAGCCCGCGTTCTTCAACGTTGGTACCAGCTTGCTAGCTCTTCTCTGCACTTTCTCCACTGCTTCTATATCCTTTACCATATATGGAGCCCACACCTGGTTTGCATATTCCAGGTGTGGCCTAACCAGCGCTGTATATAGATTCCTGAAGATTTCTTCGTCAAGTGACACAAATATCCTCCTTATCAGCCCTACAATTCTATTGGCTTTGTTTATCTTTTCCGCTAAATGTTCTGAGAAATTTAACTTATTATCTATCACTACTCCTATATCCTTTTCTGCACTCACTTCCTCCATCGCTTCATACATACTGTATCCTACCTTGTCTATCTTGCTGGTCCCAATCCGCATGTACTTGCATTTTTTTGGATGAAAAGGCATTAACCAATGCTCAGACCATCCCTTCATGCCCTCCACATCTCCTTGAAGCAAACCCATATCTTCCTTACTCCTCACTCTTCTATACAGTTTAGTGTCATCCGCATACAGGTATACCTCACTTCCATTAGTTATAACTTCAGGCAAGTCGTTGATAAATATAACGAACAGCAATGGTCCCAACACAGATCCCTGAGGTACCCCACTTGTAATTTCCCTCCACCCCGAGCCTATTCCATTCACCAATACCCTCTGTCTCCGATCTTTCAGGAAGGCTTCTATCCATTTCACACATTTCTCCCCTATATTATAGCTTCTAACTTTCTCTATTAACCTTTTATGTGGGACCTTATCGAAGGCCTTCATAAAATCGCAATATACCACGTCTATTACATCACCATCTTCTAGAATTTGCATCCAATCATCTACCACCTTAATTAGCTGTAGTACCGTCGACCTCCCCGGCAAGAATCCGAACTGTCTCCCACTGAAAAGTTGGTTTGACTTCATATGATCCATTATTCCTTCTCTAATTACCGTTTCCATTAGTTTACACACAACACTTGTCCAACTGACTGGTCTATAATTCCCTGGGTCATTTCTCTTTCCCTTCTTAAATATAGCTGTTATGTTCGCCTCTCTCCAGTCCATCGGGATTTGTCCTGTATTAAACGATACCTCAAATAACATTTTCAATGGCTCTACTAACATCTCCCCTCCTTCCTTTATGATTCTTGGGTGTATCCCATCCGGTCCCGGTGACTTACTTCTGTTCATTTTTTCTATAGCCCTTCTTATTCTAGCATGGGAAAACTCTACTAGTTCTAGTGCCGGTGCCTGTTTGATGGGAATAGTAGGCACTGCATCCTCCGACTCCACTGTTAGTACCCCCCCAAAGTATTTCCCCAGCACCTCTGCTTTCTCCTTATCAGTCTCCGCTCTACTCCCATCATTCAACCCCCCCACCAGCTCTGGGATCCCTACTCTTCTTGTTAATTTTTCCTGAATGTACTTCCAGAATATTTTTGGATTATCCTTCACATTTCTAGCTATCTCTCTCTCCCTCTCCTTCACCCCCCTCCTTGTTTCCCACCTTATTTTATTGTTTATTTGTCTACGTTCCAGATCCACTTCCTTAGCCTCTATACTAGACCCCCTGTTCTTTTTTAACAATTTTAATCTTTCCCACAATCGTTTCTTTCTTCTAATCAATATCCAAAGCTTTCTTTTCATTGGCAATTCTGGGTTAGTTCTTTTCCTCAATTTTGTTTTATCCTTATATTCCCTTACTGGTACACTTTTGGATACAGCATTCTCCAGTTTGACTCTAATTTTCCTCCACATTCCTTCAGCGTCTTCACCGTTCAAATATTCCCCCCAGTCAATGTCCAAACACCGTCTCAGCAGCTCATAATCTGCTCTATCATACATTTATATTTTTCTATTGCTTTTATTATCCCTCTCCGATTTAATGTTACAACTAAAGCTTATACAGGCATGGTCACTACGACCTATAGGGCTATCCACATTAACATGTTCCACTATATCCTCTTCATTGCTAAAAATCAAATCAAGTACACTCCCCTGCGTCCCATCTCTATATCTTGTCATCTCTACAATATGTTGCGTTAAAAAACAATCTCTCACTTTCTCTATAAACTTATTTTCCAGGCTACCCTGTCCCGCTGGAGTAGTACAATTTGCCCAGTTGATCCTTGGCAAATTGAAATCTCCAATCAAAATTTTATATTTGTTCTCTCTATTATCTATCTCCTCCATTGTTTTCAGTAGGTTATCATCCTCTCCCCTGCTATTATTTGGGCTTCTATATATAGAGGCCCATATATGATGCTGACAGAGGGACCAGGAGATATTAAATACTCCTTAATGTTCCTACCACACTGAGACTTTGGGCTTTGGAGCACCTAGGGAGGTCTTGGACAATCAAATCAGGAGGGAAGGTGAGATACTTTCCCTAACCTGGTCTGGGTACCTATTCACTCCTTAGGTCTTCCTAGGCCTTGATTGGCTGCACGGAAAAAGGGCAACTTTGGCCTTTCCTAATACTGACATAGGCCCTTGTCACTCCGGCGATGGGGGGAGGGGTGATAACAAAGGTAAGACCTGCAATATTTGCTTCCATATCCCCTCCCAGGTCCACTCTACAGGTGAGTGTGTGGGAGCGGCGCTGCGTCGTCCTGGTTGGCTGGGTTGAACTGGCCGTCGGCCAACCCTGGGTCAGCTTGTAGTGGTGACGTCACATCTGGCGGCGTAGGACCGTGGAACCGCTCTCTCGTATGCAAAGTAGTTCCCTGCTGCTTGTTTGATCTGTGTTGGTGTGGGGTTGGTACACCTGTCCTCGGGGGGACTTCCCTATACCGAGCCCATTCCGTTTGAGAGAGAGATCGGTTGGAGGGCGGGCTTCGGCATTGTAAGGCCCCAATGGTCGGCGATGCCTCTGGTTGTTTTGGTGCCGTACGGGGTTAGGTCTTTGGTGCGCCTGCTGTAGGTGACCCCAGCTGTAGGGTTGTGCCTGGTTCTGTCGGCTTTGGTGTGGTGGTCGGTTTGCGGTGCCCTGGTAAGTTTCGGGTGTTGCAGGTGGCTGGTTGTTGTGGGCGGCTTGCCTTTCCTTCGGTATAACAATTACATTATACTGCAAATGCATTATATACCACACTATCTTTACAATATTCCCAAAATTACGATGACGTCAATTTGTCAAAGCACCCATGCCTCGGAGTCCTCAACCGTGCGGTGAGTAAAAAGGCCCCCATTGGTCTGACTCCTGGTTTGGACTCCTCTAGGTGCCCTGGACCTCTTCCTGCTACTCTCATCTACCAAACCTGACTTACTTTTCCTCACTGAAACCCAAGCCCTTCTCTGTATCTTCCTATAATCTCTATCCTCAATTCAAAGCCGAAGGTGGATGGTGTGTGAACGTACGCAACAATCTTACTTGATCTCGTGTTCCCAACTTTAATTTGTCTTAATTCTCAACTCTATGGCTTCAGTTATATTGTCACTCTCTCACTAAGTATATCTGTGCTGTTTAATTCTCCCTTATTTCCCGAAATTCTTTGACTATCTTACTACTAAAGTGGAACACATTCTATCCGTCTCTCCCTTCTCTGAAATCTCTCATGTCAATATTCACCACCATCAATGGCTATCCTCTTATTTCACTGATCAACCTGGTGAACAAGCCTACATCTTTTCTATCCTAAATGACCTAGAGCAGTTAGTTCATCACCCTACCCATATTCTGGACCACCTTGTAGATCGATCCAATATCCTCAACTTATTTCTAACATCTAATCCTTCTCCTTACACTTTAAATCTTCTCCCTCCGTAGGGCTCCTCCGATCATAACCTTATCACTGTTACCTGTTCTGTCTCTCCAGTACGACCTTCTGACCCCCCCAGCCGCCGGCGCTTGTGGCATTTTGGCGCTGCCGACTGGGAGGCTCTTCAGCAGTACGTCTTCGATTTTCCCTGGAATGACTTTTGCTTCCATGGCTGGGGACCCTCAGAGAGTGCCGAGTGCATTACTGAGGTACCGGTAATCCTCTCGGGCATGGAAGCATACATCCCATTATCTTTCTCTCAAACTAACTCACAAAAATCATGGTTTGCTCATGTTAGCTCTAGTGCTGTCCGCACTAAGGACGTACTACACTATCTTTGCAAAATTCCCAAAATTATTACGACGTCAAAGCACCCCGCCGCGGAGTCCCCAGCTGGGCGGTTGGTAAAAATGCCCCCATTCAAACGGTACCATCGCCTTCAAACTCAAGATTCTTGTACTTTTTATGTTTCTGCCTGGAATAAAGCCAAATCTGTTCTTCGACTCACCAAAAATGCTTTCATCAATAATAAATGCTCTGAACTTTCTAACTCTAGTTCTTTGCAAACTCTCTAGCATCTAGCCAAAAACCTCTCCAACAATTTTACTTGCTCATCTTTCCCTCCTCTTTTCCACTCTGACGGCACCACCGCCATGTCTTACTCTGATAAAGCTGAAGTCTTCGCTCAAACTGTTGTCAATAAAGTGCTTCTCCTCAGATGGCCTTTTTTATAATTTTTTTTTTAAATTCCACCTTGGATGATTCTGGTGCTATTTCTCCCTCTCCACCCCCTTCTCTCTTACTTAAGCCTAATATCATAATCTCTTCTAAGGCTGTACTTTCTGCCCTCTCAGGGCTTAATACTAAAAAGGTGTATGGACCAGATGGTGTTCCTCCTGTTAAACTCAAAAACTGCTGTTCTTTCGTGCTGACTCCTTGCCTAGGCAAACTCTTTTGCCTCTGTCTCTTTCCTCTAATGTCTCTCCTTGCTGGAAGTTTGCTCTCATGCAACCTGTCCCAAAGAAGGGTCACCACTCTCAACCCTCCGACTATCATCCAATTGCTCTCATTTCTTGCATCTCTAAAATTTGTTTTTAACCTATTCTTAATTCAAATTTCTTAACCCCTTGGTGCTCAAAACCGAATGGTTTGGAGGTTTTTCCTAAAGTGTAGAACCACATGAATCAAGTTCCTAAACCAAGGCAAGCCTTCAGAAATTTGGTGGCAAAAAGCAAACAACCCTATCCGAGAAAAAAAATCCGCTACAAATAGCGATCAATGTGAAGGCAAATTGCAAACTATTGGCAACACTGTGTGACACCTGTATCAGGCACCGAGAAAGTCAATACCAGTCATCTTGGTCAGTCCTAAAGCATGAGTGAAGCTGGATGCATTGCGGTTCTACTCCATGATCTGTATGCATAACTATACTATATAGCTATAAACCTCATATCAAAACAATAAAACAAAATAATATAATGAAAACCATTTTATGCCCAGTTGTACTTTATAATTATGATATTCATATAAGAAAAAGTATTGATGAAAACCAACTTCGATAGCATACTTTAAAAGAGCGTGAAAAGTACCTCTTATGTCATATATAAAAGCATAGTGTCTTCTCTGAAAATTTTGAGTAAAAACAATGGGAATTCGGATGTAGTTGAAAAAATGACAAATTTTAATAGTTAGAATAAATTTTATCTTATTATTTCGGTGGCCATAATCAAAATCACGAGTGTATGGTTTACGATTAGGAGGAATACCGTCCGGTTCGTACGCCTTCTTAGTATTAAGCTCAGAGAGGGTGGAAAGTACATCCTTGGAAGAGATTATGATGTTAGGCATAAGTAGGAGAGAGGGGGTGGAGAGGAAGGAATAGCACTAGAATCATCCAAAGTGAGAGTTTTTAGCGAAAGTGTTAGCGAAGAGTTCAGCTTTGTCAGAGGAAGAAGTGACTGTAGGCACGTGCCATCAGAGGGGAAAAGAGGAGGGAAGACGAGGAAGAAAAATTGTTGAAGAGGTTTTTGGCTAGATGCCAGAAGGCTTGGGAAGAGCTAGAATTGGATAGTTCAGTGCATATATTATTGATGAAAGAATGTTTGGCGAGTCGAAGAACAGATTTGGTTTGATTCCATGCAGAAACATAGGAAGTATGAGATTCTTGAGTTTGAAGGCGACGGTACCGTTTGAATGCTTCCTCCTTATTGCAGACAGCAGTATAGTAAGCATGAGTAATCCAAGATATTTTTGCATTAGGCTGAGAGAAAGAAAATGGAATGTATGCTTCCAAGCCCGAGAGGATTACCTCAGTAATGCGTTCAGCACTCTCCGAGGGTCCCCAGCCATGGAAGCAAAAGTTATTCCATGGAAAATCAAAGAAGTACTGCCAAAGGGCCTCTCAATAGGCAGCGCCAAAGTGCCACAAGTACCGCCGGTCGGGAGGATCGGGTGGCCGTACCGGAGAGATAGGAGAAGTGACAGAGATAAGTTTATGGTCGGAGGAGCCCGAAGAAGAGAAAAGATTTACAGTATAAGCAGAAGGGTTAGAAGTTAGAAATAAGTCAAGAATGTTTGGCCAATCTCCGAAGCGATCCGGGATACGGGTGGGTTGCTGGACTAACTGCTCTAGGTAATTTAGGATAGAAAAGATGTAGACTTGTTCACCAGGTTGGTCAGTGGAAAGAGAGGAGAGCCATTGGCGGTGGTGAACGTTGAAATTTCCTAGGATGGAGATTTCTGCGAAAGGAGAGATGGATAGAATGTGTTCCACTTTAGAAGTTAGATGGTCAATGTTATGTCGGGTTATAAGGTTTACAACTCGTGATATAGTCTGTATAACGATCCAATTGTGGACTGATAGACCTTGATAAAGCTTGACAGGGTCACATCTAGCACGTTCTTAATCACACATAATAGGTACCGGTATTCAATTAGGATAATACAGAACTCAATAACAACACAGGTATAGGTACATAGATGGGTTTTTATTCAAAGAGTTGTCTAGCTGGAGGAGCCGTAGACTATCTTTATGTAATGAGTAAATATTGACAAGGTACAAATATAGTTTGGTATACTTAGATGGTTTCTGATTCAATATAAATTATAAATAACAATGCACAGACAATATAACGCTTGTGAATTGATACTCGTAATCAGAGAATGGTATAAACAACTTGTGTTTAATTATAAGGTAACAACATATAGCAACTAAAAGATAAAAAACATATAATAGTATCAACCCTCAACAAAATAATCAATGGGGGTCGAGTGTCTTCCGTGAAAGAAGTAATGAAGTAAATCAGTGATGAATAATCTCAAGAGGAGAGCTGGGGAGAATTGAGTGTGAAATAAACACGCAGGTATACGGAGTGAGTCACACAATAAAAAGGGGGTGCGCCAGGTGGGTAGGCGCGTATCCTAAAGTGACCTTCCGACTTAAGGTAAACAGGTCAGGTCATGAGCGGGATTGCGGTGTTAAGAATTTAAATTATAGTTAATGCAACTACGAGCTGAGTTTCAAAATTAGTTCAAAATAACTGGTGGCAGAAGAATGCACAATTTAATTTACACAAGATTAGGCTCGCAGAGTAGTTAACTATGAGTTATTTTCTTATATCTTATATTCACGTTAAGCGATCGTATGTAATAATAACAAATCGAGCTTAGGAATTCAGATGTAAAACGTAATAAATATGGAGTCAGGAATATGCTGAATAAATCAATACAAAGCAATATAGAGACCGACTAAGTTGAATAAACAAAGTTAATCAAGAATGGCTCTGGGAACGCTAGTATAATCGAAAGCGTAACATTAGAATTAATGATGTATTAATAAATAAGAAGAACTGGGCGCATACGACGAAGTTTTGCTAAATAATACTTATAGCAGTATTAATAGGAGTTCTGAACGAGTTAACAGAGACTTTAAATTACATACACTAATATACGAAGTGTAAGAAGAATGATGTTGAATTAAGCAATAGAAACTATACAATGCTGGAATTCCTGAGCATGAAGAATCAAAATTACTTACATCGGTAATCAAATGAACGGTAATACGAGTTCATAAAATAATTACAAAAGCAGTTATATGACTGAGCTTAAAGTGGGAAGGTCGGGAAGTGAATTAATTCTCAAGGGAATAAGTACATTCGTTATGAAAATGAGCGTAGGTTCTAGGTAATAATGTTTGCAGAAGGAAATCAGTTCACGAAATACACTGCGACTTCAACTCACAAAATACATAACAGAATACATATATATGGAAAATCTGTGAATGGTGGCGAGGTAACTGATGGAACACAATTATATAACGTATGCATAAGACTTTTATGGCAAATTAATCAATGAACAGGTTTAGAGTTTAATCACAAATCTAACACGGGTTGTATATCAAGCTCTGAAGGACTAGCACATATGAAAAATGAATGATCTTAGGCACAGATCACAGAATAACTTAACACAGCATGGTTCACATATTTTACCTTATTACCTCAACAACAATAACACAATGTAAGATACACAGGGACACTTAGGGTATTTGGAGGGCAGGGGTCGAGAGTACAAGTCTGGCCAACGTTGATTGTGGGTCCGTGGAGCAGCACTTCAGGGGTGTATGGCATCACTCGAGCAGTTGTCCAGGGTCCAGACTTCAGGTAGGCAGGGCGTCCACAGGTAGGACTTCAGGAATACTGCAGGCAGGTACTCTCCGGGTGGGTAGGGGTAGGCTAGTGCAAGCCAACACTCGAATTCGCTACTCTGAGCCCTGAGGTTTTAGAATAGTATTGTTGTGTGGTTGCATACTCCTCTCTAATTTTCTAGAGGTAATATGCGGCATTATTTTGGACTCTCGTTTCTCAGGCCTCGAAGTCACAAGGTTATGGGGAAAATGGTTGTGCGGTTATTGTGAGGTAAATACTTAGCTTAGACTTGGAAGTTTGGTATTGACATAATGGTATACTTCCAAGGTATAATAATACATAGTTAATGATAATTTACTTAGCTTAAGGATTGAGAAATCTCTCATAAACTTGGATAGGCCTTTATTCCTAGTTCAACATGAATCTTCTTATATCTTTCTGGGTAGATATCGTTACCTGGAGGTTCTTGTATCTGCGTTTCCGTCGTCTTCCGGGTTGTCTTTTAGTTCCATTTATGTCGGTAGGCCTCGGGGTGTTCATGTTGCATTAGCATAAACAAATTCTCGGTGTAATGCAAATCTGGATAAATGGAAGATGCTGGGTGCTGGATCGTCGACTTCATTCGAAAGGCGGGAGGTGATTGGTTGACACAGGTGGGTGGTGATTGGTTTAGGTTTCCCTACAGGTAGTAGGGGTAGGCAGCCCCGCCCAGGGAGGTACTACCGCCAAGCTTTCGGGAGACTCAGGGAATAGCCTGAATTCCATTTTCTCTCCCAGGCCTTGGTAGCTGGATACATATCTTTCTGCCTCACACATCAGGGGTATCAGGAAAACCCTCTTTATAATAACATACACATCCAACTTCACGACATTGCCCTACATCGCTATCCTCTATCCATAAAATACTACTCTTCCCACTACATATCATACATGTAACACTATACATATTTACCTAATAAATCATGGCAGTACAATTGTTAAGAGCAAACCTGGTGGTCCCTTGGATATCCACCCCCGGCAGGGTTGGGTCATCGACACAGGGCCCTCCCGGTCGTCATCATGTGACTGTGTCAAGAGCATTGCAACGTCCCAAAGCTGCTCGTCGGTGCAGCTTTTTCTTTAGCAATATAAGGGGACTTCACTCTAACATCAATTCTGTACACCAATTTCTTCAAGCAGAATCCCCTACTCTCCTTTTTTTGACAGAGACTCAAGTAACATCCACATCTGACACATCTAGATTTAATTGTCCAGGTTATCAACTGCTCCAAAATTTCAGACCTAAAGGAGGTGTATGTTGCTTCGCAAAATCTGAAATTGCCCTGGAGGAGGTTACTAGTTTCAATTGTCCCTATTTTGATTATTCTATATACAAATTAATTTCTGCTGGTAAATTTAAATACATATGTTGCATCTACCGTTCCCCAAATACTTCTCCAGAGCAAAGTCTTTTTGATTCTCTCTCCTCACAACTCAGTGTCCTCAACTTAAATGCTTCTTCTGAAATCACTGTGTTGGGTGATTTTAATGTCCATAATGTTGAATGGCTCACTCATTCAGCCAGGACTGATGATGCTGGTGTGATGGTGGTGATGAATGTGACCTATTTGCAGACTCATTTAATCTCACTCAACTAGTCAACCAACCCACCCGTGTACCAGATAATCCTAATCATAATTCCCACCTACTGGACTTATTTTTAACAACCAATTCAGAAAATTATGATGTTACAGTGAGGTCCCCGCTTGGATCTTCTGATCACTGTCTGATACAGGCCACCTGTCTATCACCTACCACACCTTCCCACTCTGAACCTGTTTTGGTGACTAAATGGCATTACGATAGGGCAGACTGGGAGGGTCTTCAAGGTTTCTTTATTGATATTCCCTGGACCTCTTTCTTTTCTAATGATGCACACTCCACCTTGAGCCACATACAAGATTTTGTAAAAATTGGAATGGAAACTTTTATTCCTCATCAAAAGTACAGTAAAAGATCTAATTCACCTAAATGGTTTGACCATAATTGTGCTAGAGTAACTGAACAAAATGCAATAGCCTACAATGCATACACAAGATCAAAAACTCATGAAGCCTTTAATTACTTTAGAAACATCAAAAATCATGCCAAAACTGTATTAAACCTAACTAAATCAAACTTTCTCCATAAGCAGGCAAATAAACGTCTAAATAATCCAAATGATAACAAAATATTTTGGTCTACTCTTAACTCATTCAAATACAACTTCACTACTGCTTCATCCATTCCACCATTAAAATCTCCGACTGGCAATCTTGTAAGTGACCCACGAGGTAAAGCTAACCTTCTTGCGGATATTTTCTCCACCAACTCAACCTTAGATGAAATAAATCAAGATGTCCCTGTACTTAATTTTAATTCGCCTGAAATTCCCTCATTTAAGATCCACACCAGACATGTCAAAACTATTTTGCAGAATCTCTCAGTAGATAAGACTCCTGGTCCCGATGAAATTCCTCCAATAGTACTTAAGAATTGCTCCTTGGTGCTCGCTCCTGTATTGGCAAAAATTTTCCGTCTGTGTACTCATACCTCATGCTTCCCAGTACCCTGGAAAGAAGCAAACATCCATCCAGTTCCTAAAAAAAGGTGCCTCTTCAGATCCATCAAACTACAGACCAATAGCTATAACTTCCACTCTTGGTAAAGTCTTTGAAATTATATTAAATAATCACATAATTAAGCATCTGGAGAATAATAAATTAATCAGTGATAGGCAATATGGTTTTTGACGATGTCGATCAACTGCAGACATTCTTTGCCTTCTTACGCATCAAATCAACCAAGCTACAGACCAACATGGTGAAACACATATAATAGCACTGGATATATCAAAGGCATTTGATAGAGTCTGGCATCAATCCTTATTGTCGAAGATGTCTCACTACGGCCTTGCATCATTAGTTCCACTAATTTCTTCTTATCTTCATAACAGAAAAATACGTGTAATGGTAGATGGCCTTTATTCTCAATTTCACTCAATAAATGCTGGTGTTCCCCAGGGATCAGTTTTGGCCCCAACTCTGTTCCTCATTCATATCAATGATCTCATATCTACCACTCATAATCCAATACATTCCTACGCAGATGACTCAACACTCCACAGTTCCTTCACATTTACCAATTCTTTCACCCAACCCGATCTTATAAATTCAAAAATAAACACTGCAATTTCTCTGAACCAGGACCTTTCTAGAATTAATGAATGGGGACAAGAGAATCTAGTTTCCTTTAATGCACAGAAAACCAAGTACATTCAATTTTCTAACCGACAGAATCTCACTGACTCCCATATATTTTTTAATGATGTAAATATTCCCACTTCCCCTAGTATTGACATTCTCGGTGTAACATTAACTACTAACTTGAGCTGGACACATTATGTTAGAAGCATTGCTAAGAATGCCTCTAAAAAACTGGGACTCCTGTACAGAGTTCGAGAATTCTTCACTGACGAGCAGTTGGCCGTAATATATAAAAGTCATGTGCGTTCTCAGATGTATTACTGTTCACCTCTGTGGGGCGGAAGTGGAGTGGTTGCATTGAGGCAGTTGGACAAAATTCAAAATAAAGATATTAGATGAATCAATAACCCTGCAATCACACAGGACCTTCCTACATTATCCATACGAAGAAATGTTGCATCCCTTGCATTATTCTACAGATATTTTCACAGCAATTGTTCCGAGGAACTTGCTTCAATTGTGCCGCCTCTCCACATCTTTCCCCGTAGAACTAGGGCAGCTGAGAGTGACCATGAATTTACACTTTCTCCTCCACAATGCAGAACTTCTGCTTATCAGAATTCATTTATCCCCAGAGCTACTACTCTTTGAATTCACTTCCCTCGAATTGCTTTCCACAAACTTACAATCTACAAATGTTTAAATCCAGTTGTTACAAACATTTTATGAATGGAGGATGCCTTTAGGCACATGGACCTTTTTGTTTTATCTGTGTTTTTCCTTCCTCCGTTCATTGTCTCTTTAAAAAAAAAAAAAAAAAAAAAAAATCTCGAGCTGCGTGGTTGATGATTCAGAGCATGTGGTTAATTGGCTGACTGATATATTATGGTTGGGTTAATCAGGGGTGACTCATCTACTTTTCTTGACCTTTCCTGCTGCTCCTTGTTCTTCTTCTTATGCTGTGGTAGATGAAGACTGGCTATCCTGCACGTTGTTCCTTCCGGGTTTGCTTTGAGGCCCGTCTTTTCACCACATTCGTCGTAGAAAAAGTCGCGACCTCGCGATTTAATAGTGTAGGACCTGGTGGTGAGTGAATTTGCTATTGGTGTCAACCCGTGGAGAGTAAGGAGCCAAAGCGAGGTAGGGACATCTGTGGTTGCACTGGTGTCCATAGTTATGTGTATTTGCCAGTCTTCCTCGGCTTTTCTGGCTATCTGCAGTAACTTGCTGGGCGTCTCTATTTTTGTAGGTACAGCGTCCTTGAAGAATGTGACCTTATTTATCTTCATTGTAGTAGGTGCTGCATGAGGAGGTGTGGTAGACTCTGCAGTAGGAATCGTGGGAGGTGGTGTGACAGGAGGATGCTTGCTGGATGTGTTGCTGGTCGAAGCTGGAGGAGGTGTAATGAGGACATTGGAGGAAGTCGGTGGAGGTAAGTTCGACCTCGCACTAACAGGAGGATGTTTAGTTGTCGAACGTCTGGTAGGTAGCACTAAGTCACGTCGGACGTATGTGGGTTGGAAGGTGGGAGCCCCTCGTTGAGGGGGCATCACACGTCGGCCATATCTTGTACATGTGGGGTTAGACCGAGTAGGGATTAGAGCAGGTTTGTTTACACGTGATTGTAGGGATGGGCAGGAAGCTGAGCTAGTGGACAGAGGTGGCCTATTAAGTCTGTTTGGAGTGGGCCGAATTAAAGGTGAAGAATGAGTGCTAGTAGAAGGAAGAGGACTGCGTCTGGGAAGGAGAGGTAAAGGTCGAACAACAGGTATATGTGTAAGACTAGAATTAGTAGGAGTTGGAGATTTAAGTTTGGAGGCATAAGATGGCGGTTGTGTCAAGCGTGACTCCAAAGGGATAGGTAACATAAGGGGGAGTGAGGAGAGAGGTGGAGCAGGAGATTGTACAGAAGTTTGAGTGATATGAGGAATGTTAGCTATAACAGGTGTTGTAGTCTGAGTGCAGGAAGATTCTGAATATGAGGGCAAATTGACAGATGGAGAAGGTTGAACAGGTATAGTTAATGAAGGTAGAGAAGGTTGAGAAGGGAGGGTGGGCGGGGCAGAAACCAAGCGTGTAGGCAATGTAGGCACGGGTGTGTACACCAGAGGTGAGGAGAGTGCTTGAGGAAGAGGTGTGGGAGTGTGAGGTAGGCTATGTTTTGAGGAACAGGTGAGTTAGTATGAGGTAAGTTGTTGAGATTAAGAGGAGGCCTTTGGCGGCGTGAGGGAGAGACAGATAAAGGTAGCTCAGGAAGGGTGGGCTCTGTGGATCCTAAATTGTGGTTATTAGTTGCAGGCAACATGTCATTCTGATCAGGATTAGCAAGCATCACATTATTATCATTGATAGGCTGAAATCTACGTATATGCCTGTTACGATACGTGCGTGACTCACCAAAATAATTAATGGTAACCTGGTAACAGTTAGGTACAGCTAATATCTCAAAAGGACCTTTGAATCTGGGTTTTAATTTGGATGGAACTGGTAAGTGTGCTACCATGACGAGATCGCCAATGCAATGTGGGCTGGCTTTAGGTGTTTCATCTGGTTGGAGATCTTGCACATACTGAATCTGTCTGAGACGGTTCTTTAGGTGGACGAGAGATTGGTCGAAGTTGGAGGAGGGCTCATACGGGGCAGCTAGGTGACGGAGGGGGAGGAGCAAAGGTGCTACTCCGAATACTCGTTCGTGAGGAGAGATGCCGTCTTCTCGAGGGCAGGGGTTTATTCCCCATTGCACAATTTTGACTTGGCTGGACCAATCCTTTGAATCCATTTGTTGTAATCTTGTACGTATCTGATTTGCAATGGTACGATGGCTCCGTTCACATATTGAATTCCCCTGAGGCCAGTAAGGAGAAGAATGGCTGATCTTAAACCCACACATTAAAGAGAGTTGTGACCAGATATGGCTAGTGAACTCAGGGGTGTTGTCAGAGTGGATTGATTCAGGGAAGCCAACATAAGGGAAGACATGTTGGATGAGTGCCTCTGCAACTGAAATGGCTGAGTGTTCTTTGGCGGGACACACGATAACATATTTTTAATAGGTGTCTACAAAAGTTATGATATCCTTATAACCATGACTAATTTCAAGGGGGCTCATGATATCTACTGCAAGCAATTGCCAAGGCTTGGAGGCAATTAGTTTACCAGAAGGACCAGCTGTGCGGGTTCGATCCTTTCCCAAAGCACACACCTTGCATGATTTTGTGATTCGCTTTGCAGTAACATACGGAGATGGGGTCCAGTAAACCTGTTGAAATGCAGTGATGAGTCTTCTTTGAGCAAGATGTATTCCATTATCCATGTGATGGATTGCATCGTTGATAAGGCGTTTTGGGGGGTGACTACAATTTTTCCTTCTAACGTAAAAAGATTGTCGCCTCGCCTGGTGAGCTGGTTGAAGATCTTTCTGGGCATCCAATCTGGTTTTAGTTTCTTCTGGTACTGCTGCAACAACTCTTGCTGGCTGTTGTCTAACGAGCCGTGGTGATGTATTGCCAGAATGGTATGGGGCGAATCGTCTTGGTTAGAGGTAGAGTTGGTTGATGGTAAGGGAAGACGAGAGAGGGCATCAGCATTAGTATGTAATTTCCCTGGACGATAAACGATATCCATATCGAACTCTTCTAGTGATTCTCTCAATCTGACAGTCAGAGCATTTTTGGTACCAGACTTTCTGAGCCATTGAAGGGCGTGGTGGTCGGTGATTACAGTGACCTTGATTCCGGCCAGGTAGGCTTTGAAATGCTGTAATGCCCAAATCATTCCGAGGCATTCTCGTTTTGTTACAGGGTAATTTATTTCTGCTGGATTCAGGGTTCGGCTAGCACATGCAATTATGTGCTCCTTTCCGTCTCTTGTTTGACCTAAAATAGCGCCAATTCCAAATTGTGACATGTCCGTGTACAATCGGAATGGTTTAGTATAGTCTGGAAAAGAGACCACCGGAGATGCAACTAATTTTTCTTTGAGACTATTGAAAGCATGAAGTCTGGGATCGGTCCATATGAAGGGCTCTTCTTTTTTAGTGAGATCATGTAGGGGCTTGGCGATAGTGGCAAATTTGTTCACAAATCGTCGATAATACGACGCAAGGCCTAAAAAGGCACGTACACCCTTTACGTTAGTGTGGGGGGGGGGGATGATTTTACTTATAGCCTCTAGCTTGCAAGGGTCTGGGGCAATGCCCTCTTCAGATGCAACATGACCTAAAAAAAATACTTTATTTTTGGCTAGTGTACATTTGGAGGGTTTAAGTTTTAGACTGGCATCCCAGATCCTCTGGAAAACTTGTTTCAGGCGTTGTAGATGTTCGGCCCAAGTAGTGCCAAACACAATGATATCGTCAAGATAGGCCAAACAAGTTTCCCAAGTTAATCCCTGCAATACTGACTCCATTAATCTGGAGAAGGTGGCTGGTCCATTACAAAGTCCAAATGGTAGGACCGTAAATTCATACAATCTCCTTTGGCTGGTGGAGAAAGCTTTTTTTTTTTGGTGCTCTGGCAACACAGGTACTTGCCAGTAGCCAGCTTGCAGATCAAGAATTGTGAACCATTTGGCGCCTAGCAGAGAATCAAGGGAGTCATCGATTCTGGGAAGAGAGGTGGCGTCCTTGATGGTGACGTCATTTAGTTGACGATAATCTATGCAAAATCTGGTGCATCCATCCTTTTTACGGACCAAGACTACTGGCGAAGACCAGGGGCTGGTAGATGATTTTACTACTCCGGTGGCAAGCATATCATTTACTTGTTTTTCTTCTTCTTGCCTTTGGATGGGGGTCTTTCTTCTGATGGGTTGCTTGATGGGGTGGCCCACGGTGTGAATGGGGTGATGCAACACTTCAGTTTTTCCCATATCTCGACTAGAAGTAGCGAAAATGTCTTGATATGAGATAAGAGGATTTCTGAGGTCAGTTTGTTGATTGTTGGTAAGAGTCGAAGGTATATCAGGAAGGTTTTTTTTATAAGGAGGGGAAGAATCAGAGGGGACAGAAAATTCTTCTGAGTAAATTTCTAGCTCGCCAATAGCTAGGCCTTTTGACAAGGTGACAGGTTTGTCTGAAATGTTGGCAATCTTAATGCAATTGAGGTGGTGTGGTAGCAGGCTAGGAGCGGTTAGGCATACCCCATTGAAAGGGCTTTGGAGGTGTGGGGTCTTAAGGACATTTCCTTGTATAATAGGAACTAAAGGAATCCATTTCTCATGATGAGGGGGGACTGTAATGGAAGTGGATACTATGGCAGGAGAAATGACATGATGGGGGTAGGGGGCATCATTAATCTTAGTTTGGGGTGCAGCAGTGATAGGGGGAGTGACTGGAAATTCTATGGATTTGAGCTGCTTCAAGTTACCTAGAGGAGGTGAGGTTTTTGGTTTTTGTTCAGGTTTGGACGGTGGGTCATAAGACAATGTCCTGTACCTACAATTAATGGAGGCACTTAGAGAGATTAATAAATCAAGCCCCAGGTATCCGTCATACTTGGATTCACTAGAGTTCACGAAGGAGTGCTGAGCTCCGTGATTAGGGTGGGGGGTCTTAACATAAAGGGGGAGTGACTGACCAAGGTTGGGAATAACCTGGTCGTTTGCACTAATTAAGATGATAGGAGAGGACTGGATTTCCCCGAAAACCTGTTTATGTTTTCGGAAAAAGGGAAGGAATAGACAAGAACGGGAAGCCCCCGTATCTAGCAGAAGTCGAACTTCCACCTGTTATGACCGGCACTACGAAATAAACAAGGGCACTTAATGATGGACTAGATGATAGGCTATATCTGCAACAACGGTACGCTAATTCCAAAACCCTCGAACTATTACGCCGGTGAACAAAAACACTTAAAACCCTTCAGAGTTAATCTACTGGATAATGGGGTATCAATTAACTATGTTTTAGTGCACTTCTACAAAGGCTTTCCGGTGACAGTAAAGCCAACTCACAACAGGAGTACTTACGTTACGAAAATGCTCTTAACCCCTAACTGTCGGCGCGCAACATAAGTCGAGTATAATAAATCTGGACTATCTGGCGGCGCGCGACATAGGTCGTGTGGCAATTTCAGCACGTAATGTTGCTGAGAGAGAGAGACAAGTGGTGGCAGGAGAGTAGCGAGCGTATGACTACTCCAGACCACCGCGGCGAACCTACTGACATGAATCCCACCTCCTCCCTCCCTCTCTCACTCGCTACATACTGAATTGTATGGGGAAAGTACCGAATTACATGCTTTTTGCACTCGTGTTGCGCGGTTGTTGCAAGAAAACTAGCGGTCATAAAAGGATCGTTGTGGTGTCATTGGAAAGCTCTGTTTATGCCCTTTCAGAGATAGATACTTGTTTTACGCTCTGGGTCTTATTTAGGCATGAAAATGATCACGTAAACAGCCCTATTTTGGGAAAAAACACCCCGCTGGTGGCTACATATTTTATACCGCCTAGGCCGCTCTTTAGGTGTTAAGTAATAACAATGCTTGAATAAACTATATAAGATTTACTAAAGGAGTATATGCTTACATTAACTTTAGTGTGAGTCTGTACTCAACACTAAACTCTACAATGCTCTATGAAAACACTGGAAGTCTAGTCCTACAGCAATCAGATATGGAATCTTCTGAAAAGGTCTGATGCTCTAAGATGCTCGTTAATATAGAACAGAAATAAATGCAGGGGCAGGACACCAAAGCGTGTATCTTAAATACACCAATAAGTAGGATACATATATACAACAAGGGAGTGCAACAACTCTGTGACAGCACTAATAATAACCACTCAGAAACAGTACTTCCTTAGCCAACGTAACAGCCAAACCGGGTTGTGCACTATGCATCAACCTTGGCTAAAATAAGGCGTGAATAATTCCTAAAGCATACACAATGAAAGTTAATAAACACAATGCTGTCTTTCTCACTAATAAAGTCTAGCAGTGGCACAAAAAGGTACTAGGAAACTAGGCAGAGCGCAAGCATGCTCGTAGCCTATGGTCTCCCCTTGAACAGATTTCCCTTATGTTACGTTAAGTGACATGGAGGCTCTCTTGGTAAGTCCAGATCTCTAGTGTCTGGTCTTACCCTGGCGCTCCACAAAGGTCAACAAAATGAGGTAGCAATCATACAGGTAAGAGTAGGCAAAAGCCCTTCACCTGTATACTGCTGCACTCGCAAAGGAAAATATGCACAAGGATTACAGGCTAGCTAGCTTCGTCGATGTTGTACAGGCTCTGACTTGCCACATACATAACTCAAACAACGACCAAAGATACCTTCCACTGTCTAGCATTAAATAATGGGAAAGAACAGCTCAATAATTAGAAGCACCCCAACACTAGGCTACCATATGACTATGACTCTACTAATCCCTAATGCTAGTGCAAACATAAATGTGAGAGCTGGTGCTGGTAATACGACTGGCCGACTATGGAAGTCGTATGCAGAACCAGAAGGGATAAGTAATTGAATAAAGATGAGAAGTATGAAAAAGAAGAAGTTCAGAGAGAGAAATAGTAGTATAGGGGGTTATATGGGGGGACAGATTGCAAAGGACATGTAGGACCAAGCACGCTGTGCCAAGCTCTGCCGGAGAAACGCGGCAGGAGCCCCCACAGGACTAACAAAGGCAGCGGCACCCAATCACAGACGACTACGTCACGAGGAGCAAGCGTCACTTAGAACGCGCCAAGCGCGCCAGCCAATCAAGAGCCTGGGAAAGCCCGCGTGCGAGTGAGGGAGGCACACGTACATACACACGCACATATTACTACCGCGCTGCCTCCTCCGCTCTCTCTCTCCTTAACTTCACACAATGCATCTTATATTCTATCAATGGTATAAAATACTTCCAAGTGTCACAGACAAGAATAAAGACCACCACTGATCTGTCTGTGACAACATGAACTCTATGAAAGAAAGAACATCGTTCTACGATTATTGTAGCCCATATCACTGCCCTGGCGAGCGCTAGCGAGTTACGAGTGCATTCTGGCAAGCTGGCCAGCGTAACACCCCGCCCAAGATGTGGGACGTTTCAGCCTCAGATGAACTCCACATCTGACCAGACAGAGTGCCCACCAACCCCGCATCACCTAGCTACTCTCCCAAGTTGTGAAAAAAAGGCACGATCACAAACATAAAACACTGCATTATAAAACAAAATCTGCACAATACTTCCCCAAAATAATAGCATCATAATACTTATATCACGCTCAACGAGCAAGCTTCACCAAGCCTAGCCTACTAAGACAACAACTCAGCTTGTCTTAGATGCTTGCTGTGATATACTGCACTTATATACTATCAAAAGAAAGAGTATTTATGTGAGGTTTTTATATTTTTATTAGTGTTTTTGGTGGCGTTGCACTACAGGGGCAAGCCTAATTTTTCTCCACTCTCAAACACACACTGACTGAACGGCGAGGGTTCTCCTGCAAACATACCCTCCCGTGACAAACAATCAGCCAAAACATTATCAGTGCCCTTAACATGCCACACATCCAACTTGTGTTCCGGCAGCAAAACAACACCTGACACTGATAAACTGCCCAGTTCATCACAAGACTGGCACTTCTCTTCGCTCTTTCCGGCAATGGGGCCTGCCAATAACCTTTCACTATTTCTACCCTAGTGATGAGCGAGGCAGCCCCGATGCGGCCTGTGGTGTCGTCAACTCTAGGTAATGGATAGGCGTCTGTCAGGGATAATGCTTCCACACTCTTGCAATCAACATACACACGGATCTTGCCACTTAACACAGGTTGCAAAGTTACTGGCAACGACCACTCACGATATCCCTTATCCCTCAGACCCTTTTTCCACATGTAGTCTAGCTCTGCTTTCATGACAGGCTGTTGAGCAGGATTTATACGGTAGGGAACTAACTTAAGCCTTGCACTGTCTTCAGCCTCCATGTCGGATGCTACCCCGTACATCAGGCCTGGAGAAGCAACAAACATGCAGACGTACTGCCATAGCCTAGTGAACAACTTCTCTTGGCGCTCAGGAACAAAAGGTTGCAACTTATCTCGAAGAACAACATGCCTAGTGCCCTCCCACAACCCAGCCGAGACCGCAGCTTCTAAACTATTGTCTCGCTCCTTCTCCACCTTCGTCCCTAGAACAGCCAGGTCATGAGAGGGACAATCAGTACCACCTGTGCAGTCACTCCCATAGTTCATAATGGCTAAGGCTTCCCTGCCGATACCGTACATGCGCACCCCCGCATTCCTTGCGACTACATCTGCCTGCGCAGCATCACCGCCTTCAGCGACATGGCCAGATACAGTCGGTCTATGGTAGGGCTGTTGCATATTACTAGAGCAGCATTGGGAAGCTATGCGACGACCGGGCACATCCACTTCACAGCCAACCTCACCAATCTGCTCAATGTCCTGATTCTGACCACCACCCTTAGCAGCCATGGGTCGACCCTGACCTGACAACCATGCCAAAGCCTCGTCGCCCACCTTGAACCACCGAAACAATGAGGCCAACGGTCTACTCACACTCAAGTGACCTGTCAGCGGAACATCTTGCACCGCATGAGTTGTGAGGCCTGGGTGCTCGGCACAAACAGTGGGGTATGAACCGAGCCGGTGCTGGAGCGCTGCACACTGCTGCTCAGGCAGGTGCTCTAGCGCTTCCACAGCCACCTGACTCGTGTCCCCCGCCCACTGCTCCACCTAGACATGACAATCCCAACTCTCCTCCACCTGTGCCCCACTGCCCCCCTCTCTTTCTCCACCTTGGCCACTGCAGACCAACGCAGGGACAGTAGGCTGCTCAGGTGGTTGCCTCACAAACTCCTTTAACAGGTTCACATGACATGTTTCCCCGTCCTCGTGTTCAATAGCCCCGTTCCCACAACTCTCCTCCACCTGGGAACTACTCTGTCGTGGAGTGCCATCACGCCTAACCATGTCACTAGGGGGGACAGGTTCTGGGGCCACTCCGGAGCTCACCTCTGGGTCAAGTACCGAGTCGCCAAGGAGTGTCGCTGGATCCAAACTCTCAACCCGATCAGCCTTGACTTTCTCCTTCCGACCCTTCCTCCGCTGGCCTAGAACTTGGGTACTAGGCTGTGATACCTGAGCGGACTGAGACCTGGTGACAGCACAAGCCATCTGTGGCATCTGACACCTCTCCAGCCACTCCTGCCCCTCCCTACTCGTGTCGGCCGCCCTCTCGGCAACGACTAAGGGTGGAACCTCGGAAGTGGGCACCGCAAAGTCATTACCGAGAAGGAGGTCGACCCCCTCAACTGGCAACTTCTCCACCACACCCACATCCAACTCCTGTGTCACACCGTCCAGCTCAAGCTCCATTCTGACCAGTGGGTAAGACCGCGTAGCATTGATGCCTTGAACCACCACAACCCGAGCCACGTTAACAGGCTTGCCAGTGAAATTCTTAACAAGTGTCTGGGAAGCGCCCATATCACGCAACAACTCAAGCCTATGCCTCACACCAGCCCACCTCACAGTGCCGTGCCCCCTATGACCACAAAAAACATCACGGGCGGGTGACGAGCCCTCCTGCTGCTTCTGCACCGGCGATGACTTCGCAACCGACTGTTTACCCCGGGCAAACGCGGAAGACCTCAAAGACACGCCAATGTTGCTCACTAGTGACACCACTGCTGTAGGCGGTGCGCTCGGACATGAGCGCGCAATATGCCCCTTCTCATGACACTTGAAACACTCCACTTCACTCTTGGACTTCCTCTGAGGTGAGGAAGGGCCCTGGCCTTTCTTAAACGGGAAGGGTTTCGACTTGGGTTCATAATTGGCAACAGTACTCTTACATGGATAATTATTTGTTGTGTCATTAATTCGGGGGGGGGTGGAGTGGTACGCCCCTGGTTACCTGCCTCAGCTCTCTGTGCAGACCCGCACCCACGAATCAATGATATCCTAAGGTTAGCCAGCTCAGAGTTTTGCAGAGTTTTTGGTTGCTTTTCTTTAAGGTTAAGAGTCAAGTCACTGCCAGTACATTTAAAAAATTGTTCGAGCAACACTAGTTGTTTTACTGAATCAAAAGTAGTTGCCTTCTCCGAACTTAACCAATTTTCAAATGCATCTGACAGCTCTCTAGCGTGTTCCTGGAAAGTACTCTCCTTTCTTTTTGGAACCGCCCTAAACTTCAGCCTATAGGTCTCTGGCTGTAGCTCATACGCCCTCAGGACAGCCTCTTTCAACAGCTCTTAAACCACACAGGAATCTAGGGGCAAAGCATCGTACGCCTTGAGTGCTTTCCCCGTCAATCGTGCAGAAACAAGGGCTGCCCACTTCTCCTCGGGCCATTGGTGCTCCTGGCACTTTTTCTCGAACCGGAGAAAAAATTCTGTAACTCCTAACTCATCAAACACTGGAACCAACTTAAGTAGATGCGACAGGGACTGGTCATGGGCTCGACCCCCCTGGGCGACCCGGTTCCTCGTCACCTCTACACGAGTTTTCTCTAGGTCAACATCGGCACAATACTTTTCAGACTCAAATTTAAGCTCAGACTCTCTCTGCTGCTGCTGCTGCCTGAGCTCAGCCTTATGCTTCCGCTGCTCGAGCTCAGCCTCATACTTCCGCTGCTCGAGCTCAGCCTGTCGCTCATACTTTCGCTGCTCAAGTTTGGCGAGCTCGAGCTGAAACAACATCTCGGGAGACAAACCTTGAGGAGGGAGTGATACTACCGGGGACCCACCCCGTGAATCACCTAGAGGCATACCCAACCGCCAGCGGGCATCGGCCTGTGGGAACGTACTCGGCTCCGGAGCCCGAGGGGGCGCCATGGTAAGAGTCGAGTGGAATGGGGGCTGGGACGAAGGTGCCCCAGCTCCCGCTCCACCCATATCCCCATGCACCCCACCCAGCACACAGGCAACCAGCTCACTTCTCGACAAACCGCTAATATCGGGTAACCCTAAGACCGTGGCCACACACTGCAGTCCGTACCGGTCTAGCCCTGTTACAACCGGGGCTACGAATAAAACAAGGGCACTTAATGATTGGACTAGTAATAGGGCACAATGCAACAACGGTACGCTAGATCCAAACCCTCGAACTTATATGCCGGCGAACAAAAACACCTATACCCTCCAGAGTTAATCTGCGATAACGGGGTATCCTTAACTGGGCATAAATGTACTCTACTTCAGGCTAACCCACACTGGTATAGCCTGATAACAAACAAGATGCAAGTTACGTTAAAATGCATAAAAGGGAAGCTATGGAAAGATCAATTAAATCACTGCAAGATTTAATACAATAAAAAGATGCTTCAATATAGTTACTCTAAACAACAATAAACTCTTCACTCCTATCTGAAAGAAAGTGAATTATAGTCCTACAGCATAGACTTGGAAACTTCTGAAGAAAGTCTGATGCTCATAAGATGCTCGTATCTTAAATTATATTAAGGCAGGAGGCAGGATACCACACGTGTAGACTGAATACACTAAAAGATAGGACATATAATGTTAACTGACACAAGAATATTATAAATGCGCAACGGTAGTAATGCTCGACACTAAAAGAAGTACTTCCTCATCATCGAAACAGTCTGCTATGGTTGTGCAACTCAACAACAACCTAGACTAATAAATACTGTGAATAATAATGCATACATAACAAAAGAGAGCTATGTCCTAACTAGTGTCAGCTCGGCAAATAAAGTCTAGCTGGGATATCAAGGTTAGGAAACTGTGGCTGAGCAAGACAGGCTCATAGCCTAGCGTTGTCCTTAACACCTTACGAGCGGCCTATGCGGTTTATTTATGTGTACCGCACAGCGGGGTGTTTTTAGCCAAAATAGGGCTGTTTACGTGATCATTTTCATGCCTAAATAAGACCCAGAACGTAAAACAAGTACCTATCCCTGAAAGGGCATAAACAGAGCTTTCGAATGACACCATAACGATCCTTGTATGATGGATAGTTTTCTTGCAATAACCGTGCAACGCGAGTGCAAAAAGCAGGTAATTCGGTACTTTCAGTACATAATTGAGTATGTAGCGAGTGAGAGAGGGAGGAGGGAGCTGAGATTTGTGTCAGTAGGTTCGCCGCGGTGGTCTGGAGCAGTCATACGCTCGCTAGTCTCCTGCCACCACTTGTCTCTCTCTCTCAGCCACATTACGTGCTGAAATTGCCACTCGAGTTATGTCGAGCGCCGCCACATAGTCCAGCTTTATTTAACTCGACTTATGTTGCTCGCCGCTAATTAAGGGTTAAGGCGGTATGATTAAAGTTACGTTAATGACGGGGATGCTCTCTTGGTAGATCCAGATCTCAAGTATCTGGTTCTACCCTGGCGATCCCTCTAAAGTCAAGCAAAGAGGCAACACTGTGTCATAAGGTAGTAGGCTAATGCCCTCTTACAACACGATGCTGCACTCGCAAAAGACACAACCAAAAGGACAACCTAGGCTACCACAGACACCGTCGAAGTCGTGTAGGTATAAGCAATCCATACACACATCGGTGACAACGACAACAGAAGCCTTATCCCAGTCTAGCATTAAATAACCCAGCAGAGCACTAATGATAATGAGGGAGACACACACAAAGAGTCATCAAACCTCCATAAACTAAGGACACTGAGGGAGAGACACACAGAGTCATCTAACCTCCATAGACTAAGAACCCTTATAGCCTATTCTAATACATGGAAATATATATGAGTGCATCGCGCACACAATACGATGGGCCGATATGAAATCGTGTACAGAACCCAAAGGGAGTGCTGTGATGTTAAAAGATTAGAGGAATGAAAGAAAGGAAGTTGAGTGAGAGAGACAGTATCAGAATGGTGGAGATATGGGGGACAGTTGTAAAAAGGATGTTAGTCGTGTGCGTCCCTAGCCTGCTCTGAGGAGGGTAGCTCCTCGGGACCCTCAGGATCCCACAAAGGCACGATGGTCGGCCAATCACAGGCTGATACGTCCCAAGGCAGCAGGCCCCTAGGACGCGCCAAGAACCGCCAGCCAATCAAAGACAAGAGAAAGCCCGCGCGGGCGGGAAACTCCTCCGAGCGAGGAGGAGGGAGGAGGGAGGCAACACTCACTACCCCCTCGCTGCCCGCTCGCTCTCTCTCTCAACTTCACACTACAATGCATCTTATATTCTACTCATGATATAAAATACTTCCCGTTGTCACAGACGAAAATAAAGACCACCACTGGACTGTCTGTAACAATGCAAGTACCATGAAAGAAAGCACAACATTCTCTGATAACTGTAGCCCATTTCACTGCCCTGGCGAGCGCTAGTGGCTAACGAGAGGCGATTCTGCCAACGCTGGTAGGCGTCACACCCCGCCCAAGATATGGGATGCTCAACATTAGGCGAGCACCATATCTGACAAGGCAGAATGCCGACAAGACCCGCCACAACCAGCCACTCCACCAGAAATGAAATGCAAAGCTCAATCATAAATAAAACAACATTATAGCATAAATAAAATCTTATAACCCCTCCCAAACATAATAGTATAATTTTAGCCTGCTATGCTCCCTGAACGAGCTTCACAGAGCCCAGCCTACTAAGTGAAAGACAGGTTCAACTTAGGACTTTAGCTATAACATTGGCAACTTACAATTAACTATAAAAAAGAAAGAGTTTTTATGTGATTTTTTCGATTCAATTTTAATGTTGTTTTTGACGGCTGCTCTACAGGGGCAAGCCTGATTTTTCTCCACTCTCAACACACACTGACTGAACGGCGAGGGTTCTCCTGCAAACAAACCCTCCCGTGACAAACAATAAGCCAAAACATTATCAGTGCCCTTAGCATGCCACACATCCAACTTGTGTCCCGGCAGCAAAACAACACCTGACACTGATAAACTGCCCAGTTCATCACAAAACTGGCACTTCTCTTCGCTCTCTCTGCCAACGGGGCCTGCCAATAACCTTTCACTAGTTCTACCTTCGTGATGAGCGAGGCAGCCCCGATGCGGTCTATGGTGTCGTCAACTCTAGGTAATGGATAGGCGTCTGTCAGGGATAATGCTTCCACACTCTTGCAATCACCATACACACAGATCTTGCCACTCAACTCAGGTTGCAAACTCACTGGCAACGACCACTCACGATATCCTTTATCCCTCAGACCCTTTTTCCACATGTCGTCTAGCTCTGTTTTCACGACAGGCTGTTGAGCAGGATTTATACGGTAGGGAATTAACTTGAGCCTTGCACTGTCTCCAGCCTCCATGTCGGATTCTACCCCGTACATCAGGCCTGGAGAAGCAACAAACATGCGGATGTACTGCCACAGCCTAGTAAACAACTCCTCTTGTCGCTTAGGAACAAGAGGTTGCAACTTATCTCGAAGAACAACATGCCTAGTACCCTCCCACAACCCAGCCGAGACTGCAGCTTCTAAACTATAGTCTCCCTCCTTCTCCTCCTTCGTCCCTAGAACAGCCAGGTCATGAGAGGGACAATCAGTACCACCTGTGCAGTCACTCCCATAGTTCATAATTGCTAAGGCTTCCCCACCGACACCGTACATGCGCACCCCCGCATTCCTTGCGACTACATCTGCCTGCGCAGCATCACCGCCTTTAGCGATATGGCCAGATACAGTCGGTCTATAGTAGGGCTGTTGCATTCGACTAGAGCAGCATTGGGAGGCTATGTGACGACCGGGCACATCTACTCCACAGCCAACCTCACCAATCTGCTCAATATCCTCCTTCTGACCACCACCCTTGGCAGCCATGGGTCGACCCTGACCTGACAACCATGCCAAAGCCTCGTCGCCCACCTTGAACCACCGAAACAACGAGTAACACTCAAGTGACCTGCCCGCGGTACATCTTGTACCGCATGAGTTGTGAGGCTCGGGTGCTCGGCACGACCAGTGGGGTATGAACCGAGCTGGTGCTGGAGCGCTGCACACTGCTGCTCAGGCAGGTGCTCTAGCGCTTCCACAGCCACCAGACTCGTGTCCCCCGCCCACTGCTCCGCCGAGACATGACAATCCCAACTCTCCTCCACCTGTGCCCCACTGCCCCCCTCTCCTTCTCCACCTTGGCCGCTGCAGACCAACGCAGGGACAGTAGGCTGCTCAGGTGGTTGCCTCACAAACTCCTCCAACAGGTTCACATGACATGTTTCCCCGTCCTCGTGTTCAATAGTCCCGTTCCCACAACTCTCCTCCACCTGGGAACTACTCAGTCGCGGAGTGCCATCACGCCCAACCATGTCACTAGGGGTGACAGGTTCTGGGGCCACTCCGGAGCTCACCTCTGGGTCAAGTACTAAGTCGCTAAGGAGAGCCGCTGGAGCAAAACTCACAAAACTCCCAACTTTAGCTTTCTCCCTCCGACCGTTCCTCCGCTGGTCTAGAGACTGAGGAATAGGCTGTGACACTTTAGATGCACGAGATCGGGTGACAACACACGCCCTCTGCTGTGGTTGACACCTCTCGACCAACTTCTGCCCCTCCCTACTCACGTCGGCCGCCCTCTCGGCACCGACTAAGGGTGGAACCTCAGAAGCAGGTACCGCAAAGTCGTTGCCGAGAAGAAGGTCGACGCCCTCTACTGGCAGTTTCTCCACGATTCCAACATCCAGCTCTCGTGTCACACCTTCAACCTCCAGCTCTACTCGAACCAACGGGTATGACTTTGTAGCATTAATACCCTGCACCACAACCACCCGTGCCGCGTTTATAGGTTTGCCTGTAAAGTTTTTCATCAGAGTCTGGGATGCACCTGTATCACGCAACAACTCCAACCCATGCTTGCAACCAGCCCAACTCACACAGGCACGCCCTCTATGGTCGCAAAAAGCATCGCGGACAGGTTTCGAGCCTTCCGGACACTCCTTCATTGGCTGTGACCCCGCATCTGACATATCACCCCGGGTAAATGCAGAAGACCTCAGAGACACCCCAACGTTGCTGGCCAAAGACACGACTGCAGTAGGTTGGTTACTAGGGCAGGAACGTGCGAAATGCCCCTTGTTATGACACCTAAAACACTCTACTTCACCCTTGGACTTCCCCTGAGATGGGGAAGGGCACTGACCTTTCTTAAACGGGATGGTCTTAGGTTTGTGATCAAAATTGGTATCATTGCTCTTACTCTCGTTATTAAAGGTTGTGTCACTGACTCGGGGGGGGGGTGCAGTGTTGCGCCCCTTGTTAACTGCATCGGTCCGTTGTGCAGACCCGCACCCACGAATCAGTGACATTCTCAGGTCAGCCAACTCAGCTGCCTTCTGTAGAGTTTTAGGCTGTTTCTCTTTGAGGTTCAAAGTCAGGTCGCCGCCTGTGCACTTGAAAAATTGCTCTAGAAGGACTAACTGCTCAAGCTCCTCGAACGTCGTCACCTTCTCTGACCTCAGCCAATTTCTCAATGCATCAGACAGTTACCGGGCATGTTCTAGAAAAGTGCACTCACGACCCTTCGTAACACCCCGGTACTTCAACCTATATGTCTCTGGTTGTAACTCGTACGCCCGCAGAACAGCTTCCTTCAGTACCTCATAATCGATGCAAGACTCCAAGGGCAACGCATCATATGCCTTGAGTCCTTTGCCAACCAATCTAGAGGAAACAAGGGCTGCCCACTTAACCTCGGGCCATTGGTGCTCCCGGCACTTCTTCTCAAAACGCAGGAAAAATTCGGTGACACCCGACTCGTCAAATGCAGGGACTAACTTAATAAGGTGCGATAAAGACTGATCAAGACCTCGATTCCCAGAACCGAGATGCTGCCCTGTCGACTCCACCCGAGACTTCTCAAGCTCTATGTCTGCACGGTACCTAGCCTTTCTCTCCTCAGCCTCATTCTCTCGCTGCCGTTGCTCGAGCTCAGCCTAATGCCTTCGTTGCTCAGCCTCATGCCTTCGTTGCTCAGCCTCATGCCTTCGTTGCTCAGCCTCATGCCTTCATTGCTCAGCCTGCTGGTTAAGTTTAGCCATCTCAAGCTGGAAGATCATATCTGCAGTTAAACCTTGAGGAGGAGGAGATGCAACAATTGGAGACCCACCCAGTGACAACCCACGTTGCCAGTGACTATCGGCCTGCGGGAACGTACCCGGCTCCGGAGCCCGAGGGGGCACCATGGTAGGAGTTGAGTGGAATGGGGTCTGGGCCGAAGGTGCCCCAGCTCCCGCTCCACCCGAAGCCCCACGCACCCCGCCGAGCACCCAGGCCACCAGGTCACCTCTCGACATGCTGCTAGTGCCCACATGCCCCATGACCGTGGCCAAACACTGGAGACCATACCGATCAATCCCCGACACCTGGTCAACAGTAATAGGCATCTCCAGAAACTTCCTTGCATCCTCCTCACTAGTTACTACTCTAATGCCTTCTAACAAACCCAGCTGCTGCACCTCAGAATCTGCTTCCCGTACTGTGTCCTCACCGTACATAGATCCGTCGTTCGACATAGTGTCCACCGAATATTCTCAACATTTATAAAAAAAAAGGAGTACCTAAACTCTCATGTAGCACTATTCACTCAAAAAAAAATGCTCGAAGACAACTCAAGTGCTATACTACGTTGCCAAAAAAAAAAAAATCCACGTGTCCAAAATATTCCTCAAAAAACAAATGTCTAACAATCCTGCAATTCTTTTTTAGATACCAGGCAAGGGCACCATTTGTTATTACTGCAATAACAACAAATGGATCCGGGTTTTTACTAAAATAAGATACTAGGCAAGGTCGCCATTTGTTATGACGACTTGCTCATAAGATAAGATACTAGGCAAGGTCGCCATTTGTTACGACCGGGGTTACGAATAAAACAAGGGCACTTAATGATTGGACTAGTAATAGGGCACTATGCAACAACGGTACGCTAGATCCAAACCCTCGAACTTATATGCTGGCGAACAAAAACACCTATACCCTCCAGAGTTAATCTGCGATAACGGGGTATCCTTAACTGGGCATAAATGTACTCCACTTCAGGCTAACCCACACTGGTATAGCCTGTTAACAAACAAGATGCAAGTTACGTTAAAATGCATAAAAGGGAAGCTATGGAAAGATCAATAAAATCACTGCAAGATTTAACCCGTCAAACGCGATAGGCCTCACGGAAGGCTTACCCTAGGGAACGCGATAGGCCTCACGGAAGCAAGACCATAAAAAAAGCCTTCCAAAACATCCCAGGGGCTATCAAAACAAAGGAATTTGTCTCTAGGTGAGATAATTCCCCTCTAGTACTCATCCATGTTTTTCTCACCCCCCCCTCCCCTCCTTCCCCACCTTATTTCCCCCTCCCCCCCTCCTCAATTATCACCTATTTTTCCTCTTATTTTCATCATTTATCGGTTATTTTTCTCTCCCGCGATAATGTAACACAAGTGGGTTGCATAAAAGATCGTTATATAACACCCAGACACCGCCCACTCGCCTCAGTTGACTCACAGACAGCGAGAGGGGAGGGTTGCATGTGGCTCTCTCTCGCCTGAGATTATGACCGGGTGGCCAATATCTTCGTTTTTCACCACCCAAATATTTTTCCAATTTATTTTAGCACTCTTGAAGGTTCATATAATACATCATATATGTAAAATAAAAGTATACTGAAAACAAATAATGCTCTATATTGTAAATATAACGAATTATGTCAGAATCCAAGGCTAGAAATACACAAATAAGTACCCTTGCCCCTAGGGTATTTTCGCGTTTAAGGGGTTAATACAATAAAAAGATGCTTCAATATAGTTACTCTAAACAACAATAAACTCTTCACTCCTATCTGAAAGAAAGTGAATTATAGTCCTACAGCATAGACCTGGAAACTTCTGAAGAAGTCGGATGCTCATAAGATGCTCGTATCTTAAATTATATAAAGGCAGGAGGCAGGACACCACACGTGTAGACTGAATACACTAAAAGATAGGACATATAATGTTAACTAACACGAGAATATTATAAATGCGCAACGGTAGTAATGCTCGACACTAAAAGAAGTACTTCCTCATCAACGAAACAGTCTGCTATGGTTGTGCAACTCAACAACAACCTAGACTAATAAATTCTGTGAATAATAATGCATACATAACAAAAGAGAACTATGTCCTAACTAGTGTCAGCTCGGCGAATAAAGTCTAGCTGGGATATCAAGGTTAGGAAACTGTGGCTGAGCAAGACAGGCTCATAGCCTAGCGTTGTCCTTAAGGCGGTATGATTAAAGTTACGTTAATGACGGAGATGCTCTCTTGGTACATCCAGATCTCAAGTATCTGGTTCTACCCTGGCGATCCCTCTAAAGTCAAGCAAAGAGGCAGCACTGTGTTATAAGGTAGTAGGCTAATGCCCTCTTACAACACGATGCTGCACTCGCAAAAGACACAACCAAAAGGACAACCTAGGCTACCACAGACACCGTCGAAGTCGTGTAGGTATAAGCAAACCATACACACATCGGTGACAACGACAACAGAAGCCTTATCCCAGTCTAGTATTAAATAACCCAGCAGAACACTAATGATAATGAGGGAGACACACATCAAGAGTCATCAAACCTCCATAAACTAAGGACACTGAGGGAGACACACACAGAGTCATCAAACCTCCATAGACTAAGAACCCTTATAGCCTATTCTAATACATGGAAATATATATGAGAGCGACGCACACAATACGATGGGCCGATATGAAATCGTGTACAGAACCCAAAGGGAGTGCTGTGACGTTAAAAGATTAGAGGAATGAAAGAAAGGAAGTTGAGTGAGAGAGACAGTATCAGAATGGTGGAGATATGGGGGACAGTTGTAAAAAGGATGTTAGTCGTGTGCGTCCCTAGCCTGCTCTGAGGAGGGTAGCTCCTCGGGACCCTCAGGATCCCACAAAGGCACGATGGTCGGCCAATCACAGGCCGATACGTCACAAGGCAGCAGGGCCCTAGGACGAGCCAAGAACTGCCAGCTAATCAAAGACGAGAGAAAGCCCGCGCGGGCGGGAAACTCCTCCGAGCGAGGAGGAGGGAGGAGGGAGGCAACACTCACTACCCCCTCGCTGCCCGCTCGCTCTCTCTCTCAACTTCACACTACAATGCATCTTATATTCTACTCATGATATAAAATACTTCCCGTTGTCACAGACGAAAATAAAGACCACCACTGGACTGTCTGTAACAATGCAAGTACTATGAAAGAAAGAACAACATTCTCTGATAACTGTAGCCCATTTCACTGCCCTGGCGAGCGCTAGTGGCTAACGAGAGGCGATCCTGCCAACGCTGGTAGGCGTCACAGCCCCGACACACGATCCGCTGACACAGGCTCCTCCAAAAATATCCGAGCATCCTCCTCATTGTTCACCACCCGAACGCCGCTTAACAACTCCCCTTTCTCCACCTCCTCGCCTGCCTCTCGCACTGTGCCCTCACTATGCTCAGACCCGTCCAGTGACATGATGGAGTAAAAAAAAAAAAAATCTCAGTCAAGACAAAAGTAGCCAAACTTTCGCGTAGCTTTATTCACCAAAAAATATTTGAAGATGTTCTTGAGTGCAATACTAGGTCACCAATAACTCCAACAAGATCTATATATCCTCAAAACAATGTCTGCTGCCAACAATGCGAGAAATAAATTCAACCCCAAATGGCAATAAGATTTCTCCAAAAAAAAACTGCAATATTCAGTTCACTATATTCTGGTCTAAGGTCGCCATTTGTTATGACGACTAAGATAAAATACTAGGCAAGGTCGCCATTTGTTATGACCGGCACTACGAAATAAACAAGGGCACTTAATGATGGACTACATGATAGGTTATATCTGCAACAACGGTACGCTAATTCCAAAACCCTCGAACTATTACGCCGGTGAAAAAAAAAACTTAAAACCCTTCAGAGTTAATCTACTGGATAACGGGGTATCAATTAACTATGTTTTAGTGCACTTCTACAAAGGCTTTCCGGTGACGGTAAAGCCAACTCACAACAGGAGTACTTACGTTACGAAAATGCTCTGAAGTAATAACAATGCTTGAATAAAGTATATAAGATTTAATAAAGGAGTATATGCTTACGTTAACTTTAGTGTGAGTCTGTACTCAACACTAAACTCTACAATGCTCTATGAAAACACTGGAAGTCTAGTCCTACAGCAATCAGATATATATGGAATCTTCTGAAAAGGTCTGATGCTTTAAGATGCTCATTAATATAGAACATAAATAAATGCAGGGGCGGGACACCAAAGCGTGTATCTTAAATACACCAATAAGTAGGATACATATATACAACAAGGGAGTGCAACAACTCTGTGACAGCACTAATAATAACCACTCAGAAACAGTACTTCCTTAGCCAACGTAACAGCCAAACCGGGTTGTGCACTATGCATCAACCTTGGCTAAAATAAGGCGTGAATAATTCCTAAAGCATACACAATGAAAGTTAATAAACACAATGCTGTCTTTCTCACTAATAAAGTCTAGCAGTGGCACAAAAAGGTACTAGGAAACTAGGCAGAGCGCAAGCATGCTCGTAGCCTATGGTCTCCCCTTGAACAGATTTCCCTTATGTTACATTAAGTGACTTGGAGGCTCTCTTGGTAAGTCCAGATCTCTAGTATCTGGTCTTACCCTGGCGCTCCACAAAGGTCAACAAAATGAGGTAGCAATCATACAGGTAAGAGTAGGCAAAAGCCCTTCACCTGTATACTGCTACACTCGCAAAGGAAAATATGCACAAGGGTTACAGGCTAGCTAGCTTCGTCGATGTTGTACAGGCTCTGACTTGCCACATACATAACTCAAACAACGACCAAAGATACCTTCCACTGTCTAGCATTAAATAATGGGAAAGAACAGCTCAATAATTAGAAGCACCCCAACACTAGGCTACCATATGACTATGACTCTACTAATCCCTAACGCTAGTGCAAACATAAATGTGAGAGCTGGTGCTGGTAATACGACTGGCCGACTATGGAAGTCGTATGCAGAACCAGAAGGGATAAGTAATTGAATAAAGATGAGAAGTATGAAAAAGAAGAAGTTCAGAGAGAGAAATAGTAGTATAGGGGGCTATATGGGGGGACAGATTGCAAAGGACATGTAGGACCAAGCACGCTGTGCCAAGCTCTGCCGGAGAAACGCGGCAGGAGCCCCCACAGGACTAACAAAGGCAGCGGCACCCAATCACAGACGACTATGTCACGAGGAGCAAGCGTCACTTAGGACGCGCCAAGCGCGCCAGCCAATCAAGAGCCTGGGAAAGCCCGCGCGCGAGCGAGGGAGGCACACGTACATACACACGCACATATTACTACCGCGCTGCCTCCTCCGCTCTCTCTCTCCTTAACTTCACACAATGCATCTTATATTCTATCAATGGTATAAAATACTTCCAAGTGTCACAGACAAGAATAAAGGCCACCACTGATCTGTCTGTGACAACATGAACTCTATGAAAGAAAGAACATCGTTCTATGATTATTGTAGCCCATATCACTGCCCTGGCGAGCGCTAGCGAGTTACGAGTGCATTCTGGCAAGCTGGCCAGCGTAACACACCCCATTCAGGGTGATTTTTCTGTACACCGGCAGACCATTATCCGGTGTTTCATCATGAGCCCCCGCCATGGTCACAACGATTTGTTTGGGGGGGGGGGGCCTTAAAAATCCAGTGGCTCTGGTTTTAAGGTTTCTGGTTGATATCTGTCACGTTCTTCTTCCATGTCTCCTTCGTCCACTCCAGCAGTTCCATCTTCAATCATGGAGGAAATTTGACGCGGCTTGCTCCAGGAAATCTGCGCCCACCAACTTGGAGTCCTGGTCCTCTTCCTGGTTAGTTCGCTGAAAGATCTCTTCAGCGACCACAGTATGCAAGATCCGGTGCAGGGTTTCCAGTGTGCAGGGCGGATTCTTGCCCATTCCTCAGCTTTATCAGATGCCCTAGGAGATGCAGGGCTCCTAGAGGAAGCTGTACCGGAAGTGGGGTGGGTGGTGACCTTGCTGATCACTGCTATTTTGTTGGTGGTGCTTTGCTTGGTTTGTTCCCTGGCTTTCTGTAACGCCATGATCCTTCTTATTACCGGAAGATCTGCATCATAGTTTGTAGGTTCCACTATGGAGAAGTGGTCAGTCACGGGATCAGGCAAGATTCTGACCAGTACTTTAAATATTGTCTTCTTCCTCTGGGTGGTGGTTTCGTCCGGGAAAGCAGTTAAAGCGAGCTGTTGTAGTTGATCAATAGTTCCATCCAAATCCCCTGAGTTGGTTACTTGATGGATTTTTTTTATCAGCAATGGTCTGTCCCAACACAGGATTAATAGCTGTACGTACATAAGCTTCGAATTGAGCCCAGGTTAACCCAGGCATGTTGTCATGCACGTATCCCGATACTTTTGTTGCATATCTACCAAGCTTAAGCACAATGGTGTGTATCTTGGAATTGTCTTCATTCCCAAACATAATGTCTAGGATCGGTTTGACTATTTCCAGGTAAGTTTATATGTCATAATCCTCGGGTTTAAAGGCCGGTATATCAAGAGACCTAAGAGCTGCTGCCATGATGAATAATGTAAAACCAATTGAATACCAAGAAAAAAAAAATTACAGTAAGAAATCTCGTGCTGATATGCCGTATCAAGACACCGCTGCCGCCAGTGTTATGTCGGGTTATAAGGTTTATAACTCGTGATATAGTCTGTATAACGATCCAATTATGGACTGATAGACCTTGATAAAGCTTGACAGGGTCACATCTAGCACGTTCTTAATCACACATAATAGGTACCGGTATTCAATTAGGATAATACAGAACTCAATAACAACACAGGTATAGGTACATAGATGGGTTTTTATTCAAAGAGTTGTCTAGCTGGAGGAGCCGTAGACTATCTTTATGTAATGAGTAAATATTGACAAGGTACAAATATAGTTTGGTATACTTAGATGGTTTCTGATTCAATATAAATTATAAATAACAATGCACAGACAATATAACGCTTGTGAATTGATACTCGTAATCAGAGAATGGTATAAACAACTTGTGGTTAATTATAAGGTAACAACATATAGCAACTAAAAGATACAAAACATATAATAGTATCAACCCTCAACAAAATAATCAATGGGGGTCGAGTGTCTTCCGTGAAAGAAGTAATGAAGTAAATCAGTGATGAATAATCTCAAGAGGAGAGCTGGGGAGAATTGAGTGTGAAATAAACACGCAGGTATACGGAGTGAGTCACACAATAAAAAGGGGGTGCGCCAGGTGGGTAGGCGCGTATCCTAAAGTGACCTTCCGACTTAAGGTAAACAGGTCAGGTCATGAGCGGGATTGCGGTGTTAAGAATTTAAATTATAGTTAATGCAACTACGAGCTGAGTTTCAAAATTAGTTCAAAATAACTGGTGGCAAAAGAATGAACAATTTAATTTAAACAAAATTAGGCTCGCAGAGTAGTAAACTATGAGTTATTATTTTATATCTTATATTCATGTTAAGCGATCGTATGTAATAATAACAAATCGAGCTTAAGAATTCAGATGTAAAACGTAATGAATATGGAGTCAGGGATATGCTGAATAAATCAATACAAAGCAATATAGAGACCGACTAAGTTGAATAAACAAAGTTAATCAAGAATGGCTCTGGGAACGCTAGTATAATCGAAAGCGTAACAGTAGAATTAATGATGTATTAATAAATAAGAAGAACTGGGCACATACGACGAAGTTATGCTAAATAATACTTATAGCAGTATTAATAGGAGTTCTGAACGAGTTAACAGAGACTTTAATTACTTACACTAATATACGAAGTGTAAGAAGAATGATGTTGAATTAAGCAATAGAAACTATGCAATGCTGGAATTCCTGAGCATGAAGGATCAAAATTACTTACATCGGTAATCAAATGAACGGTAATACGAGTTCATAAAATAATTACCAAAGCAGTAGATATGACTGAGCTTAACCCTTGTTTGGCGGGTCCCGACTTTAGTCGGATAGAGAACCAAGGCCTATAAAGCGGGTCCCGACTTTAGTAGCATGCGATGTTGAGCACATAATTGGCTCTGAGAGAGAGTCCGAGCGATGGGAGGAGCGCGGGCGGGCTCTGACCGTTCGGCATGGACGTAGTCCCGCCACTGACGGTTTCACCACATCCCAGGTCCCGCAATACAGGGTAAAAACTGACGAAATTACTGTATTTTAGGGTTTTTCCCTTCGTGTTACACGATCGTTGCAAGAGAACCCGTGGTCGTACAAGGATGGTTCAGGTGTCATTGGAAAGCTCAATTATCGCCCTTTCACGGATACATAATTGTATTACGCTCTGGCTCTTCTTTATGCATGAAAAAGAGCATGGAATGAAGCTCGTTTAGGGTAAATCTGCCCGCTGGGCAGGTAGTAGCGTTACAAAACTAGCCGCTTGGGAGGTGTTAAAGTGGGAAGGTCAGGAAGTGAATTAATTCTCACGGGAATAAGTACATTCCTTATGAAAATGAGCGTAGGTTCTAGGTAATAATGTTTGCAGAAGGAAATCAGTTCACGAAATACACTGCGACTTCAACTCACAAAATACATCACAGAATACATATATATGGAAAATCTGTGAACGGTGGCAAGGTAACTGATGGAACACAATTATATAACGTATGTGTAAGACTTTTATGGCAAATTAATCAATGAACAGGTTTAGAGTTTAATCACAAATCTAACACGGGTTGTATATCAAGCTCTGAAGGACTAACACTTATGAAAAATGAATGATCTTAGGCACAGATCACAGAATAACTTAACACAGCATGGTTCACATATTTTACCTCATTACCTCAACAACAATAACACAATGTAAGATATACAGGAACACTTAGGGTATTTGGAGGGCAGGGGTCGAGAGTACAAGTCTGGCCAACGTTGATCGTGGGTCCATGGAGCAGCACTTCAGGGGTGTACGGCGTCACTCGAGCAGTTGTCCAGGGTCCAGACTTCGGGTAGGCAGGGCGTCCACAGGTAGGACTTCAGGAATACCGCAGGCAGGTACTTTTCGGGTGGGTATTGGCAGGCTAGTGCAAGCCAACACTCGAATTCGCTACTCTGAGCCCTGAGGTTTTAGAATAGTATTGTTGTGTGGTTGCATACTCCTCTCTAATTTTCTAGAGATAATATGCGGCATTATTTTGGACTCTCGTTTCTCAGGCCTCGAAGTCACAAGGTTATGGGGAAAATGGTTGTGCGGTTATTGTGAGGTAAATACTTAGCTTAGACTTGGAAGTTTGGTATTGACATAATGGTATACTTCCAAGGTATAATAATACATAGTTAATGATAATTTACTTAGCTTAAGGATCGAGAAATCTCTCGTAAACTTGGATAGGCCTTTATTCCTAGTTCAACATGAATCTTCTTATATCTTTCTGGGTAGTTATCGTTACCTGGAGGTTCTTGTATCTGCGTTTCCGTCGTCTTCCGGGTTGTCTTTTAGTTCCATTTCGGTAGGCCTCGGGGTGTTCATGTTGCATTAGCATAAACATATTCTCGGTGTAATGCAAATCTGGATAAATGGAAGATGCTGGGTGCTGGATCGTCGACTTCAATCGAAAGGCGGGAGGTGATTGGTTGACACAGGTGGGTGGTGATTGGTTGAGGTTTCCCATTCTCGAGCTGTGTGGTTGATGATTCAGAGCATGTGGTAAATTGGCTTACTGATATATTCTGGTTGGGTTAATCAGGGGTGACTCATCTACTTTGCTTGACCTTTCCTGCTGCTTCTTGTTCTTCTTCTAATGCTGTGGTAGGTGAAGACTGGCTATCCTGCACGTTGTTCCTTCCGGGTTTGCTTTGAGGCCCGTCATTTCAGTCAAAGAATTTTGGATAGTCAGTAGTATTAGGGGAGAGATAAATAGCACAGACATATTTTGTTTGTGACTAACAAGAAAGCTTTAGCCAGAGAGTTGAGAATTCAGAAGAGTCGAAGTTGGGAACACGAGAGAAAGCAAGATTGTTGCGCACATATAGGCTACGCAACATCTACCTTTGGCTTGAAACTGACGATGGAGATAGTAGGAGGATACAGAGAAGGGTTTGCTGTCAGTAGTCCCAGACACCTGGGTTTCGGTGGAACAACGTATACCATACCAGTATAGCTATGACATACCGGTAAGTAGTTAGTGAAGATATACCATGTTTCAAATTTCGTAGGCCAGAAATCCTTAAACCTACCCTCTGTAACACAAAAACGGCTATAGCATATGGGCTGTAAATTTCCACACCTATTCCCTGGCTAACCCACCCGTCCCAATTGGTAGTACTATTAGCACGATTATTCTAGGGGTTTGTCACGTTTGTGAGTTATAGAGGTTAATGTTTAAGAGTGTTGGCTTACTTTTTTGGAACAGGGTATAGCCGTAGTAATGCATGAACGGCGAGAGTAGAGAGTAAACTAAGAAACCAGTGGAAGACAAACAGAACACCACATGAATGGGACAGTATTGTTTAACATTTGTGAAAAGGATTGATTTTATATTATATTTTTATTTTTAAATGTATTTATTTTATTTTGTTTGTATGTACAGTATGTACTGTATATACTCAGGCACATACCCCATTGCTGGGGGTGGACGACTCGAGACAGAGTCCGAACAGAAACAACATTCAAGGGTTCTAATTCTCAGGGTCCGGGACCACTTTCACGTTCCCTCGCCCCTTTTTCTGTCTCGATGAGTAGGATAATTTTACAAGGGGAGAAGGATTCCTAGCCCCCTGCTTTAGTTAATATTATATTTATTTATTTATTTTATTTATTTATTTATGTTTTTGTTTTGCTCCCTAGACCTCCACCAAGCTTTAAATAAGATACCCCCAAGAGCCCCCATCGATATGAATTCTAACATTTTCAAAAGAAATATGTCCCGGCCGAATGCTGGTTCCTTTTAAATTGAAGGCTCGTTTTCGCTCGCCAGGATAAATTCAACACTTGAATAGCACGAAAAATCTTAATATTGACAACAAATGGGGCGAAAAAGGGTCTTACAATCGCCAAACTAATAGGACGAACGTCTTTAAATCGTCAACACTAATGCGACTAAACATGAAGGAGAAAAATCAACTACCTCCCCCTTAATGTGTACCATCTATTTACTAATAAATCAACTACCTCCCCCTTAATGTGTACCATCTATTTGCTAATAAATCAACTACCTCCCCCTTAATGTGTACCATCTATTTGCTAATAAATCAACTACCTCCCCCTTAATGTGTACCATCTATTTGCTAATAAATCAACTACCTCCCCCTTAATGTGTACCATCTATTTGCTAATAAATCAACTACCTCCCCCTTAATGTGTACCATCTATTTGCTAATAAATCAACTACCTCCCCCTTAATGTGTACCATCTATTTGCTAATAAATCAACTACCTCCCCCTTAATGTGTACCATCTATTTGCTAATAAATCAACTACCTCCCCCTTAATGTGTACCATCTATTTGCTAATAAATCAACTACCTCCCCCTTAATGTGTACCATCTATTTGCTAATAAATCAACTACCTCCCCCTTAATGTGTACCATCTATTTGCTAATAAATCAACTACCTCCCCCTTAATGTGTACCATCTATTTGCTAATAAATCAACTACCTCCCCCTTAATGTGTACCATCTATTTGCTAATAAATCAACTACCTCCCCCTTAATGTGTACCATCTATTTGCTAATAAATCAACTACCTCCCCCTTAATGTGTACCATCTATTTGCTAATAAATCAACTACCTCCCCCTTAATGTGTACCATCTATTTGCTAATAAATCAACTACCTCCCCCTTAATGTGTACCATCTATTTGCTAATAAATCAACTACCTCCCCCTTAATGTGTACCATCTATTTGCTAATAAATCAACTACCTCCCCCTTAATGTGTACCATCTATTTGCTAATAAATCAACTACCTCCCCCTTAATGTGTACCATCTATTTGCTAATAAATCAACTACCTCCCCCTTAATGTGTACCATCTATTTACTAATAAATCAACTACCTCCCCCTTAATGTGTACCATCTATTTACTAATAAATCAACTACCTCCCCCTTAATGTGTACCATCTATTTACTAATAAATCAACTACCTCCCCCTTAATGTGTACCATCTATTTACTAATAAATCAACTACCTCCCCCTTAATGTGTACCATCTATTTGCTAATAAGTGTTCATTTTTACAGTGTACACATTGGTTTTGACTACGAAATAAGGCTTAACAAAACTACACACATACAATAGATTTTATTTACAAGTGTTTAACAGGTTAAGCTTGAATAAAATAACATTCTCTATAAACCATAAACACTCCTTTATCAACAAACCACGGGTACTTCATGGATGGGTGATTATATATGTATGTATAGATATATATATAGATATTTATTTATTTATTTGTTTATTTTTATATAAATATTATGCACTGTAATAGTTTTGTATGCATGATAAAACACATACATTGTAACGAGACTGATATACATTTTAAGGCTATATGTATCCACACTAAAACTAATATTCATTAATTTGATATTATTTGTAAAACACAATATAAATGGCAACATTTATGTTAGAAAGTATTGAGATTCTTTTTAGAATAATCCATTAAATTAGCATTCGTTACAAAACACATTTAAAATCTGCATCATCTGTGTGTTAAATATGACTGAACATGTGTTTGTATTATGTTTTGATTGTTAAGCAAAATTATTATTACTCTCGAGTATTCACTTTGAAAATAATGGGTATAAAAGGGGTAATTAAATTGTTTATATTCATTTACCCACTTAAAGGTATATTGGTGGTAATAAACCCATCTAATATAAGGATAGAAAGGTCAATCACCATCAATATACCCAATGATTTAACAATACCCTTTGATACTCTTAAGGGAGCCCACCTCGCTTGTTTTGTTTTATCTTTCTCTCCCTCTCTCTTTGGCTTGTATCCATTCGGCCCCATTCAGCCTACTGTTTTAAGACGTTTACCCCCATCCAGGTGTCAATATTTTCCGGGTGAGCGGTAGCGAGCCAGCATTTATATATTTTTGTTTTGACAGCAAGCTAAATTTGTACATTTTTCGATAGAAAAATATCTCCGGCGAAGCCGGATTTCTCCATACAATGCTGGCTCGCTATCGCTCGCCAGGAAGAAATCGACACCTGGATGGGATAAACGTCTTAAAACAGTTGGCTGAATGGGGCCGAATGGATACAAGCCAGGGAAAGGATGAAAAGGAGAGAAAGATATAAAAAAAAAGCCGGTGACCCCTCTTAATTATTGCAGTGTATATAGTAGTTGTGTTACAGCTCATGTGTTTTATATTGCACACTGAATAATAACAGTGCAGCTAACCGCGGGGATAGGCTATAGCTATTATAAAGAGGCTTGTTATCCAATATAATATAGATGTGCTCCGAGTGTATAGACAATATATTCAAGCGGTTGCCTCAAGGGTAAGCAAAGGGTGTATCAAATTATTGGCTATATTGAGTGTGATTTACCTTTTTACACTTGCCATCGATGGTTTTATTACTAACAATATATTAAGTGGGTTGATTATTGTGGACACTATATAAGTTCCCTCCCTAGACCTCCACCAAGCTTAAGAAAATAAGCCCAGGACCCATCATCGAGATGAATTTGTATATTTTTCGGTAGAATAATGATCTGGCCGAAGGCTGGTTCCTCCTAAATTGATGGCTCGCTAACGCTCGCCAGGAAAAAAGTCGACACCTAAATGTAACGCAAAGTCTTAAAATCGCCAAGCTAATGAGGCGAATGTCTTATAATCTCAAAGCTAATAGGGCTAAACATGAGGGAGACCCCCTTAATTATTACTCTTGTCATACTCATTACTTCTGCAACCTATGTGTTCTATATTGGCCACTGACAGATTCAGTGTAGTTAAGGGAGCCCACCTTGCTTTTGTTCTCTTTCTCTCCCTCTCTCTTTGGCTTGTATACATTCGGCCCCATTCAGCCTACTGTTTTAAGACGTTTACCCCCATCCAGGTTTCAATATTTTCCTGGCGAGCGGTAGCGAGCCAGCATATATACTTGTTTGTTTTGACAGCAAGCTAAATTTGTACATTTTTAGATAGAAAAATGTCTCCGGCGAAGCCGGATTTCTCCATACAATGCTGGCTCGCTATTGCTCGCCAGGAAGAAATCGACACCTGGATGGGGATAAACGTCTTAAAACAGTTGGCTGAATGGGGCCGAATGGATACAAGCCAGGGAAAGAGAGCAAAGGAGAGAAAGATAAAAAAAAAACTCTCTTAATCGCGGAGTATACTATTATATATTATGTTTACCAATATATTATACCGTAGATGTGCTCCCAGTGTATGGACAATATACTGTATATACAAGCTGGTGAGTCTCGTACAGTTGCCTCAAGGAGTTTATGGACCACCTACACTGTAAAGCCGGTATCACACGAGCGCTTTTTCACTCGACATTTATCCTTAACACTGGTCTGGCATCTTACGAGGTCAACATATATACTATTACGGTCACCTAAATTCATCTACCATAAGTCTAGTTTCCGATACCAGTGTAAAATATTTCAAAAATGTTGCCAGAATTTTTTTGATCATCGAATGTTGACTATAAAAGCTCTCGTGTGATACCGGCTTAACCTACACCTTGAATATTACGGTATTATGTTGGCAACAATGATGCCACTCTTGCGGCCATCAATGATAAGGATTGATCTGTTATATAATGTAGAACCCGCCTTGTGATCGTGAGTGTATAACAAACTCCATTGTAAAGAATAATGGGTGCGAAAAAGGTTATTGAGGTGGCTGTTATAATTGATCCATTTAAAGGGGTATTGCTTAGTATTTGGTCTATGTGTTTATTTATTTATTTATTTTTGAGTTTCCTCGCTAGACCTCTATCAAGCTTACATTAGCACCCCCTAGACCTCCTCTCAAGATTAATTTTTATATCTTTCGATAGGGTCCCCGGTTCCTTCTAAAATTACAGGCTCGCTTTCGCTCGCCAGGAAAAAATTGACACCTAAATGGCACGAAGAGTCTTAATATTAACAAAGAAATGAGGCGAAAGGTCTTAAAATCGACAAACTAATGGAACTAACGTCTTTGAATATCAAAACTAATATGCTGAACATGAGGGAGGAGGTGGTCCATAAAAAGCGACTACCACCCCCTTAAAGGTATATTGCTAGTAATAAACCCTTCTAATATCAGTGTATACCCAATAATGTTATAGACCTTAATTGCCTACTTGCGAGTTTCAGGCTATGAGGAAGTTGGAGCTGTAGGCATTGATATTTAGCAGAATTACCAGCTAAAATACGGTTTTAGTGCATTTATAAATACACGACACCAGATTTATCACACTTTTAATCCATCAGAAATCCACATTATTATTGCATTCATCTTTAATATCGATATTTACGGTTCCAACTTCCTTACAGCCTGAAACTCGCAAGTGGTCAATTGCACCCATTATATACCCTTGATTTTATACAGTATACAGAGGAGCCCCTAAGGTATCCACAAACTACTCAAGGGAACTGTACGGTATAGTCACTTTCAAAATTTGTGGATCACCCCTATGTTTTTCTTTATGTAATTATGACTATCTGGATTCATTTTTAGGTGGAACATGCATTTCAATCGTTAGTTTATATAGTTTTGTAGTAGTATAGACATTTATATTCCTAAAATCGTGTCCAGAGGTATACTTCCATAATTAGAAATAGGTGAGGGCAACGAATTTTTATGAGTGGCTGTACAGTACCGGTATGTATTCTACTATGACATAAATATCGACCATTATATACTTGTTTGGTTCATCTCGGAGACATTTTTTCCTTTTGCAACTTTGATGACACTATTGTGTATAGCCTAAATAAACAAATAAAATATGGGTATGAAAAGCGTAGTTAAGGTGTCCATAATAATCTACCCTATTGCAGGTATATTGTTTTTTACGAGTATAAACCCTTTTAATTTAAAGATAAAAGGTAAATTACTATCACGAAAGGTCTTAACATTCATAAAGAAATGGGGAGAAATGCTCTTAAATCGCCAAGCTAATGGTGCGAACGTCTTAAAATATCGAAATTAATGGGGCTAAACATGAGGTAGAAGGGGGTCCAAAAAGAAAACCCCGAAAGGTATATCACTCTCCATATACCCAATTCTTTCTATACCCTTTTTATGCCCATGATATTTACAGTGTGTTAGTAGTAAATCAATTGAAGGTAGATTATTAACCCTTACAAGATACGATGACACAATTGTTTTCCGTTTGCTGGCTATTATTAGACGATTTTATTCAGAATAGGAAGGGTACCGGTATATAGAAGTCAGAGGGCTAGTAGAGATAGTCTAATTCCCAAAGATCCTTCCTTAGCTGTATATAATCGTCTAGTGATTGCCAGAATAAACTGTCAACACGCGGCATAAAAGGGTTAAATGTACCGTATATCACTCTCAATATATCCAATTATTTTTATACCTTTGTTTTTTGACAATGTTGTATTAGTTACGTGATTAAAGGTAGATTATTTAAGGTATATCATTCTCAATATACCCAAATCTTTATAATATACCCTTTCCACACCCTTGAGTAGATTGCAGGTAGATTATTTAAGGTACCGGTATATCACTCTCAATATACACAATTCTTCATAATATACCCTTTTCTACACCCTTGATTAGATTGACATTAATTATTAAAGGTGTTTCACTCTCAATATACACAATTCTTTATAATATACCCTTTCCTACACCCTTGATTAGATTGACAGTAGATTATAAAAGCTGTGTCACTCTTAATATACCTAATTCTTTATAATATACCCTTTCCTACACCCTTGATTAGATTGACAGTAATTATTAAAGGTATATCACTCTCAATATACGGTACCCAAGTCTGTATATAACGGTACCCTTTCCATTCCCTTTGTAGGCCCTATTACCCTTGATTTTTAGTGCGTTCTTTGTAACTTGATTGAAGGTAGATAATTAAAAGTATATCACTCTTAATATACTCAATTCTTTATATACCCTTTTCACACCCTTGAATAGATTGACAGTAGATTATTAAAGGTATGTCACTCTTAACCCCTTCTGTACCAGCGAAGCCTTTTAAAGTTTATTCTAGCTATATTTAGACGATTTTGTACAGTTTGAAAAGGATCTGATGGAGTAAAAATGGCTAAGTGAGATAGTTTGAAGCCTTTTAGATGTTAGTGGCCCTTTTTAAACTGAATACAATGGTCTAATAGTTGCCAAATTTAAGTTAAAAGAACGTAACCGGTACTGAACGGGTTAATATACCCCAATTCTTGATATACCCTTGTCACACCTTTGAGTAGATTGACAGTAGATTATTAAAGGTATATCACTCTTAATATACACAATTCCCTTTTATACCCTTGATATTTAACAGTCTGTTTTTAGTAACTTGATTGCAGGTTGGGTGTCAAATCAGATTAATTTTGTTTGAAGACTTGAGTGAATATGAGAAAGAATACAAGTGAATCAACACAAATAGCATTGTTTTGGCCATTGTATCACTTCTATTTTGTTTGAAGACTTGCGTGAATATGAGAAAGAATACAAGAGAATCAACACGAAGATAATCTAACACTAAAGATAATCGTCCAATGGTAACTAGAATATGATGAACATTACGTCATTGTGCTGAAGGGGTTAAAGGCGATGTCACACGAGCGTTTTTTTTTTTTTCAATTTTTGATGACCAAGTTTTTTCTTATACTAGTTTTTGTTTGGTGTTTTCGTTGGAATCGACAACTAAACTGAATGTATTTGATTTTAAGGGACTGGAACAATATATAACTCAAAATGATAAACCAGAATTACTTGAACAAATTGTCGGAAAAAGCGCCCGTTTGACACCGGCCTTAGTTTTCAAGATTACAATGTATTTGGTTATTAAAAAAAACAAAAACAAAACAAAAAACAAACATACGGTATCAGTATGCTATTGGTTTCAGAGACAACATTTTAAACTATGATGGGTTTAAAGACAACATGCGCAAGTTACTTAAGGGGAGGTATATGTTTTTTCTGGACCCTCTTCTCCCTCGTGTTTAGCCCCATTAGTTTTGAGATTATAAGACGTTCGGCCCTTTAGTTTGGCGATTTTAACACCTTTCGCCCCATTTCGTTGTAAATTTTAAGACCTTTCGTTCCCTTTAGGTGTCAATATTTTCCTGGCGAGCGATAGCGAGCCTGTAATTTAGTAGAAACCGGCCTTCGGCTGGGACATCTATCGAAAAATGTACAAATATATTTTGAAGGCGGGTCTTGGGTGTGAATGTTTTAAGTTTGATAAAGGTTTAGGGAGCAAACTAAAAAAAAAATATATATATAATAATGAAAAAAAGGCAAATACCTTTTTAAAACAAGATAACCCCCCTTAAGGGGGGTGACCTGTTTTAGTTCTCTCCTTTTCTATCTTTCTCTGGCTTGTATCCATTTGGCCCCATTCAGCCTACTGTTTTAAGACGTTTATCCCCATCCAGGTGTCAATTTGTTACTGGTCAGCGGTAGCGAGCCAGCATATTTTGTATTTGTCTTTGACAGCAGGCTAAATTTGTAAATTTTTTGATAGAACAAATTTTCCGGCGAAGCCGGATTTCTTCATATAATGCTGGCTCGCTATCGCTCGCCAGGAAGAAATCGACACCTAGATGGTGATACACGTCTTAAAATAGTTGGCTGAATGGGGCCGAATGGATACAAGCCAGAGAAAGAGAAAAAAGGACAGAAATAACAAAAAGCAGGTCACCCCCCTTAAAGTGTTCATAATAATACACCCACCCCACGATGGCGTCATGTTTATCATATTCTGGCTACCATTAGACGATTAGTTTTGCCTTATAATCTACTTTTAGGGCTCAAAGGGATAAATACGGTAAAAAAAAAGCAAGCCACTAAATACCATAGCTCCTTTTAATTTAAGCAGAATAATAGGTTAAAAGGTATCATAGTGCTGCCAGGGTTACATTTATACTGGTAATGATAAACCCCTCTAACGCAACGATATAAAGGTATAGCAAACACTCAATATAACCAACTTAGATTTGATTTACCCTTCCGTCACACAAAGTTGTATGTATGTATGTACTCAGGCCCATTCCCCATGTATTCATTTTTTTCTGGGGGTGGCCGACTCGAGACACAACACAACACAAAACAACAGAAAATAATGAATACACAAAAACAAGACACAAATTCACACACATCTAGATCACCCAGGAGAAGACCCAGAGAACAGGGATCACCAAGGTCTCAGCAGGCAGACTTGCAGCGAGCCGAAACCGCAAGCCTGGCCACCACACTTCCAGGTGCACCCTTCATATATACCAGCTCCCCATGCCAGACGCCTGACGGACTATTATCTAGTCCAACTGGTGCCCGACCCCTTCTCCCAAATGACCACATGTTCACTCATCTATTCACAAGCATTCTCCATTCATTCCTGTTTATTACAAAGTTAGACAGAGATTATGTTTTTGCCTCCGTTTCTTTGTATCAGTCTGTTTGTTTGTCTGTAAACAATATATCTGACAAAGTTATGAACCGATTTCCACGAAATGTGTTGGGCAGATAAAATATGCGCCAAGGAAGAAGTGATTCAATTTAGGAGGGGATCCGTATTTATGATATTAATGGTAAATAACCAGCCAGCGTAGGCGGAGGCATGCGCTCTACCTAGTACTTCTCTAGTTACAGTGAAGTGTTTAGTCAGTTATAAATATGGAGGATGCACACTGGACCGTATACATTAAGGGTATACAAAAGGTAAATAGAATGAACAGTCTGGCCAGAAATCCCCACCCCCAATGTCTCATAACTCAGGACTTCAGTAATTGACCACTTGCGAGTTTCGTTCTATAAGGAAGTTGGAGCTGTAGACATCGATATTTAGCAGGATTAACAGCTAAAATACGGTTGTAGTACATTTATAAATACATAAAACCCAATTCAACATACTTTCTATATATCAGAAACATACATTATCGTATGTCTGCTTAATAGCGATGTTTCCGGCTCCAACTTCCTTATAGTCTGAAACTCGCAAGTGGTCAATTGAGGTGTTGTTTTAACATTTGAAAAGGGTCAACAAGTAAATAGGTGTGGAAAATTACATACCGTTTGCTCCAGCCCTTCCTGAGTTAGAAGAGGTTAGAGTTAAAATTTCTGGCCTAATTATAATGAATAAACTATAGTTGTTATATATTGGCAGTGATTTACCTTTGATAATTTGATATTAATAACTCTCCTTATCTTAGATGCAGTAGGTTTATCACTACCAATTTGCCTTTATGGGGGTAAATTATTATGGACTCTTAAATTACCCCTTTCGTGCCTTCTTTAAACCCTTATAGCTTTATAGTGTATGGGTAATATCACCTCGAATATAACTTGTAATATTATATCACACCTAAGTCTGCGTTAATACAAAATATACTGTACTTGGAACCTTATAATTATGGACCTTGCTTAGAAGTTAACCCTTTCAAGATCCGATTACACATTTATTTTCTCTTTTCTGGCTATTATTAGACGATTTTATTCAGATCAGGAAGGGTATTTGGAATTCAGAGGGTTAATTGAAATGTAATTCCCACAGATCCTTCCTAAGCTGTATAAAATTGTCTAATGAGAGCCAGAATCAACTCAAAATGCGTCATAATTTTCAAAGGGTTAACACATTCAGTTTTCGAGGAAGCCTTTAACTGGCAAACATTGGGCGATTCTATTCAGTTTAGGAAGGCTCTCTAGGAAGCAAAGGGTTGAAACCTATCTCAATTAACCCTCTGACTCCCACAATTAGGGTGGTGCCACACGAGTTCTTTTTCCGGCAATTTTACGTTGAACCATGTTTTTGCTCGTATTATTTTGAAGCTCTTTGACAATAGAATCGGAGACTAGGTCTAAGGTAGATAATGTTAGATAGTTTAATTCTTATGGAACTTTGCTTTTGAAGCTGCCAGACTACAATTGCCCGTAACAATTAACGGAACATTTGCTCGTGTGACACCCCTTCTACTACTACTATTGGTAGCACCAACGAACTTGACAATAATATTGATCCCTGACCTCTCTGTAACTCAAAAGGGCCTAGAACAAATTGGCTGTAAATATCCACACCTATTTCCTGGTGGACTCTTCCCAAATGATAGAAACGTCAGCCCGATTGTTTTCATTCATTTCGAGTTATAAGAAGTTAAGGGGTCAAGCTTATTGTCAAGTTCGCTGGCGCTACCTATAGTCAGAATATAAGGAAGCCAGGCATCCTCGTAAATTAAAGGGGTTGATGATATAATTACGTATACAATGAGCTTTTGGGAATGCCGTAATGGGGCTAGCATTAGATGATTTTATTAAGTTTTAATAATTAGGAATGGATTTTTTTGTATCGAGGTTATGAACAGGATATATAATAAAGTATATCAGACCATTGGGTATATTGACAGTGATTTACTTGTTTATCTTTATATTAGAAGGGTTTATAAAAGGGATGTGTTTTTGTTTATGTTAAACTTGCTCCCTAGTCTTCCATTAAACTTATAATGTACCCCCTTCGAGATAAATTTTTAAATTTTTCGGTAAAACTCGACACCTAAATGACAAGAAAGGTCTTAAAATTGACAACATAATGGGGCGAAAGGTCTTAAAATAGCCAAACAAGTGGGGCGAACGTCTTAAATCTCAAAACTAATGGGGCCAAGCACGAGGGAGAAGGTGGTCCAGAAAGAACACCCCCTTAAATGGGTGTATTATTATAATTGATACTTTAATTACCCTTTTCATACCCATATTGTTCTTTCACAGTGTACCTTATTTGATTATCAGAGGTCCTTCCTAATTTGAATAACATAATGCATACAATATCGTTCGCCAACCTACACTGTCAAGAAATATGGCCATTTTTATAACTTCCAAAGACATAACTGGAACTATAAACCCCGATTTGATCTTTGCATATAAGTAATAAAAACAGTGTCAAAAACTATGGCAATTTTTATCACTTTCAAAGACATAATTGGAACTATAAACCCCAATTTGTGATTTGCATATACAATAATAAAGAGTACAAATACAGGATTCGGCTTTCTTTGACACCTTGAGAATATAACCCTTTTTCTGGCCCTTTATAAACCTTAGTGTTTGTTTACAGTGTACCGATAGGCGTTAACCTCTTCAGCACGATGACGTCATCTTTGTCCTCTCTTGCTTACAATTAGACGATTTCTTTTACCTTACAATCTAACTCTCGGACTCGAAGGGGTAAATACTATGCCAATAAACCATTTTAATAACACAGGTCCTGCTAAAGCGGCATAAAATCGTCTGATGTTAGCCAGCATAGAGGATAATAAAGGCGTTATCGTTCTGAAGGGGTTACAGGTTGCCCAGAGATGATAATGGATAACTCTGAGACTCTTCTGTGGATACAACGGCTATATTCTTAACCCCTTCACTACGATGACGTCATTTACATTATATTCATCCTAACATAAGTCAGATGAGAAAAGATCTCTGATTATGACAGGTCAAAATAATCACAATATACCCTTCGACTCTATCATATCTTTCCAAAGTTGTACAAACGTTTCTAATATCTCACAAGAATAATATAAAGAAAAAGTTATCATTTTGAAGCGGTCAAAATTGATGGAAGGGTGTTCCCTATATTAGAGAACCTCAACAATTCGTCCAAGCTGTTGTAGAGTGATGAGAGAGAGAGAGAGAGAGAGAGAGAGAGAGAGAGAGAGAGAGAGAGAGAGATAGAGAGAGAGAGAGATAGAGAGAGAGAGAGAGAGAGAGTCTGATGAACTAGTACAACTTGGATTGTACTAAAATGACAAAGCGTTCCAGAGGATGGAAATTAACTACATTGTAAAAATTGAACGCTTAATTGTAACACAAGTAATACACAAAATAAGTATTTCAATCATTTGCATGTTCAAATTAGCTCATATAAACTATGAAAGTATGTATCTATTTTTGTTACAATTAAGCATTACATTTTTACAGAATAGGAGACATAATTTGCAAAACAATATCGTGGCGATTCTCTCTGCAAGGGATCGTTTGATATTGTTCACTTCTGTTCGCTTTCGTTTGATAATATAGGATTGTATCGTCCCCAAAATGTGCCTTACGAGAAGTTAAGAAGTTGGACTTGGTGGTGGATAAAGTAGAAGGCAGAAGGGTGTTGGTTGCAGAGTGAAGTAAAGCCGGTATTATTGCAGTTTTGGTGTCAATTACCTACCAGTAATTATGATGTGCTCCATTAGTTCACCTTTTCATATAGATCCACTTTAGCAATACCATTTTTATCAGAAATGTTAATTTTCCCTTTGATTGTATTGAGAAAATAATGGGAACAGGGAGAAATAGTCGCCATCTTGAAGTTGAAACGTGCATATTTAGGCTCATTGTTCGTTAATTCAAGACTATTTTAGGCTCTTATAGGTAAGTTATGGTAGGATAGGTTAGTTTAGGTAAATTAGGTTAAGTTACTTTAAAATCACATGATTTCTAAAGGAAATGGATATCAAAATTGTTTGAATACCATGAGAAAAAACGATCGACACCGAAACTACAATTTCACCGAAAAGGCTAGGGATCATATTCTCAGTCAACACACATCCCATTTTCGAAAGTCCTTGTTTGCCTTTACGTTACTGGGAGGATGGCATAATGATATGAAGCCACCAAAATACATAAACGAGAGCATCATATTAGAGCTTTGGTAACCTTCAATAAGGCCATGAGACCCACCTTCCAATCCCTAGACGGTCCCATGGCGGTTGGGCCGCATCCCAACTTGGCCGCCTGATGGTCGGGCCATAGCCCATGTAGTATTCGGGCGTATCGCTTGCTTTGTTTACATTACTCGTTTGCTCGCAATCACGTTCTCCTCCATTTTGACTGCCGTGGGATACAATATGGGTTGAGGGGGGCTTTGCCTCCCTTCACCCCCCCCATTACTTATTGTGATCATCATATATATTGCCAGCAGGGGGGCAAATAACAAGTATGCCGCAGCCCAATAATACCACAGCTCAAACATGCTGCGGTCAGAATGGAGCGCGGTCAGAATGGGCTGCGGCCCGAGTGACTGTACACCTCCCTAGACGACCGTAACAAAGCGTATTCCCGCCAGCGACTGTCAATTGTTTTATTGCAGTTCCTCATCTCTGAAGGTTCTACATTCTAAATCCACTTGGTGCAGAGCTAGAACCCTTGAGAAATATTGTGAAATGAGTGATAGTATTTGATTATTCTTTATTCACCTTTTAGTAAAAAGCCCCAATATTTTGGGAAAGGTTATTGCTAAAGGGGTGTGTATACCGGTATGTATGTTTGTAAAATAATACATGCTCGAAATGTACTCTTAAGTGCAAGAACAAGCACTCTATGGAGATTTTAATTATATATATATATATATATATATATATATATATATATATATATATATATAAATATACTGTATATATACCGGTATATATATAACTATATATATATATATAAAGTTACATAATATACTGCCCAGTTTTCATTTTGACTACTGTGTTTCTAAAAAAATATAATGGGAAACTATGGTATTAAACTATTGTTTGAAATAACGTAACCACACTGCTAAGGGAGCTGGTGCTTGTATTGAAGGGTGAATTTAGAACAATTATCATTATGCAAATATACAATACTGTACACACCCATTTTGCAATATCATTCCCCATAATGCTAGGACTTTTACTGAAGGCTGAATCAACAATACTCCAATATTATCATTGATTTTCCAAAACTCTCAAGGGTGCCACCACTGCACCCGCCAAATTCTTAATCTAAGCCCTTCAAAAATAAAGATTGTATAATATAGCAGTGCACCAAATTGTTCTGGGTCTAATCCCCCATTCCTCTGGACTATATGGGTAAATTCATTAGCATGTAATTTATACAATGATCCCTTTTTGCCAGTTTATTATATTGTACATGTTGGCAACCTTGCTAGGAGCTTCATTACTGACCAATCTAAATAATCCCTCCTTTATTACACAATGATCTCATAGGCTTCGTAAATATGATGGATTGTAATAACTTTCGGGAAGAGTATTGTGTTGTAACTGAGAATACGGCCCTAGGGCTGACCTGTGCCTCATTTCAAGCCATTTATCACATGTCGCATTTGTGAATGCGCCTATTGAGTGAAAATGCTAGGATCAACTGTCGCACAGTTTGGCCGTGGCAATGGCTAGAGCTGAAGTAGAAGGCAAAAGAGCAGCACAAATTGAGGGACGATTTTCGCGAGGCTACGACCGACTGTCGCAAAGCTTGGACGAGGCGATGGCTAGGGGTCCCACTTGTCCTGGGGTGAAACGTTCGTCGTGGGAGGACCTCTGGTGGTAGGGCCCCGAGGTGTGGCCTCTTCCCAGCTGGGCAGTCTCGTACAGCTGTTTCTGCATCACTGCCAGAGACACCTGGTGGGGAGGAGAGGGAATGTTTAGATTATGATTAGTTGTCAAACTAGGATTATTAGGTTATAATGCTGGAATGAATGTAAGAAAGAATACAGAAAACTTAACATGAAATTACATTTCATTGTCCATTTTATTATCTCTAACGATTAAATACTTAAGCAATGCGAACTATGAAGCATACATTTAACTAAGCATGTATAATAAGCTAAAAATAAGGGACTCTGTTTTAGGATTGGTTTTGAATAGTCTCTCGTATGCCAGCCTGATTAGCATGGCCCATAGATTATAACTAAGGCCCGTAGTCAAGAACACTTTAAAAACAATCAAGGGTATAAAAAAGTTATTTAAAAGATATATAATAACTGTGTTGATGTTATTTACCTTTCTATCCTTATATTAAATGAGTGTAGGAGTACCGATATATCTTTATAAGGATATATTATTATGGACGCTTTATTTACCCTTTTCATACCCTTACTTTTGTATCAGTGGTGAGCGAACAACTCAAGCAGCACCAAGCCCACCATATCAACCAGTAGATCACAACCAGTGCCAAATCAACCACTGTGCCTTGGTTAGACATTTTCGTTGGCACTGGATCAAGCGAGCCCACCTCGCTTTTTTTCTCTTTCTCTCCCTCTCTCTTTGGCTTGTATATATTCGGCCCCATTCAGCCTACTGTTTTAAGACGTTCACCCCCATCTAAGTGTCAATATTTTCCTGGCGAGCGGGAGCGAGCCAGCATATATATTTTTGTTTTGACAGCAAGCTAAATTTGTACATTTTTCGATAGAAACATTTCTCCGGCGAAGCCGGATTTCTCCATACAATGCTGGCTCGCTATCGCTCGCCAGGATGAAATAGACACCTGGATGGGGAAGTGTGGCAGAGTGGTCTTGCTACTGGACTGGTAATCAAATGGACCCGGGTTCGAATCCCAATATGTCAATGGGAAGATATTATTGGGATGGAATTTGTGCTGTATTTAGTTTCAGTGCATTAATTACCACAGCACACCGAAATGCCAAAAAAAAAAAATACCCTCATTGTTCCCTGATTAAATAGCACTGTATGAATATTCCCATATTCAAAATATGCTACAGGGGGGCAATGCCTAGTGAGTTAATTGCTCAATAGGTGGCGTTCTGAGAGTGAGGGTCCGAGTCTGGGGAGAGAGACGGTGAAGCGCATAGGCGGAGCAGCTTCAGAGATGGGATTGCTTCGGGCCAGGGGTGCTTCACATGTCTCACTCCCTAGACTGGAACAAGACCTCACGGGCCTCACCGTGTTCAGCGGTTGAGTGTGCAGGCTCTCAGCCTATGCCCGAGAGGGAGTAGTTGGAATATAGAAAAAAAAAAAAAAAAAAAACACGAAAAAAAAAACATCTTAAAACAGTTGGCTGAATGGGGCCGAATGGATACAAGCCAGGGAAAGAGACAAAAGGAGAGAGAGAGAAAAAACGGTGACTCCCCTTAATTGGCCCTGGTCGAGTTAGCAATGGTTGAGATTTACGGGTTAAAATTGTGTACTGGTTGGTATTCATGTTTATGGGATTAATTAGTTTCACAGAATATGCTACCCAATTTTCCTAGGCACAATTTATCGAGGTTTATGTGGTATTATAGTTACTCTGTGGTATTGTCTTGCTCTCTAACCATTGTGAGTAGCTTATCCTTCACGTACTCGATCATTGGTCTTGGCTATGGTCATTACATACAAACTTTATATTTAGTTTTAACGTGGCGAATTTGTACTTGGTCTCTTTGATCTAGATTCTAGAGAATTATATTTGGGGCGGATTGGCTGCTGGTACTGTCTAATATATTGCTATGTTTATTTTAGCAACTGAAAGCTGCTATTTGTACACCGCACCATCAACTAATTAGCACCAATTAGAGTTCTCTAGCTCAGAACTACCAAGCAAAAATTCGGGATTTGGGCCGAGTTTTCATCCCAGTTTACGATAAGGGAAGGAAGCGTTACCCCAACATACCATACCCCTAGTATTTGTTTTGTTTTTTTGTTTTTTTTGTTTTGGTTTTTTTGAGCCATGGGTTGTGGTAGTAAGAGGCAGGGACCCAGGGTTGGGATACCTACTGCCTGGTACCCTCCCAGCCGCCATGACTAGGAACTATTACTTATGGGTGTACATGGGCTTTACGTGATGGAAGAATAGGCCAGCATTTATAGTCCCTTCACAGATTAAGGGCAATAGTCTTAACCCTTTCTGTATACGATGGCACTTTTTCTTTTTATTCTGGCTATCAGTAAATGAAGTCGTTTAAAGTTAGCCAGAATATAAAAAAGGCGTCATCGTATACTGGATGGGTTAAGCACACTGTAATAAGTAATGCATATGAAAAGAGTAATTTAAGTGTTGTTAATAATCTACCCATTTAAAGATATATCAATGATAATCAACCCACATAATACAAGGATATGCAGGTAAATTTCCATCAATATATCCAGTGATTCTATATACCTTTTTCATACCATTTTTATACTAACATATATACATGATATAGCCTTCCAACAGCGCTGGAAAAACAAAAAAAAACAAAAAAGTATATATATATATACTGTATATACAGTATATATATATTATATATATATATATACTTTTTTTTTCAGCGCTGTTGGAAGGCTATATCATTACCCTTCCTTATTATATTTGTAATGAAGGGGAATGGGAATGATGTTAGAGACAATAGCCCGTATTTTGACAACATCCATAATTGTCGGTGGTAATTACTATAGTTTTGCCATATTCCTAGCCTATTTATAATTGCAATGAAAAATACTGGAATAATATTACAGCATGGTACTCTCATTGCAATTACAACAACTAGCACATCATATTGGCTGGCTAGGAATATTTTGTAATGTATACCAATCAGAATATTTGAAAGCACACAGTTATGATGAAGATGCTTCACTTATAAAACGGATTAAACATCAATTTGGTAGCGGACAGTCCCACCTAACTGTCCTTCTGCTGACGTCACAGAAACACCAGCCAATCAGGAGAACATAAGAATAGTCTCGGCTGTTCGGCCAGGCAGCCTAGGGAACAACGACTACTGCTACGTAAGAATAGTGTCACTTTCGCACACTATCAGCACACTACCCACAACTAATCAATATACTTAAAATAATAATATATAAAGTATCAAAATGCACAATAATTGAGGTGCATTTTGACGATAAATATATAAATCTAACTCGATTAATTTTTGTGGGTCCTTTTTGTGGATGTGACGTAATCAATTAAGCCCTGTATGTATAAATTGGCTAGGTCATCCTAAATAAGTTACTCTCATGCATAATGTTGGCATTAGCGTGTATTCACAATATTACCGTCTATTTTAATGTGTGGAACTATACTTATCATTAGCTAACTAGTGTAAAGAGTTGCAGAAATATACAGTACTATGTATTCATATTTTTCTCAGCTGAACGAAGCCGAATTTTGGCATGATTAAATTACCAATTTGTTTTTTAATCTGTTATGGGGGTTCAGGGCTTTCCTGTTTCAAATCTTCGTCAAGTTCGGTGATATAATATAATAACAAAATTCAAAATATCGAAATATTGAGACATCTTTGATTTTCTTTCCAATGTATTTGATTTCTTTCGATTAACAAAATCTAGAAAGGTATATTATAACGATAGTATTAGTGATTCATAAATCATTATGGTAAATCGGCTACTTCTAACATTCATTATGCATTTAACTTTTTAAATATTAACCCTCTCGGTAGCCATGTAGGCCTACCGGTACTTAGGACGCGATTTACGAAGGATACTAGTCTATACCATTCATTAAGGGGAGGTTTTTTATTTTCCTCCCTAGACTTCCATCAAACACGAATAAAATACCCCAAGCCATATTTGTACATTATTAGGTAGAAAAGTGTACCGGCCAAAGGCCGGTTCCTTCTAAATTGCAGGCTCGTTATTGCTCGCCAGAAAATTATTCAACACCTAAATGGCACAAAAGGTCTTAACATTGACAAGGAAATGGGGTCAAGGGATTTAAAATCTCCAAAATATGGGGGCAAACTTCTTGAAATTAAAAAACTAATGTGGCTAAGCATATGGGAGAAGGGGGTCCAGAAAATAACACCCCCATAAATTAAAAAATACCCGTAAGGATAGCGCGCCATCAGAGTGTATAAAGCTCGGTTCACACATACATGAATTAACATCCCGTCCGGCCCCGACCTCTTAATTCGCCTGCAAACGGGCAAGGACGCCGGCAAAATCGCCTATGGTTGGTACAGGGACGTGTGGTGCTGCCAGCGGCAAACATTTTATGCATGCATAAAATGGTCGGCGTGGGCCGGGGCAATTGCCACAAAACGTGTCAGGCTGGTACACCCACGGGAGCATTCGGCGTCTAGACGCTGACGAACGGGATGAGAACGGCGGCAAAAAACCGTTGGAAGGAGAGTCGGCGATGTGTCACCGTCGCGTCACGTTAGCTGGTGACACTGCACATCCGTGTACCGATCTTAGGCGATTTTGCCGGCGTCCTTGCTCGTTTGCAGGCGAATTAAGGGGTCAGGGACGGACGGAACGTTAATTCATGCATGTGTGAACCGAGCAAAAGGGGTCGGGGACGGACGGACCATGGGGCCTCCAGATTGATGCCGTCCTGCCTATTTTTTGGGTCGTGGCCGGACTGGACGTTAATTCGTGCATGTGTGAACCGAGCTTAAGCCTTAAGTGGGAGATTGGGAGCCACAGGACTATGATTTAGCTACCCCTGCAGAGTTAAGAAAAACATGACTACTGTGCTTAAAAGAAAATGCAGATTTAATTGGGAAGTATGTTCAAAATAATAGAATATGTATTCAGCTACTGGCAAATGTTCGTGAGCTCCTGCGATATTCTTTATGCAAATATATCCATTTATATTGATGTTCAGATCAAATTTGCTGTACATTAATATATACATAATATGTATTTATAAGTATGTAGCTGATTTGATGTGAACATCAATCCAAATGGATATATTTGCATACATAAAATCGTAAGAGCTCACTAACATTTGTTGGTAGCTGTACATCTTTGGTTTCTGGAACAGGTTTAACTCTGGGGGAGGCACTCGTCGCAGGCAGTTCTACCTTTTGTCTCCCTGACTCACACAAAAGAGAAAGAGTTTATAAGCAAAACAGATGTGCGTCTTTAATGACTGATGGAGTGAATTATATATATATATTATATTTGCTTTGAGGTTTTGATTGAAAATTTTAAAGCCAATGAAAAAATAAGGTCTTTTTTATTAGTAGTATATATTAGATTAAGCCAAAATAATAAATCAATGGCAACTCTACCCGTAAGTGATAAGAGTTTCAAAGAGTACCGGTATGTGCTGGTGATCTACAGTATATTGTTGTCTGGAAGATGAATCTATTGCACAGATTTGAACCTTCATGCAGAGCACTGGTTTTTAATTATTTCAAATATTGTGCAGTTTAGTGCGTTTATGTATATACATAGTTCTGGCATTGAACATTATTATTCATCATTTAAGCTGGCAGCTAATGCAAAAACTAATAATTATTGCTATATCGTAATGCAGTACTGGGCAGTAAGCTTTAAAGTTTGGATCTGAAGCTTGGTGCTTTTACTGGTATTGCTATAATAGCTAGTGCAAGGTCTTTGAATTATAATATACAAAAGTTTTGAAGTGTGTAGCTTGTCCACATTGTGACAGGTGCTGGTGAAAGGCCTTACCACAACCTATATCTCAGAGGTACTCGTATCTTGGCCATTCCTATTATATATATCTATACAGCCCTTGATCATGATAAAGGGTTATTATCAGTAGATGTGCGGGTAGGTGCAATGGTAAGGTACCTTCATCCCTCTAGTTACATTCCATTACAATTGGAAGTGGATAATACTCTCATTTGTCATTTCCCCGTGAGCCGCTACAACTGTACTAAGTGAGATAGTGGCTAGTGTTTTCTATTACAAGAGTTCCACCATCTTTACTTTAATAGACGCCATTGTTGCATACCTCGTGCTGTGTTCAGTCTAGTGTACTTACGTTTCCTATGGCATAATTCACATGTATAAGATATGTTCATTAGAAATCCACTGCTCGAAGGCTACGCGATGGTTTAAGGAACATCCGGTATCCACTGCTCGAAGGCTATGCGATGATTTAAGGTTCATCAGATATCCACTGCTGAAGTCTAAGCGACGGCTTACATCGCAAGCTAGAAATGCTCATCACAAATCCACAGCATGAAGCTTGAAGTTTACGTAAAGATTTATAGCTAAGTAAGATAGGTTCATCACAAATCCACAGCTTGAAGCTTGAAGTCTAACGATGATTTGCAGCGCAAGAAAGAAAGGTTCATCATAAATCCACAGCTTGAAGCTTGATGTGTACATGAAGATTTACAGCGCAAGTGAGAAAGATTCATTAACATATCCACAGCTTGAAGTTTGAAGTGTACGCGCTGAGGTACAGCACTAGATATGCAACATAGCGGCTACTGTAGAAGAAGATGACGTAACTAGTGTATGCGCTTCTGGTAGTGGTGGTAGCCTGCCGTGTCGTACCTGCTCTTGTATCTTGGGCAAGACTAGAGCTGCCTGCACCGGGTGAGAGAGACAAACAGAGATACAGATCAAGTTCACAATTAAGAGTTAGAATTGGAAAAATTAGGTCGGTGTTACACAGAATGGTTCTCTGTTAATAGTTAGAAAGGAAAACTCCACGTAGTGTCACACAGTATAATATAAGCGTCAAAGGTTTGAAATATAAAATGAGAGTGGTGTTACACAGAATGATTTAAGCATAACAAATTGGAAATATAAAATCAGAGTGGCTTAACATAAAATAATTCACGGTTAAAATATATAAATTAAAATGAGAGAGGTGTTACACAGATTAGGTCACAGTTAAAAGATAGAAATTATGAAATTGGGTGGTGTTCCACAGAAAGGTCAGTCAAAAGTTAGAAATGAATAATCCATTTAGTGTTACACCGAATTATTGAAGTATCAAAAGTTCGAAATGAAAATTCAGAGTGGTGTTTAATCCCTTCAAGAAGATGGTGTCATTTTACTTTTCATTCAGGCTAACATTAGACGATTTCATTATGTTTATGACGGATGTTATAAAAGTCCAAGTGCTGAAAACTCTCGAATAACCTTTTGACGCTCATTGGTCCTTCCTAAACCGAATAAAATCTTCTGTTGATAACCAGACTATAAAAAAGACATTGTAGTGAAAGGATTAAAGATCAGAATAGCATTTAACCTCTTCACCACCATTACGTAATTTCCATCCTATACTGGTTACCATTTGACGATTTTCTTTAGTTTATGATATACCTATCCGATTTAAATGGGTAAATACGATCTCGATAAACCTTCTTAGTAACAAAGGTCCTTCTTAAACTGTATAAAATAATCTAAGTTTAGCCAAAATCAAAGGTAAAACGGCGTCATGGTACTGAAGGGGTTAAGGTGTAGTACTTATAGTGTAGTAGGGTACTGGACATGTATAGTCTGTTCTCTATAATTAGGCTGGAAATCTAACCTATTGTAACTCAGAAAGGGCTGGAGCAAACGGGCTGTAATTTTCCACACCGATGTCCTGATCTACTCCTTCCAAAAGGTAACAATAACAGCTTAATTACTGTAGTGCTTTTTGAGTTACGAGAAGCTGGGGTTGGGATTTCTGGCCTACTTATAATGAACAGTGTATAGTACCGTACTTATCGTGTAGTGTATAATAGGTTAAGAGAACAAAACACGAATTTCCCATTGTTAATTCAATACTGGATTAATTGTCTGGACCACTTGTCTGCTATAACGGAGTTGGGGCTGTAGACATCGATAGTAAGCTGAATTACCAGCTAAACTATGGTCATAGTACATTTATAGATATATTAAATCAAATCCAACATGCTTTCTATCCATCAGAAACCTATATTAATATTGTATTTATTACTCCAACTTCGTTATAGCCTGAAACTCGCAAGTGGTCAGTTGAAATCACATATACTCTATGCCTATGGGTTATACCGGTATTGGATTATATTCATGTTGGTTCAAGGAAATTATCCTAGTTAAGATTACCAGTAGGTTTGGTCGATCATGTAAGTTTTCTTGCTATCTATATATCTATTGCCAGACTCTTTACTTCCTTTTATGAGGATGGCCATACACAAAATAACCCCATGCGGACCTGTCTCCCGTGAGCCAACCTGTGCCAGTGTATTGAAGGACTTACAGGATTGACCACTCAACTTTGGGTCCGTTCGCCTCCGAGGCACTCTACGTATCTTTTTAGAACTATTTTTTTTTTTTTCAACAGAGGTGGGCGGCTAGTCCATCCATCAACATGCTTCACCTTAGGTGAGCAGGAGGATTTGTATGAGGTTTACTTCCCTAGACGGGTTGACAACCAAGGCTGACGAAACCCATCCACCTGGGTTTTTATTAGGTTGTCTCAACTAAATGGGTTGCCGGCCAAGGCTGATGAGTTCCATCTGCTATTTTCAATTGGGTGGCCCACACAGAGAACATATCCGCAATGTTTTTGTCCGATTCGTTTGCTATTGGCCTTAGCGGACACTAATAAAGTCTTGTCAGGCCCCATCAACGTTAAATATAATCTGTAATGTTTGTTCCAGTTGATCTTGTATGAGCAAGAGTAAGCTTTTGAATGAGGTCAACAAATCTCTGTGGCACATTTTAAGACAATTATCACATGACTCGAACACAAGATCCGCCTGTGTGGGCTGTCCCATTGGCAACTTCATTCTGGGAACATTTCGAGGAGCTTCTAAATTGTTTTAGTCAACTAGTTTGTGTTAGCTAATTTTTACAAATATATATGTATTTACTGAAAATCCAATGGGCAAGGAATACGTCTGGCAGGAGTTACATGCTCTTAATTGAACCAAACCAAGTCAGTATTGGAGTGTTTGTAGTAAACTTCTTTCAACCTACTCACATATGGTATGGTACTTAAATGGAGAACATCTTTAGGTGCATGGATATTAGTATTTATTGAATGTTCCTCCCAATCACAGCCAAGGTATTTAGTAGAGAGATCCAGATAACTTTGCCGTAAAAGAATAGGACGACAATGTACAATATAATGTTGAAAGAAGTTCATACCCACGCATTTTTTTGGGAAACGTTGTTTTTCCTCACAACCTGTGTATTGTCTTGTTTACAGAAAACTTTTGTGTACTGTTAAAAAATAATCACATCACATATTATATATATATATATATATATATATATATATATATATATATATATATATATATAATACACACACATTGTATACTGTATACCACATCGAAAACTGAAGCCAGGCACCTAAAAGCTTTCATCTCAGTAAATCATCTTGGTGGGTGTGACCAAGGTTGGTGGCCTGTTTTGATGGGTTAGTAGAGTTGCACTTGCCACGTTCATATAGGCTAGCTAGTACCTTGTAATACAGCCGCATTTAATAGTCGCAATACACTTCTTAAACATGGATTTTAGTCGCTGTTCTCTATTGTAATTTAGAGTAAACTGAATTTGTATCGTCAATTGTAGATGGTCAGCATTTGTCTAGCATTATTTCTGGGATCTTGTGCAATGGTGTAACTATTCTATTAGATGATTTTATTCAGATTAGAAAGGATATATAGAAGTCAGTGGGTTGGTTGGGCTAGTTTTTACCCTTTTAACTCCCGCAGGTAATTTCTAAACTGTATAAAATCGTCTAATGATAACCAGAATAATCTGTTAAAATTCTTCATAATCCTCGAGGGACTATTTAGATGACCCAATTATTTGTACAATTTTACCTTAAAATCTATCAGACGAGGAAAATTGAGAGCAAAAGTGTTTGAGTGATACCGACTTTATATCAATTTATACAGCAACAATAGAGAAGACTAGAATCGAGTTTAGGGAGGTGTGCAGCGACTGTTGAACGAGACTGTTCTCAAACATCTGTGTAATTGTGCTATGCCATTTATCATCTTCCTGGAGAGGTGTACAGTCAAGGACAATAGTTACGTTGCATTCTTTAACAAGTCTATTTTTATTTATTTATTTTTGTAAATACTATTATACTATACTTTCTGAAATTATTTGTTATGAGCCTATATTATCAAACTTGACCATAGAGAAGTTTGAAACATAAAATAATATGGTATTTTAACGATACCTGGTGATATCGTATTTGTTTTGGCAAATCGATGCTCAGTTCCTTAGTGTGTGTTATTATGTGATAGGCAATATTATTTTTACATGTTTAAGCATACAAAGAATATTCTCAAGTGTTGAAAGTCCGCTACAGAACGTATTTATTAACCATGACTCTACTGATCTCGAGGAAGATATTTGTTCTTGTTAATACACAGGAGATAGCACTGTACTTTGTTATCCTGGTGGTTGTCATTGTTCTGTACATTGTTCTGGTGTACTTTTCTATTTACTTGAGTATTGTACAGTTCTTCCACCTCGAAGTCTGGGGTACTTAGGAATCTGGGTTCGAGACTCCACAGGGACCACCGTATACCGTGGTTTGGTTGCTCACTATCAACGGAGGTCCAACCATTTCGCTAACATCGTCAAGGAATAGAAAATGTACAATTGGCCAAATAAAGACGGAGTCACTGGAGCACTTTTTCTGGCAGATTTCTGTGGCAACCTTTGTATTGCATTATGTTTGATCTCTGAAAGTCACCTAAGCTGACAATGACAGAGAAAAAAGATTGATTCCAAATAATATCTGTGGTAACTGCCGCTCCAGGTTACCATAGTTTACTTCCCTGCATGAGGCGTCACAAGTGTCCACTAAATGCAGTTTCCTAGTTACGGGTACTTCACACATACACGAAAAACGTCGTGCAAAGGCACGATTAAACAAACATGGCGAAATCGTCTAGGCAATTGTAGTACTCCCAGGGGGATCTTGAGCGAGGGTAGCGACATCGCAGCGTCATTCTCGCGTGTCGTCTTCCAGCCATAAAATGTCATATCCCGCAAAATTTGACTGCGACGTCTCGTTGCCATCGCAGCGCCGTCGCATTGCATTCACATTACCGTCTCTTATGTCGCAATGCAATTGCATCGCCGTCGCTATGAATCGTGATGTAAAAGACATAATAAATATTATATACTATACAGTATATATTTAAATAAAAAAAATGAAATAAACATGAAAACAATGTCAATGTTACTATATAAAAAGAAAAATAATATATATAAATAATATCACACTATCAAACTATCCAATGAGTATGGGAAAATAACAATTTTATAATAATAACTCATATAATAACACATCATAATACTTATATATACAGTTTATACGGTATATATATATATATATATATATATATATATAATTATATATATATATATATATATATATATATATATAATTATATATATATATATATATATATATATATATATATATATATTTATTTATTAAATAAACAAACAAACACAATACTGAGCCAAAAGTATACTAAAAGTACCATAAGGTAAAGGTACATGTGGCATTACACATCATAAATACTATTAAAAAAATGAAATGGTTAATGAAAAGTTCTATCTTGATGTAGAATAATATTATATGAATAGAAGTTCGATTTTACTTAATACTTGCAGTGCTTTCATAACATGTGATATTACAGCATAAAAACTATTATTAAGAGAGGAAGGTGCAATGATACACATCTATTAATATTTCAGGGGTGTGTATATGCCAGGAAGGTTGCATGCCCCATTCCACATAGCGTCATGATGCCATCGTGTCACTGTCTTAACATACACGTGGCACACTCGTGACGCGTTCGCATCGCCATCGTCTGTCCTCGTGGCACCGTCTGTTGGGGTCCTACTCAATTGTGACCGTATCTCATTGTGACCGTATCTCGTCATTGCCGTTATGCCCTCGTCGCGCCGTTCGTATACCGTTTTGTTACCATCTCATTGCTGTCTCATTACCGGCGTTGCGTGGTTGTTTGTAATTTATTTTAGCCTAATCCACCCGCGAACCACAACGACTTAAACCATCGTGGTCCCTCATGACGGTATTCGTATGTGTGTGAAGTACCCTTTACTGCTAGGTGAATAGGGGAATCGCATTTTAGGAGACAAACCCAAATATTTTCGTCCTGCCTGGGAATTAAATACTGATTTTCTCGGCTGGGAACAGAACGTGCTATCCAATAAGCCTGTGTACCAGGCTGAATAACTCAATGAGTTAACTACCAGAGTCCAAATGGTTATGATACACAGATGAGCGCTGCGGTCAAGCGTAAGCTCTCTTAACGTTATTATTATTATTTTTGTTTTTCTTTTTAATATAGGCCTACCGGTATATATTTATTTTATTTTATTAATTTATTTTTGTGCACTGAGCAGTGCGCGGTGTGACTCGCTTAACAGTTTGAAATATATCTCTGCCCTTGTGGATTAATATTTATTTTAATCTTCAACCCTAGTAGATTGGTATCGGCAACTAGACTAAAGATGGAGTTTTTAAGTGAGTGAATTATTATTAAGTTTTAATTCAGAAGATGCCAAACCAAAGTTGTTGAGATAAATTGCCGGAAACTAATGATCACGTGACTCCGCTTAAATTAAGTAGTTTTTGCTAAATTTCAATCGATCGGAGACTTACTGTATAATAAATATACCAGCCTCGATTTGTTTACATATAGTGAGGAAGTTGTAACACTTTCCTTAATTTATATTATTATCAGATGCAACATCCTGTAGATATTATTAAAGTTCAGAGTGAGTGAAAAATACTGGCGTGTGTGACATGAAATATCTGAACAACTGTACTGAAATGTAATCCAAACAAGCACCTTTTTCATGGATATACAGTTCCTATATTAGTTATTGTATTGTGGTCTTGTGGACTACATTTGCAAAACCATATGTTGAATATAGATTATGCGTAGGAGTACTTCATCATTTATCATTGTATTTTATCATCAGTAGGAAGACCATTTCTGTAATGGTATGCTAATAATAATTTGGTTATACAAAGGACCTCTTGTTTTTTAATTCGACCTACTGTAGGGGACTAAATATAATAATGATCTCAGCCAATCCTTTGACTTTGAGATACCTTCCATTAATTTACTGAAATCCAACTTATATTATGATTCAAGGGATTAACCCTTTAAAGATTATCACGAATTTTGACAGTTTATTCTGGCTATCATTAGACGATTTTAGACAGTTTGGGAAGGATTTTGTGGGAATGATAAGGGTAAAGACTAGCCCCATTAACCCTTTAACTTTCATATACCCTTCCTAATCTGAATAAAAATCGTCTAATAATAGCCAACAAACAGAAGAGAAATGCGTAATCGGCACTTGAAAGGGTTAATCTTGGAGAAATGTGGTGATATTTACACGTTTGTGTTTGTGAATGTACAACCGCCGACACAAATACCTGGTACACTTTTATATATGATACACTTAAAGGGAAATGTTCACTTAAGGTTATTTTTTATGGACCATCTTATCCTTTATGTTTAGCCCCATTAGTTTTGAGATTTTAAGACGCTCGCCCCATTAGTTTGGCGATTTTAAGACCTTTTGCCACATTTCTGTCAATTTTAAGACCTTTCGTGCCATTTAGGTGTTGATTTGTCCCTGGCGAGCGATAGCGAGCCTGTAATTTAAGAGGAATTATGCTACCGAAAACTGTATACATTTATCTCGAAGGGGGATGGGGTGATATTTTTTATATAATTGTTTTATATTTTATAAGTTTGATGGAGATCTAGAGAGCAATCTGATGTGAAAGAACACTGACTCGGGCATGTGTGTGAAGGGAAGCTTATGATTATGTCCACATCTTGACGAAAGTGTTTAAGATTTGTATTATATATTTTATATGTATTATTTATTATTATTATTATTATTATTATTATTATTATTATTATTAATAATAACATTAATATTATTATTTTTTTTTTTATTATAAGGGGGTCCATAAAATACCCCCTTAGTTCTGCAAATGGTAGTGTCCTGCTTGGATACCACCCTAACTGTGCAGTCACACGCATAAGTAAGCGGTTTGATAGTTTATGAAAAAAAAAAAAAAAAAAATCCAAACATTTAATATAGCCCAATGCTACTTTAGTGGGTTGATCTGTCGGCCATATTCTTAGGGCGAGGTGTCGGCCATATTCTTAGGGCGAGGTGTCGGCCATATTCTTAGGACGAGGTGTCGGCCATATTCTTAGGGCGATGTGTCGGCCATATTCTTAGGGCGATGTGTCGGCCATATTCTTAGGGCGATGTGTCGGCCATATTCTTAGGGCGATGTGTCGGCCATATTCTTAGGGCGATGTGTCGGCCATATTCTTAGGGCGATGTGTCGGCCATATTCTTAGGGCGATGTGTTGGCCATATTCTTAGGGCGATGTGTCGGCCATATTCTTAGGGCGATGTGTCGGCCATATTCTTAGGGCGATGTGTCGGCCATATTCTTAGGGCGATGTGTCGGCCATATTCTTAGGGCGATGTGTCGGCCATATTTTTAGGGCGATCTGTCGGCCATATTCTTAGGGCGATGTGTCGGCCATATTCTTAGGGCGATGTGTCGGCCATATTCTTAGGGCGATGTGTCGGCCATATTCTTAGGGCGATGTGTCGGCCATATTCTTAGGGCGATGTGTCGGCCATATTCTTAGGGCGATCTGTCGGCCATATTCTTAGGGCGATGTGTCGGCCATATTCTTAGGGCGATGTGTCGGCCATATTCTTAGGGCAATGTGTCGGCCATATTCTTAGGGCGATCTGTCGGCCATATTCTTAGGGCGATGTGTCGGCCATATTCTTAGGGCGATGTGTCGGCCATATTCTTAGGGCGATGTGTCGGCCATATTCTTAGGGCGATGTGTCGGCCATATTCTTAGGGCGATGTGTCGGCCATATTCTTAGGGCGATGTGTCGGCCATATTCTTAGGGCGATGTGTCGGCCATATTCTTAGGGCGATGTGTCGGCCATATTCTTAGGGCGATGTGTCGGCCATATTCTTAGGGCGATGTGTCGGCCATATTCTTAGGGCGATGTCACATTTCTTTGTCAATTTTCGATGAGCAAGTTTTTTATATTTTTTGTTCGTAACATTCTGAGGCTCTGTCGCATTGGAATCGGAAACTAGTCTGAAAGTAGACTATATATGGTGGCTGAATTCTGATATAGGTGAAATTTTAAAGCTGCCAGACTACAATTGCCCGTAAAAATTGACGGGAAAAGCGCTCGCGTGACACTGCCTTTAATCAATGTAGAGTAAGTACAATTCACAAATAATCAGGTTGAAAATAGGGGTAGAAATGGGCGTGTACTATAGTCCGTTCATTCTAGTTTGGGCATAAATCGTAACCTCTAACCTCTCATAACTCAAAAAGGACTAGAGTAATCGAGCGGGTGCCCGACCCCGAAAGGGGTTGAAATAGGGGAGCTATCCCCCCGCCAAAGGCGGCTTTCTAGGGCCTTTCCTAGCTGATGCTGAGAGGATTGGGTTCTAGTCATGTGGTGATGGGCTAGTCTATCAGAGTGAGAACTGAGCGATCTCTGCCATACCCATAGCTTACTCTGGCTGTTCCTTTAACTTATATATTTTCTAGATCTCAAGTGACGGCGTCTTTTCCGTGGATTGACCTCCCAATCTACCAAGATTGGAAGCCAAAGCGTCACATTTTTCCCTTGCCCCTCTTCTCTTCATAATTACTGAGGGGCACAGGGCCCTGGGTGGGGCTTTGGTTTCCCGGGCGTTTCTGCACCCTCCTCAGCTCCCCGCCATGGAGTGGCTTCGGTCACCCAGGCTTTATTGTGGTCGGCAGGGAGGGTTCTGTGGGGGCGCTCGGTTATGGCCTTGGAATTGCTCGGGGCCTTGGGGCTGTTCGGCCAGGCAGCTTGGGGAACAACAACAACAACAACAACTTGGCTAGGGAATATGTGTATAAATTGACGGCTCATTTGCTCTAGCCCTTTTTGAGTTACAAATATTAGAGGTTACGATTTCTGCCCAACCTAGAATGAACGGACTATATTAACTTAACCATTGTATAGTAATTACGTCACAACATTAAATTGGGTCCTGGAAATAATTATAGGGTTGAAATGGGCTCTGTAGTTTATTAATGAATGTTCAGTTTTTACACCACAAGAATAGAAATAATTGGCTTCGTAACACTAAATTAGTATATTATCATTAACCAATCATGTTCCTTCCTGCACTGTAAAAATGAACACTTAATTGTATAAAAATGGTACACTTAAAGAGCGTTTTAGTCGTTTATGTGTTCTAATTGACTAGACAAACAGAAGCACACTGTTTATCTCTACCATTTCTGTTACAATTAAGTGTTCACATTTTGACAGTGTAGAAATGGGTGTAGATTATTAATGAATGTATAGTTATAACACCACGAAATTAAAGTAATCTGGTTGGTTGACAATAAGAGTTAAAATGGACCGTATATTACCCACCTTATTCGTAGAGATATATTCGCGCATAGAGACCATTTCGCCGGATAGCTTCCTCTCCGTCTCTGAGCCGTACACAGAGTCGATGTCGCCGTCCATACGCTTGATGCTGTGCTTGTGGGTGCGTGAGGGGGAGACCGTGTTGCCGTGGGGGGGCGACCGGCACTGACCCCCCGCGCAGCAAGTGGCTGTGCGCTGTGGAAATAGGGATGTTATCATAATTGCCTTAGTTTGTCTGTTTTTGATGCAATAAATTTGGAGCATACGAAGAGTGGTTAAAATAACTGAATCTGTTTAGCTTGGTGAACCGTAAGTAAGAGGGGATTTTTAAAGTGTGTGTGTGTGTTTTTCCAATTATAAAGGGCCATGCCAATATGGATGTTAGTAAGTACTGCACAATAGATGATTCAAATTTTAGTGGGAAGTACCGTAATGGGTATGTGCCTGAGTATACTACATACACACCGTAATAGTTAAACAATAATTGGAAAAACCTTCCAATCACTGTTCACATGAAACAAGGTGTTTCTTTTTCAACCTAAGTGGTTAACTTGTGGAATAAGTTGCCTAACTCTGTGGTGGAGTGCGGCACAGTCCAAACATTTATGAGGTAGACTAGTTGCTTTTTCTCCCTCATGTTTAGTCTCATTAGTTTTGAGTTATTAAGACGTTCGTTTCATTAGTTTAGCGATTTTAAGACCTTTCGTCCCATTTCTTTGTCAGTATCAAGACCATTCGTGCCATGTACAGTAGGTGTCGATTTTATTTGTCCTGGCGAGCGATAGCAAGCCTGTAAGTCTAGGAGGAACTTTTTTTTTTTTTTTTTTTTTTAGCTTGATTGAGGTCTAGCGAGGTTACTATGAAATAAATACATAAATAAAGCAAAAAGTCACCACCACCCCCATAAATATCACTTGGATAGGTATCTTGCCTTGACTCCACGACTGACTGTGTTTGTAACCGAGTAATGACATATTTCCTCCATATCTCTGGATCTGAAGGTTAACAGCTGATATGTTGTAGCCATTTTCCTAGGACTCGGTTCTTTTCCCTTAAGGGGAGGAAGACCGTTTTTCTGGACCCCCTTCTCCCTCATGTTTAGCTCCACTAGTTTTGAGATTATACGACGTTCGGCCCATTAGTTTGGCGATTTTAACACCTTTCGCCCCATTTCGTTGTCAATTTTAAGACCTTTTGTGCCATTTAGGTGTCGCTTATTTCCTAGCGAGCGATAGGGAGCCTGCAATTTTAAGAGGAACCGGCCTTCGGCCGGGAAATTTTTCTACCGAAAAATGTACACATTTATCTTGAAGGGGGGTCTAGGGGGTGTTTTTCCAGGCTTGATGGAGGTCTAGGGAGGAAACTAGAAAAATATATGAATTAATTAATCAATAGACCAAACAAACGGTCAGTCTCCCCTTAATCATGACAACTTCACCGTAAGTCAACTAAGGTCTGAGGACTGGCAAGCACGTTGACTTTATCTTTTCTTTAGCATATTTTAACCGTTTCTGTTTGGTTACAATGTTTGTTACTGACCAAATTTCGTATACAGTATATCCATTCATGCGTTGAATTATCCTGCTTAAAAGAAGAGAGAGAAAACACACACACACACACACACACACACACACACACGCGACAACGATCTGTATTTTTCCGCCACACATGTTGCTTGCGTGGAGATATTGGCCTGTACTTCTATAAATAAGACTTAAAATCGGCCATCCTCCCTTAACCCTTTCTGTACAGGCGACTTAATTTTCAGTGTATTCCGGTCAAGCATTAGACGATTTTAGTCAGCTTAGGACGGACGTGTAGCAATTGCGAGGCTTCAAACGATCTCCATTAACCTTTTTAACCCTCTCCTACATATGACGCGATTTTGATATAGACAAGGCTAATTACTGTGTGTGGTAATTACGGTACTATAGTTTTGAGGAATTCCTAACGCTTCGGTATAATATGATAATTGTTATAATTGCAATGATTAGTACTGGGATTGTAGTACTCTCATCGCTATTACAACAACTATAGTCTGTGTTTTTCCCAGCTGATGGTAGATTGGTATCTCGCCATCCTGATTACTCGGCTATTACCAAGAATGTGTAGTGAATTATGTTGCTACTTAGGAAAACTTGGCAATGATATGATGCAGAGACATAGAAGTATCGTATTATCCATTAAGAATCGAGCAAAAGGATGCTAAGGGATTCAATTTACCATCAGCTGGAAAAAACCCTCCACACTATAGAGTATCAAATTGACCGACTAAGAAAGGAAGAATGAAGTAAAAGAGGAGTACGAACCATTAACCTAAATCTTTGCGGAAGTGTGGTGTTAATTCCGCGTATTGGGTAACCAGGCCTCACTCTCTAAATAATGCAAAGACTGCTAAAAGTGGCCGGGGGGGAGGGGGGGCGAACTTTAACCTTTTCAATCGCTACACTCCAATTTATAAGCTAGTCTGCACTCTCAACAAATTTAGTTGGGAGTTATTCAGGCATTTCGCCCGATTCGTTTGTCGATGATAATACGGTTCACCCCATTCAGGTGTCGACTATTTTCTGGGCGAGCGACAGCGAGCCTGTAACTTAGAATTTAGCCTTCGGCCGGGAAATTTTTCTAGCGAAAAATGTACGAAGTTAGCTAGATGGGGTCTGGGTGGGAATTTCTTTTTTAGTTTGAAGGACGTTTGGGAAGACGTTTTTGTTAGCCTAGGGTACAAACTAAAATACATTGTTTGAAAAATTACCGAAAAAGCTAAATCCTCAATAATGATTAAACAAAATATCATAATAACGCCGCAATGTTGCATCTCTCTAACTCTTCTACTGCTATTACAATAATCGATGTTCTTTATAGCTTTGTCAGTGTACAGTATATACAGTATACCTCCTCCCTTACGGAGAGTGTGGGGCACCCTCCTCTCAACACATTCCTTGTTCTTGTTCCTGTGGGGTTGGAAGGGCGCTCGGGTGGCTGACACTCGCTTGGCCCTGTCAACACATTCCCACCCTTATTCTGTCCAACTTTCTAACCCAAGTGTAAACCGATTCCTTCTTTCTTCTACTCAGCAAATAAGCTCTGAAACTCTATCCTTCAATCTGTTTTTCCCTCTTCCTATGAGCTTAAGCTGCTTCAAGCTCCGTGTGTCCAGACATTTTGACTATAACATACCTTGAATTTGACTCTCTATCACTATTTCAACTTTGGGGGAGAGCCAATTGTTACAGGCAGCTTTGCCTTTTGTCTCCTTCATACACATAAATAAAGACGTCGGACCAGATAGTGTTAAGCGATTGTATTCCCTTTACGATGAACCTCTGTGATTCAAATGGCACGAAAAAAACTAAAACAAACTAAAATTGACAAATAAATGGGGCGAAGGTCTTTAAATCGCCGAACTAGGCCTAATGAGGCGAACGTCTTAAAATCTAAAAATTAATGGGGCTGAGCATGAGGGAGAGAGCTGAGAGCCCCCCTCCTCCCCCCCAAAAAAAAAATAAAAAAAAAAAAAAAAAATCCAACCCTGTATACTCTTGAATGACAGCACTATTGTTGGTTTAAATAATGTTGCTTTACTTTGGAAGCTTAATAATAACTGTAGTACTAAAGGAGTATAAAGACTATCACACTTAGCCCTCTAACTGACCCTTCTTACACTGTATAACATAGTGGGTATGGAAGGTTGATTAAGGTGTCCATAATAATGTACTGTACCCATTTTAGGGGAAAGTAGTTGTTTTTCTGGACCCCCTTTTTCCTCATGTTTAGCACCATTAGTTTTGAAATTTAATTTAAATTAAAAAACATTCACCCCATTAGTTTGTCGATTTTAAGACTTTCGCCCCATTTTTTTGTCAATATTCTGACCTTTCGTGGCATTTAGGTGTTCATTTTTTTCCCTGGCGAGCAATAGCGAGCCTGTAGTTTTGGAGGAAACTGCCTTCGGCCGGGACATTTGTCTACCGAAATATAATTTAAATGTATCTCGAAGGGAGATCTTGAAGATTTTTGTCAAGCTTAATGGAGGCCTAGGGAGGTAACTACAATAACAATAAATATATTTATAAATAAATATACAAATATAGAAATAAACAACAAAATAACACCTACGGGTACAGATATATTGGTGGTAATTACAAGTATAAAAAGGTAAATTACTACCAATATGCTCAAATATTCTATATGAGTTGTTCATACCTTTTTTGTACAGTGTAGAGTAGCACGCAAAATATGGTCACGGTTTATTATTGTAGGGATTCATAATTTAACCCGTTCAGTACCAGTTCCATCCTTTTCATTTATACTGGTTACTAATAGACGATTTTATTTAGTTTCAGAAGGGCCTCCAACAATTAACAGGCTTCGAACTATCATAATTAACCCTTTCTACTAGCACAGAACCTTCAAAGCGTCTAAATATAGCTAGATTAAAATAAGAAAGACGTCGCCGGTACAGAAAGATTTAAGTATAGGCCTATCTAACCTGAGGGTAGTGTTTTAGGCACGATATAAAGACATTAATGTGATGGTTACAAATATCTCAGGAATTACAAACGATTATCTTTATTATTACATTGAAAAGAAATCTGTTATGGACTTATTTTGGTGTTTCTCTATTCTTGTATGTACAGAAATATTTGTGTTCTCTGTTGTGACGTCAAGGAATTGCATTATAATCCCTGACCTTTCTATGTTATCGCTAAAGCTATTGATTATTTATGTCTGATGCTATTTCTAGAGTACCGGTAATATATATCAGTTCTATTTTCCGTGTTATTCTTGTTGTTAGTAGTTCTATTAGGCTATTGCTGAACCGATCTATCCGCTCGTGGATGTGTCAGGCTCGTGTTCCGTACCACAGTGGCTGATTTCGGCTTGGTCAGATTCAGGTGCACTTAATTAAGGGGGAGGTCTTTGTTTTTTCTCCCTCATGTTTAGTCCCATTAGTTTTGAGATTTTTAGACGTTTGCTCCATTAGTTTGGCGAATTTAAGACCTTTCGCCCCACCCCATTTCTTTGCCAATATCAAGACCTTTCGTGCCGTTTAGGTGTCGATTTATTCCTGGCAAGCGATATCTAGCCTGCAATTGTAGGAGGAATTGGCCTTGGGCCAGGGGGTGTTATTTTAAGCTTCATGGAAGTCTAGTGAGGTTACTATAACATTAATAAATTAATAAATATATAAACCAAACTTAGCCACTAATAAGGCCACTTAGCCTTGATTGAATAAGGAATGACCTCTTTTTAATTTTATTCTGCCTAACATTAGACGATTCTGTTCATATTAGGAAAGACGTCTCATTGCCAAGAGGGTTTAAACTACACTGTAAATGGTGCACATAGTTATAAATAAATACTGTTGGTAATAAATAGGTTCACAATAATCGTCTATGTTCGGTGAGACTTTTTCTATTGCACTAGACATATCGAAAGCCTTCGATAGAGTCTGGCATAAATCTTTAATTTCTAAACTACCCTCCTTCGATTTCTATCCCTCCATCTGTGCCTTTGTCTCTAATTTCCTTTCCGGCCGTTCCATAGCTGCGGTTGTGGACGGCCATTGTTCACTTCCTCACCCTATAAACTCCGGTGTTCCTCAGGGCTCTGTCCTATCTCCTATTCTCTTTCTAATTTTTATAAATGATCTCCTTAACTGTACCTTAATTCCCATCCATTCATACGCAGACGACTCAACCTTACACTACTCCATTAGTTTTTCAAATCGCCCCAGCCAGCAATCCCTCAACGACAAACGTAATGAAGCCATAGAACTCTTAAATTCTGATCTAAATACTATTTCCAATTGGGGCAGAGAAAACCTTGTTAACTTTAATGCTTCCAAAACCCAATTTCTCCATCTATCTACCCGTCAGGGTCTCCCAGCGGACTATCCCTTATTCTTCAACAATACAAAAATCAACCCTTCATCTTCTCTCAATATTCTTGGTGTCTCTTTTTCTTCTGCTCTCATTTGGAAGGACCATATTACCAGTCTTGCTAAGGCAGCCTCCCAGAAGCTGGGTGTGCTCAACCGCCTTAGGGGGTTCTTTTCCCCTCCACAGCTTCTTGCTCTGTACAGGGGCATAGTGCGCCCTTGTATTGAGTATTGTTCACATGTGTGGGGAGGTTCCTCTCACACCGCTCTCCTAGACAAAGTTGAAAGGAAGGCCTTTCGTATCATTAACTCCCGTCCACTCACCAACTCTCTGCAACCTCTCACTCTCCGCCGCAATGTTGCATCTCTCTCGCTATTCTATCGCTACTATAATAATCAGTGTTCCTCAGAGCTATCCCAGTGCATACCACCTCCTTTACGTAGGGCACGTGGTACCCGTCTTGCAACTCAATCCCACCCCTACTCTGTGCAACTCTCCAACCCAAGAGTGAAACGTTACTCTCAAACTTTCTTCTACTCAACATCTGAGCTCTGGAACTCTCTCCCAGAATCAGTCTTTCCCTCTTCCTATGACTTAAATTGCTTCAAACTCCGTGTGTCCAGGCATTTTGGCTCGAACGTCCCTTGATTTTGGCCCTGTCACTCTTTCAACTATGGGGGAGGCACTCGCTATAGGCAGTTATGCCTTTTGCCTCCCTCAATCACATAGAAAAAAAAAAAAAAAAAAAAAAATGTAATAGATACACCGAAGAACCCTGATTATATGTAATATTCTTGTTACAATTAAGCTTTTAAATATGTACTACCTCAAGTAACATTTAAATATGTACTACTCAAGTAACTTTTAAATATGTACTACCTCAAGTAACTTTTAAATATGTACTACCTCAAGTAACATTTTCTTAAAAAGATTGTTTTATTTGTGTTGTGTTCTGATTAGTTATGTTGCGTTTATCTTGTGTCGTCCCAGTTTTGGTTTGTTTATTTTGTAAGTTTTACATTATGACAACGATTTTGATATTGTCAGGAAATACAATCCGTAGTCGAAGGGTAAACTCCTCACACAAACGAAGACAATCGTCTAATGAGAGCCAAAATGAAATTAAAAGGCGCTTGGTCGCTTACAGAAAGGGTTAACTCCTCACCTTAATAATCCAGTTCAAGAACTGCTTGATGGTGATAGATATAACGTTGAAGAGCGAGTAGATACAACAACAGCCCAGCACCAGGATAGCAAAGTTGAAGAACCGGTAGGCGTGCAGACCGGGACCGTAGAAGGCGTCCGGTTTCTGAAATACAGGAAGTGATAGAGGGAATGATAGATAGATATACATGAATAGCTAGATACTCGGTTGGTAGGTACATGGACGGTTGGTTGGATACATAAGTGAGCATATATATATATATATATATAGGTAGATCCAAGAGACAGACAAGTAGTGGGATAGCTAGATAGATCAGTGGGAAGAGAGAGAGAGAGAGAGAGAGAGAGAGAGAGAGAGAGAGAGAGAGAGAGAGAGAGAGAGAGAGAGAGAGATCCAATAGACATCCAGGTAATAGGATAGCTAGATAGATCAGTGAGCAGAGATAGATAGATGGATGGATAGATAGATAGATAGATAGATAGATAGAGGATTGAGTGATTGAAGGGGGAATGGGAAGGTAAAATGAAGGTAGATGAATATTGTGAATATTTGCCATAATTCCAAGTCTATAATCTTTCCAGACAGAGAACAGACCTGGTTTGTAATTTATTGGTGTGCGTATGCAAATTAGATTAAACAAAATAAATGTGTGTGTGTGTGTGTGTGTGTGTGACTTACCTGAGCAGAAACAAAATCCCCGAAGCCTATGGTAGCGAAGGAGATGAAGCAGAAGTAGATCGAGTCCTCATAGCTCCAGTTTTCCACCTATAAGATTAAAAACAGTGTGAATTAAGTGAAACAGAGTAATAAATGGTATATTGAACATTACTATACAATTTTCAGCATATAATATATAATTGCATCTTTTCTATTTTTAAACCTTTAAAGCCAAGTTCTGAAGCATGTCTCGTTTGTGTTCGATACTGATTGAAATGGGTGCGTCGCCATTATGCTCTTGGCTGTACAATCACGCTAATAAGTGATGTCTCGCCACCAAGTATGTTTTGATCAATAGTTGGTATCAGCAATATCTAATCTTCATTTCTTCATATCGAGTGAAATATACAAACATGTTCCTACACTTACCCACCCTATTCATCATCTGACAGACATTAATACAGCATAGAGCAAGCCAAACGTAATGATAGCTGGGACATGACTTATTAGAGCGACCGTACCTCTAGAAAGACTGGTTCCTGTAGTATCCATGAAGTAATTGTCGGTATTTAGCAAACGTCTATTTGCCCGGTAGATTTGTTTTACCCTGAACAATGTATATCTGACGGATCCCCCTCGAACTATGGCCCAGGATAGTATCGATCGGATCATTATCTTCAAGACACAGAGCCATACGTTTGTATTCTTAAGGGGCTAGTGGATGTTTTTTTTATTAATTCATGTATTATTATTATTATTATTTTTTTTTTGTATTAGTTTCCTCGCTAGACCTCCCTCAAACTTAGATAAATCCTCCCTAGACCCCCCGTCAAGATAAATGTGTAAATTTTTCGGTAGAAAAATGTCCCCATAATTACAGCCTCGCTATCGCTCGCCAGGAAAAAATTGACACCTAAATGGCACGATAGGTCTTAAAATTGACAACGAAATGGAGCTGAAGGTGTTAAAATCGCCAAACTAATGGCCCGAACTTCTTAAAATCTCAAAATTAATATGCTAAACATGAGGGAGAAAGAGGTTTAGAAAAAGCAACTACCTCCCCCGTAAACAATTCTTTCCCTCCGCAGCTCCGTTAATACATGAAATAACTTGGCAATTGACGTTTCCTATAGAAATGGGAATGGTAACTATTGTAGACACTAATCGAGCACGGCAAAACCCAGGGGAGGCCTTATAGGCATGTGATAAGGAGTTGCTGAAACGGTTTCATTTGTCTGGCTTCCCTCACTGTTTCTGTTTGTGTCTCCCCTACAATAAACGTTTAAAATAGCGAACATCACTCTTTCAACTTTGGGGGAGACACTTGTTGCAGACAGCTCTTTGCCTTTTGTCTCCTTCATACACATAGAACAAACAAACTCTTTCTCACAGTATTTGTTGGTTAGGTATAAGGCGCTGTGAAGGGAAATAATTGTTTTAAGAATACAAGCATTAGCCTCTTGGAACTACCTGGAGTCAGTGGAGCGGCCCAATAAAGGCCACAATGACGGAGGTGATGGTAAGGTAGAACATGACCCTGTACACCCAACAACACCCGGGCACTATACCACAGGGCAGTACCTACTTATCTGCTTAACTCCTGTCACCTGCTTTTTTTTCTCTCTTTGTCTCTCTTTCTCTTGCTTGTATCCATTCGGCCCCATTCAGCCTACTGTTTTAAGACGTATATCCCCATCCATATGTCGATTTTTTTCCTGGCGAGCGGCAGCGAGCCAGCATATATAGGCCTATATATAAATGTTTTTGACAGCAGGCTAAATTTGTACATTTTTCGATAGAAAAATGTCTCCGGCGAAGCCGGATTTCTCCATACAATGCTGACTCGCTATCGCTCACCAGGAAGAAATCGACACCTGTATGGGGATAAACGTCTTAAAACAGTAGGCTGAATGGGGCCGAATGGATACAAACCAGAGAAAGAGAGAAAAGGAGAGAAATACAGGAGGTGACCCCCCTTAATCCTTACCTGTTGGAAGAGCACCGCCCCAAGGAAGGCCACAATGACGGAGGCGATGGTGAGGTAGAACATGACCCAGTACACGGAGGGCTTCCAGGCATCCAGGCTGGAGTCCTCTAGAGAGTCCTGGGAGGTTCGTCTTCTGCCGGTGGGGTCGTCGCCCCCTCCGCCGCCTCCTTCTTCGCTCGCTGCTGTCCTCTGACGCATTTTACGCACGTGGCGCGATCTGTGTGTTTGGGGGGGGGGGGGGGGGGGTAGTTTATCTGTGGTTATATGATAGGCAAGATTCTACTTAAGGTCAGCGTAAAGTTTTTAATTGACTTATACCAGGCAAGATTCTATACCCTGTTCCAAATAAGTAGTACAAAGCTGTTTAACATTAATCTCCATAACTCCCAAATGACTGGAGTAGTCGAGCTAATATTTCTGCCATTTGGGAAGGGTCAGCCAGGGAATAGTTATGGAAATCTACAGCCCATTTGCTCTGGCCGTTTTTGAGTTACAGAGGTTAGGGTTCACGATTTCTGGCCTACCTTTTTGGAACGGGGTATAGACTTTAGGTATAAGAATCGTGTATCGCTGTTCTCCCCATCGCTATCCTCCAACGCATCCTACGCTCCTGACGTGACGGGTTGGGAGTCGTGTTAGCTTTAGTATCAGACATTAAGGGGGTAATACTCGCTTGTTCTGGACCCCATTCTCCCTCATGTTCAGCATATTTGTTTTGAAGTTTTACGACGTTCGTTCCGTTAGTTTGGCAATTTTGAGACCTTTCGCCTCATTTTTGTATCAATATTAAGACTTCTACCTTTTATGTTTCTATTTTTTCCTGGTGAGCGATAGTGAGCCTCTAATTTTGAAGGAACCGGCCTTCGGCTGGGACATTTTTCTACCGAAAAATTTACAAATTTATATTGAAAGGGGGTCTAGGAGGTGTTTTTCTAAGCTTGATGGAGGTCTAGCAAGAAAACTAAAAAAAAAAAAAAAAAAAAAAAAAAATATATATATATATATATATATAAACAAGCACTACCCCCTTAAACACAAACAAATTAAGTCCATACAGCATAATAATGAGATATATCGTACTGAATAGGGGTGTATTTGTAGTTAACCGCACCTTAAGGGGAGATAGGTCTCTCTCATGTTTAGCCCCATTAGTTGTGAGATTTTAAGACCCTTGCCCCATTAGTTTGGCAATTTTAGACCTTTTATCCCATTTCTTTTTGTCAGTATTAGGATCTTTCGTGCCATTTAGGTGTCGATTTGTTCCTGGCGAGCGATAGCGAGCCTGTAATTATAGTAGGAACCGGCCGGGATATTTTTCTAAAATTTTACAAATTTATCTCGAAGGGGGGTCTAGGTTTTTTGTTTTGTTTTAAGCTTAATGGAGGTCTAGCGAGAAAACTAAAATATACCCACAAATGACCAATGTAACATCTTTATTTCCACACCGACGTTTCCACATCATCTGTATGCCATCTTCAGGGTGCTACAAACAAGGAAATATAACAATATATACATCATCTCTAAGACGACACATTGACATACATGGTGCGCAACATACATTTAATATATAACCCATTCAGTACCGGTGAAATCCTTTCCATCATATTCTGACGACTATTAGACGGTTTTATTCAGCTTAGGATGGGTATCTACCCGTTAAAAGAAAGATGACAGGCTATCTCAATTAATCCTTTTAGCGACCACTTTATCATCCATGCTAAGCTTCATATAAATCGTCTAAGTGCAGCTGAAATAAAAGCGGAAAAGATGTCGCCGGTACTGCAAGGAATAAGGGTGCTGCTGAAACTGTATTGTTTAACTGTGGTCTCTTTTTTTTTTTTTTTTTTTTTTTTTCTATGTGATTGAGGGAGGCAAAAGGCATAACTGCCTATAGCGAGTGCCTCCCCCATAGTTGAAAGAGTGACAGGGCCAAAATCAAGGGACGTTCGAGCCAAAATGCAAAATCTTATTTGTAATATGTTTTTATTTATTCCACTCCCAACACCAAACACCTACTAATGAAATTAATGAAAGCATGTGATCGTCCCAGAATTCGAACCTGGGTTACCACAAACTGTACAGATCTTAAACACTCTAATCATTACACCATCAAGCCAGTTATATGTACAGCACATGACTACGATTAATATTAATTTATCGAATACTGGATATTAATCTAATCATGTACTGCACCCAACTTTTTTTTTTTTTTTTTTTTTTTCTATGTGATTGAGGGAGGCAAAAGGCATAACTGCCTATAGCGAGTGCCTCCCCCATAGTTGAAAGAGTGACAGGGCCAAAATCAAGGGACGTTCGAGCCAAAATGCCTGGACAATGAATAGCCTAATGATTAAGTGAGAGGAAATTAATAGTTTATGGGGCACAGATCACATAATTATGACCGACCTCGCTACGAAATATTCCTACGAGGGCTGGATATTTTAATATTCTTAACCCATAGAAGATACGATGACACATTTCCTTTCTGGTTTCTGGCTATTATTAGAAACGATTTTAGTCCGATTAGGAAGGTTTATGTGGAAATCAGATGTTTGGGATAGTCTTTACCCTGAAAATTCCCACAGATCCTTCCTAAATTGTATAAAATCGTCTAATGATAACCAGAATAAACTCAAAATTTAAAATGCCTCATAGTCTTCAAAGGGTTAACAGTATTATATATAAATAAAAATAGAATATATATATATTTGTTTTAAAGTAATGTCAGGAAAATCACACTAGCTTGATCATGGCAATATAATATTTTCCCCACCATGATTAATACTAGTAGCTCTGAGAAAAGATAAAGAACAGGATGTAGAGAGAGAGAGAGAGAGAGAGAGAGAGAGAGAGAGAGATGATGATGATGATGGGAAAGAAATATAAGGCAGCAAAATTTCATGAGTGTGATGAGCAAGGGAGATGAGAGAGAGTTACATTGAGTTACATATATATACAGAGTGCACAGACCTTGCAGTCCCTATTAGGCAATCCGAACTTAATTCTAACAAAATTTGCTACTAAGTGTAAGGTAAAGCTAGCAAGGCAGAATAATCTATCCCCACCCTCCAGTGAGAGAGAGAGAGGTAGAGGTAGATAGATAGATAGATAGAGAGAGAGAGAGAGAGAGAGAGAGAGAGAGAGAGAGAGAGAGAGAGAGAGAGTGTGTGTGAGAATGAGTGATGTTTATTATCTTACCTCATAATAAAAGCTAGGAGTGTGATAATCCGCTCCAAGAACAAGTTGAAGAACAGGATACCCGAGGAACATCCCAGTAGACCATAGAAGATGCAGAATATCTTTCCCCCTGCTGTTCTGGGTGCGGCGGCCCCGTACCCTGTGGAGTAGAGAGAGGTTGGGTTAAGCGGGTAGTGTTTTTTTTTTATCTACGAAATAAATATCGCCTGGAAGTAACTACGATAAAGCCACACAACTAGCTTTAGGCCTACAATCCATTATATATTACTATGGTATACTAGACAGCCTGACTACCGTGAATCGCAGCCAGTCGTATGGGATAAACGGACGAACTACATAGGCCTATTATGGAAACAACTTATATGTTTCTGAAACAATACCGGTGTGTGATAACATTTCCCCTCATATAACATTGTTTACTTATCCTATTTGTATAGGTTATTAATTTAGGGTACATTCAACTGAACTGAACTGAAGTGAACCACCCGGAGTCTGGTCTGGACCAAGGTTAAGAGATACAACAGGTTGGAGCATGGGGTCACTCAAACTCGTACCCGCTCACGCATGACGTCACAAGGAAGGAAGGGTCAGAGGTCACTCGACTGTACACACTTCATTCTCAAAGGAGCAGCCGAGCGAGCACTATCCTCCGTTTTCTTTGTCTTCATACCGTGATGCTATAACTACTGTATAATGCCGTGTGAAAGTGTAGCTCTTCTATTTTAACTAAACAAAATGCCTATGTATTGTCAAGTTGCTGGATGCAAGTCGATATTTATCAAAGGAAGTAACATAGCCTTCCATAAATTTCCCAAAGATGAAACACTGTGGTCAAAATGGAGTAATCTAAGTGGGAAAAAAGGCTGTATTATTTCACCAACAGCAAGAATCTGCACTAAACATTTTGAATCCTCAGCTTTCGAAAGACACTTGAAATACGAACTGCTTGGACTACCAGTACCTTACAGCCAAATAAGATTCAAACCTGGAGCATTACCAACTCTGCATTTGCCTGCCCAGGCTGCCTCTGAAAGCGAGTCCAAGAGAGGCCGAAAGCGAGTTCGAGATGAAGACGACACCAAAGTGACTGAGCAACAAACAAACCGTGATGCAAGTGACCAAAATAATCTACAAGATGATGCAACCGTGAACACCGACGCACCATTGAAAGAAATAGGTGAGTTTATACCTGTGCTATATATATATATATATATATATATATATATATATATATATATATATATATATGAGAACATAAGAAATGGGAGTCTGCAGAGAGCAGATTGGCTCACACAAGGCAGATGCCTTTCATACCAAACCTATCTCGTCCTATATGTGCTTATCTAATTTTATCTTGAAGCCCACACTGTCCTTACATCTAGAATTATTTGTATGTATGTGTGTATACCGCTATATAAAAGGTTCAGATTATGCTGTTCAAATTTGATGTCCTCATTACAGAATGGACATAGTTTATTTGGAGTCAGTAGGCTACAACGAAGAATGACCAAAATTATCCAAAATATTATATATCTTCCATAAATAGAAAGGTTGAATAAATTAGGCTTGCACTCGTTACAGAGGCCCATCTCGTCCACATGCCTATCTAATTTGATCTTAAAGCTCTCTATCATTCTTGATCTCACTATAGCACTTGGTAACCTATTCCACATATCTACAACTCTGTTACCAAACTAATATTTGCCTATATCTTTTCTGAAACGAAATGTATCTAATTTGAAAACATTTGTTGGAGTTATTTCGCTATCACTGAGCTTTAGTACATTGTTCATGTCCCCTCTATTAATCCCACTACGTGACTAACCCCCTTGAACACTTCTATCAAATCCCCTCTAACTATGCGTCTTTTTAACCAATGAACATAGGAACATAAGAAAATGGGAGTCTGCAAAACGCCGATCGGCCCACACAAGGCAGATCCCTGTCACACCCAACCCCAATTACCTAAGAACATAAGATCACGGGAAACTGCATTTGGCCATGCGGCCCACATGAGGCAGCTCCCATTCACACCCAGCCCATATCAGCCATATGGGAGCCTAATTAAGCCTAATGTAAGCCTAATTTCTTCAACCTTACTTCAACTGGAAGATTTCTAATACAATGGATTATTTTTGTCATTCTACGTTGTACTCTCTCCAAGGAATCATTCTGTAATTAAAATTTAACAGCATATATAAGAAAAGAACATAAGAAAATTTGAGTCTGCAGAGAGCCGAATGACCCACACAAGGCTCATATATATATATATATTTTGGCAGGGGGGTTATAAAAAGTAGTTATACTATACCTGTGACTAGATATTGTAGTTATACATATTACATTTATATCAGTTTGGTACTAGGGCGCATGTTGCTAGAGAGAGAGGAACTGCGTTTCAGAAAAGATATAGGCAAATACTGGTTTGGTAACAGAGTTGTAGATAGGTGGAATAGGCTACCGAGTGTTATAATAGGATCAAGAAAGATAGAGATAAAATTAGATAGGTACATGGACGAGATTGGTTGGTTGTGAAAGGGTTCTGCCTTGTGTGGGCAAATCGGCTCTCTGCAGACTCGTATGTTCTTAATACGAAAAATAGTAATAATAATACAATATCTATATACTGGTATATACAATACACCGTATACATTTATTTATATATATATGTATACGGTATATATATATATATATATATATATATATATATATATATATATATATATATATATATATACTGTATATATATATATATATATATATATATATATATATATATATATATATATATATATATATATATATATATATTAGAATAGTACCTAGAATATGAAAGGGGTGAAGAAATAGAAAGTTTGAGAGGAATAGTGGATGGGAGGAGTTTAATCTGTGATTAGAGGGCCAGGTGGGTCCATTAATAACAATTTGTGCTCCTCCCATTCACTAATACCGGTACATCTTAACTAAGGTCAAGTAGGTATTAAATAAAGCCGGCGGGAGGGGAGGGTCTGGGGGAGTAATTTTGTAGCTATTAAATGTGATTGGCTAGGGATTACTATGGATGTATCTTCTCCATCACCGCTACCAACTTCTCCATCATCACCACTTTCTTCTCCAGCACCACCACTTTCTTCACAATCATCACTACCATCTTCATAATCACCCCTACCATCTTCACCACCACCACCATATTCTTCAGATTACATTAAGCTCAATTGTTAAAGGATATTTTTAGCCCACCTGTGTGTGTGTGTGTGTGCAGATGTGTATTTGTGTATTATATATATATATATACGTTCTTATATCCGTGTCTTCTTTACTCTTCCAGAAAACACAGAGCCCATCCCCCAAAACATCAACAAGGGAGGTGTGACTTGGCAATTCCGAGAGAAAATAAGGAAGCTGCAACTTCAACTCACTGCTGCTACTGTCCTGAGTTTGGCTGTAACAAAGGAAAGAGATGATCTTCTGGCTGAAAAATCGGAATGGGAACAAGAAAAAACATCTCTGAAACAACAGATAGAAAATGTTAGGAATAGTCTATGTGCTTATTTTTCCAGTAGTCAAATACATTCTATTTTAACAGGCAAACCAGTTAGTCACTGGCAAGAAGACGACATCAGCAGAGCAATCACTTTACGTAGCCTGAGCACAAAAACCTATAGGTATTTAAGGGAAAAGATTAAGTTTCCACTACCATGCATAAGTACCCTAAATCGATGGATTGCAAAAGTTAGTGTGGAACCAGGAGTACTGTCATCAATTATTAAAGTTTTACAATACAAATCCACGTCAATGACAGATTTTGAGCGACTGTGTGTATTGTCATTTGATGAGACAAGTATAGCTCACAAATGGACTTATGATAAAGCAACTGACACACTTTATGCACCCAAAAACAGAGTACAATGTGTGATGATAAGAGGATTGACGAGCCCTTGGAAACAACTCATATATTATGATTTTGACACAAGCATGACCATGGACATTCTGTTTGAAATTATTTCTAAGGTAGAAGCAGTTGGATTTTTGGTAGTTGCTATGGTCAGTGACTTAGGACCAACAAACCTGAGGCTATGGAAAACATTAGGTATCAATGTAGACAAACCATTCTTTACAAATCCATACAGGAATATATATGTTTTTGCAGATGCCCCCCATTTAATCAAACTAATTAGGAACAATTTCCTTGACTCAGGTTTTCAGTTAGATGACGACAAAGAAAAGAATGTCAACAGTGAATGTGTCCGAGAACTGATAAATATGAGTAAACTGGACCTAAAAGCAACCTATCATTTGTGTTTCAATCATATATATGCGAGAGGGGTGAAGCGCATGAATGTTCGCCTTGCGGCGCAATTGCTGTCAGAAAAAACCGCAAAAGCATTAATGTATTTTGGAGAACAGGGATTACTGCTGAGCAAAGACTGGAAGAATACAAGTATTTATATTGCATTGGTTGATTCTTGGTTCGACTTATTTAATTCCCGAAATCCAACAGATAAAAAACTGTCACGAGCGGCATATGGGCTGCAGTTACCCAATCAAAACAAATTACTGAATGAAATGCTTAACACCACAAAGTCAATGCGAGTCAAAGGTACGGGTAGCTTGTATCAATTTCAAAAAGGAATTATTGTATCGTGCCAGTCTTTGCTCGGTTTATATGAGATGCTAAAAGAAAAATATAACATCTCCTATATAATGACATATCGGTTGAATCAAGATGTATTGGAACATTTTTGTTGTTGTCTTAGGCAAATAGGAGCTTCAAACCACCAGCATCCATCACCTGTACAAGTTAAGTATCGAATGAAATCATACCTGCTTGGGAAGAACATAGAGTTGGTAGGAAACAATTATAACACTGACAACAAACAAAATGATTCAAGCATATCCGAAGCTGTTTTTTCTCAAACAGAACCATCACAGTCTACTGCAACTGACACAACATAAAACCTTGAACATGAACTCCTGTTGTCAGCAGTATTATTTTCTAGTTATGAAGGAAATGCATGTGACTCCAGTGACTATGATACTGAAATTCCAGTTGGTATGTCAAGTACAAATTTATCCCAAGAAAATGAAAATGAAGGTTTGAGGTATATTGGTGGATATATTGCCAGCAAGTTTCCCCAGCATGAATTTCTAGGTCAGAAAGTGTCAGAGGATGACACAACCTGGATTGGGAAAATATGCAGAAAAGAAGGGATGCTTATGACACCCAAAAAGGAATTCTTTGAACAGCTTAAATTAATGGAAAAAATCTTTGTGTGTTTTCATGGGAAAACAGAGTTCAAAGCTGGCAAAAATTCAGTAAAATCATTGTGTAAAGAAATTGTTGGTATGGTGACTTTACCATGGGAAGTAATTAGTTTTTTTGTAAGATGCCGAATGTTTTTTAGAATACGGATTTTAAACAGAAATATGAATGCTAATGATCCTAGAAAAACTAAATCTAAAATGTCTAAACTAATAAAATCAGTGTGAAATCCTTGTGTTTATGTAATCCTTATCCCTCTTTGTGAAAGCTAATTATATTATAAGAATAAGAAAATAGAACAATAACCAAGCAAAATGAAGATACCGGGTATAAAAAAAATACCGGTACTAATATTAATTAACATGTTTGACACCCCTGGTCTAGTGGCAGCACTTTGGCTGGCAGGCGAGCGTTTTTCTAGCTTTCTTTCTCTCGCCCCACCTTCTGACGTCAACAGGCTGCGCGTGCGCCAACCTGTTGTATCTCTTAACCTTGGTCTGGACATACGTGCGACGAGAAAAGTCCATGCCGCACTCTGGGACCTGTGCGGCACGGACATTTAACTACAATTGCGTCATCGTATCTAGAATGGGTTAATTATCTGAAACAAGATGAAATTACCAAATGCAATCCCTCCCCTCCCCCCTCACCCCCATCCCATCCCATCCCCTCCCAAATCTGCATTTTCTGGCGAGTGACAGTTCCTTCCAGAGATAAGCTATCGTTGGGGGGGGGGGGGAGAGAGAGAGAGAGAGAGACTGAGACTGATGATATACACACACACACTCGCGCGCGCGAGAGGGAGAGTTACAAGGAATATTTAGTATCTCGGAGACTTTGCGGTCCATTCCGAGGAGATACTCGAAGTGGAAGGAGATAGACTGTTTAGTGCACTACACTCATTACAGAGTGTGCAAAATACTATGTACTCTCTTCTTGAACTGCTCTACTGAAGAACTGTTTATAGCTTCAGAGGGAAGTTTGTTCCAGGTAGAACTGATCTTATATGTAAACAAGTTTGCACAAGTACTAGTGCTGAACCTCTTCAATTCTAACTTCCTGTCATGGTTGCCTGTTGTATTCATATTGAGGCTAAACATTTTGCTATAATCGAGAGAGAGAGAGAGAGAGAGAGAGAGAGAGAGAGAGAGAGAGAGAGAGAGAGAGAGAGAGAGATAGTGCATTTAGCGAGTCATTAGGATCACCGTGGATCAGGCCATCTCGGTGTTTGCTCTCACGGATCCTTTATAGGGAGCATTTTTTATAGTATAACCAAAATCAATAGTCGTGGAAAACCTTAACCCTATCTGGTTCAGGGCGGGTCTATTTGGAACCGACCTGTTTCATTCCACTGGTTTAGAGATATTAAAACGTTTCACCTCAATACGTTGGCGATTATAAGATACTTCACCCCATTCAGGTGTCGATTGTATCTAGGCGAGCACAGTGAGTCTACAATTTAGGAGAAGCGTGACATTGTTCTACCGAATAATGTACATATGTATCTTGAATGTGGTGGGTTGCGTTTTTTTTGTTTTCAGTTTTAGGGCGGGGGGGGGGGGGGGGGGGGTCCGGGGAGGCACTTTTCTAGTCTAGGGGGAAACTAAATGTACATTGGTCGACAATGGCAACAGTAATCAAAACCGTCAATTATAAACTAAATGTACATTGGTCGACAATGGCAACAGTAATCAAAACCGTCAATAATAAACTAAATGTACATTGGTCGACAATGGCAACAGTAATCAAAACCGTCAATTATAAACTAAATGTACATTGGTCGACAATGGCAACAGTAATCAAAACCGTCAATAATAAACTAAATGTACATTGGTCGACAATGGCAACAGTAATCAAAACCGTCAATAATAAACTAAATGTACATTGGTCGACAATGGCAACAGTAATCAAAACCGTCAATTATAAACTAAATGTACATTGGTCGACAATGGCAACAGTAATCAAAACCGTCAATAATAAACTAAATGTACATTGGTCGACAATGGCAACAGTAATCAAAACCGTCAATAATAAACTAAATGTACATTGGTCGACAATGGCAACAGTAATCAAAACCGTCAATTATAAACTAAATGTACATTGGTCGACAATGGCAACAGTAATCAAAACCGTCAATAATAAACTAAATGTACATTGGTCGACAATGGCAACAGTAATCAAAACCGTCAATAATAAACTAAATGTACATTGGTCGACAATGGCAACAGTAATCAAAACCGTCAATAATAAACTAAATGTACATTGGTCGACAATGGCAACAGTAATCAAAACCGTCAATAATAAACTAAATGTACATTGGTCGACAATGGCAACAGTAATCAAAACCGTCAATAATAAACTAAATGTACATTGGTCGACAATGGCAACAGTAATCAAAACCGTCAATAATCATAGTACACAATATCATAATAACCCCCTAGACGTTGCACTAGATAGTGTTAATGATGTGTGTGAAATATTAAAAAAATGGACATTAACTTAACCCTTTTACTCTGTGACATGTAATACTAGTCGTGGCCAATTTATCACTTGAGAGTTTCAAGCTATTAGAAAGTTGGAGCTGTAGACATCGATATGATATGTTTTTTTTCTCTTCTCTCCTTTTCTTTCTTTTTCTGGCTTGTATCCATTCAGCCTACTGTTATAAGACGTTTATCCCCATCCAGGTGTCGATTTCTGAGCGATAGCGAGCTAGTATTGTATGGAGAAATCCGGCTTCGCCGGAGAATTTTGCTTGCTGTCAAAATAGAATATATACATATATGCTGGCTCGCTACTGCTCGCCAGGAAAATATTGACACCTGGACGGGGGTAAACGTCTTAAAACAGTAAACTGATTGGGGCCGAATGGATACAAGCCAAAGAAAGAGAGAAAAGGAGAGAAGAAAAGCAAGTGACCCCCTTAAGCATAATTGCCAGCTAAAATACGGTCGTAGTACATTTATTTATAGCCTACATAAAACCAAATTAATTATACTCTCTATCCATCAGAAATCTACATTATTATTACACTTCTCTTCTATATCGATGTTTACAGCCCCAATGTCCTTATAGCCTAAAACTCGCAAGAGACTGTCAAGGAAAGTGATTGTAAGGTAACTTAAAATTACTCTGTTTGGTAGCTATACAGTACTGTCGGCGAATATTGAATGTGACTTTGTTTGTATGTGTTTGTGTGTGTGTGTGTGTTTGTTTGTTTGTTTGTATATATGTATGTTAGTGTGTGTGTATGTATGTTAAGGTGTGTGTGTTTATTTTAGTGTGTGTGTGTTACTGTGTGTGTGTATGTATGTTGGTGTGTGTGTGTACCGTATGCATGTTAGGTTAGGGTGTGTGTGTATGTTAAAGTGTGTGTGTGTGTGTATAGTGTGTGTGTGTGTGTGTGTGTGTGTGTATGTGTGTGTACTAGTATGTGTGTTTGTGTATGGTGTGTGTGGTGTGTTTTGTGTATGGTGAGTGTGTGGGTGCGCACGCATGTGTCTGTATAGTGTGTGTGTGTTTGTGTATGTATGGTGTGTGTGTGTGTTTGTGTATGTATGGTGTGTGTGTATGTGTGGTTTGTGTGTGAGTATAATATATGGTGTGTGTGTGTGTATGTGTGCGTGTGTATGTATGTATGGTATGTGTGTGTGTGTGTATGTATGTGTGTCTTCCCCTAGTCTGTGTTGAAGCAAGCAAACCTTCCATTGGCTGTTAATAGTCCAGTCACTTCGCCCACAAGTCACTTCGCCACAGACCAGAACTATAACCCGGTAGGACATGAACGTTTGTGCCTTCAACTTTCTTTGGCAGTACTGGTCTCATTGTTGCGATAATAAAGCTGCACAAGAATTCAGCTACTTAAGGAGGTATTTTTTTCTGGACCCCCCCCCCCCCCTTCTCCCTTATGTTTAGCCACATTGGTTTTGAGATTATAAGACGTTCGCCCCATTATTTTGGCTATTTTAAGACCTTTCGCCCCATTTCTTTATAATTTTTAAGACTTTTCGTGCAAATCAGGTATCAATTTTATTTCCTGGCGAGCGATAGCGAGCCTACAATTTAAGAGGAACCGGCCGAAGGCATATTTCTACCTATAAATACACAAATTTATCTTAAAGGGAGGGTCTTGGGGGTACCTCTTTATAGCTTGATGAAGACCTAGGGAGTAAACTTTAACAAATCCCCTTAACGGGAAAAAAAAAAAAAAAAAAAAAAAATATATATATATATAGGGTGTTTCATAAATACCTTTCATAATTTTCAGAATGAATAGACCTAGCAATAATAAATATACTTTACTATGTGACGGTTTTGGAAATTTCTCATATTTACCGGGATATTACACATTTTAGTTTATATAGGAAAGTCTAGGGGATGAAAATGATCAGTAGATTACCATCACCTCAATTACTTTATTTTGTCATAAATGTTTGAACATCAATGTATTTTACAGTATTTACAATAGGTGCTCGATCAATTTGCATCATGGGTTCGAATACTGTATGAATGAAGCTTCACAAATTGAAGGTAATGTGAGAAGGTGAGAGATAGAAGGATGTACTGGCAGTCTTAAGTAAGTACCAGACATGGAGCCATACACCTCTGCTGAGTACAGAGACATGTTACTTACTTTAGGTGCAGCTGGAGGAAATGCAGCTGAAGCAGTAAGGATGTACGGTGAACAATATCCCAACCGGAGGCAACCATCTCGGCCTACTTTCCTCAGCGTAGAAAAACGACTACGAGAATATGGCTCACTGAATCCACGTGCAGTAGACAGAGGAAGGCCTCATGATGAGCAACTACTCGATGCAGAAGAGGATATCCTTGATGCCATCGCAGATGATCCATCTACAAGCACACGTCGACTTGGTGCACGATTTGGTGTGGCTCATGCATCAGTATGGAGGATTGTAAAGAGACATGGCCTGTACCCATATCATCACCAGCCCATCCATGCTCTGACTGAACGTGATTATCACCAACGAGTGGATTTATGTCGCTGGCTCCTTACTCAAGAGAGGGAGAACAACGGTTTTATTGCAGAGGTTTTGTTTAGTAATCAGGCAAATTTCACAAGAAATGACATGTTGAACCTACATAATACACATACATGGGGAGCAGAAAATCCACATGCAACAACAACGAGGGGACATCAGCAACACTTTTTGATTAATGTTTGGGCCGGTATTCTTGGTGACCATCTAATCGGACCTTTTTACCACAACGACTTACAGGCAATGTGTACACCAGATTTCTTCAGGATGACTTACCCATACTACTTGAAGATGTGCCTCTCAGAACACGTAGACAAATGTGGTTCATGCAGGATGGGGCTCCAGCTCACTTTGCACGAGGTACGAGGGAGGGATTTCCTTAATGTTATGTACCCTGATAAGTGGATAGGCCGTGGTGGTCCCATTGCCTGGCCACCTAGATCACCGGACCTAACTCCACTTGACTTTTATCTTTGGGGACACTTTAAGAGCAGGGTGTATGCTACACAAATCAACACCCGTCAGCATCTGTGGCAACGAGTTCAAGAGGCATGCAGAGAAGTAAGAAACACACCAGGGATATTTGAAAGAGTGCGACAGTCTCTTATGCGCCGAGCCCAAGCCTGTATCAACGAGGGTGGGAGAAACTTCGAGCAACTATTGTAAATACTGTAAAATACATTGATGTTCAACATTTATGACAAAATAAAGTAATTGAGGTGATGGTAATCTACTGATTGTGTTCATCCCCTAGGCTTTCCTATTTAAACTAAATTGTGTAATATCCCGGTAAATATGAGAAATTTCCAAAACCGTCACATAGTAAAGTATATTTATTATTGCTAGGTCTATTCATTCTGAAATTTATGAAAGGTATTTATGAAACACCCTATATATATATATATATATATATATATATATATATATATATACCGTATATACTGTATATATATATATATATATATACAGTATATATATATATATACATACTGTATATTATATATACTGTATATATATATATATATATATATATATATATATATATATATATATATATATATATATATATATATAAACTATTTGTGTGGAATGGTATCAAAAATGAATATAAGATAATTGGATATACTAATAGTTATTTACCTTTCTAGCTTTGTCTAAGAGGGGTTATGTCTATTAATATATCTTTAGATGGGTGGATTATTATGGGCACTCTAATTACCCTTTTCAATCCCATAATTGCTGTCAGTGTTCATTGTTTCATCCAGAATACAATGAACAAAACATAAGATAATAAAATAATAATAATAAATAGAAAAACAGCATCAATGTATACCGTACTGAAGGAGTTGAATGTACACTGTGAAATATCAAGGGTTTAAAAAAGGTATATAATAAAATTGATGATTAATGTTAAGGGAAGGAACGAAAAAGAAAAAGAGTTAGTTATGCTTATTATGCACTAGATATACAGAGAGAGATAAGAACGGGGTGTTACTTATATCATTGGGTATATTGATGGAGATTTGCCTGTCTATCCTTATAGTAGATGGGTTTATTGCAAGCAATATACAGTACCTTTATATGGATATATTATGAAGGACATTATAAGTGACTACCGTACTTGCGAGTTTCATGCTGTAAGGAAGTTGGAGCTGTAGGTATCGATATTAAGGGGAGATGGGCCGTTTTTCTGGTCCCCCTTCTTGCTCATGTTTAGCCCCATTAGTTTTCAGATGTTATGACGTTTGGCTCATTACTTTGGCGATTTTAAGACCTTTCGCCCTATTTCTTTGTCAATGTTAAGATTTTTCGTGTCATTTAGGTGTCGATGTTTTCTTGGTAAGCGATAGCGAGCCTGTAAGTTAAGAGATAGCGGCCTTCGGCCGGGAAATTTTTCTATCGAAAAATGTAAAAATTTACCTTGGGATGTTTTTTTTTTTTTAACTTGATGGAGGTCTAGGGAGGAAACTAATAAAACAATAAATTTGTACATAATTTAGCAAATTAAACGACCCATCTCCCCTTAAGCAGACTGAATAGCTAAAATACGGTCTCAGTACATTTATACATACATAAAACCAATGTCATCATACTTTCTATCCAGCCGTCCGGCTGGCTTAGTTGATAGCGTGCCTGCTTCCCATCTTGCAGGTCTCGTGTTCAATCCCCGCTCAGATTGAAATGATTTTCTGAGATATAGCGGTTACCGTCTCCCCATGAGCAAGGGAGATGGGTAATGGTCTCTGTTTGATTAAAGAAGTGTGAAGCGCTTGAGAATCCTCGAAGGAGGATATACGGGCGCTATATAAGTAACCTGACGATTATTATTATAATTATTATATCGATGTTTACAGCTCCAACTTCCTTATAGCATGACACTCGCAAGTGGTTAATTAGCGTGTCATACTTTAATTACACCCATACATTTTGACAGCGTATATACACTCTCAACAGATATAGGTATGAAAAGGTTAATTAAAGTGTCCATAATTATCTACCCATTAAAAATATATTGATGTTAATAAACCCATCTAATACAAGGATATATGGGTAAAGCTCAATCAATGTAGCCTACCCAATGATCTTATATACATTTTCAAACTCTTCTTAAACCCAAAATGTTATAGTGTACAGGCGAAGTGATTTGTTGGCGAAAAGACGAGACTGTCGGCTCCAGACGCCACGCTTTAGAGACAAAAAATAATAGTGGAGAGAGAGAGAGAGAGAGAGAGAGAGTGAGAGTGAGAGTGAGTTACATAGATACAAATACTGCTCAGACCTTGCGGTTCCTACTAGGCAGTATGTACAGTTGGTCAAAGTTCTAGCTGACCCACCCTCGCTCTGGGGCTCGCAGAATTAGCTGGCAATACTGGTGTAGTGGTGCAGGGATACCACTTGCCATTAATGTGTTACCTGTGTCTGTCCTGTATATTACTGCAAATTAGACTATGTAATGTTCACGTTGTGAAGACTAAATGCGCCTTCATTAAGCAGCCACCAATAAAACAGAAATATGTATTCTTATAAAATCGAGTAAAGTATGTTGTGGCAGTCAGCAGGTTTTATATGTTTTGCCAATCAGTGGATATAATAACTTGAATAGTTAAGCAAATCTACGAACTTTGGGTGAATGTTCAGGATCATACATAGCGATATACGCATTTTTATTTGAGATAGGCTTACTTTCCCTTGTTTAGTATATGTTCTAACAATGATATAGCCGAAATCAGATCTACCAATCTCAAACTTTGTAAAACACACCTCCTTCCTACACCAGTATTGCCAGATAATTCTGCGAGCCCCAGAGCTGGAACTTTGACCAACTGTACTTAATGCTAACATACAATTTGCAACAAAGTGGAAGGTATGGGTAGCAAAGCAGAAGGCTCTCTCCCCACCCATGGCTCCCTCCGACCATGGGTCGGCATGAAATTTAGTTGGGGGAAACAAGGCCCCCAGCAGAATGAGAACATTTCTACTGGGAAATTCATAGTAAAGAAGAAAATTGAGAAATATTGTATACTACTGAAGCTTAACCTACTTTTGTTTTCTCTGGCAGAGAGATAGATAGATAGATAGATAGATAGAGAGAGAGAGAGAGAGAGAGAGAGAGAGAGAGAGAGAGAGAGAGAGAGAGAGAGAGAGAGAGAGAGAGAGAGAGAGAGAGAGAGAGAGAGGGGAGGGGGGGAGTGGAAGGAGACAGAGAATTAGTAGGTATATTGGAGCTTTATTTAAACTAAATTATTCTCATGTAGTAATTGAATTACATATGCTTTTAAATAACTAAGGCACCCCACTGTCAATATAATTATAAAGGACCTGATTGGCCCATATCCGACTGCGTATTCTACCCCATAATTAACCCTTTTAGGAAATTAACCCTTTCAGCATACCATGACTCTCACCTTTTTCTGGATAACATTCGACGATTGTACTTAAAACTTGGGAGGCCCTCTATGAATGAAGGGGGTCAAGTATATATCGTTAATGATAATAATCACGCCGCAATGTTGCATCTCTCTCGCTCTTCTACCACTATTACAATATTTAATGTTCTTCAGAGCTTTCTCAATGTATACTCACTCCCTTTTTATTCTATGTGAATCAAGGAGACAAAAGGCAAAGCTACTTGTAACAAGTGTCCCCTCCGAGGTTGAAAGAATGATAGAGAGCCAAAATCAAGGTACGATAGAGGTAGTGTAGGTGTCTTGGAAATAAGTGTGCTGTGCTTGTTAATGTAGTGCCATGCATAGGAGGAGGAGGGGTTTGTGAGAGTTAGCTGGATTACTCTCTGTGTAGGTGAGGCACAAATTGAAACAGCGTGGGAAGCCAGGTAAATGAAACAGTAGTCCCAGCAACTCTTTTATCATATGCCTATGTCCTGGGTACTGCCCTGCTCGATTGGTACCGGTACCTACAATCTCCCCAGTATCATATCCCTTCCCTTACGGAGAGTGGGGGGCACCTGTCTTTCAACACACTCCCACCCCTATTCTGTCCAACTCTTAAACCCAAGATTGAATCGATGTTTCCAGTCTTCTACTCAACAAGCAAGTTTGGGAACTCTCTCCCTCAATCTGTCTTTCCCTCATCCTATGATTTAAGCTGCTTCAAGCTTTGTGTGTCCAGACATTTTGACTCTAACGTACCTTGATTGTGGCTCTGTCACACTTTCTACTTTGGGGGAGACACTTGTTACAGGCAGCTTTGCCTTTTGTCTCCTTCATTCACATAGAACAAAACAAATTAAATAAGGGGAGTTTTTAAAAATTAATATTGTAGTATATATTTTATAATGCTTATGCTAATATGGTATAAATAATCCGACAGTTGATCAGAAACTTATATTTTATTTAATGAACTCAAAAGGCAATTTATATTCCATATAGTTAATGGTTCTCGGCTGGGTCGAAATAAGTTCAAACTAGAAGAGGCTGAAGGTCTACGATTACACAGTATAAACTTGTCCTTTGGAACAATCTATCTGTGTAAGCGCTATTCAAAGATCAACTTAAATCGACCTTGGTTTCAAATCGCAATAACTATGAACTAAAAAGGATAACTTTGCATTGGATAATGTACGTTATTATTGCTTCATTAATACATATCACGCGCAATCGATAGCATGCTTCAACGAGGTTATAATATTATCGTTAAATCCTTTTTATAATGCAATTTCCTTTGTTAACAGAATAGTTTTCAAATGGGCAGATCTTTATACCTTGCTCCTAACTATTGCTCAAGCAAAATTAGTCTAAACACAACCCTACTTGCAAACCCACATAGATTGCAGGTATATTTACTGCAATGCCCTAATCCTCTTCTCCTTGATACACCTAGTCTATTTCGGCAGTTGCAGGTTAAACCCTTCGCTCCTGATTATATAACCTAAGTTAAACTCTCAACAATTCTTAAGAAATCACCATACACATTTAAATACTTCTTCTCTGTCTAACAGATCCTAACACTAGTACTATCTGGTAGATTTGGCTTTACTAAGCAATTCAAAAGCTAGTATGCAACTCGATATATATCGTATTACATAACTTCAATTGTCTTCATCTATAGTAAGTCTTTTCATTGTCTCGTACCCAAGAAGGCACATCTGTTTTTTTTCTTTTTTTTTGGGGGGGGGGGTATTCTTATTAAGCTCGGTTCACACATGCACAAATTAACGTCACGTCCGTCCCCGACCAAGAAAATAGGCAGGACGGCATCAATCTGGAGGCCCCATGTTCCGTTCCAACGTTCCAACTGTTCCAACGTTTTTTTGCCGCCGTTCTCATCCCGTTATATTAGTCGTGTAGACGCCGCCAATCGTCGTCTAGACGACGCCAGGCTGCGCCTAGACGACGATTGCTCCCGTGTGTGTCCGTGTGTGTCCCCTGGGTGTCCCCGACATAACAAAAATTCTGGCAGTTGCCCCGACCCATACGGACCATTTTATGCATGCATAAAAAGGACGCTGCCCAGGCACGGCGAATTAAGGGTCGGGGACGGACAGGACGTTAATTCGTGCATGTGTGAACCGAGCTTTATTCAAACATCTCGTCTTTCTCAGTAAAAACTTGCGGGCCCTGAATGGGCCCTTACAGAAATGATTTCTTCTTGTCTTTTCTCTTTCTTTTTCTCCGCCTTTCACCACCTCATTGCTGGCCAGTACACTTTGCTATACTCGTCCTTGTCTTCCACCAATTGGTTCTGGCTGTGGATGGCTTGTGATGAGGTGTGAAGGAGGACTATATGAGTAAACGTTTTCGGATACTGGAGGTGGATGGGAACGAAGGCAGGCTTGCTAACATTCTCCTTTGGTGCTGAATATGGCTCTTCCTCTGTGTTTGGATGGCCTGGCGGTATCCCTGTTACAATCTCTCCATGATGGTTGGAGAGGAAAGGAGGTTGGGTGGGAGCGCCGCTTGGGAGATCTACTCTTGATGGTACCGTGTCACGGAGTGAAGTCCCAGTTAGTTAGTTAAAATAGGAAATCAGAGGCTATCAACCCTTCTGGATTATTAAGCCAGCACACTGTAAGTCAAGAATAACGTCAGGACTGAAGCCTCTTTTCGAGAACACCAGTCCCTTGGTGAAGTTCCAGGCCACGCCCTCCTCTATATACCCGCGCCTCACGCCAGGCGGCTCGCTGATTGATCGAGCTGGCTGGGTCAGTGAACAGGTAGCCGCACGGCAGCTTTGATTTTTTCGCTTCCCCTCTTCATGTTTTATTTCACTCCAATACTACCCCGGCAATTCATTTCCCACATTTTTAAGTGGCTGACTGGAGTATAGGGCTGGCACAGAGGTAATAGGATGCTTTTTGCTGGGATATATGGTGCGGGAGGTAAATGGGAGCGAGTTATAAGTTAGCCTATCTCCATACTGTTTAATTTGAATGTCGGCAGGATCAAAGCCTGGCCTCTTATTGGCTGCCGCTCAGGGGAGGTTTTGGTGATATTCTTGATACTCTTTTCTAGCATTTTTCTGGGCAAATGCTGATCAGTGATTGGTCCCAACCATTTGTACTTCAATTACTACAGTATTATTATTTTATTTTAGTTTGATCCCTAGACCTCCATCAAGCTTAAAAAACACTCCCATTTGTCGAAGCTTTAACAAATATGGAAATTAACACACTTAGTCACACCCAGTCACACTCACTCACTATCTCACTAACACACACACACACACTCTCTCTCTCTCTCTCTCAGTCTACACATTAACCCTTTACGAGCGGCCTATGCGGTTTATTTATATGTACCGCCCAGCGGGGTGTTTTTAGCCAAAATAGGGCTGTTTACGTGATCATTTTCATGCCTAAATAAGACCCAGAACGTAAAACAAGTATCTATCCCTGAAAGGGCATAAACAGAGCTTTCGAATGACACCATAACGATCCTTTTATGATGGCTAGTTTTCTTGCAATAACCGTGCAACGCGAGTGCAAAAAGCAGGTAATTAGCCACTTTCCCGATACAATTCCGTATATAGCGAGTGAGAGAGGTAGGAGGGAGGTGAAATTCGTGTCAGTAGGTTCGCCGCGGTGGTCTGGAGCAGTCATACACTCGCTACTCTCCTGCCACCACTTGTCTCTCTCTCTCAGCAACATTACGTGCTGAAATTGCCACTCGAGTTATGTCGAGCGCCGCCACATAGTCCAGCTTTATTTAACTCGACTTAAGTTGCGCGCCGACTTTTAGGGGTTAAAGCCGAGAGAGTGGCATTACACACAACAATACATAATAAACCCTCACAAGTGCCGACGTCGAGCGTCTTTCTCATTATTTATTTACTAAGAATACTAGTTTGTGTATAGTTGTATAGTAGTGAATATGAGAGAGAGAGAGAGAGAAGTTTGTGTGTGTGTAGGGGGGGGGGGGGGGGGAGGATTATGCAACCCGGAAAACGTACAGTCGGTCACCTTTCCGACTGGGCCACCTAATGGTAACTTCGCTGCATGTTTTGTTCGCTCTGAAATAGTAAGATCACTCACTCTCATCATCTTGTAGAATATGACTCATAGATGGCATAGCTTGATGGGAAGGAGAGGGAGGGGACACAGTAGGGAAGGGTAGGGAAGGATAGGATCCAATGGGGGGGTGTGAGGATGAGTTGTTATGGTGCTTTTAATCATAATGGTTTATAGCTATCCACCCTTCCAGAGTAAAGCTCGGTTCACACATACACAAATTAACGTCCCGTCCGGCCCCGACCTCTTAATTCGCCTGCAAACGGGCAAGGACGCCGGCAAAATCGCCTATGGTCGGTACAGGGACGTGTGGTGCCGCCAGCAGATGGGAGGGGGGCCGGGAGGCGGCGACCATTTTGTGGATGCATAAAATGGTCGGCGTGGGCCGGGGCAACTGTCACAAAACGTGTCAGGCCGGGACACCCACGGGAGCAGTCGACGTCTAGACGCTAACAGACTGCGTCTAGACGTCGACTGGCGGCGTCTAGACGCCGACGAACAGGATGAGAACGGCGGCAAAAAACAGTTGGAAGGAGAGTCGGCGATGTGTCACCGTCGCGTCACGTGAGCTGGCGACACCGCATGTCCGTGTACCAACCATAGGCGATTTTGCCGTCGTCCTTGCTCGTTTGCAGGCGAATTAAGGGGTCAGGGACGGACGGGACGTTAATTCGTGCATGTGTGAACCGAGCAAAAGGGGACGGGGACGGACAGGCCATGGGGCCTCCAGATTGATGACGTCCTGCCTATTTTTTTGGTCGTTGCCGGACGGGACGTTAATTCGTGCATGTGTAAACCGAGCTTAAGGGGGGAGTGGGGGTGGGGGTGGGAGGGGGCTAAAGAGGGCCGAATAGGGGAGTGTACAAGCAGGGTAGTACGGTAGTTACCTTACCCCCACTTTTACCCCTAAACTAAAATTACACCTCTACCTCTCTCTCTCTCTCTCTCTCTCTCTCTCTCTCTCTCTCTCTCTTATTATTAATATAATACGCACATATTACCCCTCTCCCTATCTCTATCAAACTATATATGTTATCTAATGGCACCATACTCTCCTACAGTATATGCTAGTGTTATTTTTATTTGCCTTGGTTATGTTTTTTTTATGCGTTATACAAATGTATACGGTACCGAATATTTTAAATATTCTGCAGTTCACTTCCATTCTCTCGAATATGATTCCTTAATTTATATTTAATATTCCCTATTATCACTATGTCCATTTTTGTATCCGTATAATGTTTTTCGTCGTATAATGCTTTGTGTTTAGAACGTGCCGGCCAGCTATATATGTGTTAACAGTTTAACTCAGTCTTCCCTAACTATTCTTTCCTAAATCAATCCTACGATTACCTTACTTCAAAGAACTTAATTTGTATACAATAAGCCTACTTGGTTTAATTAGACGAGGTTTAGACAAAGACAAGGTTGGATAAAGGTTTGGTTTACAGGATATATAAGTAAACTAGAACGGCACTTGGTAGAGTGCCTAGTACGCTGGCTGGTTCTTTATCATTAATATGATAGACCTAAATTTTCTTCTGGATCTGGGTTCTGGGATATATTCTGGGTCGCCTCCTAATTTGAATCACTTCTTCCATGGTGCATATCCTATCTTCCCACCAACGTTCATGAAAATCAGGTTTATATATATTTGTGTTAGGTATTACCTCGGCATCTAAATAACTAAGATGGCAAATCACATTTATTATAACACTCCACCTTTGCAAGATTGGGCATAAAGGTTCGCCTTTCAGCAAATTATATAGTGAAACCTTTCTATGGTAAGTCGGTATATGGTATATAGCTGTCAAAAATCAGTTCATCATTTTGATAATTAAGGATATATGTAGATAACCGTGAGCTTCTCCTAATGGAGAATGCCAGTTTTGTCTCCACAGTGACACTGGACATTAGGTGGTCCATACTTATCTGAATACCAACTTGCAGCTTATTATCATAACAAATAACCCGGCTTAAAATTTAAATTACCATATCCACCCACCACCTCTGATTCTCTTGATTTATAAGAACAACACAACTAACCAGAGATCCGACCGTTGCTTTCGGCATTCCGCCGTAGGTATATATTCAAACGGTGAATACAAGTAATATAATATGGCAGATCAGGTGAATGCAAGTAATATAATGTGGCAGAGAGGTGAGAAGACAATTTGCGTCAGGCGAATAGAGAGGAAGAGGAAAGAAGAAGGAAAAGAGGAAGTGGGTGAGAGAAAAGAGAATACAAACACAAATATGTAAAGCAAAATACATTCATAAGTGAACTGAAATAATGCAGGGAAAGAATGTGGAATTCGCAGGTGGTTTTTTATATTTATATATTCCAAATACACACACACACACACACACACACACACACACACAGTTAAACAGATACATCAGACCACACATACCTTGCAGTCCCAACTAGGTGGTCCGGCCTTAATACTACTAGACAGGGACAGTTTATAGTGGAAGAATAGGACAGCAAAGTAGAAGGCTCTCTCTCTACCCTCCGATCCCTTCGGCTAAAAAGCCGTATCGGAAAATAGGATGAAGTGTAACCTTATGGGTCAGTAAATGCCCACAAGGAAAGTATTTTATAGAGTATAGAAAGACATTAGCTTGAAAGGGAAATTACACATGCTTACTGATTAATTTATATTAATCCAATCTTCATCAGGTGATCGTCCAGTCTGTTCTTAAACGTATCAATTGAATTACTGTCGACCACCTCCAGAGAGAGAGAGAGAGAGAGAGAGAAAGAGAGAGAGAGAGAGAGAGAGAGATCTACTGGTAAGAGGGGGTATTTAATTTCCCCACTTTCACCCATCCTCTAAACCCCCCTTTCCCTCCCCTCCACCCAGTCTGTTGTGGAGCCACCCTGTCGCCACAGATAGCAGGAGGAAACAACAAAAACAACTAGAATTACACTCGGTAGAGCGCATATCTCCACCTACGCTGGCGGAGGTATGTGCTCTACCGATCGCCTCTTAAATGGAATTACCTCTTCCTTGGTGCATATCCTATCTGCTCAGGAACTTTCGTGATCATCGGTTGAGATTTCCTGTTTACAGACAAACAGAAATACAAACGAGGGTAAAATTCGACCAAGTGACTCTCTCTCTCTCTCTTTTATGGGGGTCCATAAATCTGTAGCTGACTGTTCCTATTTACTACTAGCTGAAAGAAAGCATCAATTGTTAGAATAATTGGCCATTTGTATCGTCCTGACCTGAAGTTTATGTTTTCGTCTCCGTTTGTTCTCAAAAAGTTCTGAACCGACTTCAATTTAGGAGGCGATCATGATCATATCCTAGAACCCAGGTTCATAAATCAGAAGAAAATTTAGGTCTATAATATTAATGGTAAAGAACCAGCCAGTGTAGGCGAAGGCATATGTGCTTCACCAAGTGCCCCTCTAGTTTACTTATATATCTTGTAAACCAACGGTATATTAACCTAGAATATCCTAAGCCGACCTATCTAACCTAGCATATACTGTGGTGATGGGCTGGTATATCAGAATGTGAGTTGAGCGTTCTCTGCCATACCCATAGCTTACTCTGATTGTTCCTTTTACTTTATATTTCCTAGATCTCATGTGACGGCGTCTCTGCCGTGGATTGACCCCCCTACTGCCAACCTCGAGGTTGGCAGATTGGGAGCCAAAGCGTCACATTTTTCCATTGCCACTCAACTTTCCCTTCATAATTGTTGAGGGGCACAGGGCCTTGGGTGGCGCTTTGTTGTCCCGGGGGTTTCCACACTCTCCTCAGCTCCTCGCCTGGAAGCGGCTTCGGTCACCTGGGCTTTCTTAGTGGTAAACAGGGAGGGTTCTGTGGGGGTGCTTGGTTATGGCCTTGGCCTTGCTCGGGACCTTGGGGCTGCTCGGTCAGGCAGCCTGGGGAACAACAACAACAACCTAGCATATACTTTGCCTTATATATGATAATTTCACTTATATATGATAATTTATGTATTTTTTTATAATTTTATTAGTTTCTTCCCTAGACCTCCATCAAGCTTAAAAAAACACTCCCCCAAGACACCTCTTCAAGATAAATTTGCAAATTTTTCGATAGAAATTTTTTCCGGCCAAAGGCCGGTTCCTCTTAAATTACAAGCTCGCTATCGCTCGCCAGGAAAAAATCGACACCTAAATAACACGAAGTCTTAATATTGACAACAAAATGGGGCGAAAGGTCTTAAAATTGGCAAACTAATGGGCCGAATGTCTTTTAATCAGAAAACTAATGGGGCTAAACATGAGAAAGAAGGGGGACCAGAAAAACTGCCTATCTCCCCTTAACCTCGTATAATTTAGCCGAGTAGTCCTATTGTAAACAGATTAGGTTCTCTGAGGTAAGGTAATCGTAGGATAGGTTTCAAGAAAGACTGAGTAGCACTATTACACATTTATGTAATTTAGGTGGTCGCCACATTCTAAGGATAAACCTTATACGAAGCAGAATACATTATACGGATAAAGGAAAAGGACTTATTGATATTAGGGAATAATAAATAGAAATACACGAATAATATACGAGAGAATGGAATTGAATTACAGAATAATGACGAAATACGGTAGAAACTCTTATAACTCTTATATCAAAGACCTTCCATATGTCTAGCGCAATAGAAAAGGTCTCACCGAAGTCCCGAAAGGAGGATGACCAGGAGTTAGTAAGATATGAAAGAAGATCTCCAGTAGAGCGACCCTTAAGGAAACCATACTGGAGATCTGAAGTATATTATGAGAAGAGAAATGCTTAAAAAAATTCGAAATAAGAATAGTTTCAAAAACTTTAGAGATACAAGAGATGAGAGCAATAGGATGATAGTTGGAGGGTTGAGAGTGGTCACCCTTCTTTGGGACAGGTTGAATGAAAGCAAATTTCCAGCAAGAAGGGAAGACGTTAGAGGAGAGACAGAGACAAAAGAGTTTGCCTAAGCAGCGTCAGCACGGAAAAACAGTTTTTGAGTACAACAGGAGGAACACCATCCAAACCGTACGCCTTCTTAGTATTAAGCCCAGAGAGGGTAGAAAGTACATCTTTAGAAGAGATTAGGATAATAAGCATAAGTAGAAGAGAGGGGGGTGGAGAGGGAGGAATAGCAACGGAATCACCCAAGGTGGAGTTTTTAGCGAAAGTTTGAGCAAAGAGTTCAGCTTTGTCAGAGGAAGAAGTGATGGTTGTGCCATCAGAGAGGAAAAGGTGAGGGAAAGACGAGGAAGAAAAATTGTTGGAAAGGTTTTGGGCTAGATGCCAGAAAGTTTGGGATGAGCTAGAGTTGGATAGTTCAGTGGATTTATTATTGATGAAAGAGTGTTTGGCAAGACGAAGAACAAATATGGCTTGATTCTGGGCAGCAACATAGGAAGAATGAGATACTTGAGTTTGAAGGCGTCGGTACGGTTTGAATGCTTCCTCCTTATTGCGGACATTAGTAGAACAAGTGTGAGTAAACCAAGATTTGTTTGCATTAGTCTGAGAGGAAGAAGCAAAAATCATTCCACTGGAAATCAAAGAAGTACTGCTGGAGAGCCTCCCAGTCGGCAGCGCCAAAGTGCCACAAGAGCCGCCGACTAGGAGGATCATGCGACCGAACTTGAGAGATAGGACAGGTGACAGTAATAAGTTTATGGTTGGAGAAACCCAAAGGAGAGAAAGGATTTACAGTATAAGAAGAAGGATTAGAAGTTAGAAACGAGTCAAGAATGTTGGGCCGATCTCCGAGGCTATCAAGGATACGGATAGGTTGCTGAACCAACTGCTCTAGGTCATTTAGGATAGAAAAGATGTAGGCTTGTTCACCTGGTTGGTCAGTAGAATGAGAGGAACGCCATTGGCGGTGGTGAACGTTGAGATCTCCTAAGATGGAGATTTCAGAAAAGAAAACAAAATTGATAGAATGTGTTCCACTTTAGAGTTTAGATAATCAAAGAATTCGGGAAAGTCGGTAGAGTTAGGGGAAAGATAGTCTATCTATCTATTGCCTGATGCCGTGATCCCCGAAAGGGTGGTCACGAACGAACCGCCCCCATGCACCTCTGTCCCCAGTCAGTGGACGCCCCTCCTCCCAACCAGCACCGCCTTCATCCATATACATCCTCACTCCATCCTTCCACCTCTCTTTCGGTCTACCTCTCCCTCTCTGTCCTTCCACCTCGCTCTCGTACACCTTCTTAGTCATTCTCTCACTTCCCATACGTTCCATATGGCCGAACCATCTCAAGGTGTTCCTTTTCACACTTTCCAGCACATCTACCTCCACACCACACCTCCCCCTTACTTCCTTATTCATCTGTCTATCCCTCCATGTAACTCTGCACACACTTCTCAAGTAACTCATTTCCACCCCTCTCACGCTTGGTCTGAGTCTCTCCACCAACGTCCATGCTTCGCTTCCGTAAGTCAATGTCGAGTTTACCACACTGATATGCAAGGACTTCTTTACTTCCATACCACCCTATTTCTTGTTACTGCTTTCAGCGTTCCTACAACCCTCTTCCCCTGTTGCACCCTCTCCCGCACTTCTTCATCCATAGTCCCATCTTTACTCAACACACTGCCCAGATACTTAAATGAGCTGACAATCTCCATAGCCTGACCGTTCAACTTCACCTCACACTCTGTGGCTTCACCCCTTTCAAAGACCATAACCTTGCTCTTCCCCGCATTTACCTTCAGATTCCGTTTTTCGCACACTGTTCCAAACACATTTACCGGACCCTGCAATTCCCATTCATTATCGCTCATCAGAACTGTATCATCAGCAAACAGCAGTACAGGTAGCTTCCACTAGTTTCCCTCCCTTATCAGCGATACGCCAACTTCCACTGCTCTTCCTTGTATTTCTTTTATGACTGCATCCATATACACTATACAGTAAACAACCACGGGGACATCACACACCCCTGTTTCAACCCAACATTCAGGTCAAAGAAATCGCTCTGCTCATTCTCCACACGTACTGCTGCCTTTGCACCCTCATACATGCTCTTCACTGCTTTCAGCAACTTGCCATCTACTCCGTATATTCTAAGTAATTTCCACATACCTTTTCTATCCACTCTGTCATAGACCTTCTCTAAGTCCATAAAGGCAACATACACTTTTTGTTGCTTCTCCAAATATTTCTCCACAACACAATTCAGGGTAAAATCTGATCTACACATCCTCTTCCCTTCCTAAAACCTCCCTGCTCGTCACCTATCCATTTCTCCGTTCTCACTCTCACTCTCTCAATCACTACCCTACTGTACACCTTCCCTACTACGCTTAGAAGACATATTCCTCGGTGGTTACCACACACTCCTCTTTCCCCTTTACCCTTATATAGGGGGACTATTATGCCTGTCTTCCAGTCATTAGGTGCACTTCCCTTCTCCCATGCTAGTTTGCACATTTTCCATACCCATTCGATCACTATCTCACCACCATACCTCAACATTTCCCCACACACTCCATCTGTTCCTGGTGCTTTCCCCAACTTCACTCTTTTCATGGCTTCCCACAATTCTGGCCTCCTGATCCCCACCTCCTCCTCCACTACTTCTCTTCTTTTCTCTCCCATACCCCATCCAACTATATTTGCTGGTGCTTCATTTCTTACATTTAGCAACTCGTTGAAGTACTCTCTCCATCTTTCGACTCTCTCTTGCTTCTCGGCTAGCATTCTCCCATTCTTATCTTTCACACCCTTACTGTTTCCCTTGCTACCTTCCCTAACTTTCTTGACTTCTTTCTAGAACAGTTTCTTACACTCCCTCCATTTTACACTCAGATTCCTTCCAAATTCCTCATATACTTTTCTCTTACTTTCCTTCACTATTCTCTTCACCACTCTGTTCCTCTCCACGTACCTCTCTCGTTTCTGACTCTCTAAATCTTCATCCCCTCTACTACCCAACCACTCTCTATAGGCTTTCTTCTTGTCTTCCACAGCTATTTTTACCCCTCCTGTCCACAATGCTGTACCTTTCACTCCCCTCCCTCTTCTCCTTACTCTACACACCTCCTCACATGCTGCACAGATCTCTTCCTTAAACACCTTGCTCATCTCCTCCACTTCCTCCATATCTTTCAGGTCGAACCCACCTAGTTGTCTTTCTACTGCTCTCCTGTACTCTTCCCTGATTTCCTCCTCCTGTAGCTTCTCCACCCTCCTCGCCATTCCACCTTCCTCTCGCCTCCCTCCAGCTCTCCTCACCCACTTCTTTTTTATCCTAATTTTAGCTACTACTACCGTACATAATGATCAGACAGACCCCCTCCAATACCCCTATACACCCTAGCATCCAGCATAGATTTCTTCATTCGTTCATCCACACATATATAATCAATCAGTGCCTTTCGTTCCACCACTGTCTTATCCTTATCCTTCATCTTCCACACTACTTTCCATGTGTACCTGTGTATCATTCTGTGTCGGAAGAAGGTGTTGGCTATCCACAACCTCCTCCCCACACATACGTCCACAAGTGCACTACCATTCCCATTCACCTCTGAAGGTACCCCTCCACCCTCCCACCACTCCATCAACTTTCCTATCACCCACCTTCCCATTCATATCCCCAATCAGAAATATTCTTTCATTCTTGTCAAACATATCCAGGCACGCCTCTACATTCACCCAGAACTCCTCTTTCTCTTTTACAAGTTTATCCTCTGTCGGAGCATACACACACACAATCACCCAAGTTTGTATTCCTACTTTCATTCTCACCCAAACAATCCTTGAACCCACAGACCCATAGTCTCTTACACGCTCCTTCCATTTGTTACTTACATACATACACACACCTTCTCTCGCTGCTCCCTCACTCACTCCAGCACACACACCCATTCCACACTCCCACTCTCTCACATCTATACCCCTCCATTTGTTCTCCGTCATTCCCCATACATCCAGCCTGGCATTCACCAACACTTCCAAGACCTCTCTCTCTTTTGTGTCATCATTCATGCCTCTCACATTCCACGTTGCTATTCTCAGATTGTCCGTAAGATTGTCCATAATCGGTCGAGATTCATCAATACAGGGTCTGTCCGCATCCGAGGCTGTTCATTCGTTTTTCGTTGCTTACGTATTTTTCCCGGGTGGGGGTCGCAAGCCCACCGACCCAACCTCTTACGACACGACACGCAGAAGGCACGTGGGGCATATTCTAATCCCTAACCCCCAGGGCATCACGTATGTTGAATTTGATTTTATGTATTTATGCATGTACAACAACCGTACTTTAGCTGATAATTCTGCTAAATATCGACGTCTACAGCTCCAACTTCCTTACAGGCCGAAACTCGCAAGTGGTCAATTGGACGATTATATTCAGCTTAGGACGGGGGGAATTAACAAATAAATAAATAATAAAAAACTTCCCAAATGGTAGGAATGTTAACTCGATTACTCTACTCGATTTTAGTCTTAGAGGTTTGTGGTCAAGATGTTTGGCCTATGTATTATGAATGAATTATAGTAATAATAGAAAGTTGAATTTATGCTTTCCAGTTCGTATATTAGGTTTGGAAGTGGTAAAGTGGCAAATGCAATACATTTTATCAATTGTTATATATTTCTTCCCATATTCATTCCGATCTTACAGCCAAATTGTCCCTGATTGACACCTTGCTCTCCGTCTCTTAATTTATACCCGGGAATCGAAACCCTGGGAAAAAATAAATAAAAAGTAAATACAAAAATAAAAACCTCTCCCCATCAACCCCCACCGCAAATAAAATAAAATATAATAAAATAAAACTAAAATATGATAATAATAATAATAATCCATGCCCCCATTATTTAGCTGGCCTACCTAAATATCAAACCCCTGCAAATAATCTCCCCCCCCCCCTCTCTCTCCCCATTAACCCCAATGCAGACAAATAATTCTTGCTCCTATTCCTCCCGCCCGACCCTCTCCCCCACTACACTCTCATTCTCTCTCTCTCTCTCTCTCTCTCTCTCTCTCTCTCTCGTTAATCCCGGAGCAAACAATGACACAGTGACGCAACAGAGACTTACACCCCACCAACGACAAACAAAAGACCTCATTAATTCCCTCACGCAAAAAAAAAAAAATTAAAAATGAGAGGCAGGAAGAGAGTGAGTGAGTGAGTGAGTGTGTGTGTGTGTGTGTGACAGAGAGGGAAGGGGTTGAGAGGGGGAGAGCTTATGTGTGTGTCTGTTTTTGTTTGTGTGATGTGTGTTTGTGTGCGTGTGAAAGTGAAAACAAAATCACAGAAAGAGAGAAGGGGATTTTAAGAATTTAAGGAACATAAGAGTGAGTGAGCGAGTGAGTGAAAATTAGCAGAGAGAGAGAGAGAGAGAGAGGAAGAGAGAGAGAGAGAGAGAGAGAGAGAGAGAGAGAGAGATGGGGGGGGGGGTTGAAGATAAACGAGACAGGCACTCTTATAATTATGTCTGTCTGTGTTTCATTAACTTATAAAAGTATCTCCACGTAGGTATACATTTACCAATTTGCAAGGTGGCGCTAATAAGTCATGTCTCCGGTGTCATTACGTTTGGCTCGCTTTTGGGCTGTATTAATATCTGCCAGATGTTGAATTAGGTGGGTAAGAGTAGGAACATATTTGCATATCTCACTCGAAATGAATTAATCAAGTTTATATATTGTGGATGCTAATTATTGATCAAAATATACTTGGTGCCGAGCATCACTTATTTAGCCGACTCTACATGGGGATTAAATTAGTATGTGGTATAAATATAATATGCAAATTAATACATATTAATGATACTACTACTACTACTACTACTACTACTACTAGAAATACTAATTCTACTAATAATAACGATAATGATAATAATAGTGATTAGAGTATGATTAATACACTTTGTATCAAAATGTATGTTAGATATCGCATAATTTGCTACTAAATGTATATCTAACTAGTCGGCATATAATTTAAGGGAGGATGATTGTTTTTTTTCTGGCCCCCTTCTCCCTCATGTTGGTTTTCAGATTTTAAGATGTTCGGTCCATTAGTTTGGCGATTTTAAGACCTTTCGACCCATTTCGTCTTCAATATTAAGACCTTTCGTGCCATTTAGGTGTCCATTTTTTCCTGGCGAGCGATAGCGAGCCTGTAGTTTAGAAGGAACCTGGCTTCGGCCGGCTCATTTTTCTACCGAAAAATATGGTGTCAATATTTTCTGGCCGAGCGATAGTGAGTCTACATATTTTAAGGAACTGGCCTTCGACAGTGACCATTTTGTTTTGTTCTCTCCTTTTTTATTATTATTATTATTATTATTATTATTATTATTATTATTATTATTATATGTTCTTAGTCTAAGGGGATAAACTACAAATACATTACCGGCTACTCGAAAATAGTATATAAAAAAAAAATATATATACAGTATATATAATAATTATACAAAATATCATAATAACCCCTGAACTTTGCACCAGCTAGTGTTAAGTTACTATAACAGCTAAGTAACACCACGTTCTTAACATTAATCATCAATGGGGGTCAGGAAAACTTCGTATGCTGCTCTTTCTAATACACCCAATAGTAATCAGTTTCCATCAAGTGAGTCGAAAAATATAGATCGAAGTACGGTAATAAAAATATCACTCCTTTCTATATTCATTAATGTTACAGACATATTACTCTCAAATTCTATTCAGTACATTGCCCAATATACAAAGTATATATGATAAATAAAACAGAATATATAAGGCCTACAGAGACAAATGGCAAGGATCCGAAACTTTTCGAATCATTGCCATATGTCTCTGTAGGCTTAATATATTCTGTTTTATTCATCATATATACTTTGTATATTGGGCAATGCACTGAATCGAGTTTGGGAGTAATATGTCTGTAACATTAATGAATATAGAAAGGAGTGATATTTTTATTACTTCGATCTATATATTTCGACTCAATGGATGGAAACTGATTGGGTGTATTAGAAAGAGCAGCAGACGAAGTTTTCCTGTCCCCCGTTACAAACTCCAATGCACTTGAATAAATTAATGAAAACATATGGTCCTCAAAACACATAAGGAGAGTTTTTTATTGACCCCCTTCGCCCTCATAGTTAGCAACCATTTAGTTTTGATATTTTAAGACGTTCGCCCCATTAGTTTGGCGATTTTAAGACCTTTCGCCCAATTTCTTAGCCTATATCAAGACCTTTGGTGCCATTTTGGTGTCTATTTTTTCCTGAAGAGTAGGAACCGGCCTTTGGCTGGGCCATTTATCTACCGAGACATGTAAACATTTATCTTGGGGGTGTGTAAAACAAATTAATAATAACGTTATACAACACAATTAACTTGTCAATTAATGTGTCAAATGAATATGCAGTTACCAAAGTTATTAATTATTATTATTCAGTTAAAATTGATTGTATATATTGATGTGTTATGCTGGGTATACGAAGGGAATTAAACTCTCCCGAAAACTCTCCAGGTTTTGAGATGCCTGGCGTGGGGTTCGAACCCTGGTTAGTGACCTCAGTAGGTCAACCAGACCTGCGCGTTAACCTACTGTACTACCACGGACGGACGTACAATAGGATAGTAACCTTAGTTCTCCTTGAAAGAACCAGGTGATAGTCTCGTGGTGATTCACGTGATGGGTTTATTAGACTTCGCCATCAACAACTATTTTACACTATCCCAGACGTCAACTCGGTAGTACAGTATTTTTGCGGTACAGGGCATTACAATATGAATAGGAATAAACCATAGAGTACAGAAGGATAGAGAGGAAAGAACGACGCTACAAATCTGAAAATAGCGAGCCGCGCGTTCGAAGGATGGCAGCACGGTCGCAAAGGAAAATGGGAGGGTCCCCATTAATTTGTAATAATCCCTACCTTGTACTAATAACGCTATTAATAATCAATTCTACGCTATCCAGAGACTCTATAGACATGACAGAGTTAAATAGACATAAGTAGACGCTACTGTAAAGGTCAGATCATCGTGAATTTGTCGTCATTATGAGGAGGTTCACAACCACTTCTCTTCTACCCCCACCATTGTTGTTGTGAGAGTGGAGAGTTGCCAACGTCAAACATGCTGGGCCAAAATATCCCTAGGTGTCATAAGTATAACCTATGAACGTATTTCGTGAAATGGCTTGTTTTAGTGCAACTTTATAAATTAACATCTACATAACATGTAACTAATAATATATATTCAAAATTACATTGTAATTCTTGTTGTGTTGCTTGTAGTCATACAGCTTACATCATATATAAGTATTTTTTATATTGCATATGTATTCCTAATATTTTCCTCTTATTTTATATATCTAATTTATTTAAAATAATTTACAAGTGTTTTTACCAACACTCTTAAAGACGTTACCTCTTTAATCTATTGCCTCCTCATTTTGCGGAATTTCCCTTAACTTTGGTAACACTGCAGAAAAGCCAAGCGCACAGATAACAAGGAGTATCTAATAAGGAAAAACGACTGAGGTGCTTTGGTTGTATGCCCTACAACAGTCCTGCCACCAAATCCCTAGGACGCGCGGAAAAATAACCGTGTGACGTCACGCTTTGAACTCTATCCTTCTGTACTCTATGGAAACACGTCTATTCTCCCTCCCCCTCTCTCTCTCTGTCTGTCTGTCTAGTCTTGTCTTGTCTCTCGGCCTGTAAACAAGGGTGATCCGTGCTCCTCAAACTGTGTATTTATTTCAAATTGTGTACATACAGATTACGAACAGGACACAGTTGTTGATAAAGAAACACAATCCACGAAATGCCAGTGAAAGTGCAGAGCCAAAGCCGTACATATTATAGTGACGATAAATAGGAACTAACAATGCCACGGTTCAGAAATACAAATATGGCGGATTGATATTAATTTCGAAAAAATCCCAATGTATTGTACTAAATAGATTAGGATTAGAACATGTGCAATATTTTAAATAGAAAATTTACAAATATTTGTTAAAGTGCAGAATGACAAATTGTATTTTAACGTTAAAATAACGGTAAATTTCTATAATTGCACCTATAAGAGCTAAAAAAAATATTATTGTATTTAACAGGAAGGTACAATGAGGTAAGTGATGTGGTATAGGTGGCAATATGCGGAAATGGATTATAAGGGCATTCCGCCCCCTCTGACAAAAGTCTATCAATCTAGATGTGACACTGATTTACAATGTTTCAGAGAGACATTAGCCTAACCTAACAACCTTACCTAACCTAACCTAGTATTATGGGTGGGGGCTGCCGCTCCCACACCCCCGCTGGTCGGGTAAAACGGTAGAAATCCAGTTGGGGTGGAGTGAATAACCGTAGATTTTCGTAAGGGGGTAAGAGGGGGGCAGAATGCCTTTATAATCCCTTTCCGCATATTGCCACCTATACCACATCACTTACCTCGCCGTACTTTTTCTCCTCAGACTGATTTTACTTTAAGCTAAGGGTGGTATTTGTACAAACTAACCTAGCCTAACCCAACCTGCCAAGCTTTTAACCTAACCCAAACCTAGCCTAGCCTATAGCCAGCCAATCTGTTTTATTATTAACTCTTGTAGATATTGTATTTAGTATCCTACTGTAGCTATATATATTTGTAATTTTAGTTGTTGCTTGCACGATCTTGTAATAACCTTTGACTGATACACTTTTTTATCTAAAAAGAGTAGGCTACTGCTTTACTAGGGTACAGTGACACCAGGGTCATCTGTTGACACAGTATATTAACCCCTTGTGTGCAGTCACACTTTATTTTTATATAATCTCTATTTGGTGAATTGTATATTTAGTTACATATTCTGTTATACATATATTTGTTTAAGGTTAGGTTATCACACCTGGTAGCCTATTTCTGCGAATTTCAATTTTATTATATTCGGTTAGGCTATTCAACGCTGGTAGCCTATTATTGCGTATTTCAATTTAAAAAAAAACTTTTGGTTAGGCTATCGCCCCTGGAAGCCTAATTCTGCGTATCTCAACATTTTTGTTTTCGGTTAGGCTATCACCCCTGATAACCTATTTCTGCGTATTTCAGCATATTTGTTTTCGGTTGAAGTGATTGAAGTGTTTTTTAAAGTGAGTGAAGTGTTGTAAAGTGAGTGAATTGTTTTTTAAGTGAGTGAAGTGATCTGAAGAAAGTGACTGTCACCATGCCTCGCGCTTGTGCGAACTGCGCCGATAGGTTTGGTGAGTCCATGTTTGCTACTATCGATCTTCAAGTCTGCCGGCTCTGCCAGCAACGAGAGAATTTTACAGTGAAATTAGATGAAGCCTACAACAAGATCAACGTCCTCACCATGAAGCTGGAATCACTCCAAGAGTTTGTAACACTCAACGTTGGAGTGCCACAAACTTCAATTGTCACCGCAACTCCAGCAGCCACCAACGCCCCAACGTCAACTGCCAACAATTCAACGCCTACAGTAGCCATTTCAGCTGATGTTTCCGATACTCAAGATACAAATAGCGACTCTCTTCCCCCTCAAGACAACTTCCGTGTCGTGAGGAACAACGTTTGCCCCAAGACCAGGAAACACATACCGATTACCGAGTGTCAAAACCGTTTCCAGATACTCGCAGACTCAGATGACGAAGAGGAAATAGAAGAAGTCCGGCTCGTGGGAGACTCGATGATACGTGGTCAGCTCACAGAGTTTTGCGCCAGGGCACCTAAGACCAGGAAGCGTTTTTGTATCCCTGGTGGTGGTGTGGATGACGTAGTTGCAGCAGTTGACGAAGTATCAAAGTTGGCCCCTGCTAATACAATGTACGTCATCCACGTTGGATCCAACGATGTACAGCGAACCCGGTCGGAAGATTTGCTTTTAAAGTACCAGCAGCTGATCAAGTCGTTTAAGGAGAAGTCATCAAGGATCATCGTCTCAGGAATCGTCCCCCGGCTCGGTGTAGAGAGCCGATTTTACAACATAGCCACCAGCACAAATCGTTGTCTAGCAAACCTCTGCAGGAAGGAGAACGTGGGATTCGTCGACACCTGGGACAATTTCTACTACGATGACTATTTGTTTTCGGACGATGGAGTTCATCTGAACCAGGTGGGAGCAGCGCGTTTTGGGCGTCTTCTCAACGATGCGGTGAAGGATTTTCGGAGAAGAAATCGACTCAGCACAGGACAACCAGGAAGGAGGACCGAAGACAGCGAGGACGGCAATCTACAAAGGAATTAAATACTAATCCGTTAAGAACCGCGAATTTGGATAAAGCTCCACCAACACGACCCAAATTCAAAACCGTCAGGGATAACGACCGAGGACCGAGGACAGCTATGAATGTAAATGTAGATCCGACCAGAACCAAAAATTCGATGAAAGAACGATCTGCGAGTTTTAAAACCGCAACTTTAAAGGTTTTCTATGCAAACGCTCGTAGCATACGCAATAAATTTTCAGATTTAGAGGAACTAGTGTTTACAGAAAATTATGATGTGATTGGCATAACAGAATCTTGGCTCAATACACAAGATGGAGACTTTTTAGCAGAGTATTCACTTCCCGGTTATGTAATGTTTGAGAACAGCCGAATAAATAAAAATGGAGGTGGCGTTTTATTTTATATCAAAGAAAGTCTTAACCCGACCCTCGTGTCAAAACCTCAAATTGTGAACGTCGACACATCTTTTGTGCTAATAAAGAATAATAAAGGTACAAAAATAATACTTGCGTTAATATACAGACCTCCAGCTCAATCAGTGCAAACTGACCGAGAAATTTACGAACAAATTGCAGATGTAAGTAACTCACAAGATACCGTAATTTTTGGCGACTTTAATTTACCTGTGACCAAGTGGGGCGATACTCTTACTTCACACTCCGGACATGACTTGTATACGAACTTGCAAGAGAGTTCGCTTTATCAATTTGTTCGAATGCCGACCCGTGGTAATAACGTTCTTGACATTGTACTTGCAACAAAAGAAGAATTGATAGAGAATTTGAATGTTGGTGATGAATTCAGTAACAGCGACCATCGTACGATAACTTTCACTTTAAAGTTTACTAGTAACGAACCAAATAGTAGCATCGAAAAAGTCCCTAATTTCAAGAAAGCAAACTTCCATAAACTTAGAGCTATGTTTAAAGAAACTGACTGGAGCTTTTTAATTAACAATAACGACATAAATACATCTTGGAAGTTATTCGAAACCACTTACCTAAAAGCAGTGCAAGACTGCATACCATCGAAAATACGGCGTCCAGGCCATAATAATAAGCCCAAATGGTTGAATAAAGATATTTCAAACTGCCTGCTTGCTAAAAAATTTGCTAATGATAGATTAAAATCCTCACAAAATGACGAAGAACGGGTGAAATTTGTAGAGCTACGACGCAAAGCCAAAAAGTTAATTAAGCAAAGTAAAAAGACCTTAGAGTTACATATTGCGAATCAAAGTAAAACAAACCCGAAAGAATTCTATAGTTATATCAGAAAGAAAAAAGCAGTTACTTCAACTGTTGGACCGTTAGTCGATGAAAAAGGAGAATACACCAAAGACGAAGTACAAATGAGTAATGCCCTCAATACCTTCTTTGCATCAGTTTTTACAACAGAAGACCTCAGTGATATCCCTACACCATCGCCGATTCAGATTGATAATTCAGATGTTCTAAGCAATATCACCGTTACAGAGAGAGAAGTATTGAATTGTTTAGATAAACTCAAGGTAAATAAAACGCCAGGACCTGATACAATCTCGCCTAGAGTTCTAAAGGAAGCTAAGAATGAGCTCTCCAAACCACTGACATTACTATTCAATAAATCCTTGCAGTCTGGAACTATGCCTGATCAGTGGAAGCTAGCCAACGTAACACCGATATTCAAAAAAGGCAGCAAATCCCTACCCAGTAACTATCGTCCAATTAGCTTAACCTCAGTTGTATGTAAAATGCTAGAAACGGTCATACGAGACAGACTCGTAAATCACTTAGAGGAAAATAACATACCGGTACTTAAAGATACTCAACACGGCTTTCGTAAAAAACGTTCCTGTTTAACAAACCTCTTAGACTTCTTCCACGATATCCTCAACCTCTACGATGAGAGTAAAGCTGTAGACATTATATACCTTGATTTTCAAAAGGCCTTTGACAAAGTTCCCCACAAACGTTTACTGCTAAAACTAAAAGCGCATGGAATACAAGACGGTGTGTTGAAATGGATAGAAAATTGGCTCAGCAACAGAAAGCAAAGGGTAGTCATAAACGGTAAGGCATCTAAATGGACCAATGTAAGTAGCGGGGTACCCCAGGGATGGTACTAGGACCAATTCTCTTTCTAATTTACATCAACGACATAGATGAGGGTCTCACCTGCACAATCTCAAAATTTGCTGACGATACAAAAATTGCAAATAGCGTACTCTCAAAAGAACAAGTTGACAATATGCAACACAATCTAGATAAATTGTCATGTTGGGCCCAAATTTGGCAAATGAGTTTCAATGCGGATAAATGTAAAGTACTACATGTCGGATACCTAAATGAGAAAGCAAACTATTCGATGAATGGCACTCAGCTTAAGAATGTAAACAGAGAAACTGATCTGGGAGTAACAATATCGAGTAACCTAAAACCGAGTCAACAATGTTCAGAAGTTGTTAAGAAGGCAAACAAAATAATTGGCTTTATAGGCAGGTCATTTGAGCATAAATCCAAAGAAGTTATCCTAACCCTTTACAATTCCTTAGTCCGCCCTCTTCTGGAATACTGCGTTCAATCCTGGTGCCCTTATTACCAAAAAGATATAAACAAGCTAGAACGAGTTCAACGTAGAGTTACCAAAATGATACCTAGCCTAAAGAACAAACCATACGAAGAGCGTCTTAGAGAATTAAATCTATTTCCTTTAACCCAGCGCAGATTAAGAGGCGACTTAATTCAAGTATTCAAAATCATCAAAGGCATCGACAATATGAACTGTAGTAAGTACTTCACTATCGACCAATCTAATTACACGCGGGGAAACGGTTGCAAAATTATTGGTAAATCTTTTAACTCGCACGAATCTAAGAATTTCTTCTTCAATCGAGTTGTCAACTTGTGGAATGGGCTTCCCCGAGACGTTATAGACTGCAGCACCGTTGATTCATTTAAATTCCGCCTAGACAAATATCTCGCATCAAACCCGCGACTGACTGCGTTTGTAAATGAATAACTTTATCCTCCCCTCAGTTACTAACCCATATGTCCCCTACTAACTTCCTAGTCCTGCCACGTTAGTGGCAGGGCAGTAGTTCCCTTTCCAATGTTCCCTTACCCACTCTAAACCACTGTTTGGACACTTGATCCTCAGTGTTTTGGAGGACAAGCAACCTAGAAGGGTCACTAGACCTGTTGTTGCTTGATTTCCTTTGTACTCCTTTGTACTCCTTTGTACTTTGTACTCCTTTGTACCTTCCTGTTAAATACAAAAATAATTTGTTAAGCTCGTATAGGTGCAATTATAGAATAATACCAAAATAACAATGCAAAATATTATAAATAAGTGAAAAAATAAGGTCAACCAATAAGTAAATCTCACGAACCGGTTTAATGTTATTTTAATACCACGAATTTTGTTGATATATTTGAAGATAAATAATGTATCTATATGCTCTAAAGATCATAAGAAAATTTGTTTTAACCCTCGGCAAAACCTAATAAAAAAGTATGGTACTAAAATGTCTTTTTCGTAACAAGGTTGTCAATACGGTTCTTTCAGTCATCGATAGCTCTAAAGATCATATGAAAATGTGTTAAACCCTCGGAAAAACCTAATATAAAAGTATGGTACTAAAATTTAATTTTCGTAACAAGGTTGTCAATACGGTACTTTCCCGTTATCAATGTACAATCAAGCTGAAGATTGCAGAGTAAACACCATAGACTTCATCGACTTTGGTAAGATTTTACGGTTTGACAGTTACAAGCCCCATCGATGTTTGTGTAGCCTATAGGTATGTTATATAATAGTCTTCAGTCCTATATATGTCCTTCCCGTCGCAAATGTATTATAAGGGAGATATAGGGAAAACACAGAGTCTTGTCTGCATAATGACAAGTCCTGTTTTACGGGATTTCTGCTTTAGGCCTATAGATTTTTTTTTCCCTCCTACCTTACTCGGGGGATCTTACAGTTGCGCGATCCAGTGCTGCTTTGGTAATTGCGTACATTTTAGGTTAGTTTCTATCCACGTATTAGTTTTAGGTTAGGTTAGGTTAGGTTTCGTTTCTTAGTTCGGTAAAACAACACTGTATATCAAAGAAAAAATGCAAAAAAAAAACACACATTCTAAAACTCGTGACTGTCACACCGTATCAATTTACCTCGACTTTCTTTCACCTTCGTATAATCGACAGCCAATTTTTTTTTTTTTATTAAGGGATTAGTACTCAACCAGCGGGGGTGTGGGGGCGGCAGCCCCCACCCATAATACTAGGTTAGGTTAGGTAAGGTTGTTAGGTTAGGCTAATGTCTTTTCAAATCACTATCGGGGAGAGCGTGTCTCAACATCGATCGATAGGCCTAATGGGGAAATGGGTTTTCCCGAGATTTCTAATTAATTACAAACACTATTTATCTATAATTATTTTAATGAAAGAAAAACAATACCAGTAATCTGTGAGACGTGAATTTCGAATGCTAATCCGACGTGAAGCAACAAAGGGAGTTTTGTAGGGAAGCAATATGGCGGATACAGATGAAACTGGAAACGAAACGGTTCAAAGCAATAATTACAACACGATTGCCACAGAAAGGAGACTAAATATAATGAAAGTTTGGCCTGCGTTGAAAAAGGGTGATTCATGTAGTGAATCGAAAGATAATATCAAACGACTGACTGATGCAACGAGAGGCATTAAAGTAAAGGAACTAATTGAATGTTTCAACCCTGATCCTTGTGATTCGAGTGATATCCAAACCAAAATGGCGGGAGTTGGCAGATAGGTTGAAGTGGTATCTGGACACTTCGAGCGAATTCATATTCGATACGGCAAAATCAATCAACCTGATAAAGAAATGCTGGTATTACTGACTTTTAGGTGCGATCATGATTTTAACAACTATTTGTATTTTTAATTTTGGGTAATTATTTGGAAAAGGCTCGCACCCTTATTTTTCATGTTTTCCCTCCAGATTTTGATAAATTAGTGTTTTCATGGTTTTAGTTATATTTATAACTAGCAGGGGTACCCGGCGTTGCCCGGGTAATCACCATAATCACCATCACTACTACCACCACTACTACTACCATAATCACCATCATCAATCACTACTACCACAATCATCACAATACTACTACTACCATAATCACCGGCCTCGACCTCCCTGTGCCTCATTAAACGGCGACCTCGATTTCGGGCGCTAAATGACCTCCGATTTTGGATCTGACCTCATCCGTACCCCCATTTTGGGGGGCTGCGAACAACTTTCATTCCATACATCTTTTCGATCGGAGGCTTCCTTCTCCCCCAAACGGCAATTTTTTTCATTTTTTTTCATTTTTTTTTTTTCAATTTCGGCCTCGAAACGACCTCCGATCGTGGCCTCGCCCCCTCTATGACCTGACCCAGGTCAATTGACACCCACATGCAAAGTTTCAGCTCCCTAGGTCCAAAACTGCGGCCGGCCGCCTATTAAGAACAGACACACACAGACAATCAAAAATATTATATAGATGTGGGATACAAGATTACCCCCCCCCCCATGACTTATAGAAATCATCATCTATGTTGCCAGCTTTGTCCAAAACCACTGTATCTGAAGACAAAAAAGGTCAATATTTACGAGTCACACCACAGCTGGGATCTCATTTTTAACGGTAGTTTTGGGTTCCTATCATTCTATGCTTCATTGCTATATACTTTTTATCCACCGGAAAATATTTTGTTTTCTTGGGTTTTTTTTTTGTTAGCATTAACCTAACCAAAAAACCTAACTTAACCTAACCTAACCTAACCTAATAGCCCCCAAATACATTTAGGTTAGGTTAGGTTAGGTTTTTAGGTTAGGTTAATGCTAAAAAAAAAAAAACAAAAAAAAAACAAGAAAACAAAATATTTTCCGGTGGATAAAAAGTATATAGCAATACCTTACCTTTGGATACCTTTGGATGTGTTCGCCGCTCCTCTAGCGGCACCAAGGAGCGCGACGCCCCTCGTTATGGGTGGTGATTTGGTGCAGTAGACTGTTTGAAGCGACAGCTCGCTCCCTTGCGAGGATGGGCTCGTCTGGCACTTTTTGCAGTTCGACATCTAGGGCTCTCTTGAAGTTGTCTAACGAGATGTCCCTCATGTCTCTTACTCGCCGTGGGAGTTTGTTGAAGAGACGTGGGCCTCTGTGTGATAACCAGCCCTCTCGCAGAGAGCCCATAGCACCCCTGTTATTCATCCAGGGGATTTCGCATTCCCAGCCTCTCCTATCACTGAATTTCATGACTATCGGAGTATGTAGGTTTGGTACTAAACCCTCTGCGATTTTCCACGTGTATATTATTAGGTAACGTTCTCTTCTACGTTCCAGTGAGTACAGATTCAGTGCTCTTAAACGCTCCCAATAGTGTAGATGTTTTATCGAACTTATGTGCGAAGTGAAATTTCTTTGTACACTCTCTACGTCATTTATTTCACATGCTTTGTATGGGGATGTTAATACGCTACAGTATTCAAGCCGCGGTAGCACTAGAGATTTGAAGAGCGTTATCATAGGCAATTCACCGCGTGTTTTAAAAGTACGCAGAATCCAACCCGTTAGACGTTTCGCAGCCGCCACTTTGACCTGGTTATGTACTTTGAAACCCATATTTTCAGACATTAATACCCCAAGGTCTTTCACACTGTCTTTCCGTTCTATTATGTGGTTAGATTCTGTTAAGTAATTTGTAATTTCTTTAACACCATTATTATCTCCGTACCGTATTAATTGGAATTTTTCCTCATTGAATTGCATGTTGTTTTCCCTGGTCCACTGGAACACTACATTCATGTCTTCCTGCAGTCGGCCCGTGTCCTCTTGTGTGTTTACTATCTTGCTTAATTTTGTGTCATCAGCAAAAGACGACACCGTACTGTGTCTGGTGTTGGTATCTATGTCGCAAATTAGTATGAGGAACAGGAGGGGCGCTAGCACTGTTCCTTGGGGCACTGAGCTTTTGACATCCGAAGGCTCAGAAGTGACTTGGTTTACTGCTACCGATTGTTTTCGGTTTACGAGGAAATTGTATATCCACCGTCCGATTTTCCCAGTTATACCTTTTGCTTTCAGTTTGTGGGCTATTATACCATGGTCACATTTATCAAATGCCTTAGCAAAATCGGTGTAAATGACATCCACGTTTTTCTTTTCTTCTAGCGCTTTAAGAATTTTGTCATAGTGTTCCAAAAGTTGTGAGAGACATGATCTTCCCGCTCTGAACCCATGTTGACCGGTGTTGTGTAGTTCATTTGTCTCCATGAATGTTGAAATTTTGCTTCGCAGGACTCGCTCGAAAACTTTAATGATGTGAGAGGTTAGAGCTACCGGGCGGTAGTTTTTTGGTAGTGCTTTACTCCCTCCTTTATGCAGTGGGGCAATTATTGCGTTTTTCAAGCTATCTGGTATGTTACCAGTGTCTAGACTCCTTCTCCACATTATAGCCAGGGGTTTTGAGAGGTTTTCCTTACATTTTTTCATTAGGATCGAATTCCAAGAGTCCGGGCCTGGTGCCGAGTGGGATGACATGTTGGAAATGGCCTCTTCTATGTCTTTTGGACCGAAATCAATATCCAGCATCTGAGGGGTTTCCGTGGGGGAGGTTTCCATGAAAAATATATTTTGGTCTCTGATGACTTTTGTTTCATCAGGCTCACTGAATGCCATTTCATACTGCCTGCTTAAGAGTTCGTTCATTTCCTTTTTGTCCCCTGTGAAAGAGCCGTCCCCTTTGCTCAGTGGGCCGATGTTTGATGTTGTTTTAGCCTTTTGTTTGGCGTATGAAAAGAAGTATTTGGAATTTTCCTTTATACCTGCAATAGCTTTCCTCTCCTCTTCCATATGTTGTAGTTCATATGATATTCTTAGCCTTTGTTCAATTTCCACAATTTCTCTATCTATTTCGACCTTTTGCCTATCCTGTAGATTTTGATGTGTGCGTCTTTGTGTGAGTAATTTTCTTCTTCTGTACAGCCTCCTCCTTTCCCGATCTTGTTTGCTTCTTCGTTTTGTTTGTCTTGCAGGTATATGGTGGCTACAGATTTGGGTCATGGTTTCTGTTATTAAGACTAGACATTCTGCTGGTGTCAGGTTATCCATTAAATCTTCCCAGTCTATTTCCTCCATTTCTTGATTTACCTCTTCCCACCTAATGTTTTTGTTATTGAAGTTAAATTTACTGAAGGGGCCGGTTTTTGTTCTCGATTCTGAGGTTGTCTGTACCCTTTCTAAGGTTGTTTTGATCTCAATTAATTTATGATCTGAGTATGTTGTGTCCGATATGTTAATGCTGTGTACTAGAGAGTCGTTGTTAGTGAAGACCAGGTCTAAGATATTGTTTTCCCGTGTGGGTTCAGCAATATGTTGGGTAAGACTAAAAAAATCACAAAGTTCAAAAAGCTCTCTCGTATTAGTATTTGCTTCTCCGGTGTTATTTGCCACTAACTGGTTTTCTAGTTGTCTCCATTTAATGTTTGGTAGGTTAAAGTCTCCTAGCCATATAATATTTGGTGTTGGGTTCCCCAGGGTTTCCACTTCTGATTTTATTTTGTTGAGCTGGGTTTTGAATTCTTCTCGGGATGAGTCTGGAGGCCTGTATGTAACAATAACTGCTAAATTTAGGGATTCTATTTTAACTCCAAGTATTTCCACCACATCATTACTGTTATTTAGGAATTCAGTACATATCAGTGAGTCATGTATGTACAAGGCTACACCTCCATGTGATCTATGCGTTCTGTCCGCCCTATGTAGGTTGTAACCAGGAATCCATACCTCACTATCTTCCTGATCTTTAATGTGAGTTTCTGTGAGAGCCGCAAATATAGCGTTTCCTTCTTCTAGCAGGCCCCTAATAAATGGTACTTTGTTCGTGGTTCTATTTTTTAGGCCTTGGATATTTGCAAACAAGATTGGGGAGGGATTGTTTGGAGTACTATGTGTACCTAATAGTCTTCGGGATGTATTGGCCACTCTTGGGAGGCCAGGAGGTGCTCGAGGTGTTCTATGTGCTCTTCCATCTCCCTCAGTCTCTTCATCTTCATCTGCCCTTTCCCTCCTTGCCTTTTTCCTCTGTCTCGTCCTCGCATAGCTAGAGAGTTTTTTGGGCTACCATTCGTGTTAGGTCTAGCATATCTCCAAGTCCTTCTAATATGAAAAGCTGGGCATTTCATATTGTAGCAGGTCTTGTTCTTAAGTGATGTCTTGCAAAGGGATGGGTGGTGGTATTTGCAGGTTTCACCAAATCTACATTTTCCATGACTGGTTATGTTGTTGCAAATTTTGGGATGAGCAAATCTACATGAATTCCCATTATATTCGCCCTTTTGACCAAAGTAGCACCTTCTTTCCAGATAATATCTGCACACTGGTGTAGACAACCCCAGTAGGTGGGGCTGGGGCTGCAAGGGGTTATGTGGTGAGCTAAGTGTGGTTGTGGGTGATAGTAGGCTTGGTGTATGGGTGGGTGAGGCCTGCAGGGGGGTGGAGTTACGGGTCGGTTGTAGGTAGGCAGGTGGCAGTGGTGAGGGGGGAGACGATGTGGAAGGGGAGCCTGATATGGGGCCTTGTTGCATCCTACGTTCATCCTGCAATTGTATTTGATCAACAGCAGTAGGGTGGTCAATGGCCATAGATGGGATTAATGTGGGTGTTTTCTGGGTCTGGGGAGATGTGCGGCAGGGTTTGTGAATATGTAGGGTGCGAAAGGTTGTTGTTCGGCAGGCGATGTGTGTTGATGTGCAGGAGGCAATGTGGGCATTATCATGGGAAGGTGTGCGTGTGTGGGTTGTGATATTTGTATGGGCCCTGAGGCCCCAATAGTTCCCCATTTTCTGTGAAAGGTAGCTATGTCTTGGCAATATTTCAGTCTATCTTGTACTTCTGTATTTTCTACAGTCTGTATGACTTGCCATGTGATATCGAAACAACTATCGCAGAAATGGAGGTTCTTCCCTCTTGTATTGTACGCCTCATTTATTGGTGTCAATCCTATGCAAATCCAGTGGTATGGTTGCTTGCATATCCGACATGCGGTGCCTTCATGCATGTTTATATTCATCTTACAACTCGTACAGTTGTCTCTGGTAAAAAAAATTGTTTGTTTTGTTGTTTTTGTTTTTCCACCCGCCCTTACATGGGGGAGAGAGAGAGAGAGAGAGGGGGGGGGGGGGGGGCTTGGAGGACAAGGAGGTGTTTGTTACGCGGTTTGTGGGGAGTGTGGAGGGGGGGGGGGGAGGTGCCACTCGTTTACCCTCGTTATGTTTAAACTTTAAGTAACTTTAAGTAACACTTTCAATAATTATCTTATGAAACCGAATTCTCACTGGCACTCTAGGAAAATAACGAACTTTCCAGGCTACCTACAGTATATATAGTATCTATTTTAATTTTCATATTTTACCTATCAACTTGATTCAATACTGCTCAGGTTCGAATTTTCACCACATTTGAGAGAGAGAGAGGGGGGGGGGGGGGCTTGGAGGACAAGGAGGTGTTTGTTACGCGGTTTGTGGGGGGGGGGGGGGGGGAGTGCCACTCGTTTACACTCGTTATGTTTAAACTTTAAGTAACTTTAAGTAACACCTTCAATAATTATCTTATGAAACAGAATTCTCACTGCCCTAACCACTTTTCCCGTTTTTGGTCGACTGTTTAACGGAATATACGGCACTCTAGGAAAATAACGAACTTTCCAGGCTACCTATACCTGTATAATATAGTATCTATTTTAATTTTCATATTTTACCTATCAACTTGATTCAACACTGCTCAGGTTCGAATTTTCACCACATTTGGTTGCGTGGGAGATCTTTCTCTCCAATAACGTCACTACTAACCTGCGATATGGTCGAGAAATAATCTGCACTGATTAATTGTTTAAATATTGTTTTTCTCTGTTTGCTATTATTTACGATATTTGTTTTGTCGGTACCCTTTCCTGTCGAGGTTAAGTTTCGCTTTTGGTAAAATCGTATAGGGGGAGGGGAGGGGACGTGTCCAGGAGAGCAAGGGGATATTATGTGTTTATGCTCTTTGCGGTCACTGAGGGTATTTTGTTTACAGCATACGTCCTGTTCCCAAGCTAAAAGTTCCCCTGACTTTAATTCTCTGTATTATACTTTCCTAGTTTATTTACGTGATATACGATGTTCACTATCACTTTTAACTTAGGCTTCCTATTTTCCCATAGCCCTGTTTGATTTCATAGGACTATATAGCTAACACTTTGCTTTTGGGACGTAACGGTTTTTTCTTTCCCTTCTTCTTTCCACCCGCCTTATGGGCCTGCCCTAGGCCTGTCCTAGACCAGCGCCGTGGCACTACTGTAGGAGTTAACGGATTTGTTCTCCAAAACGCGTATATCTCTCCAGATATTTTATCAATCGGTTCGATTTTGCACTTCACAGAACCGCGACACTACTTTTGTTTTTGTGTGTGATTTTTTGGAAGTTTAATCACCAGTATCCCGCGGGATAGTCGAAAAATCCCGGACCGCGACGGATGTGACCCTCCTCTCTGACTGACTCTATGACTCATAGAGTAGCATAGAATGATAGGAACCCAAAACTACCCTTAGAAATGAGATTCCAGCTGTGGTGTGACTCGTAAATATTGACCCAAAAAAGTATAAAAGAAGAAAAGATAGTTGCTAAACTCACGATCGCACCTAAAATTCAAATTTTCCGAAATGCTCACATGAACTATTACGCTACTGGTAGCAAGAAAGGTACACAGTCAGTCACAGGACTGAGTACAAAGTGCGATGTTGCATGTGTAAAGTTGGAATTCATGATTGCAGACCTGAAGCGGAGGTAAATATATAAAAAGGATATGCATGGTTTTGTATGGAGTGCATGAGTCTATTAAAGAAATACATTTTACCAAAGCATAATGTGACTGCTAGAAACTCAGGAAAAATGTTATTTTAATACCACGAATTTTCCGACTGTGTTTTATAAAAGAAATTGTTCATTTGCATCAATATATAGTGTTTGTAATTAATTAGAAATCTCGGGAAAACCTATTTTCCCCATTAGGCCTATTGATCGATGTTGAGACACACCCCCTATAGTGATTTGAAAAGACATTAGCCTAACCTAACAACCTTACCTAACCTAACCTAGTATTATGGGTGGGGGCTGCTACCCCCGCTGGTTGAGTACTAATCCCTTGGTAAAAAAAAAAAAAAAAAATTGATTGTCGATTATACGAAGGTGAAAAAAAGTCGATGAAGTCTACGGTGTTTACTCTGCAATCTTCAGCTTTGATTGTACATTGATAACGGGAAAGTACCGTATTGACAACCTTGTTACGAAACTTAAATTTTAGTACCATACTTTTATATTAGGGTTTTCCGAGTGTTTAACTCATTTTCATATGATCTTTAGAGCTATCGATAACTGGAAGTACCGTATTGACAACCTTGTTACGAAAAAGACATTTTAGTACCATACTTTTTTATTAAGTTTTGCCGAGGGTTAAAACAAATTTTCTTATGATCTTTAGAGCATATAGATTCAATATTTATCTTCAAATATATCAACAAAAGATAATATTCAAGGACACTAGTGCGACGTTATGAGAAACAATTTATTAGGGAAAATAGGCACCAATAGATTCGCCATATTTGTCTCCATATAGTCCGCATGGAGGATTTTCGTTATCAACAAATTGAAAAATGCCCACTTCACAGACAAATACACCAAAAATCTAAGTCAAAGCGGGGGTGTGGGGGCAGCAGCCCCCACCTATAATACTAGGATAGGTTAGGTAAGGTTGTTAGGTTAGGCTAATGTCCTTTCAAAGGGGTATAGGCTAGTAAACACTAGGATAGCCTATACCCGGTCAGAGGTAAGAAGAAGAAGAAGAAGAGTCCTGCAGTAGTCTCCTTGAATGCTACCCAACAAAATTCGTGGTATTAAAATAACATTGCACCGAAACTCATTCAAAAGTATTGGTGCGATTTTACTATAGGGGCGCGCATTTGATGGGTACCACCAAGGATTTAATATAGATTTGTTTTCGGTTTCCACGCATCCAACACCAAGCTACACCCTTTTTTGGTGTACGAAATACTAAAAAACCAATGGGGACACTTTAACATTAATAATATTAGACGGAAATATATAGATAACTCGGTGGAAAAGTTGTGTTCACGGGAGTAACGTCGATCGTTTGTTTACATTGTGCTCGAGGTTATAGTAGGCTACTTCGCTCTTCTAACTATTTTCCCATATTGGCGGTTCAATTAAAATTTAGGCCGCGGGATACAGTATGTTACCCCCTTTAGACTTATTGTCATCATCATATATATTGCCAGCAGGGGGCAAAAAAGGTTATACTGATCATTTGGACCGACAGTTAGCCCATCGATCTTTTAAGGCCTAATAGGTCCGGTAGAGCATAATTTTACATCATTGCTTTACATGCCATTACGAGCTGAAATGTATTATAAGAGATATATATAATACGATAATAATAGTCTCCCTATAAATGGCCGCGCCACCATCTTTGCTACACTCGTATGTCTAGAGTCTGTCTACTGAAATGACAAGTGACGTGAAATAATCAACCAATAGCACTGGAGTACCCTGGATGACGTCACACCCATTTAGCCAATCACCTGTCACGCACAGCTGCACCATATCCCATAATGCAATATATTGGAGAAGGAATACTGTGGTGAGGGTGGCTCACTTTTTTTTTTTTTTTTTTTTTCTATATTCCAACTACTCCCTCAAGGGCATAGGCTGAGAGCCTGCACATCCAACAGCTCAACACAGTGAAGCCCATGAGGTCTTGTTCCAGTCTAAGGAGTGAGACACGTGAAGCATTAGAGTTCAACTCGAAGCAGCCCCATCTCTGAGGCTGCCTCGCCTTCGTGCTTCACTGTCTCACCACCTAGACTCGGACCCTCACTCTCAGAACGCCACCTATTGAGCAATGAACTTACTAGGCATTGCACCCCTGTAGCATATTTTGAATATGGGAATATTCATACAGTGTTATTTAATCAGGGAACAAGGAGGGTATTTTGTTGGCGTTTCGGTGGGCTTTGTGGTAATGCACTGATATTAGGTACAGCACAAATTCCATCCCAATAATATCTTCCCATTGATATATCGGGATTCGAACCCGGGACCATTGGATTACCAGGCCAGTGGCAAGACCACTCCACCATTCCTCCCCTTGTCTGCCGACAATGGCGTCTTCAGAAGTTCAGATGCAGGACTATCATCCGTCTTTCGATGTTTTGTGTGTGTACGTGATTTTCGTTCATATCCAGTGGATTTATATATCGAGAACTATCGGAAGTGAGTATTTACCCAATATCCAAGGACTCGCCCTCTCACTGCCCCTGTTGCCGGAGTAAGGTATGCCCCATAATACTGTGTGTTTTGCACTGTTACCCAACCCGTGGGGGTGTGGGGGTGGCAGCCCCCACCCATAATACTAGGATAGGTTAGGTAAGGTGGTAATTCTGCATAACTACTACTACTGTTATTTTAGGTTTTATTTACTTTCTTTATGTATTTTAATGCATTGTAAGTGTGTATTTTATTGTTAGAAAGTGTGGAAAGCACTTTTTATTAGCATTTGCATTGTTAATTGTAATTATTCAGATACCCCAACAATCTAGGAGTTTACTCGATTTAGTCAACTTTGAAAAGACATTAGCCTAACCTAACAACCTTACCTAACCTATCCTAGTATTATGGGTGGGGGCTGCCCCCCCCCCCCCCCCCCCCACTGATTAGGTATTAAAACTATAAAAAAATTATGGGATAAAGTCTATGGTGTTTACTCTGCAATCTTTAACTTTGGCTGTCGATAACAGGAAAGTGCCATTAAAAATGTACCGACTTCTTGTAGGTTAAGCTCCACTCTGATTGGCTACTAAACATCAGGGAGGAGCCTCCATGGAGGCTAGAATGTAAACAAAGTGTCCTGGACTTGCTGTACAAAAATAACTCTGATAATGTTATAGGGGAGTGAAAATCAAATTGACAAAATAAGAAAAGTAGCACTTATCCGCACATCAGTAAGGTCCCCTGAGTAAGGTAAGAGCAAAAAAAAAAAAAAATCCATGAGCCAGGAATCCCGTAATGTAATCGAGTAGTTGTTCTGCAGAATAGCCTTAACCCGGGAGCTGCGGGGAGACTCTTAAGAGTTCCCCCGGCGCACTGCGGGTAGACTCTTAAGAGCAGAGACTTTGAACACGTACCAAAACCGCGCGTTTATAGCCAGGCGGCTGAAAATTGGTGTGGGTATTGTACTACATGTCAACTCTCGATACCACCCCGCCAAACGCTCGCCCCGCACTCGTGCAAGCACCACCGCGCCAGTAACCACACACTAGTCATGGAGCCTACACGTCCCTCACGCTCGCTCCCTGATGACACAACCAGCCCTCCTTCTGGTGGTGTTAGCCGCCGTGGAAGGCAGAGGGTGGCTGCCAAAGACCCTAGCTACCAGTACGACACGCCCTACAGCTCAGAGGACGAATCACCAGCACCAAAAGCACGTAAAACACGTGCAAGCAGGGCAATGGCACAGAGGTCATTGGTCTTTCGGGACACTGCCACCACGACCCCGGCCACTGCAACAACCACTACCACCACCACTGCCACCACTGCCACCCCTGCCACCCCTGCCACCGGTACCAGCGACGCAGGAGGCCGCCCTAGGGCTGCATTACCTGCGGGGGCAGGAAAAATGAAAGGCACGGGCGTAGGGAAGAGAACCCGTACGCCAGCCACAGTGCCCCTACCACCACCACCACCACCAGCCGCCCCTGGCCCAGCTGCCCCTGCCGCCCCTGCCGCCCCTGCCGCCCCTGCCGCCCCTGCTGCTGCCCCTGCCGCCCCTGCCGCCCCTGCCCAAGGAACAGGGAAGGGGAAGGGGAAAGGGAGAGGGAAAGTGACTGGGAAAGCGACTGGGAAAGCGACTGCTGGCCCTGGTGTCCCTGCCGGCCCTGCTGCCCCTGCCGCCCCTGCCGCCCCTGCTGCCCCTGCCGCCCCCGCCGCCCCTGCCGCCCCTGCCCAAGGAAGGAAGAAGGGGAAGGGGAAAGGGAGAGGGAAAGCGACTGGGAAAGCGACTGCTGGCCCTGGTGTCCCTGCCGCCCCTGCCGCCCCTGCCGCCCCTGCTGCCCCTGCCGCCCCTGCCGCCCCTGCCCAAGGAACAGAGAGAAGGGCGACAGGCACCACCATCATCTTGCCATCAAGGCCACGCACCACTGCTGCCCCTGCCGCCGCCGCCCCTGCCGCCGCCGCCGCCCCTGCCGCCGCCCCTGCCACCACCTCTGCTGTCCCTGTCCATAAGACTCCCGCACGTGCCAAAGTGACCCGGAAAACTCTTACACCATCTAAGTATGCCGCCCTGCTGTTTGATGGTGATTCGCAGGACATTGGCAGCCCGGGTTTCGACGACGAAGCCCTAGCACGGGACCAAGGGTGGGGGGATTTGGGAGTGGACAGTGGGAGTGAGTCCGACGTCGGTGACGAAAACGAGGAAGGGCATCGTCTGTCGAGTGAAGAGGAGGGTAATGATGATGAAGTGCTGTATCGCGACCATGGAAGCGATATTTCAGACGCAGAAGAAGACGCAGACGACATTCCGATCCCTGGCATGCCTTCGTTCGATTGGTCTGACGGGGTAAATTTTGTACCTGACGTGCCCCAGTTCAATCCTGGGACGTCAGGAACAACTGACAACTGGCCCTGTGATGATCAAGCGAACGAAAGCGACTTCTTCCTCGCTTTTTTCGACATGGAGGTAATGACGTACATCGTTGCCCAAACAAACGCCTACTACAGGTGGGTGTTTGGCAGATTGGACGTCCTTTCTCCAAAAGCGAGAATACGAGGCTGGGTGGATACGACTGTGGCAGAATTTCTGACGTTCTTTGCCTTGTTGTTCCTCATGCCTCTGATCAAGAAGCATGTGTTGCAACACTACTGGAAGCACGACCCTCTCATCGCCACCCCAACTTTCAATAAGTTCATGACTCGTGACAGATTTTTGTTGCTGCTAAGATTTATGCACTTTGCAGACAACGAAAATCCTAACAGGATTGACAGGATATGGAAAGTTCGGGAGGTGTTCACCATGTTGTTGGAGAGGTATAGGAAATACTTTTACCCCTTCCTCAATTTGGTGATTGATGAGTCGCTCGTGCTCTTCAAAGGACGTCTTGTTTTCAAGCAGTATATCCCCTTGAAGAGGCATAGGTTGGGAATCAAGCTCTTCGTGTTGTGCGACTGTGAAACTGGAATAGTGCTTGACATGATCGTGTATACAGGCACTGACATTGACATACCGAAAGCCGCTGCCAATGACCCCATGGGCATGTCAGGTGCCATCGTCAGGAAAATGTTGGCACCTTACCTGGGCAAAGGCCACATCATCTACACTGACAACTGGTATACTTCTCCTGCTCTCTGCCAGTTTCTTTATGACAACCAAACGGGGTCATGTGGGACTGTCAGAAAGACAAGAAAGTTTATGCCAAAGTTCACAGGTGATGTCATTCCTCTCACAGATGCCTCCTCCAGTGACACACCTTCAGAAGACGACCTGGCCCAGGAACACCGCGAGAGGCATGTGCGAAGAAGGCGACGAAAGGGGCAGAAATACAAGCAGCTCGAGAAGTGTGGGAAACTGATAGCCCTGAAGTGGAAGGATAAGCGAGACGTCCACCTGCTTTCCACCGTCCACACAGGTGCCCAGGTGGATTCTGGCAAAATCCACTACCGAACCAGGAAGACAATCTACAAGCCCGACATGGTAGTGGACTACACCAAAAACATGCGCCTGGTGGACAAGTCTGACTGTCAGCTGTCAGGTGTTGAGTGTCTGAGGAAGACTGTGAAGTGGTATCACAAGCTCTTCCTCCACCTAGTTGACATAACGATGCTGAACGCCTACAACTTGTGGTTGGTGAAGAAGGATATGGCCCCAAACCAGAAGCTGAAATTCCGGGAGTTCGTGTACAACGTCTCCTACCAACTCCTGGAGAAGTATGCCACCACCACTCACAGACGTACGGCATGGCGTGGGGATCACGTTCCTGACCGCATCCAGCTGGGTGTCGAAAGACACTACACAACCAACACCGAGCTGATTGGCACTCGTCACAGGCAGGTGCAGTGCACCGTCTGCAGCTCCAGTGTGAGGAAACCCCATGTGACCAAAAGAGTCACCTCAATGTGCGCCGAGTGCAAAGTTGCACTCTGCCTGGGTGACTGCTTCAGGGACTACCACACCTTCAAGAACTACTGAGTGTCGGCCCCTGCCCTGCCCTGCCCTGCCCTGGACTCGCCCCGTGCCCTGCCCTGGACTCGCCTCCTGCCCTGCCCTGCCCTGGACTCGCGCCCTACCTTACCTGACCTGACCTAATTGATCACGCTACCTCATAATGTAACATATATATTATATAATGTATAAGTTCCAAAGATGTCCCTGTGATATAGCTTTTACATTATATAATTGTATGTTTCATTATTTAGTTTATAAGTTTCAAAGATTTACATGTAATATGCCTTATTTTTTTAGTATATCAATATATATGTTTGTTATTAGCCTAAGTAATGTGTATATAATTATTTTCTTACCTCAAATGAATTGTACAAAAATAAATATGTTTCAATAAATCATGTCAAACCTACTATGATAATAAAATAAAACAATAAAAAAGAAAAAAAGAAAACAAGGTCATGTCATTGTATTCTTACAATATGATATATTCTATGAATATTTCATATTGTTTGAATACAATGGCATGATCTTGTAAAAAAAAAAATTTATAAATTTTTTTCTAGACAATATAAAACCTTCCCCATAACCCCCTCCTGGATTCGATCCCACTACCCTACGACACTTTGAGTTTTCCAGTCCGCGACCTTACCAACCATGCCACAGGAGCTCATACCAAATATCACTCAAAACTTCGTGTTTACAATCGAAATGACAATATACAAAAAAAAATGAATTATCCCACCAATTTACGTTTGTAAATTGATGGGATTATCAATTATATCATGCCAAGGTTTATAATAGTTTGTCTCTGTCAAGAATTAGTAATTATATAACTTTATTCTGTCAAAAATTGCCCAAACACTCAGCAAAATTGCCCCTCTCAGTGTGACTCCACTCATTTTCACACGGTCAGGCGGTCACGAGGTGACCCTTGCCGCTCCTTGATTCTCCAGCTACAGCAGCTCTGTCTGGGAACAAAATTGGTATAAATACAATAATGGATAAAATACTCTTCACAAATACATTTGTATTGTATAATATTGTAAATAAAAATGAATAATAACTGTGTGGGTGTCGAAAATTGCTCAACCAGCTTTCTTATGTCTCGCCTACGCGCGTATATTGGATTATACATAGTCATGACTGTCATACAAATAATTGCAGTAGGTCTCGAATATACATTTAGATTGCATATTACTTCGAAATAAATAAGTAAACGTTTCTCTGGTGGCAATCTACCCTTTCGCAGGTGTAAGGAGACACCAGTCTATATTTAGCCCTCTATCACAACAGGCAATCTGCCTGTGTTGACTCAGCACCGTCGCTGGTGGTCTATAAATATAGTACTTTATTTACAGTCAATGGCCTACATGTTTCTGTGGTACTTCACATGTGTCTAAAATGCAATGTCTGCTTGCATAAAAATGCAATTCTGAAGTCCATTTATATGTACGACATACGCATGTCTCAGTTTCTCTCTCTCTCTCTCTCTCTCTCTCTCTCTCTCTCTCTCTCTCCATTCCTGACTCATGTTATTGTAGACCTGTTGATGGCAACGAACACCAGCCATCTGGTAGACATAAGGGTCAAAATACCAAACATCAATACGCCTGGGGCGCCTCCACAATTATCACTAAGCTGGTTATCTATCTAGAGATCTGCCTGACTTCCATCTCTCCACGACTCACTCACTCACTGCACCCCTGCATGCCTCCCTCCCACCCACCCACCCACCCCCAACCCCCCCTTTCAGGCTTCCGTCTGCTAGAAACACATTCACAATTTGCGTAAATATCGCATCAATTGGGCTATATGCGGTATATTCCTTGTTATATGGGACGCCTACATATGTACACGTCTTTATTATAGCATGAGAGTGCTCTAAATACAAGATTGACGTGATATTTATGGCGTAACACACCCTCTCCCCCTTTCATTCCCACCACAACTCACTCACACCTTGGTTCACGCATAGAAACTCATTGATAATGTGCGTAAATATCGCATGAATTGGTTTATATGCGGTATATATTTTGATATATGGCACGTATACATACGTACAAGTCTGTATTATAGCGTGACAGTGCTCTACGTACAAGATATACGTGATATGTATGGCGTAAACCACACTCTCAGCTCATAAATTGCCGCCAAACCTCCAACACATCTTCATTCCCGCCTAAATATTCTCTTATAATTCCCTTATATATTGCAATTTTTGGTCACTATGAGGCATATTCATTGTTATATGGGTGCCCTACACACGTATACATACTCTAAATAGCCTAAAAGGGCTCGAAAAAGGAGATATACGTGATAATACGCGGTAACCCACCCCCTCCTCCCTCTCCTTCTATCCCCTGCGCGCGTAAATATTCGGCAGGGAAATCTCGCCGCTCGATGACAATCTAGCCGCGCGGTGCCATTCGCTCCACATTTTTCAACTACGGACCGTTCCCCTACCCCCCCCAGACATTTTTTGGGGGGTCAAATATATATGGGCCGATGCACGCAAACATTCCCTACACGATGATGTACTTTTTATCGAAATTGGCAATAGGTCCCAAAATCATCATAGGTGCGCACAGTCTTACCCTGTAGAAAACCCCCTGTGCGCCGCGGAGAGGTTAAAGAACACTATATCTGAAGGAAAAATTTAAAAACACAAAATAAAACTTACTGAAATCGCTGTCGGTCCAAAAAGTCAGGTTTACCGCATAAAACAACCGCAAACATAACTAACATCGTGCGTCACGTCAACAAACCAACGATCAGAAGAGGCGTTAAATGCCCAATTTTCGGCCCAAATGCGCTTCTTTATTCTCGTCGAAAACCACATTAAAAATGTTATTACATCGTTTATATTACTTGTATCAGACTAGAAAAGGGTGTAGGTTGTTGATGAATGCGTTGAAACCGTAATTAAAACTCTAATAAGTAGGCCTACAGTCACGAGCATAAATACTGCGACACCAACAAAATAATGTTCGCCCGTTCGTCTCCAAAAGTATTGCTAAACTTTTTATTCAAACACAATGATTTCTCTATTTCATTCTAGTTACCATCAGACGATTTTATTCAGCTTTGTATAAACCTCTTGTGATGAAGGAGTTGACGTTATCTGGTTGATGTCGCAGAATTTATGCTCGTGACTGTACGTGGTGGAACAGTCACGGCGGTAAATTGTGGACCAGGGGATGAATCCCTTTCTAGACACCACGCACGTGTATCGCATACGAACACAGTCTACACTCATTGAAACTGGGTACCGGTAGTTTAAACTGCCAGGCCCAGCCCACTACTGGGTCACCAGTCAGTTGGCAGAAAACATTTATTAGAACAATGGTTTAGACACCCACACACTTCATTTATATGCGTTTAGAAAGAGTGTGTATAAACCACAAATATATTAAGTACCGGATAGAGTGCCAATTTGACGTATATCGTAGGTATGCCAAGTTATAAATTTAATGTTATTTACTGTAGAGACGGTTTTAGTTATGTATCGACTATGTTATGTTCAGGCACGTAACGGAATAGGCATTAATTATTATGTTCTCTCCACCAACCAACTTTACTCCTAAAATCGATTAATGAAATTAACAAAGTTAAGATGAAGACCAGGGTTATGTTAAATACCCACGTCACTTGCATAATGCTTACTGTAGTTAGGTTTTAACGTGTTTCGTGCGATTAACTTCCGTTTTATAGTATTCCAGTTACCATTAGACTATTATTTAACTTAGGAAGGATATCTACCAAATAAAAGGTTATAAATTATCAAAATGAACCTTATAGCTACCACATATCCTTCCAAAGCTGCATAAAATCGTCTAAATATAACTGCTATAAAATAGAACAGACGTCTCTCGTACTGAAAGGGTTATAGTCCCTACCTACAGATAATTTGTCATAAAAGCGAATAACAAACAATAGTGGTTTTATGTAAACTACCATATATTGCACGTTTTCTGACCTCGTTTAGTATACGTCAGTGCCATTACATATTTGTTATAATTAATTATACAGAGAGAGAGAGAGTCTAATGTAATAACACAAACCAAGATTAATTTTAAGAGACGGGGCTTCTCAAATGAGACTCCAGAATTGAATGTCCTGATTAGCCGGTTAGACGATACTTAAGTAAGGCTTCATATCCTCTGAAGTCCTATTTTTAACCAACTACCACTAACATTACCGCTTTCCAATTGTAAGGTTAATTTCCATATATGGCTACCCCATGAAATATCTATATGATCTGTGCAAACGAGATTAATGTATTCCTTGACATCTATAATAATGGTGTAATGTATGCGCAATAATGTATTATTAGTTAAAATAATTAATTGAAATAGGGCTTAGTCTCTTGGCTTAGTGGCTATCAACCCTGCTGGATTATTAAGCCAGCATATGTCAATGGGCAATTCAAAACTGGAGTCTCTGTTCGAGAAATCTAGTTCCTTTTTGTCATTTATATTCGGCAAAGGATAAATGAATATGGAGAAATACTTATATTGTTTTGCTAATTACTTCCATATCCCCGGGTTGTCTCAGTTCTATTGTTACGTGATACGTTGTGTAGCGGTCGTAAAACTGTCCATTACCTATTGTCAAGGGAATTTATTGTAAACAAGTAAATTGACGTACGGTAGGATATTACTATTTTATTTGTCTTTTTACTTAACTGTAGTTACTTTATTATTATACTATAAATATTTTATTATTTCATAATCATCGTCATCATCAGCCTTAGTCCACTGCAAGACGAAGGCCTTTCCCAAACGTTTTCACTCTAGCTGGACAGATGTTATCCCGTTCCATCCTACTTCTACACACTTTCCGATCTCATCCCTCTATCTGGTTCTCTGTCTATCCCTTCCTCTAGCTCCATATCTAGATTCTCATTCTGTTGCTGTTTTTGTCCATCTGTTTTAATATTGTCTAAATATATGATCTACCGAAGACCATTTTCTTTTATTTTTTACAGTAATGCGATTATCTTTTACTTTTGTTTGTACTCTTATCCAAGAGGCTCTCTTCTTGTTTCTCCAATTTATCCCTAACATTAGCCTTCCATTTCTGTATATACTTTACAAAGTTTGTGTTCAGGAAACTTTGTGTGCTCCAAGTTATTGATTCATAAATGAGTACAGAAAGGACACATTGGTTTTTACTTTTATCTCTAATATAAGGGGTAACTTGCTTTTCATAATAGAACTGCCAAATAAATGTGCTTCATCCCATATCTATCCTTGGTTTGGTTTCTCTAGAGTTCGTTTTTTAGAGTTTCAATACACGTTATCGTCTGATAATTTGTATTACTTACAGTAACATTTCAACTGTAAGGAACCACAACACAAAATCATAATACAATAATCCTAATTATTGTTTAGTTTACAATGTTACATTTACATACGCAACTGGGTATGGGCGGAGCTTATTAACTATCAATGCATTTGTTTCACTGGAGTCGTGCCCGCTGAACCACCAAAGATGGACATTGTTCGAACTTATTGCCAATGTGTGGCTAGGACTTTGGCATGCCCCTGGTCTACGACTTACCGCCGTGACTGTACCTGTCAAGTGCGTGCCCCTTCAGTAAAATTCTACCAAAGTATTAGACTGATCTCTCTCTCTCTCTCTCTCTCTCTCTCTCTCTCTCTCTCTCTCTCTCTCTCTCTCTCTCTCTCACACACACAGCATTACAAGTGGCAGAGAAGGACTGTTGACGGTCTCTGCTGTCATTTTCGGGAGTCCTGTAATGTTATCATGTCATCGCTCAATAGTCCAATATCCTCCCTTCTCTCTCTCTCTTTCTCTCTCTCTCGGCTAGTTAAAACTCAACGTCAAAAGTATTTGACATTTTCAAAAGTACTGTATACATCACAATGGTAAAGGAAAATTTCAAAATGTGAACAGTATACATTAAAAGGTCAAAAGTATGTCAAATGTCAAAACTATACATACATTAAACATAAATATGGAGTGAAAATGTCAAATGTATATATCGACATTTCAAAAGCATGTATAAAAATGTCAAAATTATTCATCAAATGTCAAAGAATATGGGTGGTAATTGTAGTAAAGTGGCGTAGCGAAAGGGGGCGGGGGGGGGGAGGCCCCTCGGGTGAATCTTCTCACGTTTTTAACGCAATTTTGAGCCTATTAGGGATACTTTAAAGCCTTTGTTACCATCAGGGGTATTTAGAAACCTTTAGCTTAGTTACTTCAACCTCTGCAGTTGTCTTTGAGTTAGCTGTGGGCAGAAAACTAATTTTGGAGAGGTAATTATAAGAGTGAGAGAACTCTATTTATTATTGCTAATCTGGCAACCTCTGCGTCATAAAAACGTGAAAGGGTTAAGTACCCTGTCTCAATATATCGATTAACGAAAAATTAGACGTCATTCCCAATTTAATTTTAGTTTAGGCTACTAATATTATTTATTATAAAACCTAATTGTAACTCTTCCACCAAACACTCCCGACTTTCAAAGCTCCAGCTTACATTATCCCTTGATTCAGAGCCGTTTTCTTCCGTACCCGGTACCTCTTTTTTGTTCCAGTGCCATTTGGTGCTTAGTAAATTAATATTTGAATTAATATAACTCTTATAAATCAATAAGAAGTCTGTTGTTGTTGTTGTTCCCCAAGCTGCCTGGCCGAACAGCCCCAAAGCCCCGAGCAAGGCCAAGGCCATAACCAAGCGCCCCCACAGAACCCTCCCTGCCGACCACAATAAAGCCTGGGTGACCGAAGCCACTCCATGGCGGGGAGCTGAGGAGGGTGCAGAAACGCCCGGGAAACCAAAGCCCCACCCAGGGCCCTATGCCCCTCAGCAATTATGAAGAGAAAGTTGAGGGGCAAAGGAAAAATGTGACGCTTTGGCTTCCAATCTTGGTAGATTGGGAGGTCAATCCACGGAAGAGACGCCGTCACTTGAGATCTAGAAAATATATAAGTAAAAGGAACAGTCAGAGTAAGCTATGGATATGGCAGAAATCGCTCAGTTCTCACTCTGATAGACCAGCCCATCACCACTAATCTTTTGTTTCTTTTGCTTTTCCAGATGTTTCACATTCATAATCATATTACTACATCCCCTTTTATTGGCTGATTTCCAATCTTGTTGACATAAAACAAATGAGTAGAACGATGGTAACAAATAATTGCCCACGTTCTTTCCTCTTCGGATGATGGTGTAATCTTTACAAGTATTTTTCGATTTATGTGAAATATATATATAAACCAATGCGACCGGGAAGCATATTCCTGAGGTAGGAATCACACACCCATAGTAAGTTTCTTGCACCGGGACGTCCCTATCGCGGGAATCTATCCTAATCTAGCTTGAATGAGCCTAAGCTAACACTACTTTACCTAATCTAACCTAGCTTTACGGTTGGGATAAGTTAGGTTGGCTTAAGTTAGTAAACAACACCGTGATCAGCCAGGTAAAATAAATTTACGCTAGAGTATAAATTCAGCCAAACATCGGGAACGGAATGTGCCGTTGGGATGGAGTGTGGTAGTACTGACATGGAATAGAAACATAAGTTATGAAGCAGGAAAGAATTGCGCGACGAACGAGTGATCGAATGGATATGGAAAATGTGTCAACTAGCATGGGAGAAGGGGAGTGCACCTAATGACTGGAAGACAGGCATAATAGTCTCCCTGTATAAAGGTAAAGGGGAAAGAGGAGTGTGAGCTGGTAACCACCAGGGAATATGCCTTCTAAGCATAGTAGGGAAGGTGTACACTAGGGTAGTGATTGAGAGAGTCAGAGCGAGAACGGAGAAATGGATAGGTGACGAGCAGGGTGGGTTTGGGAAGGGAAAAGGATGTGTAGATCATATTATTATTGCCCTGAAATATGTTGTGGAGAAATATCTGGAGAAGGGATATAAGTTGTATGCTGCCTTTATGGACTTGGAGAAGGCCTATGACAGAGTTGATAGAGAAGGTTTGTGGAAACTACTGAGGATATACAGAGTAGACGGCAAGTTACTGAAAGCAGTGAAGAGCATGTATAAGGGTGCAAAGGCGGCAGTACGTGTGGAGAATGAGCAGAGTGAGTTCTTTGATCTGAATGTTGGGTTAAAGCAAGGGTGTGTGATGTCCCCATGGCTGTTCAATATATATATGGATGGAGTCATGAGAGAAATACAAGGAAGAACAGTGGATGTTGGTGTACCTCTGATATGGGAAGGAAACGAGTGGAAGTTGCCTGTACTGTTGTTTGCTGATGATATAGTTTTGATGAGCGATAGTGAATGGGAGTTGCAGGGGCTGGTAAGTATGTTTGGAACAGTGTGTGAAAAACAGAATCTGAAGGTAAATGTGGGGAAGAGCTAGGTTATGGTCTTTGAAATTGGTGCAGCCACAGAGTGTGAGGTGAAGTTGAATGGTCAAGTTAAGGAGAATGTCAGCTCATTTAAGTATTTGGGCAGTGTGTTGAGTAAAGATAAGAGTATGGACGAAGAAGTGAGGGAGAGGGTGCAACAGGGGAAGAGGGTTGTAGGAATGCTGAAAGCAGTAACAAGAAATAGGGTGGTATGGAAGTAAAGAAGTCCTTGTATGACAGCGTGGTAATCACGACATTGATTTACAGGAGCGAAGCATGGACGTTTGTGAAGAAACTCAAACCAAGAGTGAGAGGGGTGGAAATTAGTTAATTTAGAAGTGTGTGCGGAGTCACATGGAGGAATAGACAGACGAATGAGGAAGTAGGAGAGAGGTGTGGTGTGGATGTAGATGTGCTGGAAAGTGTGAAAAGGAACACCTTGAGATGGTTCGGCCATGTGGAACGTATGGGAAGCGAGAGAATGACTAAGAGAGTGTACGAGAGTGAGGTGGAAGGACAGAGAGGAAGAGGTGGAAGGATAGAGTTAAGAAGTATAGTATATGAGTGAAAGCGGTGCTGGATGGGAGGAGGGGCGTCAACAGACTAGAGACAGAGGTGCATGGGACCGTTTCGTTCGTAGCCACCCCTGTGGGGATCACGGCGTCCGGCAATAGATAGATAGATAGTTCTATTGTGGAACTATTCCCGACATAGAGAACACAAATCATTGTATAGAATAATCAGGTTATATATGGAACAAAACGCATGCAACTAATACTTCTATCTATGGTCGGGGGTTGCATTCATGTTGAGTAGTTTTTCATAAGTCACATTGTTAACCCATACAGTCGCCCTTTTTATCATATTCTGGCAACTATAATACGATTTTATTCAGCTGAGGAAGGACCTATATATAGTAATCAATAGGCTTCAAACTATCTCAACCAACCCATTTAACTACCATAGATCCTTCCTAAGCTGCGTAATATCGTCAAAATATAGCTAGAATATAATATAACACACGTCGCTGGTACTCAAAGGGTTAAGCTTGTTTAATATTCTAAAAAAAATAATGACCTAGTTCCCATGGTAAAACACCGTGAACTCTCTCCGAAGCTTCATAATGAATGAAATAATGTTTATTGCCTTTGCCCGTATCTATTATAATCACTCCATATTTTCCTGGAGTGCCTAGACTAGTACTATACTGCAAACACCAAAAGGTCCATAGTAAAGCACCAAAGATCAATCAAAGAATGCCAACAATGTTAGAGTGTATGGCGAATATCTATTTTAGTCAAATTTCCGGGTTGTAACTCTTTCCATCCAAGCTACATCGACTTGCTTCAACAATTTATTTCGTAGTTGTTCCATAGCTTTAGGTCTCCTCCACTCAGGGTTGTTCGTTATGAGACCATCATTATGAGCATGGTCGATCTAAAGTAGGCGGGCCACTTGGCAATAGCTTAATTAAGAAAGAGAGCAAATACTCTTTTCTAAAAACGAAAGTGTCTGACAAACTTGAAAGGCTTTGATCCATTATGTGGAGTTGATCTTTTTCTAATTGGTGATGAAGCCAGTGATTTGTGAGGATTTACAATTAGTGAATGCAAGTTGGTGTACGTTGGTGGGCGTAATGATGTCGTAATCCTGCATCTACAATAGCTCTCATCGGGAATAATGAGCAGTTTCTACAAGTATAGAAGTTGAGGTAAGCTTGGCCTTTACAACCATCCCATTTTTTCGACGGCATTATTTCTTCTCTTTGTTTTATTGTTTCCGCACTCTGCACCAGACTATCTTTTCCCGTTTTCTTGTATTTAGTATAAGATTTGTTCATGATATGTTGTCTACACCTTTCTCTATAACTTCTCTGTATAATCCGTGAAGGGTGAAGATGGGTAAAGCATCAGGGATCGATGAAATGTGTAGGGAGATGCTGAGGTACGGTGGTGAGATAGTGATTGAATGGGTATGGAAAATGTATGAAGTAGCATGGGAAAGGGGAAGTGCGCCTGATGACTGGAAGGCAGGCATAATAATCCCCATGTATAAGGGTAAAGGGGAGAGAGAAGTGTGTGGTAATCACAGGGGGATATGTCTCCTAAGCATAGTAGGGAAGATGCACAGCAGGGTAGTAATCGAGATAGTGAAAGTGAGAACGGAGAAATGGATAGGTGACGAGCAGGGCGTGTTTAGGAAGGGAAGAGTTTGTGTAGACCAGATTTTCTCCTTGAGATATGTTGTGGAAAAATATCTGGAAAAGGACAAGTGTTGTATACTGCTTTTATGAACCTGGAGAAAACTCATGACAGAGTTGACAGAGAAGGTTTGTGAAAAGTTTTGAGAATATATAGAATATTTGGTAATTTGCAGAAAGTGGTGAAGAGCATGTATGAGAGAGAGAGAGAGAGAGAGAGAGAGAGAGAGAGAGAGAGAGAGAGAGAGAGAGAGAGAGAGAGAGAGAGAGAGAGTATGTATGTGTGTGAGAGAGAGTATGAGAGTGTGTGTATGTGAGAGCGTATTTTTTTTCTTTCTATGTGAATGAGGGAGACAAAAGGCATAACTGCCTGCAGCTAGTGCCTCTCCCAGAGTTGAAAGAGTGACAGGGCCAAAATCAAGGGACGTTCGAACTAAAATGCCTGGACACACGGAGTTTGAAGCAATTTAAATAATAGGAAGAGGGAAAGACTGATTCTGGGAGAGAGTTCCAGAGCTCAGCAGTTAAATAGAAGAAAGTCTGAGAATAGCATTTCACTCTTGGGTTGGAGAGTTGCACAGAGTAGGGGTGGGATTTTGTTGCAAGGCGGGTACTACGTACCCTACGTAGAGGAGGTGCTATACACTGGGAAAGCTCCGAGGAACACTGATTATTGTAGTAGCGTTAGAATAGCGAGAGAGATGCAACATTGCGGCGAAGAGAGAGAGATTGCAGAGAAATGGTGAGTGGACGTGAGTTATGATACGAAAGGCTTTCCTTTCTACTTTATCTAGGAGTGCGGTGTGAGAGGATCCTCCCAACCCTTGTGAGCAATACTCTATACAAGGACACACTGTGCCCCTGTACAGAGCAAGAAGCTGTGCAGGGGTGAAGAACCCCTCGAGGCGGTTGAGCACACCCAGCTTCTGGGAGGCTGCGTTAGCGAGACTGGTAATATGGTCCTTCCAAGTGAGAGCAGAAGAAAAAGATACACCGAGAACATTGAAGGAAGATGAAGGGTTGATTTTTGTATTTTTGAAGAATAAGGGATAGTCCTCTGGATGTTCCTGACGGGTAGTAAGATGGATAAATTGAGTCTTGGAAGCATTAAATGCAACAAGGGTTTCTCTACCCCAATTGGAAATAGTAGCTAGATCAGAAGATAAGTGTTTTATGGCTTCATTACGTTTGCTTTTGAGGGACTGCTGGCTGGGGCGTTCTGGAAAACTAATTGAATGGTGTAAGGTAGAGTCGTCTGCATATGAATGGATGGGACTGAAAGCGAATAGGAGATAGAATAGGAGATAAGTGTGTGTGTGAAAGAGACGGAGAGTACGAGTGAGTGTGATAGAGAGAGAAAAAGAGTATGAGTGAGAGTGTAAGAGAGAGTCTGTGATAGTGAGAAAGAGAGGTAGAAAGAGAGAGGTACAAGAAGAAAAGGCGCCTGTAATTGAGCAAACATAGTGCTTTGTGTGGAGCAGGGCGGCCACAGTTACCTTTTGAATACCCCCCCACCACTTCCCCGTGTTTATCACTATGTTTACCTCCCTCCCCGCTAGAGGGCCCACGGTTTTGGACCCTCCCAGGTTTTTGACCCATTTAGAAAGGTGATTTTTAATTCATCTCTATTAGTTTTGAAATTTTAAAACGTTCGCCCTACTAGTCTGGCGATTTTAAGACCTTTCGACCCATTTCTTTATCAACCTTCCGTGTCATTTAGGTCGGTGCCGTTGTAAAGGCTTATCCCTCAATACCTTCACCTTCACCTATCGATTTTATGCTTTCCCTCCATTCAGGTGTCTATTTTATCTTGTCGAGAGATTGCGAACCTGCAGTTTAGGAGAAATCGGGTTATGCCGAAGTATGTTAAACATTTTTATTGGAAAGAACATTGCCTCCCACCCTAGTTTAACCTAGGCCTAACTAAATGTAATAGACGAAAGACAAACCTCAAGAGAAACAAGTAAACAACATCATCATCACCGGAACTATGGTCTATTCTCTGTAAGTAGGCGATAAATGATGACCTCTATATCCTCTGTAACTCAAAAAGGGCTAGAGCAAATTGTCTGTAAATTTTCACATATATTCCTTGACTGACTATTCCCAAATGGTAGAAATATTAGCTCGATAACTCTAGTCGTTTTGGAGTTACAGAGGTTAGAAGCCATGATTGCTCGCCTACTTACAGCGAAAAGACTGTAGCCTACTTGCGGATGGTACAACACACCCAGAATATATAAATGATTGAAACGGTAATTAACCCCAAATTAACTATAAAACTAACTCAACTTAGCCTAATATACCACCAAACCCTGCAGAATTATAAAGTATCTGAAAACTTGAAGAGTATTTATTTTCACACTAAAGTTAGCCCAGTCTAAGTTACGCTTAACTGCCTTTCAGTTCCAGACCAATCCAGATAAACCGAGTACCAACCTACTAAAAATAGTTCAGTAGAATTACATGTCCAGTGTCATGGTCATTCTGTTAAACCTACCTTATTATACGTGTGTGTGTGTGTGTGTGTGTGTGTGTGTGTGTGTGTGTGTGTGTGCGTGTGTGCGTGCGTGCGTGCGTGCGTGCGTGCGTGCGTGTGTTCATCCTTGAATATCTTGTTTTGGCAGAGTTAGATTACCCCGTATCAATAATGTAAGGTATAAGTGTAAACAAACATTATTGTGTATGATTCTGTAAGCGATTATACACAATCCTGTAAATTTTACAGATAATTTGGCAGCCTAATTACCAGATATATTCTCTGTAAATTTTATAGATTTGTTTTTAATTGTTAGCGATGGTGTTTTTTTTAAGCTAAGCTGGCTGTATACTTACATACCGGTACAGACATACAGACAGACAACGGAAATAATGAAAAGGATTACAAATGTCAGAAAAAGAGAAAAGGGGGGCAAACGATAGATAGAGATCGTATATATACTGTATATATATATATAAATAAATAATCTATACGAGAGAGAGGGAGTGAAAGTGAAAGAGAGAAAAAATATGCTGGCGACACGAAAGAAAAGGCGCCTCTTCCCTTACTCCTTCTCTCCCCCTCCCTCCCCCTCCACCTTCCCCCGTGTCTATAATGAGGTGAAAATTGGAAAAAGGCGAAGGCGGTGCAGGAAGGAAACGAACTGGAGATCACGTCCGGAATGGTCAGGGTCTGGGCGGGGATCGAACCCGGGCTCAATTTCCGGCACCCTCCAGAAAAGCCAAAAATTTGGTCTTGAGTAAGGTGTTCGCGCTCTCTCTCTCGGTAAAGGTGACATTGGTTAGAAAGTATTGGTATGTATGTACTGTGTGTGTGTGTGTGTGTGTGTGTGTGTGTGTGTGTGTGTGTGTGTGAATTGATACTGCTAGGACACACCAAGTAATTTGTATCAACTATGGAAGAACCTTTCGAAACAAATTATCCCCTTGTTGGTGATTTATAAATGATTACGTTGTTTATTCAAAATTGATGAGTCATTTCTTTATAACAAGTTCATAACCATATTATATCAAATGAACAATAAAGATACACACTACGATATGTGTGTGTGAAAAGGGTGTATAAAGTGTCTATAATAGCAATATACTCTTATCAGTTAGTCTTGATGGTGTAATGGTTAGAGTGATTAAAATCTGTGTGTTGTAACCCAGGTTCGAATCCCGGTGGATCACATGCTTTCATTAATTTCATTGGGAGGTGTTTGGTGTTGAAGTGAAATGAATAAGAAATAGATTAGCATTACTATATCCGTTTAACCCCTTCAGCACGATGGCGTACTTTTCATCATATTCTGGTTATCATTAACCCTTCTTTAGCGGGGCCCGACTTAGGTCCGTATCTAAAAATCTGGACTATGTGGCGGGGCCCGACTTAAGTCCGTAGTGCAATTTTAGCGCAATATTGGCTCTGAGAGAGAGACGAGCGACGGGAGGAGCGTAGGTTACCTCATGACGGCTCGCCACGGCAGCCATGGACCTACTGACATATACTCCACACACATCCACCCTCCCTCCCTCGCTACACACGTAATTATGTAACGAAATTACCGTATTTTTGCGGTAATTTTGCCCTTCGGTTGCACGATCGTTGCAAGACAACCAGTGATCGTAGAAGGATGGTTCAGGTGTCATTGGAAAGCTCAATTTACGCCCTTTCAGGGATACATAATTGTATTACGCTCTGGCTCTTGTTTATGCATGAAAAAGAGCACGGAAACAAGGCCATTTATGGTAAAAAAAAAAACGCTGGGCGCGTAGTGGAAAAAAACTCACCCGCCCGCTCGTAATGTGTTAAGGGGAGATTTCCACTTGAAGGACTTTTTTCTTGACTCCCTTCTCCCTCATGTCTAGCCCCATTGCTCCTGAGATTTTAAGATGTTTGCCCCATTAGTTTGGTGATTTTAAGAATTTCCGCCCCATTCTGTCAATTTTAAGACCTTTCGTGCCATTTAGGTGTCGATTTTATCCTGGCGAGCGATAGCGAGCCTGTAATTTAAGGGTGACCGGCCTCTGGCCGGGAAATTTTTCTACCGAAAAATGTACAAATTTATCTTGAAAGGGCTTCGAAGGGGTGAAATTTTTAGATTGCTGGAGGAGTAGGAAACAAACTAAAAACCTCCCCTTAAGCGTTTTTCTTTAGCTCATAATCTACCTCCAGGACTCAAAGGGATAAGTACGATCTCAATAAACCCTCTGAATAACATACATCCTTTTTAAACCGCACAAGATGTTCTAACTTAGCCAGATTCCAAGGTAAAAGAGCGTCATCGTGCTGAAGGGGTTAATGTAAGGATAGAAAGGTATATCACTATCAATTTACCCAATGCTTATATATACCTTTATTATGCCTCTATATATTTAACAGTGTGGATGGGATTTCTAACCACTTGTTCTTTGTTCTTTGCAGGTGAAGTGATTAGAGCGACCTACGGCTATGGACAGGTGAGAGGGTTTCCAGTAAGTCAGGGTGTCAAGCCAGACCAATTTTGTTTGAACACTCGAATGAATATGAGAAGGAATACAAGAACTTTAAGGGGGTAGTGCTTGCTTTTTTGAACTGTGTATTCATTTATTTTTGAGTTTCCTCGCTAGACCTCCATCAAGTTTTAATTATAGCACCCCCTAGAGCCCCTTTCAAGATAAATTTGTGCATTTTTCGGTAGAAAAATGTACCGGCCGAAGGCCGTTTCCTTCTAAAATTACAGGCTCGCTATCGCTCGCCAGGAAAAAAAATCTACATCTAAATGTCACGAAAGGTCTTAATATTGACACAGAAATGGGGCGAAAGGTCTTAAAATCGACAAACTAATGAAACGAACGTCTTAAAATCTCAAAACTAATAGGTTAAACATGAAATCATATTGTTTTGGCCATTAGCCTATATCACTTCCAAAGCCATAATTTGAACTATAAACCATAATTTTATTCTTATATAATTATATATACAATAATAGAGACACAAAATAATAGACTCTACTTTGGTTTGACACCCTGTTCTATAGTCCGTTCATGCTAGCTTGGGTAGAAATCGTAACCTCTAACCTCTGTAACTAAAAAATGGACTAGACTCTAGTCCATTTTGGACTTTTTGGCTAGAGCAAATGAGATGCCTACTTCCACACCTATTCCCTAGCCAAGTCTTCCTATTTGGTAGAAACATTAGCTCGATTACTCCAGTCACTAGAGTAATCGAGCTAATGTTTCTACCAAATAGGAAGACTTGGCTAGGGAATAGGTGTGGAAGTAGGCATCTCATTTGCTCTAGCCATTTTTGAGTTACAGAGGTTAGAGGTTGCGATTTCTGCCCAACCTAGAATAAACGGTCTATAGTTCAGTATTTAGAATGAGCCTATTGTGTTTTTTGTATCTCCATTTAAGTTGGTAAAAGCTATACTCTGATATATTATGGGTATGAAAAGAGTGTACAAAGTTTTCATAATAATTTACCTGTTTACTGGTATATTGGCAGTAATAAACCCATCTAATGTAAGGATAGAAAGGTTAATAAGTATCAATATTCCCAATGATCTTAAATATCTTTTTGAGTGTATTTAACCTCAACGGCACTACTTCGCCACTGCATTAAAGCCCCCTTCTGTCCTAAAATGTCTATACACATCACTATATTCAACTATGGTATCCTGTTAGTATTGAAGATGGTTTTTGGTTTATATATATATTACCGTAATATATTAATTTTTGAATTTCCTCGCTAGACCTCCATCAAGCTTAAAGAACACCCACTACATTCCCTTTCAAGATAATTTTGTAAATTTTTCGGTAGAAAATTTTCCCGGCCGACGGCCGGTAACTTCTTGAATTACAGGCTCGCTATCGCTCGCCATGAAACAAAATCGACACCTAAATGGCACGAAAGGTCTTAGTATTGACAAACAAATAAGGCGAAAGGTATCAAAATCGCCAAATTAACGGAACAAACGTCTTAGAATCTCAGAATTAATATGCTAAACGTGAGGTAGAAAGGGGTCCATAAAAAGCGACTACGCTTGGATCTTCTGATCACTGTCTGATACAGGCCACCTGTCTATCAACTACCACACCTTCCCACTCTGAACCTGTTTTGGTGACTAAATGGCATTACGATAGGGCAGACTGGGAGTGTCTTCAAGTTTTTTTTATTGATATTCCCTGGACCTCTTTCTTTTCTAATGATGCACACTCCACCTTGAGCCACATACAAGATTTTGTAAAAAATGGAATGGAAACTTTTATTCCTCATCAAAAGTACAGTACAAGATCAAATTCACCTAAATGGTTTGACCATAATTGTGCTAGAGTAACTGAACAAAAAGCAATAGCCTACAATGCATACACAAGATCAAAAACACATGAAGCCTTTAACCCGTACAGCCCCAGCGACGCGTCTGACGCGTCGGCGATGTATGTAACGCACAGCCCCAGAGACGCGCCTGACGCGTCGCCCTAATTGCGGCGACCGTAACCTCAGGTGTAGCCACTCAAGAGGGCTCAGATTTGTATGGGAACTGTGTACGTATCCCACGCAACCGTGCCGATGGTTGAAAACTCTCAAAGTCCACGTGCGTGCGCGCGAGCGTGCAATAACCTGTTTTTTTGGGATAATTGCCTTCAATTTTTTACTCTTGTAAAATCCGTTTTCGGGGGCTCTGTAGGACCATTTTTTAAGCTTTTTGAGCGGTTTTTCGTGGTTTTTCCTTCATTCCTAACCCATTCGCTATTGTTTCTGCAATAAAACCATTTTTTGAAAACCGCCCGGGTTCTGGTGCGCAAACATTACAAAACTAGCCGGGGCTCCACGGGTTAATTACTTTAGAAACATCAGAAATCATGCCAAAACTGTATTAAACCTAACTAAATCAAACTTTCTCCACAAGCAGGCAAATAAACTTCTAAATAATCCAAATGATAACAAAATGTTTTGGTCTACTCTTAACTCATTTAAATCCAACTTCACTACTGCTTCATCCATTCCACCATTAAAATCTCCGACTGGCAATCTTGTAAGTGACCCACGAGGTAAAGCTAACCTTCTTGCGGATATTTTCTCCACCAACTCAACCTTAGATGAAATGAATCAAGATGTCCCTGTACTTAATTTTAATTCACCTGAAATTCCCTCACTTAAGATCCACACCAGACATGTCAAAACTATTTTGCAGAATCTCTCGGTAGATAAGGCTCCTGGTCCAGATGAAATTCCTCCAATAGTACTTAAGAATTGCTCCTTGGTGCTCGCTCCTGTATTGGCAAAAATGTTCCGTCTGTGTACTCATACCTCATGCTTCCCAGTACCCTGGAAAGAAGCAAACATCCATCCAGTTCCTAAAAAAGGTGCCTCTTCAGATCCATCAAACTACAGACCAATATCTATAACTTCCACTCTTGGTAAAGTCTTTGAAATTATATTAAATAATCACATAATTAAGCATCTTGAGAATAATAAATTAATCATTGATAGGCAATATGGTTTTAGACGATGTCGATCAACTGCAGACATGCTTTGCCTTCTTATGCATCAAATCAACCAAGATACAGACCAACATGGTGAAACACATACAATAGCACTGGATATATCAAAGGCATTTGATAGAGTCTGGCATCAATCCTTATTGTCGAAGATGTCACACTACGGCCTTGCATCATTAGTTCCACTAATTTCTTCTTATCTTCATAACAGAAAAATACGTGTAATGGTAGATGGCCTTTATTCTCAATTTCACTCAATAAATGCTGGTGTTCCCCAGGGATCAGTTTTGGCCCCAATTCTGTTCCTCATTCATATCAATGATCTCATATCTACCACTCATAATCCAATACATTCCTACGCAGATGACTCAACACTCCACAGTTCCTTCACATTTACCAATTCTTTCACCCAACCCGATCTTATAAATTCAAAAATAAACACTGCAATTTCTCTGAACCAGGACCTTTCTAGAATTAATGGATGGGGACAAAAGAATCTAGTTTCCTTTAATGCACAGAAAACCAAGTACATTCAATTTTCTAACCGACAGAATCTCACTGACTCCCATATATTTTTTAATGATGTAAATATTCCCACTTCCCCTAGTATTGACATTCTCGGTGTAACATTAACTACTAACTTGAGCTGGACACATTATGTTAGAAGCATTGCTAAGAATGCCTCTAAAAACTGGGACTCCTGTACAGAGTTCGAGAATTCTTCACTGACGAGCAGTTGGCCGTGATATATAAAAGTCATGTGCGTTCTCAGATGGATTACTGTTCACCTCTGTGGGGTGGAAGTGGAGTGGTTGCATTGAGGCAGTTGGACAAAATTCAAAATAAAGCTATTAGATTAATCAATAACCCTGCAATCACACAGGACCTTCCTACATTATCCAACGAAGAAACGTTGCATCCCTTGCATTATTCTACAGATATTTTCACAGCAATTGTTCCGAGGAACTTGCTTCAATTGTGCCGCCTCTCCACATCTTTCCCCGTAGAACTAGGGCAGCTGAGAGCGCCCATGAATTTACACTTTCTCCTCCACAATGCAGAACTTCTGCTTATCAGAATTAATTTATCCCCAGAGCTACTACTCTTTGGAATTCACTTCCCTCGAATTGCTTTCCACAAACTTACAATCTACAAATGTTTAAATCCAGTTGTTACAAACATTTTATGAATGGAGGATGCCTTTAGGCACATGGACCTTTTTGTTTTATCTGTGTTTTTCCTGCCTCCGTTCATTGTCTCTTAAAAAAAAAAAAAAAAAAAAATACCTGCCCGTTAATCGTAATTGATCACTTGCAAGTTACAGGCTACAAGGAAGATGGGGCGCTAAGCATCGGTATTAAGAGGGAGGTACTCGCTTTTTCTGGACCCCCTTCTCCCTCATGTTTAGACACGTTAGTTTTGCGATTTTAAGCCGTTCGTTCACTAGTTTGGCGGTTTTGAGACCTTTAGCCCCATTGCTTTGTCAATATTAAGACCTTTCGTGCCGTTTTGGTGTAGATTTTTCCCCGGGCGAGCGACAGCGAGCCTTTTATATTTTAAGGAACCGGCCTTCGACCGGGAAAATTTTCTACCGAAAAATGTACAATAATATCTTGAAAGGGGGTATACGGTGTGTTTTAAGCTTGATGGAGGTCTAACGAGGACACTCAAAATAAAATAGATAAATTAATAAGTAGCCCCAATACAATTTTATGTAGGTTTCTGATGGATAGAGAGTATGGTGAATTTGATTGTTTGTATATATAAATGAACTTGCGTGTCTGCCTGCTTTGACCGGAACCTCTCCGGGAAATTTGGGAATCTATATTAGGGGACCCCTCATGGTCCTTGGTCTCTGGGTCTCCTCCTGGGCGACCTAGTTGTGTGTGATTTTTTTATTTTTTTATTTGTTGTTTCTCTTCGGGCTCTGTCTCGAATCGGCCACCCCCAGCTATGGGGTATGTGTTTGAGTATACATACTGTACATACCTGTATAGAAATACACTACACATATATTTAGCTGGTAATTCTGCTAATTATCAACAACTACAGTTCCAAATTCCTTATAGCCTGAAACTCGCAAATGGGTAATTGAAATACCAGTTCAGTGTTCACTGTATAAAATAATGGTTATAAAAAATGATAATTAATTTGTCCATACTAATCTATTCTTAAAAGGGTAGGCTATATTGGTAGTAATAAACCCATCTAATAATATTATAAGAATATACATTTAAAGTAGGCTACTATCAATATACCCAATGGTTGTATATACATTTAAAGTAGGCTACTATCAATATACCCAATGGTTGTATATACATTTAAAGTAGGCTACTATCAATATACCCAATGGTTGTATATACATTTAAAGTAGGCTACTATCAATATACCCAATGGTTGTATAGACATTTAAAGTAGGCTACTATCAATATACCCAATGGTTGTATATACATTTAAAGTAGGCTACTATCAATATACCCAATGGTTGTATATACATTTAAAGTAGGCTACTATCAATATACCCAATGGTTGTATATACATTTAAAGTAGGCTACTATCAATATACCCAATGGTTGTATATACATTTAAAGTAGGCTACTATCAATATACCCAATGGTTGTATATACATTTAAAGTAGGCTACTATCAATATACCCAATGGTTGTATATACATTTAAAGTAGGCTACTATCAATATACCCAATGGTTGTATATACATTTAAAGTAGGCTACTATCAATATACCCAATGGTTGTATATTCATTTAAAGTAGGCTACTATCAATATACCCAATGGTTGTATATACATTTAAAGTAGGCTACTATCAATATACCCAATGGTTGTATATACATTTAAAGTAGGCTACTATCAATATACCCAATGGTTGTATATACATTTAAAGTAGGCTACTATCAATATACCCAATGGTTGTATATTCATTTAAAGTAGGCTACTATCAATATACCCAATGGTTGTATATACATTTAAAGTAGGCTACTATCAATATACCCAATGGTTGTATATACATTTCTCATACCGGTACCCTTGATTATATTTGAACATATCATACCTAATTATTGTAATGACCGGCTTTTATGTTTTATATGAAGATATATTGGTGATTTATTCATTGTTAAATATCAAGGGTATAAAAAGGTATGAAAAAGCTCTATAAAACAATTGAGTGTATAGATAGTATTTTACCTCTCTTACCTTGTATCAGAAGGGTTTAAGGAGGGTCACCGGCTTTGTTTTGTTTTACCTTTCTCTCCTTTTCTCTCTCCCTGGTTTGTATCCATTCGGCCCCATTCAGCCAACTGTTTTAAGACGTTTATGCCCATTCAGGTGTCAATTTCTTCCTGGCGAGCGATAGCGAGCCAGCATTGTATGAAGTAATCCGGCTTTGCCGGAGAAATTTTTCTATCGAAAAATGTACAAATTTAGCTTGCTGTCAATACTAAAATATATATATGCTGGCTCGCTACCGCTCGCCAGGAAAATATTAAAACCTGGATGGGGGTAAACGTCTTAAAACCGTAGGTTGAATGGGGCCGAATGGATACAAACCAGGGAAAGAGAGAAAAGGAGAGAAAGAGAAAAAAGCGAGGTGGGCTCCCTTTATATCGTCATTATACCTTCAAATGAATAGATTCTTATTAATACTTTAATTACCCTTTTCTTACCCATTATTTTGTTACAGTATAGGGACATCCTTACAGAGGTGCAACATTGGAAATATATTAATAGTGTTAGCAGGGAGAGAGAGAGAGAGAGAGAGAGAGAGAGAGAGAGAGAGAGAGAGAGAGAGAGAGAGAGAGAGAGAGAGAGAGAGAGAGAGAGAGAGAGAGAGAGAGAGAACAACAACAACAACGGGGGAATAATCTTAGCGGGGTTATAGTTACAGTGTCATAGTTACAGGGTCATTGTTACACGGTCATACTTACAGTGTCATAGTTACAGTGCCATAGTTACAGGGTCATAGTTAAAGTGTCATACTTGCAGTGTCATACTTACAGGGTCATAGTTACAGGGTCATAGTTACAGTGTCATATTTACAGTGTCATAGTTACAGTGTCAGTTACAGTCATAATTACAGTGTCATAGTTAAAGGGTCATAGTTACAGGGTCATAGTTACAGTGTCATAGTTACAGTGTCATAGTTACAGTGTCATAGTTACAGTGTCATAGTTACAGTGTCATAGTTACAGTGTCATAGTTATAGTGTCATAGTTACAGGGTCATAGTTACAGTGTCATAGTTACAGTGTCATAGTTACAGTGTCATAGTTACAGGGTCATAGTTACAGTGTCATAGTTACAGTGTCATAATTACAGTGTCATAGTTACAGGGTCATAGATACAGGGTCATAGTTACAGGGTGATAGTTACAGTGTCATAGTTACAGTGTCAGTTACAGGGTCATAGTTACAGGGTCATAGTTACAGTGTCATAGTTACAGTGTCATAGTTACAGTGTCATAGTTAGTGTCATAGTTACAGAGTCATAGTTACAGGGTCATTGTTACAGTGTCATAGTTACAGTGTCATAGTTACAGTGTCATAGTTACAGTGTCATAGTTACAGTGTCATAGTTACAGTGTCATAGTTACAGTGTCATAGTTACAGGGTCATAGTTACAGTGTCATAGTTACAGGGTCATAGTTACAGGGTCATAGTTACAGTGTCATACTTACAGTGTCATAGTTACAGTGTCATAGTTACAGTGTCAGTTACAGTGTCAGTTACAGTGTCATAGTTACAGGGTCATAGTTACAGGGTCATAGTTACAGGGTTATAGTTACAGTGTCATAGTTACAGTGTCATAGTTACAGTGTCATAGTTACAGGGTCATAGTTACATTTTTTTTTTTTTTTTTTTCTATGTGATTGAGGGAGGCAAAAGGCATAACTGCCTATAGCGAGTGCCCCCCCCATAGTTGAAAGAGTGACAGGGCCAAAATCAAGGGACGTTCGAGCCAAAATGCCTGGACACACGGAGTTTGAAGCAATTTAAGTCATAGGAAGAGGGAAAGACTGATTCTGGGAGAGAGTTCTAGAGCTCAGCTGTTGAGTAGAAGAAAGTTTGAGAGTAACGTTTCACTCTTGGGTTGGAGAGTTGCACAGAGTAGGGGTGGGATTGAGTTGCAAGACGGGTACCACGTGCCCTACGTAAAGGAGGTGGTATGCACTGGGATAGCTCTGAGGAACACTGATTATTATAGTAGCGATAGAATAGCGAGAGAGATGCAACATTGCGGCGGAGAGAGAGATTGCAGAGAGTTGGTGAGTGGACGGGAGTTAATGATACGAAAGGCCTTCCTTTCAACTTTGTCTAGGAGAGCGGTGTGAGAGGAACCTCCCCACACATGTGAACAATACTCAATACAAGGGCGCACTATGCCCCTGTACAGAGCAAGAAGCTGTGCAGGGGAAAAGAACCCCCTAAGGCGGTTGAGCACACCCAGCTTCTGGGAGGCTGCCTTAGCAAGACTGGTAATATGGTCCTTCCAAATGAGAGCAGAAGAAAAAGAGACACCAAGAATATTGAGAGAAGATGAAGGGTTGATTTTTGTATTGTTGAAGAATAAGGGATAGTCCGCTGGGAGATCCTGACGGGTAGATAGATGGAGAAATTGGGTTTTGGAAGCATTAAAGTTAACAAGGTTTTCTCTGCCCCAATTGGAAATAGTACTTAGATCAGAATTTAAGAGTTCTATGGCTTCATTACGTTTGTCGTTGAGGGATTGCTGGCTGGGGCGTTCTGAAAAACTAATGGAGTAGTGTAAGGTTGAGTCGTCTGCGTATGAATGGATGGGAATTAAGGTACAGTTAAGGAGATCATTTATAAAAATTAGAAAGAGAATAGGAGATAGGACAGAGCCCTGAGGAACACCGGAGTTTATAAGGTGAGGAAGTGAACAATGGCCGTCCACAACCGCGGCTATGGAACGGCCGGAAAGGAAATTAGAGACAAAGGCACAGATGGAGGGATAGAAACCGAAGGAGGGTAGTTTAGAAATTAAAGATTTATGCCAGACTCTATCGATGGCTTTCGATATGTCTAGTGCAATAGAAAAAGTCTCACCGAAGTCCCGAAAGGAGTATGACCAAGAGTTAGTAAGATATGAAAGAAGATCACCAGTAGAGCGACCCTTAAGGAAGCCATACTGGCGATCTGAGAGCAGATTATGAGAAGAGAAATGCTTAAGAAATTTGGAAGCAAGAATAGTTTCAAAAACTTTAGAAAGACAAGAGATAAGAGCAATTGGACGATAGTTGGAGGGTTGAGAGCGGTCACCCTTCTTTGGGACAGGTTGAATGTGAGCAAACTTCCAGCATGAAGGGAAGACGTTAGAGGATAGACAGAGACGAAAGAGTTTGCCTAGGCAGGGAGTCAGCACGGAAGCACAGTTTTTGAGAACAACAGGAGGAACACCGTCAGGACCGTACGCCTTATTAGTGTTAAGCCCAGAGAGGGTAGAAAGTACATCTTTAGAAGAGATTAGGATATTAGGCATAAGTAAGAGAGAGGAGGGCGGAGAGGGAGGAATAGCACCGGAATCATCCAAGGTGGAGTTTCTATGACAGTGTCATAGTTACAGTGTCAGTTACAGGATCATAGTTACAGGGTCATAGTTACAGTGTCATAGTTACAGTGTCATAGTTACAGTGTCATAGTTACACTGTCATAGTTACAGTGTCATAGTTACAGTGTCAGTTACAGGGTCATAGTTACAGGGTCATAGTTACTGTGTCATAGTTACTGTGTCATAGTTACAGTGTCATAGTTACAGTGTCATAGTTACAGTGTCATAGTTACAGTGTCATAGTTACAGTGTCAGTTACAGGGTCATAGTTACAGTGTCATAGTTACAGGGTCATAGTTTCAGTGTCATAGTTACAGTGTCATAGTTACAGGGTCATAGTTACAGGGATGGAGTTATGAAAGAAATACTATCAAGAGCAGTGGATGTTGGTGTATCGCTGAAAAGGGAGGGAATTGAGTGGAAGCTACCTATACTGCTGTTTGCGGATGATACAGTTCTGATGAGTGATAATGAATGGGAGTTGCAGGGTCTGGTAAATGAGTTTGGAACAGTGTGCGAAAAACGGAATTTGAAGGTAAATACGGGGAAGAGCAAGGTTATGGTCTTCGAAAGGGGTGAAGTCACAGAGTGTGAGGTGAAGCTGAACGGTCAGGCTATGGAGATCGTCAACTCTTTTAAGTATCTGGGCAGTGTGTTGAGTAAAGATGGGACTATGGATGAAGAGGTGCGGGAGAGGGTACAACAGGGGAAGAGGGTTGTAGGAACGCTAAAAGCAGTAACAAGAAATAGGGTGGTCAGTATGGAAGTGAAGAAGTCCTTGCATGACAGTGTGGTAATCCCGACACTGACTTACGGAAGCGAAGCATGGACGTTGGTTGAGAGACTCAGACCAAGAGTGAGAGCAGTGGAAATGAATTACTTAAGGAGTGCGTGCGGAGTTACATGGAGGGATAGACAGACTAATGAGGAAGTAAGAAGGAGGTGTGGTGTGGAGGTAGATGTGCTGGAAAGTGTGAAAAGGAACAACTTGAGATGGTTCGGCCATATGGAACGTATGGAAAGCGAGAGAATGACTAAGAGGGTGTACGAGAGCGAGGTGGAGGGACAGAGGGGGAGAAGTAGACCGAATATGAGGTGGAAGGATGGAGTGAGGAAGTACATGAACGAAGGCGGTGCTGGTTGGGGGGAGGGGCGTCGACTGACTGGGGACAGAGGTGCATGGGGGCGGTTCGTTCGTGGCCACCCCTTCGGGGATCACGGCGTCAGGCAATAGATAGATAGATAGATAGTTACAGGGTCATAGTTACAGGGTCATAGTTACAGGGTCATAGTTAAAGGGTCATAGTTACAGGGTCATAGTTACAGGGTCATAGTTACAGTGTCATAGTTACAGTGTCATAGTTACAGTGTCATAGTTACAGTGTCATAGTTACAGTGTCATAGTTACAGTGTCATAGTTACAGGGTCATAGTTACAGTGTCATAGATACAGTGTCATAGTTACAGTGTCATAGTTACAGTGTCATAGTTACAGGGTCATAGTTACAGGGTTATAGTTACAGGGTCATAGTTACAGTGTCATAGTTACAGTGTCATAGTTACATGGTCATAGTTACAGTGTCATAGTTACATGGTCATAGTTACATGGTCATAGTTACAGTGTCATAGTTACAGTGTCATAGGTACAGTGTCATAGTTACAGTGTCATAGTTACAGTGTCATAGTTACAGTGTCATAGGTACAGGGTCATAGTTACAGGGTCATAGTTACAGTGTCATAGTTACAGGGTCATAGGTACAGGGTCATAGTTACAGTGTCATAGCTACAGGGTCATAGTTACAGTGTCAGTTACAGGGTCATAGTTACAGTGTCATAGTTACAGGATCATAGTTTCAGTGTCATAGTTACAGGGTCATTGTTACAGTGTCATAGTTACAGTGTCATAGTTACAGTGTCATAGTTACAGTGTCATAGTTACAGTGTCATAGTTACAGGGTCATAGTTACAGGGTCATAGTTACAGGGTCATAGTTACAGGGTCATAGTTACAGGGTCATAGTTACAGGGTCATAGTTACAGGGTCATAGTTACAGTGTCATAGTTACAGTGTCATAGTTACAGTGTAATTGTTACAGTGTCATTGTTACAGTGTCATAGTTACAGTGCCATTGTTACAGGGTCATAGGTACAGCATCATGGTTACAGTGTCATAGTTACAGTGTCATAGTAACAGGGTCATAGTTACAGGGTCATAGTTACAGTGTAATTTTTTGTTCTATGTGAATGAGGGAGACAAAAGACATAACTGCCTGCAGAAAGTGCCTCTCCCGGATTTGAAAGAGTGACAGGGCCAAAATCAAGGGACGTTCAAGCTAAAATTCCTTGACATACAGAGTTTGAAGCAATTTAAATCATAGGAAGAGGGAAAGACTGATCCTGGGAGAGAGTTCCAGAGCTCAGCAGTTGAATAGAAGAAAGTCTGAGAATAGCGTTTCACTCTTGGGTTGGAGAGTTGCACAGAGTAGGGGTGGGATTGTGTTGCAAGGCGGGTACTACGTACCCTACGTAGAGGTGGTATACACTGGGAAAGCTCCAAGGAACACTGATTATTGTAGTAGCGATAGAATAGTGAGAGAGATGCAACATTGCGGCGAAGAGAGAGAGATTGCAGAGAGTTGGTGAGTGGGCGGGAGTTAATGATACGAAAGGCTTTCCTTTCTACTTTGTTCAGGAGTGCGGTGTGAGAGGATCCTCCCCACACATGTGAACAATACTCAATACGAGGATGCACTGTGCCTCTGTACAGAGCAAGAAGCTGCGTAGGGGTAAAGAACCCCTTGAGGAGGTTGAGCACACCCAGCTTCAGGGAGGCTGCCTTAGCGAGACAGGTAATATGGTCTTTCCAAGTGAGAGTAGAAGAAAAAGAGACACCGAGGACATTGAAGGAAGATGAAGGGTTGATTTTTGTATTGTTGAAGAATAAGGGATAGTTCTCTGGAGGTTCCTGACGGGTAGTAAGATGGATAAATTAAATTTTGGAAGCATTAAATGTAACAAGGTTTTCTATACCCCAATTGGAAATAGTAGCTAGATCAGAAGATAAGTATTTTATGGCTTCATTACGTTTGCTTTTGAGGGACTGCTGGCTGGGGCGTTCTGGAAAACTAATTGAGTGGTGTAAGGTAGAGTCGTCTGCATATGAATGGATGGGACTGGATGTACAGTTGAGAAGATCATTTATGAAAATTAGAAAGAGAATAGGAGATAGGACAGAACCCTGAGGAACACCGGAGTTGATAGGATGAGGAAATGAGCGATGGCCGTCCACAACCGCAGCTATGCAACGGCCGGAAAGGAAATTAGAGATAAAGGCATAGATGGAGGGACAGAAACCGAAGGAGGGCAGTTTGGAAATTAAAGTTTTGTGCCAGACTCTATCGAAGGCCTTCGATATGTCTAGTGCAACAGAAAAAGTCTCACCGAAGTCCCGAAAGTTGGATGACCAAGAGTTAGTAAGATATGAAAGAAGATCACCAGTAGAGCGACTCTTAAGGAAGCCATGCTGGCGATCTGAGAGCAGATTATGAGAAGAGAAATGCTTAAGAAATTTGGAAGCAAGAATAGTTTCAAAAACTTTAGAGATACAAGAGATGAGAGCAATTGGACGATAGTTGGAGAGTTGAGAGCGGTCACCCTTCTTTGGGAGAGGTTCCAGCAAGAAGGAAAGATGTTAGAGGAGAGACAGAGACGAAAGAGTTTGCCTAGGCAGGGGGTCAGCACGGAAGCACAGTTTTTAAGTACAACAGGAGGAACACCGTCCGGACCGTACGCCTTCTTAGTATTAAGCTCAGAGAGGGTAGAAAGTACATCTTTAGAAGAGATTAGGATATTAGGCATAAGTAGGAGAGACAGGGGTGGAGAGGGAGGAATAGCACCGGAATCATCCAAGGTAGAGTTTCTAGCAAAAGTTTGGGCAAAGAGTTCAGCTTTGTCAGAGGAAGAAGTGATGGTTGTGCCATCAGAGTGGAAAAGGGGAGGGAAAGACGAGGAAGACAAGTTGTTGGAGAGGTTTTTGGCTAGATGCCAGAAAGCTTGGGAAGAGCTAGAGTTGGATAGTTCAGTACATTTATTATTAATGAAAGAGTGCTTGGCAAGTCGAAGAACAGATTTCGCTTGATTCCGGGCAGAAACTTAGGAAGAATGAGATTCTTGAGTTTTAAGGCGTCGGCACCGTTTGAATGCTTCCTCCTTGTTGTGGACAGCAGTAGAGCAAGCGTGAGTAAACCAAGATTTGTTTGCATTAAACTGAGAGAAAGAAAATGGAATGTGCGCTTCCATGCCGAGGATTAACTCGGTAATGCGTTCAGCATTCTCCGAGGGTCGTCGGCCACGGAAGCAGAAGTCATTCCATAGGAAATCAAAGAAATACTGCCGGAGAGCCTCCCAGTCAGCAGCGCCAAAGTGCCACAATCGCCGACGGCTGGGAGGATCGGATGGCCGTACTGAAGAGATAGGACAGGTGACGGAGATAAGTTGATGGTCGGAGGAGCCCAAAGGAGAGAAAAGATTGACAGTATAAGAAGAAGGGTTAGAAGTCAGAAATAAGTCAAGAATGTTGGGCCAATCTCCGAAGCGACCCGGGAAATGGGTGGGTTGCTGGACCAGCTGCTCTAGGTCATTTATGATAGAAAAGACGTAGGCTTGTTCACCAGGTTGGTCAGTAGTGTGAGAGGAGAGCCATTGGCGGTGGTGAGCGTTGAAATTTCCTAAGATGGAGATTTCAGAGAAGGGAGAGATAGACTCAGACTCAGACTCAATATTTTATTTCGTAAAAGCTACATAAAACTTTGTACATAGTAAGAGAATTGTGAAGCACATTTATCTCATAGTTGGTTCACGGCTTTGAATAAAAGTAATTCTAGATTTTACTGCGTCAATGTCATTTTCCATTAAACATTCGATATTATAAATATTCAATAAAATATTCTTTCCTTCCTTCATCAAATATAAGCTATCATCATTGTTAAGTAAACATTTTCTTAAAAAGATACAAGGCTTCATCATACATCTGTGAGCAAACCGTATTTTTTGCCAATTAATTAGATGAGTGAATGTCATTAACCCTGCTAAATCACATGCTTTGTGGTTGCTCTCCCAGTATTTAAGTTTTAAAATCTTCTTAATGGCTTTGTGGTATCCAACCGCAAATTGTTTCAGAGGAACACCACACCGCTTATTGGAAAACCATAATTCTGTACCATAAAAACTTAAGCAATAACTATTAAATAGTTGAATAAAAACATTAATATTAACATTAGGGAATTTACGTAAAATACAATTGAATTCATTATAAAACTTATTTCTTGTCCTTATTACATCCTTATCATTATTTAGTTTATCATCAATAATAAATCCTAGGTACTTATGTTCATGTACATTGATCATTACTTCATCATTAAGCTTCATTCTCGGCAGACCATTTATATTATTAGTATCCCTAAAAAACATACACACTGATTTATTTGCATTCACTTGAATATTTAAAGCTTTCGTTTCATGTTCCACAATGTTTAGTAACTTTTGTAACCCTGTCGCTGTTGGCGCTAAAACTACTATGTCGTCAGCATAGGCAATAATGTTACTCATCCTATTACCAAGACTACATCCAGTTTTGCACTTTGATACGGTTTCGATTAATAAATCAATATATACATTAAAAAGTAAAGGAGATAAAATTCCACCCTGTCTCACTCCGTTCATAATCTTCCAGGGCTTTGACAGTGCATCTCTATGTTTAGTAGCAACCATTTGGTTTCTGTAAAAATAAAACAAAATATTTACAAGGTAATGAGGAATATCTAGTTCTAAAAGTTTCTGGATTAATTTAAAATGATTCACTTTATCAAACGCTTTTCTAAAATCAATAAAACTCGCAAATACATTCGATCCTGCAGATCTATAGCGTAAAACAGTTTCCTTAAAAATTAAACCTGCAGAAAGAGTTGAATGGCCCGCTCTGAAGCCATGTTGCCTCTCATTAAAGTCGACATAATTTGTTAATTTATATTTTAAACAATATTCAAAAATCTTTAGAAAAACTGAAGACGATATTATTGGTCTATAGTTATCAATTAAATTTGTATCTTTACCACGATCTTTAATAAGAGGAAGAATGACTCCAGTTATCATAGTATTAGGTATGAAGCCATGAACAATAAATGCTGAAAATAATTTAGCAAGTAAACCTCTTGCATATTCTGGACAAAACTTCAAATGATTCGAATGGATATTATCGTGACCAATAACATACTTCAACTCCGATATGGCTGTATTTATATCATTGGTCCCAACTATTTTACCTCTTCGAACATCTTGTTTTAATCTTAAAGCTTCAAAATTACCTTTAGATTGACAATTCTGGTCATCAAATACACGTTTATATGCTTGTGAACACTTTTCTGCTATTAGATTCGAATCACATTCGCCTTCAATCTTTATATTCAAGTAACCTTTGTTGTTTTTCGATTTCCTAACTTCATTCCAGAATGTTTTGTACCTCTTATGTGAATAAGACTCTGCCAGTTTTTCATTTCGTATTTGTGCTTCATTATGTATTATATGCTTCAGAGCTTTCTTAAATGTCTTTCGTGAACTCTTCATATCTTCAAGGAATTCGCCAACTATGGGCAGTTATTCCTCTTCCAAATAAAAAAAATCTCCCTTGCTACTTTATATAAATTACGAACATGATCATTCCACCCTGGCTTTATTTCGTAACCTCTGTTGATGTTTAGTATAAATTCTGCTGAGGCATCATTACAAATTTGAACAAATGTATCATAGATATGTTCTAATTCCTTAATATGATTTGAATCTGGACAGTTATATGAACAGCATTCCAGACATTCAAAATTAGTCAAGTCGTACCCAGTGATACCATTACTTACTTTATTTTGATATTTTAATATTACATCATTTGAGTTAAATAACTTCCAATTAATAAACTGCTTAGTTACTGACTCTATATGCTCATTTTTATGAATTACGTCGATATTTACTTTAAAACCAATGGGAAAATGATCAAATAATGAAAGGTCGTATCGAATACAGATATTATCTATTTTCTCTTGTATACTTTCCGAAGTTAGGATATGATCTAGCCAGCTAACAACACTTCTACTAGGACATAAATATGTAAAGGCATCACTAGGTAGCACTTCATCACTAATACACAAATTATTATTATCAATAAACGTAGTCAAGTCATCCCTAAAACGACCTTTTTGAAAATCTGCATTAAAATCACCACTAATAATACAATCATTAATAAATTTGTTCACTGATCAGATTTTCTAACAATGCCAATGTGTGACGATATTCATCTAATGAGTCATTATTTTGTTTATCACAGGGTAAATACACGTTCACAATGAAGTATTTATGCCCTAACGAATTTAAAATTATACCAATTATTCTGTCATTACAATAAACTGGTTCAATAAATGTACTCAAACTCTTTCTCCACATAATCGCTACACCTTTGGAGGGTCGACCCTCCAATATACCCTCATTTGATTTATCTTGAACACAAGCTATACTATCAAATGAATCATTTATTGTACTAATTACAGGTAAATAATTTTTTAGTAACATTAATTCTTGCAAGAGTATTATGTCATTGTCAAATGTTAAGGTCTTAACTGTTTCAATATTATTCCGAATCGAATTACAATTAAATGAAACTATGCTAACCATCGTTCTCATTCATTCTAGATCGCGTCGTATAAAACTTCCTAACTTTTACTTTCTTTGGCCAGCAATCTGGTTTGAGCAAAATTTCCCTGTCCTCTATTGAAATGTTTAATTTAAAGGATTTCCAACCCTTCGATTGTGTCTCAATATTTGTTGATTCAAGTTCTATACAACCCATTGGAGTTATATTAAGCTCATCTTTTACAAAACTAATAATATCATCACAGTTCGTTTCCAAGTCCACTTTGCCTATATACAAATCTACAGGTCTACAAATACCCTTAAATTTCGCATTATGCATTGTTTTTGTTCCAGTGATGCCCTTATATTTGCTCTTTTTCTGTTCATTAGAACCACTATCTTGAGACGTAACTCCTCTTGGTCGCCGTTTTCTGTTGACGATTGTGTAGCCATCTTTATCTTGCACAGTGTTGTCATCTGCATCACCTACAGGGCCCACAGCCTGTGCAGTGGTGCCAAGTGTTGTTCCTCCAGCATGGACCATAGTAGAGTCATCATTCTTCCTTCCAACAATCATTGCCGCAGTTCTATATCCTGCTTCTCCATCACCAGCCACAACATCACCACCATTCCTCTTTCCATCACGGTCCACCAAGATGTCACCAGTCACTCTCTCACGATTCATGGTGGTACTAACACTCGTTAATCCACCTCCATTTCTCATATCATCTCGAGATTTCTCATCGAGATTTCAGAGAAGGGAGAGATAGATAGAATGTGTTCCATTTTAGAGTTTAGATAGCCGAAGAATTTGGGAAAGTCGGTAGAGTTAGGGGAAAGATAGACAGCACAGAAATATTTAGTATGAGAATGAGAGGATAGTTTGAGCCCTAAAGTTGAGAATTCAGAGGAGTTACAGTGTCATAGTTTCAGGGTCATCATTACAGGGTCATCGTTACAGGGTCATCGTTACAGGGTCATCGTTACAGGGTCATTGTTACAGGGTCATAGTTACAGCGTCATAGTAACAGTCATCGTTACAGAGTCATCGTTACAGGGTCATAGTTACAGAGTCATCGTTACAGGGTCATCTTTACAAGGTCATTGTCACAGAAACCGGGTCATCGTTACAAGGTCATCATTACAGGGTCATCGTCGAAACAAAAGGTTGGTGTGGTCTAGAAAGGGACCTAGCGCCACTGAAGGGGATAAGGTCAAGTATACAATAATGATGACCTGACCTTCTCCTCGGCCAGGGTATAGCTTCTTGTTGCAACCCATACGGGACCAGTTCGTAGGTACAGTCGCGGTCAGCAATTCCGATACTTACATTTTCCAAGCTGTTTCGGGTTTAGTTAAATTTCTGTCTTTATTTTCTACCAGATATCTACATTTTGGAGGTTCATTTAATCAGTTGGAGACTTAATAATGTATCAGTAAGTATGGACTGTACTGTACACTCTGACTCAAACCCTGGGCCAATATTAACCCTCGAACAGCATAAGTGAACCTCCGAGATGTATATATTACCGGTAGGTAAACAAAGTTTCGAATCCGTTCGGGATAGATTTCCTAAGACAACGATTTATGTCCTAGACTAGAACATAAATGGCTACACAGCCATTGGAATCCGTGTCGAACACATGATTGGCACTACAGTGTTGTACTATATCCCAAATACTTCAGATCTTGGCTGTAAAGGTTCAACTATGCTAATTGGTGTAACTATATACTATTTACATAGCTCACGGAAATATAATAAACTGTACAGTAATAAATCCCCTTAGATTTCGGTGTTACTTAATATTTCTGCGAGCTACTTATACAGCTTCTTTGAATGTGTGACTGAAGCTGAGTTTTCACGTAAATTCACTTACCATTATTATTATGTAAACTCATATAAATTTAAATGACCCATGTGGATGAGATTGTACAACAAAAATTTCCAATACCTATATAACAAAATATTGTTTAAGGTCAATAAATATAATATAAGATCATTCTGGGCAGGCGAAAACGAGCCAGTAATTTAGAAGAAATCGGCCTTCGACCAGGATTTTTTTGTATCGAAACATTTAAAAACATTGCTTGAAGGGGGTCTGGGTGGGCATTTATTAAGTTTGAAGGAAGACTGGGAAGGCGTTTTGTTAGCCTAGGGGACTAACCCCAAGACGTCGGCTCAGATAGTGTTAACCCCACACTTCCATCTCGCCATTCTCTTTGTATTACGTTCCCTTCGGTTAACCCCATCAGCCCTATGACGCATTTTACCTTTGATTCTGGCTAAAATGAGATGATTTTATGCATTTCAAGAAAGACCTATGTTACTAAGAGGGTTTATTGAGATCGTATTTAATTATGTGAGTCGTATAGGTAGACTATAAACTAAAGAAAATCGTCTTATGGTAACCAGAAAAATTATGACCATCACGTCATATTAATTTCAATCCTGGTGCCCTTATTACCAAAAAGATATAGACAAGCTAGAACGAGTTCAACGTAGAGTTACCAAAATGATACCTAACCTAAAGAACAAACCATACGAGGAGCGTCTTAGATAATTAAATCTATTTCCTTTAACCAAGCGCAGATTAAGAGGCGACTTAATTCAAGTGTTCAAAATCATCAAAGGCATCGACAATATGAACTGTAGTAAGTACTTCACTATCGACCAATCTAATTACACGCGGGGAAACGGTTGCAAAATTATCGGTAAATATTTTAACTCGCACAAATTTAAGAATTTCTTCTTCAATCGAGTTGTCAACTTGTGGAATGGGCTTCCCCGAGACGTTATAGACTGCAGCACCAGCACCGTTGATTCATTTAAACTTCGCCTAGACAAATATCTTGCATCAAACCCGCGACTGACTGCGTTTGTAAATGAATAACTTTATTTTTATTCCCCCCTCAGTTACTAACCCATATGTCCCCTACTAACTTCCTAATCCTGCCACGGACATTAGTTCCAGGGCAGTAGTTCCCTTTCCAATGTTCCCTTACCCACTCCAAACCACTGTTTGGACAATTGATCCTCAGTGTTTTGGAGGACAAGCAGCCTAGAAGGGTCACCAGACCTGTTGTTGCTTGATTTCCTTTGTACTCCTTTGTACATGTCATAGTTGGTGAAGGGGTTAATAACCTCCACTTGACCTGGCCACTTTTTCTAAGTATAAGTAATTTCGCTTGCAACCTTTTCACCACGATGACGTAATCTTCGTTTTATTTTGGTTACCATTAGACGGTTTTATTTAGCTTATAATCTACCTCTAGGAATCAAAGTGGTAAATACTGACGCAATAAACCATCTATATAACATAAGCATTTCTGTCTAGTGTCAGCCAGAATTAAAGGTTAGAAGGTGTCATCGTACTGAAAACATTAATGCACGAATCATACATAAAATAAAGTGGAAGCCCTCTCATGGTCAGAATCGGCAGCAGTTTTCTTTATTTTCCCCAACCCCATGCAGATATGTTATATATAGTGTGTGAATTGCCTTAACCCCGTTGAAAGGAAAGAAGCTATTAGCGTGCACAAAAAAATTAGTGTCTTAACCCAGTTGAAAAAAAATATATATATCAGCCTGCACACATTTTTCAAGTACGGTACGATTATCTTGACCCAGTTGAACAAATAGCTAATAAATGTTACAGTGTATGAATTGCCTTAACCCAGTAGAAAAACAAATTGACATCTATTCTGTTGATCGATAGGGTAGCGGCTACTTCGGGCCAGCTCCACCAAAATAAACTATTATTTTTGTCCTTGAGAGTTTGGGCTAAAAGGGAGGTGGTGGGTTGGGGGGAGGGGGGTATGTTTGACCTATTGGGGACACCTCTTCTCTTCTTAGCTCTCTCTCTCTCTCTCTCTCTCTCTCTCTCTCTCTCTCTCTCTCTCTCTCTCTCTCTCTCTCTCTCTCTCTCTCCTGTGCTATCCCTTTCTTCAACTATTCTATTTTGGGGTTTTACTATCTCTTCAGTATTAATATAAAATCCTGACCTCCTCCCATGGATCGTATCGTCTGTGTGGTCAGTGTACTTATGTAACCCTATGTAAATCTTCTTTACAGTCGTAGGCCTCTTAATCTGCCTGTACACCTAATCTTTTCCTCTTTACTTTTCTCTTCTCCCCCTTTCTCTCACATTCTATAATATTATATTCTCTTTGTGAAAGTATTTTCTCCTTTTATTCTCCATTCTTAATCTGTATTCACTCTTCCGTGCAAGCTCCAACACCCAGGGGAATGTGGTTGTTTAATGTGTGTGTGTGTGTTTGTTTGTTTTCCCCGACCACTGTTTGCTTGGAGTTTTCCGTGACTTTCGTTCCATTTTCTTTGTTGTCTCTTCTTGTTTTCTTTTCTGACTTCCCGTTTTCAGTCTTTTCCTGTTTCCAGTCTACTAATATTTTAATCTTCTTCCATTGCGCCCCCTACCTCCTCCCCCCCCCCCCTCTCTCTCTCTCTCTAATCATGTCCCATTAAGCCACGCCCCCTGTCAGGTTTCAGCCAATGACAGAGGTAGGACACGAGGTGGGAGAGGGAGGGGGGGGGGATCTTTCTATTGATAAAGAAGAGGGTTATTTTGAACTCTTGAGTAAATCGAACATAATAATATTAATAGTTAATAGTATTGGTGTTAATAGTAATAATTAGCATGGTTATAATATACACTTATTATAATGACCATAGATTATTATATATGTAGAATTGCCGTATCATTATTTCTGTTTAGGAATATTAATATGAGAAGACATACTAGAAAACAAGGTACGCTTCTTGAATTAAAACATAGGTAGCAGTATATATTCCTTTCTGTACCAGCGACGTCTGTTTTATGTAATTCTGGCATATTTTTAGAAGATTTTATGCAGTTTTGGAATAATCTGTGGTAGTTAAAAGGATTGATTATTATTACTTATTTTTAAGTTTGATAGAGGCCTAGGGAGCATTGATAAAACATTTTTAATATTATGGGTATCTAAAGAACATTAAGTGTCAATAATAATGTTCTCATTTATAGGTATATTGGTGGTAATGAACCCATCTAATGCAGTATAGGGATAAAAAGATAAAGTACTATCACTATACCCAATTACTCTATATACCTTTACCTTCCCATTTGTTTGACAGCAATTAAAGTGCTCATGTTTCACGTCATAGAAGTATTGATTTAAGGGGATGTGGTGTTTTTTGGACCCCCTTCTCCCTCATATTTAGCCCAATTAGTTTGGAGATTTTAATATGTCCGCCCCATTAGTTTGGCTATTTTAAAACCTTTAGCCCCATTTCTTTGTCAATTTTAAGACCTTTCGTTCCATTTAGGTGTCGATTTTTTTCTAGCGAGCAATAGCAAGCCAGTCCCCTGCAATGTAGGCGGAACTGGCCTTAGGCTGAGGAATATTTCTACTGCAAAATGCACAAATTTATCTCGGAAAGGGGGATTCTTGGGAGCATTAATTTAAGCTTGATGGAGGTATAGGGAGGAAACTAAACAATAAATTAATGAATTAATAAATAAATACTACTACTACTACTACTACTACTACTACTACTACAACTACTACTACCACTACTACTACTACTACTACTACTACCACCACTACCATTACTACTACTATTAACCCCTTCTGTATCGGCGACGTCTTTTATATTATATTCTAGCTACTATTAGACGATTGTTTTCAGTTTAAAAGGGGCCTCCAGCAATTAGAAGGCTTCGAACTATCTTACTTAACCCTTTTTATTGCCACACATCCTTCTTAAACTGCACAAAATCGTCTAAATATAGCTATGATTAATTTTATACGACGTCGGCGGTAAAGAAGGAGTTAATAATAATAATAATAATAATCTCCCCATAATAACACTTCCTTTAGATATCACACAAATTATCATATACCGGTATATCATAGTTCTGACGAACTATTGACTTAGACTTTACCGTATTACACAGTATGCAATTACAGTATAGCTATGCAAAGCGTATATACTGTACAGTAATTTGTTCTGTTTGTATGAAGGAGACAAAGGGGAAAACTGCCTGTAGCAAGTGTCTCCCCCAAAGTTGAAAGAGTGAGAGAGCCAAATTAAACTATTGATTTTTAGTAGTGTCCATATTATTATACCCTTTCAAAACAATATTGGCAGTGTACACCCATCTAATATAAGGGTAAATCACTGTCGGTATACCCTGATGCTTCATTGTATTTACCCTTGAGTGGGTGTGGGGGTGTATGGGTGTTTTGGTGTGGGTGTGTGTGGGGATGTTTTTTGTGTGAAATAAGAGGTGAAATAAGGGTGAATAGAGGTGAAATCCAGGTGACAAAGTTCAAATAGAGGTAATATAGAGATTATATATTGATACGAGTCTCCCATATAGGGTGTCTGATTTAAAAGTTTACGTTTTCTTCATTATATTTTCTGTAAGTTTGGAAGAGGGACCTTTCATTAATCTTCTAGGAAAAATTGAATTAGGAAACTGGTTGACCTTTGCCTTACTTCCTCTCTATATATATATATATATATATATATATATATATATATATATATATATATATATTATATACGGTATACAGTATATATATACAGTATATATATATATATATATATATATATATATATATATACTGTAATAATGTATATACAGTATATAGTTTGTGTATACAATGCCCAATATTATTTTTAACATCGTTCTTAACACCAATAACCCCCAAATTAAATTAATGAAAGCATGTGATTCTTCCAGGATTCGAACCAAGGATATCTCATTTAGAACTTACACGTTCTAACCATTACGCCATCAAGACAGTTATTAGTTCAGCACATGACTACGATTATTATCCATTTATCGAATACTGGATATTAATCTAATCATGTAGCCTACTGCACCCAACAGCACTATGAATAACCTAATGATTAAGCGAGAGGAAAAAATATTTTATAGGGCACAGATCTTATAGGACCGACCTCGCTACGAAATATTCCTGAACCTAATGATCATATTTTTAACATCCTTCTTAACACCAATAACCCCAAATAAAATTTAGGCATCACTCATAATAAATAATATAAAAATATACATTATTTTGGATATATATACAAAAACTTATACCTTATGCTTGGTTCACACATGCACGAATTAAGCTCGGTTCACACATGCACGAATTAACGTCCCGTCCTTCCCCGACCAAGAAAATAGGCAGGACGGCATCAATCTGGAGGCCCCATGTGGCCACGATGGCCGTTCCAACGTTGTTTTTCTGCCGTTCTCATCCCGTTAGTCGGCGTCTATACTCCGCCAGTCGTCGTCTAGACGCCGCCAGGCTGCGTCTAGACGACGACTGCTCCCGTGTGTGTCCGTGTGTGTCCTGTGGGTGTCCCGACATAACACGTTTTCTGGCAGTTGCCCTGACCCACACGGACCATTTTAAGCTATGTTTACACATGCACGAATTAACGTCCCGTCCGGCCACGACCAAAAAAATGGGCAGGACGGCATCAATCTGGAGACCTCATGTGTACACATGCATGAATTAACATCCCGTCCGTCCCCGACCCCTTTTGCTCAGTTCACACATGCACGAATTAACGTTCCGTCCGTCCCCGACCCCTTAATTAGCCTGCAAATGAGCAGGGACACTGGCAAAATCGGACGTGAGGTGTCACCAGCTCACGTGACACGATGGTGCCACATCGCCGACTCTCCTTTCAACGGTTTTTTGCCGCCGTTCTCACGAATGCTCCCAGGTGTGTCCCGGCCTGACACGTTTTGTGGCAGTTGCCCCGGCCCACACCGACCATTTTATGCATGCACAAAATGGTCGCCGCCTCCCGCCCCCCTTCCTGTGTGCTGGCGACACCACACATCCCTGTACCGTCCATAGGCGATTTTGCCGGCGTCCTTTCCCGTTTGCTGGCGAATTAAGAGGTTGGGGCCGGACGGGACGTTAATTCGTGTATGTGTGAACCGAGCTTTATGCATGCACAAAAAGGATGCCGCCTAGACACGGTGAATTAAGGGGTCGGGGACGGACGGGACATTAATTTGTGCATGTGTGAACCGAGCATTACCTGTGCAATTAATACTGGGGTAATGTTCGGAAGGCTTAATGCAGGGTGAATTAGTGAAGGGTGTAGTGTTAGTATGGTAGTGGTATAATGGTGGTTGTGTTGGTGTTATAGTTGTGTTATGGTAGTGGTATAATGGTGGTTGTGTTGGTGTTATAGTTGTGTTATGGTGGTGATGGTATAGTGTTATTATGGTAGTGGTAGAATGGTGGTTGTGTTGGTGTTATAGTTGCAATATGGTGGTGGTGATGGTGGTGGTAAAGTGACGCGCGCGCACACACACACACACACAGCCCGTAGCCTAGTAGGTAGAGCTCTCGTCTCACACACGAGGGGTCGGGGGTTCAATCCCCGACCGGGCGGAGACAAATTGGGCTTGTCTCCTTTCATGTGTTAGCCTCAGTTCACCTAGCTGTAAATAGGTACCTGGAATAAGTGGACGACGTTGTGACGTCCCATCTGGGGTTGGCAAAAATGGTACAAGGCGAGATGGGTATCATATGGTTCACCTAAGCTGATGGCTACCTAAGCCTTCGGGCGAGACGGTACCGTCTATAGTGAGAATGGTACCATACAGATCCACCCTAAGCCTTCGTTTCCGATGTCGCCAATTGGCTAAAATACAGACTACACACACATCCACAGCCATTCCAACAGTACATAAAACAGTTAACATGCATTTCACGCAATACATTCCCAGTTAAGGAGGCGCGATAATAATGAGCTTAGCTCGCATTGCGTGGATTCCCCTTGACGAACAAGTAACTGAGTAACACACACACACACACACACACATTTGTAACTTCAACCTATTATGTTATCTACAGTATATGGCGAAGTCACTGATGTTATCTCTCTCTCTCTCTCTCTCTTTCTAATAAATTTGTACAGTACATATTGTTAGTATTAATATTCTCGTCATTATTTGTATATTATTAGGGGTTCGACCCCTACGGGGAACCCCTATTGTAATCATTAAACCCGGATATTCATCCAAATTATCTTTATGCGCCGGTTTTGACGCAATAACTCCTGAACGGCTTTTTGGATCGGGATCAAACTTTCACAAGAGGTACGTTTTTGTATTGGGCAACTTTTGATATGCTAAACATCCGGCATGGCGGCCAAACAGGTCCGTGGCAGCCGATTTCCCGGAAAACTTGATGCCTAAATACCGTTTCTCCCACTCATAGGAAACGACTGGGCTTTGGCATACGAACTCCACTACTAATGCTCCACAAATGTTATAGAGAAGGTTTTGCTTTTGCACGTGGGGGTTTTTCCGGCAATCTTGAAAAAAACTTGAATTCCACTTAAAATTCCACATCTTGAAAACTGCGCCGATGATCAAAGCCATGCTTGCGTAGTTGGGTGAGGCTCGCGATTCCGAACGTTTTGATACCAAAAGAATATAAATGGGTGGAATAGTTTGGCCGCAGCATTGAAAACTGTCTATTCTTAAATGACTTAAAACCGTATTCGCTACCCACACAAAGTTTACCGTCTACAAGCTATAGGCTTCCACGCATCCCCCAGTTTTGCTTAATAACATAGTAACTTTATTATTCAGATCTATAATTTTTATTTTATTTAACTCTCTCAAAACAGTTAGAGTCCCTACGAATCCCACCAATTATTTAGCCAACCTACCTATACATACCTACCCTACCAAATATTAATGATAATTCAAATTTATTTTTGGTGAATAGCAGAGTATTGGCTAAGGTTTTTAACAATTCCTCCCTTTGCCAAATGCTTTGTTTAATAACAATGATATGGACCTTTAAAGTTATGGCAATTGCCTGTGTGACTTACCCTGCCCTTCCTTCCTACCTCCCTCCTCCCTCATATCTAGCAAATGTATCAACATCCACTCTAGTGAACTTTCGGTATTTAGTTTATTCAGCTTAATACTATTTATCCACATAAAATAGAAACCTATCACGATTTTTGTCTAATACAATCATAGACAGTGCTATTACATATTATTTGAACATGATGTCGAATTTAGCAGTTGCTGTTAACCTTGAACAGTAATGACAGGACCGAAAGCTTCTCTTGCCATGTAGTACTCAAAGAAAGCAGGGTTACTTAAGCCGGCCCATACCGAACTGTTACCAAGTCAAGAGACTCAGAGGTAACTTTCACAATGCATTATAACCCTAGACAGACACCAATATACCACTAAATCATACAAATATCACTACAAAAAAGATAGGAAAACATTATATTAATGTCCTAGGTATTTGAAATTATGCAAATGAGTAAAATCCATTATGATAAAATGATAATGTGGTTGTTTAGTATCTGGCAACAGTGTTGCACTATAATTTTCTGAACGTATGCTAACTTCGGATTATTTATCCCATTAATATACACATCTATCACTATTTAAATTTAATGCAACCATACACAGTGCTATTACATATTATTTGAACATAATATAGGATGGTCTTTCCTTTAACCCTTTGGCTGCGGCTATGTTTGGGCAATTTAGGGCATATTCAGGCACTCCTGAATGATAAATCAAGCATCTGCATTAAATGAAGTGTATTCTGCCGAAAACTAGGCGAAAATAGCTTCAAAATGACACCAGAACGGACCCTGTACGTGGTCTGGTTCACCCGCGCGAGACCCAGCGCGAGACCCAGCGCGAGACCCAGCGCGAGACCCAGCGCGAGACCCAGCGCGAGACCCAGCGCGAGACCCAGCGCGAGACCCAGCGCGAGACCCAGCGCGAGACCCAGCGCGAGACCCAGCGCGAGACCCAGCGCGAGACCCAGCGCGAGACCCAGCGCGAGACCCAGCCCAGCCCCAGCCCAGCCCAGCCCCAGCCCCAGCCCCAGCCCCAGCCCCAGCCCCAGGCCCAGTCCAGCCCAGCCCAGCCCAGCCCAGCCGCAGCCCCAGCCCCAGCCCCAGCCCCAGCTCAGCTCCAGCTCCAGCCCAGCCCCAGCCCCCAGCCCAGCCCCAGCCCATCCCAGCCCAGCCCAGCCCAGCCCAGTTCTAGCCCAGCCCAGCCCAGCCCAGCCCAGCCCAGCCCAGCCCAGCCCAGCCCAGCCCAGCCCAGCCCCAGCCCAACCCAGCCCCAGCCCCGCCCCAGCCCAGCCCAGCCCAGCCCAGCCCAGCCCAGCCCCAGCCCAACCCAGCCCCAGCCCAGCCCCAGCCCAGCCCCAGCCCCAGCCCAGCCCCAGCCCAGCCCAGCCCAGCCCAGCCCAGCCCCAGCCCAGCCCCAGCCCCGCCCCAGCCCAGCCCAGCCCAGCCCAGCCCAGCCCAGCCCAGCCCAGCTTAGCTTAGTGAGCCGCTCGGTGCTCTGAGGGTCGGAGGTAGGCCCCTCACACTCCCGCCCACTGATACTCGATTTTTACGTTTTTTACAGGCTTTTAAAGCCTGGAAATTGCTGTAACTTGCCAAAATATTCCAGAATGTCACCCGCAGCGAAAGGGTTAAACCATTGTCTACAGTATATCTATTCACGAAAAATATAGGGTAAACCTGACTTTTTGGACCAACAGCGATTTCAGTAAGTTTTCTTTATTTTCTTCTTTAGATATAGTGTTGTTTTATACTGAAGAGGAGCTGAAATGAGTATTTACCCATTATCCAACAATCTAAAAACACGCCCTCCCCACTAGTGGGGAGGGCTATGAAGTTCAGGGAAAATGGGTTAAAAGCATAAAAATACAATAATATAGCGTTTTGTATCAAAACTTGGCTCGGGTTTTTCCAAATTGCAAACTCATAAAACCCAATTTTGTGAATACCTGAGCCATCTTTTGACGAAAGCTGGCTCGGATTTCACGGGGTGGGATGGGTAGCCTAATATCTTATGTTATAAAAATAGTCAACTTTGGGAAGACATTAGTCTAACCTAACAACCTTACCTAACCTATCCTAGTATTGTGGGTGGGGGCTGCCGCCCCCCCCCCCCCCCCCCCCACCCCCCCCCCCCCCCCCCCCCCCCCCCCCCGCTGGTTGGGTTATTTTTTTTTTTTTTTTTTTTTTTAATGTGCTAGGCTATTAGCCTAACCTAACAACCTTACCTAACCTAACCTAGTATGTGGGTGGGGGCTACTGCCCCCACACCCCCGCTGGTTGTGTTACTTTTTATTTGTTTATTTTTATGTGCTAGCCTATTAGCCTAACCTAACAACCTAACCTAACATAACCTAGTATATGGGTGGGGGCTGCTGCCACCACACCCACGCTAGTTGGGTACTGGCAAAAACTTATTGTTATACAGTAATATACATGTATTTTAGCGTTTTTGTTTTTTTCTCCTTTATATTACATTTCAGCTCTTAACGACATATATAGCAATGATGTATATGCTCTACCGGACCTATTAGGCCTAAAAAGATCGATGGGCTAACTGTTGGTCCAAAACATCAGTATAACCAAATATAGGCCTAGCCTAGGCAACGCTACCGTAGGTACGAATTTATCAGTTCGAATTTTGATTGAGAGTGGGATTAGGCCTAGCCTAGGGCTTAACATGGGATACTGTTTGGGGGTTGGGAATAGGCTCAGGCTGCTTTAGGCCTAATTAGGTAAAAATAGTCAAATCGAGACAATTGCACAGCCAACATAGCCTATTAAGCAAATATTTTACCAATCTACAATAGGCCTAGTCTATTATAGTCTATTCGCTGTAAGTAGGCAAGAAATAATGACCTATAACCTCTGTAACTAAAAAACAACTAGAGTGATCAAGCTAATATGTCTACCATTTGGGAAGAGTCAGTCAAGGAATGGCCTAGATGTGGAAATTTACAGCCAATTTGCTCTAGCCCATTTTGAGATACAGAGGTTAGAGGTCATGATTTCTCGCCTACTAACAGCGAATAGACTATAACAGTATTTGTTTTCACCGCACAAATTTGTGCATCAATTAGGCTAGGCCTAGCCTACATTAGGTTTTGGCTGACATAGGTAGGCTACTCTTAGCTTAATTAGGCCTGCCATAAGAATGATAAGACACTAGGCCTAGGCCTATGAATACAAAATTGATCTTCCTTTTTTAGTAGATGCCTAATGGTGTGTTAAAGCACATGTTAACATGTATAGGCCTATTGCCTCAATAATTACTTTGATAAATGTTTACCTATGGTCCCGTTAAATTATCCTCAAGTAACCTATTAAAAACTGTTCAGGGGACTGGTTAGAACTTGTAGGATGTTTAATTGAAGTGCGAAAATCAGTATTTACTGAGAAATAACAGTCTTAAAATGCGCTATGGGTCACCCAGGGTCCTCTCTTTCCCAGGTAAACAATGACTAGTTCAGGCATTTTTTTTATGCTATGTTATATTATATTATATTAGGGTTAGGTTAGGTTAGGTTAATCTAATCTAATCTAATCTAATCTAATCTAATCTAATCTAATCTAATCTAATATAATATTTGTACATTTTGGGCAGTGGGTGGGGCCGCGCATGTGCAGGGGGTAAGGTATGTGGCGGCGTACAGACCCTCCCGTAAAACATAGCGCATTTTAGGACTTTTATTTCTCAGTAAATACTGATTTCCGCACTTCAATTAAACATCCTACAAGTTATAACCAGTCCCCTGACCAGTTCTTAATAGGTTACTTGAGGGTATTTTAACGGGAACATAGAGAATTTTTTACCATTACTTTGTGTCATAAAGAGCTGTTAAGCCAATCCCACTAAGTGTGAAAGGCTTCAGTAATTGAGTAAGAGAAGAAAGGAAGGCAAGAGTTGTGTTAGCGGGCATACTGTCCGCTTTGTTAACATAGTCGCATGCTCGCAGTTACATTCGCGTCTAATTTGACTGCTGATATTTGCCCCTGCTGGTAATACTGTATATATGATGATGACAATAAGTCATGGGGGGTGAGGGAGGCAGAGCCCCCCTCAACCCATTATTGTATCCCACGACCGGTAACAAATCAATTTACCCAACACCTGGCTGTGGGATACAATAATGGGTTAAGGGGAGCTTTTCCCCCTCACCCCCCATGACTTATTGTCATCATCATAATTACATATTACCAGCAGGGCCAAATAATAGCAGTCAAATTAGACGCGAATGTAACTGCAAGCGTGCCTAGGCTTATGTAAGCAAAGCAGACGGTACGCCCGCTAACACAACTCTTACCGGATTTATGAATGGGATTGATCATTGAGAAACATCAGTTAGGCTAGTTGGGAAATTAGTGTATTATTTATACCTTAACTACAGTATATTGTTCTACTTTACCATGCCTACTCCTAGGCAGAGCTAGCCAAACCAAAATACCACACTTTACTATGCCTACACTTTGGCAGTTCTAGTCAAGCCAAAATGCCAGACTTAGGCCAAACTTTTCAAAATACTGTAGGCCGAGAGTAATATTTTTTACCCACAACACCTCAAGGCCTAACTTTTCAAAATACGGTAGTTATTGTATCCCACGGCCAGGTGTTGGGTAAATTGTTTTGTTACAATAATGGGGAAGGATGAGGTAGAATGTAGAATTCGGGCGTACCGCCAGCCTTGTTTACACTACGCGGAGCGGCGTCGGAAGTTCCCATCTATTTTGATGGCTATTTTTCAGTTATTTGCCCCCTGCTGGCAATATATATGATGATGACAATAAGTCATGGGGGGTTGAGGCCTATTACTGTATCCTACGCAGTCAACAAAAATGGAAGTGATTCTTTAAAAAAGCATAGGTAGGGATGTAGTATTCGGGCGTATCGCCCTCCTTGTTTACGCTAATAATAATAATAATAATACTTATTCAGTTAGCATTTTACAATGTTGGTACCACATAATATGTTACAAATATGACATGTACCAGCTTTGCATAATTCCAACTAAGGATAGCCCAATAAGGCTGTTAGGCGTATTTCCATTGGGGTCCTTGTGTACCGTACTTTCAGGCTCGCGATCACCTCCCCTTTTATTTTGACTGCTGTGGGAATCCCCCCCCCCCCATGACTTATTGTCATTATCATATACCAGTATCCTATATTGCCAGCAGGGGGCTAATTACAGAGAAAAAAAGTAAAAATAGACAGAAACATAACCACCAGAACACAATGTAAACATGACGACTGTACACCCGGATAGTACATCTTTCCCAAAATATATTACCGGTACCTATAGGCTATAGCCTAAAAAAGCGGTACACCAACATCCGCTGCTCTTCCTTGTATTTCTTTCATGACTCCATCCATATACTGTACCGGTATATATTGAACAACCATGGGGACATCACACAAACCCTTGCTTTAACCCAACATTCAGATCAAAGAACTCGCTCTGTTAATTATCCACACATACTGACACCTTTGCACCCTCATACATGCTCTTCACTGCTTTCAGAAACTTGCCATCTACTCCGTATATTCTCAGTACCGGTACTTTCCACATACCTTCTCTATCAATTCTGTCATATGCCTTTTCCAAGTCCATAAATGCAGCATACAACTTTTGTCGCTTCTCCAGATATTTCTCCACAACACATTTCAGGGCAAAAATCTGAGCTACGCATCCTCTTCCCTTCCTAAGATGACTACAGTATGCTAAACGTTTCCCCAGCAATACTGACTGAAAATGCCCAAATATATTGCATGTCCTCTTCAGAATTATCTAAAATATGTAAAATTACACCAAATACCAACTACAGTAGCACTGAAATCAATAAAACACACTAAGAGGATAAATAAATGGAAGAAATACTCCAAAAGATTAATAAGTTAACCCTTTACCCAGCAATCCTGACTGAAAATGCCTAAATAGATTGCATGTGCTCTTCAGATTTATACATACATACATACATAGCATTTTAAGACTGAGTGTTCCACACAGATGTGCAGTTTCAGTCTCTTGTCCTAATGGCGGCGTTCCAGGCAACCCTGTTAAGGGATGCTTCACGTGTCAAGTTTTTTGGATTTGAGATCGGCACGTATAGTCCGATCCCAGGTCTTCCTCGGTCCACCCCTTGGTGCAGCTCCCTCCACAATTGCAGACCTGCATCTTTTCACCCAATTTTGTTCATCCATTCTCTCCACATGTCCATACCATTCCAGTTTACTTGTACGCATCTCCTCGCTAATACTCTTTATACCTAAACGTCTCCTCAGCTCATCATTTGTTATTCTGTTGACATCCTCTATCTGAAATATGTAAAATTACACCAATTACCAACTACATTAGCACAACAATTACTAAAGTACACTAACAGGATAAATAAAATGTAAGAAATAGCCCTAAAGATGAATTTATCTATCTATCTATTGACGGACGCCTTGATGCCTGAAGGGGTGGCCACGAACGAAACGCCCCTATGCATCTCTGTCCCCAGTCAGTCAACGCCCCTCCTCCCATCCAGCACCGCTTTCACGCATATATTTTTAACTCCATCCTTCCACCTCTCTCTCGATTTATGTCTCCCTCTGTCCTTCCATTTCACTTGTACACTCTTAGTCATTCTCTCGCTTCCCATACGTTCCACATGGCCGAACTATCTCAAGGTGTTCTTTTTCGCACTTTCCAGTACATTCACACCACACCTCTCTCGTACTTCCTCATTCATCTGTCTATCCCTCCATGTAACTATGCACACACTTCTCAAGTAACTCATTTCCATCCCTTTCACTCTTGGTTTGAATCTCTCCAACAACGTCCATGCTTCGCTTCCGTAAGTCAGTGTCGGGATTACCACACTGTCATGCAAGGACTTCTTCAGTTCCATGCTGACCACCCTATTTCTTGTTACTGCTTTCAGCATTCCTACAACCCTCTTCCCCTGTTGCACCCTCTCCCACACTTCTTCATCCATACTCCCATCTTTACTCTGTACACTGCCAAGATACTTAACCCTCTCACGTCCTGACGCAATTTTTGAGCCTATTAGGGATACTTTAAAGCCTTTGTTACCGTCAGGGGTATTTATAAACCTTTAGTTTATTTACTTCAACCTATGCAGTTGTCTTTGAGTTAGCTGTGGGCAGAAAACTAATTTTGGAGAGGTAATTATAAGAGTGAGAGTAATCTATTTCACATTGCTAATCTGGCAATCTCTGCGTCATAAGGATGTGAGAGGATTAAATGAGCTGACAATCTCCATAGCCTGACCGTTCAACTTCACCTCACACTCTGTGGCTTCACCAGTTTCGAAGACCATAACCTTGCTCTTCCCCGCATTTACCTTCAGATTCCATTTTTCGCACACTATTCCAAACATATTTACCAGACCCTGCAACTCCCATTCATATCGTCAGCAAACAGCAGTACGCAAACATCCACTGCTCTTCCTTGAATTTCTTTTATGACTCCATCCATATATATATATATATATATCTTTTATGACTCCATATATATATATATATATATATATATATATATATATATATATATATATATATATATACATACAGTATGCAGGAAAATTCACAAGGAAAGAAGAAAAACACGGAGTCCCAAGCGCTTTCGTGTATTATTACATCTTCAGGGGAGGTCAGACAGGCACGTGTTGCTGTGACTTTATTGCATATATACAGTATATATATATATACAGTATATATATATATATATATATATACCGGTATATATTTAACAACCATGGGGACATCATATACCCTTGCTTTAACCCAACATTCAGATCAAAGAAGTAGCTCTGTTCATTCTCCACACATACTGACGCCTTTGCACCCTCATAATTATATACTCCACACTATTTTCAGCCGGGGCTGTTCAGCCAGGCTGCCTAGGGAACAATAACAACAACAACTGCTTTCAGCAACTTACCATCTGCTCCGTATATGCTTCCTTCCCTTATCAGCGATACACCAACATCCACTGCTCTTCCTTGTATTTCTTTTATGACTCCATCCATATACTGTATATATAGAACAACCATCGGGACATCACACACCCTAGCTTTACCAAACATTCAGATCAAAGAACTCCCTCTGTTCATTCTCCACACGTACTGATACCTTTGCACTCTCATACATGCTCTTCACTGCTTTCAGTACTTTCCACATACCTTCTCTATCAACTCTGTCATTCCACTCGTTGCCTTCCCTTATTAGTGGTACACCAACATCCACTGCTCATCCTTGCATTTCTTTTATGACTCCATCCATATACAGTATATATTGAACAACCACAGGGACATCACACACCCTTTCTTTAACCCAAAATTCAGATCAAAGAACTCGCTCTGTTCATTCTCAACACATACCGACACCTTTGCACCCTCATACATGCTTTTCACTGCTTTCAGCAACTTGCTATCTGCTCCGTATATTCCAAGTACTTTCTACATACCGGTATCTTCTCTATCAACTCTGTCATAGGCCTTCTCCAAGTCCATGAAGGCAGCATACAACTTTTGTCCCTTCTCAAGATATTTCTCCACAACATATTTCAGGGCAAAGATCTGAGCTACACATCCTCTTCCCTTCCTTTGATGAATACTGTATGTTAACCGTTTCCCCAGCAATACTGACTGAAAATGCCCAAATATATTGCATGTGCCCTTCTGATTTATCTAAAATATGTAAAATTATACCAAATACCAACTACATTAGCACAAAAATCAATCAGTCACAGAAACAAGATACAAACATAGAATAAATACCCCAAAAGATTAATACGTTAACCATTTCCCCAGCAATACTTACTGAACATGCACAAATAAATTGCATGTGCTCTTCAGATTTAGCTGAAATATGTAAAATTACACCAAATACTAACTACATTAGCACAAAAATCAATCGAGCACTTTAACAGGATAAATAAAATGGAAGAAATAGCCCAAAAATGAATTTATCTATAGCCTACCGGTATATATTGCCGGACACCTTGATCCCCGAAGGGGTGACCACGAACGAAACGCCTGCGTATTTCAAGCTCGCTTGAGTTATCACTCGATCATCTTTAGAGCTTTTTGGCCCGGGGTAATTACCACACCATCGCGTCATAAGGAGTTTGAGGGGGTTAAATTGCTAGATACATAGAGGAAGAGGAATGCCAAGTAAAGCTAAACAAAAATATATAAGATATTTTTAACATGAGGTTGCTTATAATAATTTGTACCTCTGTAGTTTCTCCATGGCTAACCAAAAATGTCACATTCCTAAAAATCCCCAACCAAAAAGGCCAAGCTTCTGTACAGAAAAAAGGCCACACACCATTACCCTTATGGTGACCCTATCAAATAATCAAAACAACCACACTTCTTAACCCCATTCCCGCGGGGCCCCTCATATGACGGAGACGATTTTCCGGCTATTATGTAGCCTGTGAGCCAGTCCAGCTTTTGCAAGCAGCACGGATGGACGTCAGCCGGAGCCTACAGGCTCCGCCACGACACTGAGGTTTGTGTGAGAGAGAGCTCACTTATGTGCAGCGTCACACATAGCGAAAACAGAAAATAATTGGGATTTTTAGCGATTTCGCCTATCAGATTTGGTAATTTTTAGCAATTTTGCCCTTTGTTTGCAAGATCGTTACAAGAAAACCAGACGTCGTACAGGGATGATTCAGAAGTAATTTGAAAGCTATTACCGTACTTTCACGAAAACATAATTGTATTACGCTCTGGCTTTTGCTTATTCATGAAAATGAGCAGGGAATGAAGGCAATTTTTGGCAATTATGCCTACTCGTGGAGGATTAATAGCTTTACCAAAATGGTCACACTCCTTAATGGTCTAAGTGGCCATAGCCAAAATGGCTACACTATATTCCTTCTGTACTTTCTCCATGCCCGATAAGATACATGATATTTTGATATATGTGACACAGCCCTTGTATCCAACACAATACCCTGCGTGCAACCCTGCTCGAACCCCGCACAACATTGCTTGCAACTTTAATTATTATTATTATTTTTAATATACATTTTAGATTATATTTTTGGTGTATTCAATTCAACGTAATGTTTCCAATGCACCAAACAAATTTCTATTTCATTGTGTGTATATTGTAGCCTTGGGAAGGATTGTGTAGCAGCCACTTAATGTAAACTTCATTCAGGACCAACACAATGTATTTACCCAGTCAAAAGCTATATGCCACACAGTAAGGCTTAACAATGTAATATAAAACATAAACAGTACCGTATATTACAACAAAACGGGTTTAGACGATCAGTGTGTAATGTTTACATAATGATATGGTACTAACTTTTTTCGGGGGGGTTTAGTGGTGGAGTAGGTACTGTACATACTGTACATTGGTGCATCCTATTTTAAAAGTTTTATGAATTATTGTGATATTATGGAAGCTTTCTAAAGTGTGTTAAATAAATATATTTATCGTTATTTTGTGCATGGTAATACTAAATGTATATCATGTATATATATATATATATATATATATATATATATATATTCAGCAGGAATAGAAGAACAAAGTACGCTACGAGCAGTTCCATACTTTATGGAACTGCTCGTAGCAGTTCTCCGATGTACTACGAAGAAGGTATGGACAGCCGGCACTACAGAAATTTAGAAAATATGAAAGATCTTCCAAAAAACTAGCAAAACTGAGACTGGATTGGAAATTCTTAATATAATGTAAAACACCACTGAAGATGACACCAGTGTGATGTCGAAACGTTTGGAACTGCTCGTAGCGTACTTTGTTCTTCTATTCCTGCCGAAGATACGGTTCCCAAGGAACACTCCTCTCTCCGATATATATATATATATATATTATATATATATCGTGTATATTAATATCTGCACTCTAAATACGTTTGAGGCACATTAAGCATTATATTTTATCTCCTGTACCACCAGCTGGGTGTGCTCAACCGCCTCAAGGGGTTCTTTACTCCTGCTCAGCTTCTTGCTCTGTACAGGGGCACAGTGCGTCCTTGTATTGAGTATTGCTCACATGTGAGGGGAGGATCCTCACACACAGCAATTCTAGACAAAGTAGAAAGGAAAGCCTTTCGTATAATTAACTCCCGTCCACTCACTGAATCTGCAATCAATCACTCTTTGCCACAATGTTGCATCTCTCTCGCTATTCTATCGCTACTACAAAAATCAGTGTTCCTCAGAGCTCTCTCAGTGCATACCACCTCTTCTACGTAGGGTACGTAGTACCCGTCTTGCAACATAATCCCACCCCTACTCTGTACAACTCTCCAACTCGAGTGATACGTTACTCGCAATCTTTCTTCTATTCAACAGCTGAGCTCTGGAACTCTCTCCCTGAATCCATCTTTCCCTCATCCTATGACTTAAATTGTTTCAAACTCTGTGTGTTCAGACATTTTGTCTCGAACGTTCCTTGATTTTCGCCGTCTCTCTTTTAACTCTGGAGGAGGCACTCGTCACAGGCAGTTATGCCTTTTGTCCCCCTCATTCACATAGAAAAACTAAATAAAATAAATATAGTCCTTTCCTGACCATAATAAAATCGTCTAGTGCTGACAAGAATTTGGGACAACAAAGTATTATTGAACTGAAGTAGAGATCCTATAGTAAGTTAATATTAGTACAAATCAATTTATTGAGAAGTACCAGAATTGAGTTAAGCAATTATTTTATAATTACAAATTCTATATTATGAAGAGATTAAGCAATTATTTTAAAATTACAAATTCTATATTATGAAGAGATTAATTATTATTGGATGTATCATATCAATTTTTTTTAAACTTATCTATTTCAAATGTATATGTGATGTAGGCCTATATAATCTTATGTGTATTACGTAATAAAGTTATTGAATTGAATTGAATTGAAGTAACAGAGATCGGCCAACCTCCGCCATTTTGGTGGTAGTGGTGATATTTTCTCGAATTTCTCCATACCTAGGATAAATATTTGGAGATACTGGTACAGGATATACAGTGTGGTCTTTGAGTATACGGTACATTCTGCATGATCGAAAATATAATATATCTTCGTTCTTTGATGATTGAAACACTAAATTGACGTCCAAAGAACAAGGCCATGCTATCTCTCTCTCGCTTACTACACAGATTTCTAGATTGAAGTGGTTACTCAAGGAAGTATTTAACCATAGATTATGAGATATATTTCTAAAGCTTATTGAAACTGTCTTATGTTAGCCAGATAATGCAATAGGCGGCATCGTACTAAAGGGATCTCTCTCTCTCTCTCTCTCTCTCTCTCTCTCTCATCTCATATAATTTAAAAGTCCCAAAATACCTCCTCCAGCCCTTTAATATACCTCCTATCACCTTTAATAAACTAAGAATGTGTGGGAGGGCATTTTCGCAACACGGTGTAATTTGCTGATCAATGGGGGGGGGGAAGCAGGAAAGGGCGAATAATTTGCAAGGTATTATTTGCAAGAGAGTGGGTGGGTTGTCCTTGTTTTTTTATCTCTGGTTTGGGTGTGTGGAGGTTTTTTGGTGTTGTTGGTATTGTACGGTGGGGAGAGAGGGTGGACGTGTGTGTGTGTGTGTGTGTGTGTGTGTGTGTGTGTGTGTGTGTGTGTGTGTGTGTGTGTGTGTGTGTGTGTGTGTGTGTGTGTGTGTGTGTGTGTGTGTGTGTGTGTGTGTGTGTGTGTGTGTGTGTGTGTGTGTGTGTGTGTGTGTGTGTGGCAAGCTGGGATCAAGGATAGACTGATTGCATACACGTTGCAGAGGCAATATAGTAAGCAATGAGATATATATGTCGTGCATGGAAGGTGTTCTAACGTTCGAAATACTTTATGAGGTGATATACTTATGGTTAACCCCTTGAGGATTATGAGGCATTTTGGCAGGTTATTCTGGCTATCATTAGACTACTTTATACCGCTTTGGATGGATCTGTTGGAATTATAGAATACAAAATATATCAATTAACACTGACTTTCATATGCCTTTTCTAATTAATCTCAATAACATCATATAATAGTAGCCAGATAAGATAAAAGAAATGCGTGCTCGTATTCTGAACGGGTAGCCTACTTACAGCTAGCTCAACTCTCAGTACATATCATGCCGGCTGCCATTAGTTGATTATACTCAGCTTAGCAAGTATACGTTCATATATATATATATATATATATATATATATATATATATATATATATATATATATATATATATATATATATATATATATATATGAACGTTTTAATATGAGTATACGTAACAGTATACAAAGTGAGTATTTGTATAGGAGTGCGCGCAAAGTAATTATTTATATCCATCATCATCAACTGTATATATTTGACTTTGATCTTTACCCTTGATATTTAAACATTTACTGCCATGATTTACTAAACACTTACGTGGATGATCTCTAAATATTTTGTGAACTTCCCCAAGATTTGGAAGATGTTTCATATAATATTCAGCATAAAATATACTGTATAATTATATACCGGGTATATACTGTATTTCAAGAGTAATACAAACAGGACGAAAACCCACTAAGTCTCTCTCTCTCTCTCTCATACACACACACACACACACACACACACACACATATACAGTATACACACACACACACGAGCAAAAACAGCAACATTTTGAGCAAAATAATTGACACGTGAATCTGCTCAATTAGCCCATTCACACCCATACCGTACTGAGATGTTTACATAGATTTATATATTTACATAGATACACTGGCCACACAGATCTTACGATCAATGCGAGGTGGCCAGGACTTAATCCTAATAGAGATAGCAACCGTAGGATAAAGTGGAAGGAAAGGATAGCAAAGATGAAGGCTCTCTCCCCACCCTCCGGCAATTTGCCGTGCATGAAAATAGTTAGAAGTGAATAACCTTGCAGGGCTTGGAAATCGCCTGAAGTAATTTATAGTATAGTTGCAGGGCTTGGAAATCGCCTGAAGGAATTTATAGTATAGTTAGAAATGGAAAGTAAAAGGTATGCCCACCTTCACTTTTTTCTTTTTTTCTGCTCTCTTCAACTGAAAACGTGTTCATTTCTGCCAGGTTCTCTTGTCAGTGATCAGCTTCTACTGCAGACCAACTTCTCTGTGATATGTGTCTAACCTTTTTTAAATGTGTACCGGTATATTGAGTCACTGTCAATAACTTCATTATGGAACATATTCCACTCACTAATAATACTGTGGGTGAAGAATGTTTTAGTTATGTCTAGGTTCGCTTTCCTGCCTGTTAGTTTTAATTTGTTTCCTCTTGTGGAACCTTCTTTTGCTATCTTAAATAGATTATTAGAATTTACGTTACTAAATCGTGTTAGTATCTTAACCCTCTGAGGATCGATGACGCGCTTCCTTTTTTGTTTTCTGGCTATTATTAGACGATTTTATTCAGATTAGGAAGGGTATATGGAAGTCAGAGGGTTGATTGAGATAGTATTTACCCTTTCAACACCCACAGATCCTTCCCAAGCTGCATAAAATCGTCGAATGACAGCCAGAATAAACTGTAAAAACGCGTCAGAACCTCAAAGGGTTAAAACACTATCAGCTGTCCCCTTATTCTCCGTTTCTTAAGCGAAAACAGATCGAGTTCTCTTAATCTCTCATTGTATGGTTTATTTCTAAGGGAAGGGATTAACGTTGTTGCTCTACGCTGAACGGATTCGAGTTTCTCTGTCTTTTATTAAGTAGGGAGACCAAAACTGCACAGCATACCCCAGATGTGGCCTCGCAATACTTTTATATAGTGGTACAACTATGTCTTTACTATGACAATGAACATTTCTTTTAATGAAACCTAGTGCTCTATTTTCTGTGTTAGATGCTGTGGTGCATTGGATGGAAAATTTTAGATTTTCATAGATAAGCACTCCTAGGTCTTTTATATGTGATACGCTCTTTATCTTTTCTCCATTCATGTGGTATTCATATTTGTTGTTTTGGGAGCCTATTTGCAGTATCTGGCATTTGTTTACATTAAAGGGCATCTACCAATTTTCTGACCACTCCGATTTTTTTTTAAAATCTGATTGCAGGCTACTTCTATCGCTTTCTGAGATTATTGCATTTCCTATCTTAATGTCATCGGCGAATTTAGAAATTATATTATTGATGCCGTTGTCTATATCATTAATATATATTATGAACAATAATGGACCCAGTACTGAACCCTGGGGGACTCCACTAGTCACTGAAGTCCATTCTGATTCCACTTTATTATTAATTACTCTGTGCTTTCTTTCGTTTAACCAATTCCTTATCCAATTGAGTGTTTTGCCTTGTATTCCTAGGTTCTCGACCTTCTGAAGTAATTTATTATGAGGGACCTGGTCAAAGGCCTTCTGAAAGTCCAAGTACACTATATCAAGACTTTTGGTAAAATAATTAATCTTAAATAGGCTGTCATAGAATTCGATAAGGTTCGTTAGGCATGATTTCTTTGCTCTCAAGCCGTGTTGACTATTATTGATATGATTGTTATTCTCTATGAAAAGTACAAGTTCGTCTCTTATGATTGACTCTAATAGTTTTACAATAACGGAAGTTAAGCTAATAGGTCTGTAATTACCTGGTAGTTTTTTTTTATCTTCCTTTTTAAATATTGGTGTAATATTCGCTGTCTTCCAGTCAGTGGGTAATTGTCCATGTGTTGGAGTGAAATGATAACAGTTTTGGTTAGGGGTTCGGCAATTTCATCTTTGACCAACTTTAGGATTATGGGGATGAATAGGTCTGGGCCGGAGATTTATTTATTTTCAGTAATTCAATCTTTCTAGTGACGTTTGATTGGCTGATTTTGAAGTCAGGGAGTACAATTTTGCATGTTTGATTAGTAGCTTGTGGAGTGTTCGTGTTGGTAGCAGTGGTAAAAACGGAGCTGAAATAATCGTTAAGAGTAGAGGCTCTGCTATCTGTTTCTAGAACACCTTGAGTGTTAAGTATGGGTCCTATCCCGCTTTTGATTTGTTTACAACTGTTAATGTATCTGTAAAATTGCGTTGGATTAGTCTTACTTTCTTTAGCTATGCTTATTTCATATTTCCTCTTTGCCGTTTTTATTAGTGATTTTACCTTTCTTCTAGCGGCCAGGTATTGTTTACATATGGTATATTATTTGTTTCTCTCTTTAACCTGTATAAACGATTTCTTTCCCTAATTGCTCTACTGACATTTATATCGTACCAAAGGGGTTTGTTTATTTTCTGAATGTGTCTTTTACCCATTGGGATATTATTATTTTTTTAGCACTCATGAATATTTCTTTAAATCTTTCCTATATATCGTCAATGTTGGTGAGACCTTCGAGATGCAGATTAATATCCTTTAGGTCATTTCTTAGGCTATTGAAGTCTGCCATATTATAGTTGGGAATAAAAGCTTCGCTAGTACTGTTTGTGTGCGACATATTAATTTGGAGCCTGACGATATTATGATCACAGTTAGACATTAATTCCCCAACTTCTAAGTCGGAAACTAAATTTTCGTGGGTCGTGATTACTAGGTCTAAAATATTATCGCCCCTCGTGGGTTTCTGGACTAATTGATATAAGAAGTTATCTTCAATAAATTCGGTAATTTTTTCTGATGCATGGCCAGACCCTTTTAATTCTCTTCAATGAATATTGGGAAGATTAAAATCGCCTATGATAAGGGTTTCTTTTGTTGATAGTTTTTTTCTTCTAAATTATTGTATAGGGCTATATCCTCTTGATAGGTATGAGTTGGACGACGATATACGACAACCACATTAATGTCTATATCCTTGTTATTAATTTTGACACATAACAGTTCTGAGTTATTAGAAGGAATTTGAACCTATAGTGAGCATATATTTTATTTTATATAAAGTAATACACCGCCTCCTCACTTACCTACTCGGTCTTTATGATGGTGGTTGGTGAGAGTTTAATAGATTTTTTGTTCGGATACAGAATGATTGTCTCGTACGAGATGTCTAGGTGATGGTTTGGGAGGTATGGGAGACGGGTGGCAGGGGGTGGGGAATGGCTTGGGGTTGATTGGAATATCGGGAAGGGGAGGGAGGGGCGGTACGGGGTAAGGAGGCGTGGAGTAGGGCGGGGGGAATGGAGTCGGGGGGGAAAGGTATGGGCTGGGAAGGGCAGGACCCTGGGGAAGGGAAGATTCGGTTCTCTGAGAGAGTAGGGTGGCTAATTAGGCTTTTCTTTGTCCTGTCAGAGTTTGTTTGGGGATTTGTGATCTGACTGGCGATTATCCCTAGTCTTCTCGTGGACTTTGTACACAGCTGCATTTAATTTCGCAGCTAACTACGTGGAACCAGTGTGGGAGAGATGAATTAACTCTCGCCTGAACAATTCCCTTTTCCCTTTTACTTCATTAAATGGGTTAATGAATGCGACTTTCTGTTGAATGCAGAGTTGATTTAATGACTCGTTGATTTCATTGGCCCTGAGATTAGATTACTGTAACTGCTTTCTTTCATGCGGGGAGGGATTCCTACAGTTTTTAGTTTTGTTTTTTGCTTCTTGGATCAGTGTTTTATAATTGGTAATTATTTGCTTGCTACTTGTTTTCCCCCCGTCGTAGGCATTGTTACTGCCTTAATTGAGAACTAGGCAAGTATCTTGTTATTTGGGACTGCTTGATGTCGTTGGTGATGTGGGCAATTTTAGCACCTTTGAGTAGCCTAGACATATTTCTTGTTTTAGTTCGCTCACTTCTTCTTTGTATGCCTCTAGTGTTAGCTCAAGGAACTGTAATTTCTCACCAGTTAGACACTTGAAGAATCTTTCGTCTGGGAAACCATGCCGGAATATCCATTCCGCATAAAAGGTCTCCCCACAACATAGAGTTTTGTATCTCTTTGGTGGCATTATATCCCTGTGTTGAACAAATAAAATAATAAAACAATACAAATAATATAGAATTAGAATATACTGGGTAACTTAACCGATTGTAGGGTCCTTAGTTCGCCCAGGGGTGATGCCTCGCGCGAGAGAGAGAGAGAGAGAGAGAGAGAGAGAGAGAGAGAGAGAGAGAGAGAGAGAGAGAGAGAGAGAGAGAGAGAGAGAGAGAGAAAGAGAAAGAGAGAGAGAGAGAGAGAGAGAGAGAGAGAGAGAGTACAAAGGAAATCAAGCAACAACAGGTCTAGTGACCCTTCTAGGTTGCTTGTCCTCCAAAACACTGAGGATCAAGTGTCCAAACAGTGGTTTAGAGTGGGTAAGGGAACATTGGAAAGGGAACTACTGCCCTGCCACTAACGTGGCAGGACTAGGAAGTTAGTAGGGGACATATGGGTTAGTAACTGAGGGGAGGATAAAGTTATTCATTTACAAACGCAGTCAGTCGCGGGTTTGATGCGAGATATTTGTCTAGGCGGAATTTAAATGAATCAACGGTGATGCAGTCTATAACGTCTCGGGGAAGCCCATTCCACAAGTTGACAACTCGATTGAAGAAGAAATTCTTAGATTCGTGCGAGTTAAAAGATTTACCAATAATTTTGCAACCGTTTCCCCGCGTGTAATTAGATTGGTCGATAGTGAAGTACTTACTATAGTTCATATTGTCGATGCCTTTGATGATTTTGAACACTTGAATTAAGTCGCCTCTTAATCTGCGCTGTGTTAAAGGAAATAGATTTAATTCTCTAAGACGCTCTTCGTATGGTTTGTTCTTTAGGCTAGGTATCATTTTGGTAACTCTACGTTGAACTCGTTCTAGCTTGTTTATATCTTTTTGGTAATAAGGGCACCAGGATTGAACGCAGTATTCCAGAAGAGGGCGGACTAATGAATTGTAAAGGGTTAGGATAACTTCTTTGGATTTATGCTCAAATGACCTGCCTATAAAGCCAATTATTTTGTTTGCCTTCTTAACAACTTCTGAACATTGTTGACTCGGTTTTAGGTTACTCGATATTGTTACTCCCAGATCAGTTTCTCTGGTTACATTCTTAAGCTGAGTGCCATTCATCGAATAGTTTGCTTTCTCATTTAGGTATCCGACATGTAGTACTTTACATTTATCTGCATTGAAACTCATTTGCCAAATTTGGGCCCAACATGACAATTTATCTAGATTGTGTTGCATATCGTCAACTTGTTCTTTTGAGAGTACGCTATTTGCAATTTTTGTATCGTCAGCAAATTTTGAGATTGTGCAGGTGAGACCCTCATCTATGTCGTTGATGTAAATTAGAAAGAGAATTGGTCCTAGTACCGATCCCTGGGGTACCCTGCTACTTACATTGGTCCATTTAGATGCCTTACCGTTTATGACTACCCTTTGCTTTCTGTTGCTGAGCCAATTTTCTATTCATTTCAACACACCGTCTTGTATTCCATGCGCTTTTAGTTTTAGCAGTAAACGTTTATGCGGAACTTTGTCAAAGGCCTTTTGAAAATCAAGGTATATAATATCTACAGCTTTACTCTCATCGTAGAGGTTGAGGATATCGTGGAAGAAGTCTAAGAGGTTTGTTAAACAGGAACTTTTTTTACGAAAGCCGTGTTGAGTATCTTTAAGTATGTTATTTTCCTCTAAGTGATTTACGAGTCTGTCTCGTATGACCGTTTCTAGCATTTTACATACAACTGAGGTTAAGCTAATTGGACGATAGTTACTGGGTAGGGATTTGCTGCCTTTTTTTAATATCGGTGTTACGTTGGCTAGCTTCCACTGATCAGGCATAGTTCCAGACTGCAAGGATTTATTGAATAGTAATGTCAGTGGTTTGGAGAGCTCATTCGTAGCTTCCTTTAGAACTCTAGGCGAGATTGTATCAGGTCCTGGCGTTTTATTTACCTTGAGTTTATCTAAACAATTCAATACTTCTCTCTCTGTAACGGTGATATTGCTTAGAACATCTGAATTATCAATCTGAATCGGCGATGGTGTAGGGATATCACTGAGGTCTTCTGTTGTAAAAACTGATGCAAAGAAGGTATTGAGGGCATTACTCATTTGTACTTCGTCTTTGGTGTATTCTCCTTTTTCATCGACTAACGGTCCAACAGTTGAAGTAACTACTTTTTTCTTTCTGATATAACTCTAGAATTCTTTCGGGTTTGTTTTACTTTGATTCGCAATATGTAACTCTAAGGTCTTTTTACTTTGCTTAATTAACTTTTTGGCTTTGCGTCGTAGCTCTACAAATTTCACCCGTTCTTCGTCATTTTGTGAGGATTTTAATCTATCATTAGCAAATTTTTTAGCAAGCAGGCAGTTTGAAATATCTTTATTCCACCATTTGGGCTTATTATTATGGCCTGGACGCCATATTTTCGATGGTATGCAGTCTTGCACTGCTTTTAGGTAAGTGGTTTCGAATAACTTCCAAGATGTATTTATGTCGTTATTGTTAATTAAAAAGCTCCAGTCAGTTTCTTTAAACATAGCTCTAAGTTTATGGAAGTTTGCTTTCTTGAAATTAGGGACTTTTTCGATGCTACTATTTGGTTCGTTACTAGTAAACTTTAAAGTGAAAGTTATCGTACGATGGTCGCTGTTACTGAATTCATCACCAACATTCAAATTCTCTATCAATTCTTCTTTTGTTGCAAGTACAATGTCAAGAACGTTATTACCACGGGTCGGCATTCGAACAAATTGATAAAGCGAACTCTCTTGCAAGTTCGTATACAAGTCATGTCCGGAGTGTGAAGTAAGAGTATCGCCCCACTTGGTCACAGGTAAATTAAAGTCGCCAAAAATTACGGTATCTTGTGAGTTACTTACATCTGCAATTTGTTCGTAAATTTCTCGGTCAGTTTGCACTGATTGAGCTGGAGGTCTATATATTAACGCAAGTATTATTTTTGTACCTTTATTATTCTTTATTAGCACAAAAGATGTGTCGACGTTCACAATTTGAGGTTTTGACATGAGGGTCGGGTTAAGACTTTCTTTGATATAAAATAAAACGCCACCTCCATTTTTATTTATTCGGCTGTTCTCAAACATTACATAACCGGGAAGTGAATACTCTGCTAAAAAGTCTCTATCTTGTGTATTGAGCCAAGATTCTGTTATGCCAATCACATCATAATTTTCTGTAAACACTAGTTCCTCTAAATCTGAAAATTTATTGCGTATGCTACGAGCGTTTGCATAGAAAACCTTTAAAGTTGCGGTTTTAGAACTCGCAGATCGTTCTTTCATCGAATTTTTGGTTCTGGTCGGATCTACATTTACATTCATGGCTGTCCTCGGTCCTCGGTCGTTATCCCTGACGGTTTTGAATTTGGGTCGTGTTGGTGGAGCTTTATCCAAATTCGCGGTTCTTGACGGATTAGTATTTAATTCCTTTGTAGATTGCCCTCCTCGCTGTCTTCGGTCCTCCTTCCTGGTTGTCCTGTGCTGAGTCGATTTCTTCTCCGAAAATCCTTCACCGCATCGTTGAGAAGACGCCCAAAACGCGCTGCTCCCACCTGGTTCAGATGAACTCCATCGTCCGAAAACAAATAGTCATCGTAGTAGAAATTGTCCCAGGTGTCGACGAATCCCACGTTCTCCTTCCTGCAGAGGTTTGCTAGACAACGATTTGTGCTGGTGACTATGTTGTAAAATCGGCTCTCTACACCGAGCCGGGGGACGATTCCTGAGACGATGATCCTTGATGACTTCTCCTTAAACGACTTGATCAGCTGCTGGTACTTTAAAAGCAAATCTTCCGACCGGGTTCGCTGTACATCGTTGGATCCAACGTGGATGACGTACATTGTATTAGCAGGGGCCAGCTTTGATACTTCGTCAACTGCTGCAACTTCGTCATCCACACCACCACCAGGGATACAAAAACGCTTCCTGGTCTTAGGTGCCCTGGCGCAAAACTCTGTGAGCTGACCACGTATCATCGAGTCTCCCACGAGCCGGACTTCTTCTATTTCCTCTTCGTCATCTGAGTCTGCGAGTATCTGGAAACGGTTTTGACACTCGGTAATCGGTATGTGTTTCCTGGTCTTGGGGCAAACGTTGTTTCTCACGACACGGAAGTTGTCTTGAGGGGGAAGAGAGTCGCTATTTGTATCTTGAGTATCGGAAACATCAGCTGAAATGGCTACTGTAGGCGTTGAATTGTTGGCAGTTGACGTTGGGGCGTTGGTGGCTGCTGGAGTTGCGGTGACAATTGAAGTTTGTGGCACTCCAACGTTGAGTGTTACAAACTCTTGGAGTGATTCCAGCTTCATGGTGAGGACGTTGATCTTGTTGTAGGCTTCATCTAATTTCACTGTAAAAGAGAGAGAGAGAGAGAGAGAGAGAGAGAGAGAGAGAGAGAGAGAGAGAGAGAGAGAGAGAGAGAGAGAGAGAGAGAGAGAGCACCTTACGGAACGGGTCGGGCTGGGTATAGATTAGAAAAGTTCCTATAACTTCTACTGTTGTTTTTCAATTATGATGATCTAAGTTTGTTGATTCTGGCCTTCATATCAGACACATTTCTTTCCCTAGACTGACTGACTGAAAGGCTGACTGGCTAGCTTGCTGATTGGTTGACTGACTAATTAGTTGACTGACTGATTGGTTGACTGACTGATTGGGTGACTGAGTACATGACTGACTGACCACCTAACTAACGATTTATTGGCTTGTTGACTGAATAGCTGACTTACGATTGCTTGATTTGTTGACTGACTGACTTACTGACTCATAATTTATTGGCTAGTTGAGTGGCTGACTGGCTTAGAATTGAATAAGTTGTTGACTAACTGACTTAGTGACGTATGATTGATTGGCTTGTTAACTGAATGACTGACTTACGATTGACTGGTTGGTTTGTTGACTTGTTGACTGACTGACGTACGATTGATTGACTTGTTGACTGACTGACCTACTTACTTGTGATTGATTGACTTGTTGACTGACTGACGCACGATTGATTGACTTGTTGACTGACTGACCTACTTACTTGGGATTGATTGACTTCTTGACTGACCTACCGTACTTACTTGTGATTGATTGACTTCTTGACTGACTGACATACGATTGATTAGCTTGTTGACTGACTGACCTACTTACTTGTGATTGATTGCCTTCTTGACTGACTGACGTACGATTGATTAGCTTGTTGACTGACTGACCTACTTACTTGTGATTGATTGACTTGTTGACTGACTGACTTACTTACTTGTGATTGATCGACTTGTTGACTGACTGACGTATGATTGATTGACTTGTTGACTGACTGACCTACTTACTTGTGATTGAATGACTTGTTGACTGACTGACCTACTTACTTGTGATTGATTGACTTGTTGGCTGACTGACGTACGATTGATTGACTTGTTGACTGACTGACCTACTTACTTGTGATTGATTGACTTGTTGGCCGACTGACGTACGATTGATTGACTTGTTGACTGACTGACCTACTTACTTGTGATTGATTGACTTGTTGACTGACTGACGTACGATTGATTGACTTGTTCACTGACTGACCTACTTGTGATTGATTGACTTGTTGACTGACTGACGTACGATTGATTGACTTGTTGACTGTCTGACCTACTTACTTGTGATTGATTGCCTTGTTGACTGACTGACGTACGATTGATTGACTATTGACTGACTGACCTACTTACTTGTGATTGATTGACTTCTTGACTGACTGACGTACGATTGATCAGCTTGTTGAATGAATTACTGGATGACTTACGATTAACTGGCTGGTCGATTAAATGACTGACTGTCAAACTGACTGACTGGCTTGCTGACTGGTTGACTGATTAACTTACAACTTAGCTAATGGTTGAATAACTTAGTTACTCATTAGATTCCCACAAGCTTTTCCTAAGCTGAAGAAATCGCCTGCTGAGAACCAGCATAAACAAAGAAAAAGGAAATGCGTCATCGTACTTAAAGGGTTAATGGGAGTGCCATACATTTTATTTAATTGTTATAAATTTGTAAAGAAATTTCGAACTTAATTTATATACTGACAGAACGCTTACAATGTGTATAACATTGTTTTCTTT